>CM075214.1:3911281-4511281 GCA_037577465.1 Liposcelis bostrychophila | reverse complement strand
TCTCTTAAAGGGTCTTTATGAGACGATAAAGCAGCCGCTCTTGCACATTTTCAACTTGGCTCTGCAGTCATCAGAATTTCCTTCTCTTTGGAAGCTGGCTCTAGTAATTCCGATCCCCAAATCGCCGGGATCGTCTGAAATTGAGCAGCAGAGACCCATTTCACTACTAAGTGGTTTTAGCAAGCTATTCGAGATCGCTATCCATCTAAAGATCCAAAGTCACCTGATTCCTCTACTCTCTGACCACCAACATGGCTTCACTCCTAAAAGGTCAACAATTACTAATTTGGCGGGATTTACACATGATATTTTTTCCGCACTTGACCAGGGGCACGAGATGCATTGCATTTACACCGACTTCGCTAAAGCCTTTGACCGTGTAAACCACGACATCCTCCTTCGTAAGCTTTGGTTCCTCGGATTCTCTCCTTCCCTTGTGGAGTTTTTTTCCTCTTTTCTTCGGGGCAGATCCTTCAGGGTTTCTTACCAAGGCGCACTTTCGAACTCGGTTGCTGCTCCGTCTGGGGTTCCTCAGGGCGGCAATGTGGGGCCGGATCTTTTCTTGTATTTCATAAATGACCTGCCAGAATCCTTAGTCTATGCAAACTGCAAGCTTTTCGCTGATGATTTTAAAATTTACAAAATGATCTCCGACAAGTCTGATTGCTACCTTCTCCAATTGGATTTAAACAGGGCAGTACATTGGTCGGTGCAAAATAAGCTATTTCTTAATGACAGGAAGTGTAAATCTATCAAATTTCATCGGAAAAAATGTCCTACTGAGTTCGACTACCAAATTGCGGATAAACCCGTCGATGAAGTTGAAGAGTTTCGAGATCTCGGGCTTCTGTTTGATCAGCGAGTTGATTTTAAAGACCATATCGTAGATATTGTAAATAAAACTTATAAGTCTCTGGGGTTTATGAAGCGAAACTCCAGATCTTTTACTTACAAATCAATTAAAATTCTTTATAACTTGCTGATCAGGCCGAAGCTGGAGTACGGAGTACTAATCTGGGCTCCTACTCAGGCTAACTACATCCAAATGCTCGAGTCCCTCCAACGTACTGTCCTTAAATACTTATACTTCAAAAAACATAAAAGTTCCGCGCCTGTTGACATAAGAACCACTTGTCTTCTTGAGGAATTCCGGATGGATAGACTTGAGACTCGACGTAATTTTATTCGGATCGCTTTTATTAATGAACTCATTGATGGCAACATAGACGATCCCGCGTTGCTTTCCTTGCTGCCGTTCCGAGTACCTTATAACCGTACTAGACCGACAAATAATGAGCCTGGGTTCTTATTACCCCGTTCGGGAGTCATGCGACAATCTCCTATGTACTCGGCAATGGAGACATGGAACTTGCAGCGCGGTCTCCTCCCTGAGCTTGATTTTACAACTAGGAAAAACCATCTGAAAAAGCTTTTGTTTAGACCGGCTCCAAACCGCTAGATTTATTATCATTCTTATAATTCTTTTATTTTTTTTTTATTTTAAATTTTATTGTTTGCTTTTTTTTTTTGCTTTTGTTTTTTTTTAAAGCTGTTTTTGTAATTTAAAAAAAAAAAAAAAAAAAAAATTTGTAACTGTTGTAAAAAAGGAGCAGTATTAATAATAAATAAATAAATAAATAAATTTTTATAAAAATTTTATTAAAAAAAACCCAGATTCTTTACCCTAACCGATAATTTATTTGTCGCCGTTTTCGCACATGACATTTATCATGAAAACGAATTTCGCTCATAGACCGGGTGTTGAAGTGCGTGCTCAAGTCCTTTATCTTCTTGTGGCACTTCCCTCCCAAATTCGAATTACGTTACCGACAGTTAAAAAGTTTCTTACAATCTACAAAACTCTATATAGGACGTTCAACGGAGACAACGAGAAACGTCATTGTGTGATTGGTAGCCCCAAATTATTAGTTAATTCTTTTAAAGAAGAAAGGCCTTGGGACCGAGATATACCTTAAAAGATAAATGCAGTTTCCTTAACGGTCAAAATAGTTTTGATGACCGTTAAGGAAACTGCATTAGACAAGTCACATGTTTTGAGATTTTCGCTGGAAACTAATGTATAGTATGCTCTTAACTAAAAACTAGTATTTAAACGGGGAAATTTTTCATCAGATTTAAAAAAAAGGAAAAACAAAGTCCGAAAAAGTTTTTGTCACGTGATCACTCCTTAAACAATTTTCTATTGGTGTGACGTCATCTGCCTATATCGAAGCGAGATATCGAACTCGAAGCGAAACACGTCTTATTTGTAAACATGCTTATAAACATTACGCATTGTTGCCGCATTGCTGCCGTTTAGAGTTTCAGAAATGAACACAACCAGTTTTAGGCAGATGACGTCACGTTTCTTCACGTTATGTTTTGGCGGGCATTCAAATTCAAATTTTTATTTTTTATTTTTTCGGGGGTTAACAGTTTTTTTTACTGAGTCAAAATTACGCTTTTTGTCATATCTCCCCTAGCACAATTAAACGATGGAGTCATCTCAAAACATGTGACTTCTCTTTTATCTTTTAACATAGTTAATTCTTGTTTTTGTTGAGATAGTTAAAGCTGAAATATTTTAAGTCGTTGTAATATTTTAAGTCGAAAACAATTTTGTAAAAAAATTGTATTAAAACGTGAAAAATTGACCAATTAAATAGCTTTGAACAAAATTAACAATTGTATTTCGCATTTTAACACTTGTTTTTCCAATTTTTCGGCAAACAAACATGCTCAGTTGGACAAATTAGAAAGAAAAAAAAAACGTAAAATGGCGGGAAAAGTTTCAAAACATTAGATTTGTTGTCATTAAAATTTTAGTTTTTTCTTTCAAATTTTCCAGTTTTTGAAGCAAAACGCTTTGAATAGTTCAAAATATTTTTGTGTAGATTCTTGAGAGGATGAGGAAAAAATTGCAACCTTGACTTTAAATGAATCGTTAATTTGAAAAAGGACACATGTCTTTTGTTTACCTTATACGACATGTCCCCTTTTTCAAATGACGGTACAAATTAGATAGAAAGGAGAACTTCTTTGAAAAATTAGACTGAAGAAAGTAATCACAAATTCTTTTCGATTGCCGTTTATTGTTTACAAATCATATGTAAACTGTCCGAAAGTGTGGTGCATATGAAAACCAGGGCTGCGATTCCGATTCCGATTCCGATTCCTATTCCTTCAGATAAAGCACGGATTTCGATTTCGATTTCGATTCCAGTTACTTCTGCACATTCCGATTCCGATTCCGATTCCCAATAAAAATAAATCGGAATTGCAGTCCTGCATTGAAGTACTCTTTTTCAGAACCATATGAGGTCGAATTAGACTTCGATTTTAAGAAATCGAAAATTATTGGAAAATGGAAAATATTTCATTAGTTAAAATATTTATTAGGGTGTCACTTTATGCGGTGTTATGTTAAATGGTATATCACTTAATTGGGGGCGGGAAAACTATGAACAATTTAGTTTAAAGTTACAAGAATGCTACCAATATGGGAAAAAAATCCTTATTGAAGAGAATGAGGATGCTTATCATAATCTGGCTTTTGGTGTCCTATTGCATGTCGATGCGTATATCGGCCACGATCTGCTGCCACGTCGGGTTTACAGTGTTCTTTTTTTTTTTTTGTCCATTATTGATCAGACATCGTTTGTTCTCGATTGTTCTCGTTTGTTCTCGTCAGGAAAACGTTTAAGTTCATTTGTGGCTGGAAGTTCTGATCAAAAGTCGTTTGTTCTTGATTGTTCTGGTATTAACAAGATAATTTAGAATACCTCGCATTATTATAGTGATGAAACATCGTTTGTTCGCGTTTGTTCAGTCGTTTGTCAGGGAAGAACAATCGAGAACAAACGATTTCTGATCAATCCAATAATGCAAGGTATTCCAAATTATCTTGTACCAGAACAATCAAGAACAAACTACTTTTGATCAGAACTTTCAGCCACAAATGAACTAAAACGTTTTCCTGACGAGAACAAAGGAGAACAATCGAGAACAAACGAGAACAATCGAGAACAAACGACTTTTGATCAGAACTTTCAGCCACAAATAAACTAAAACGTTTTCCTGACAAGAACAAACGAGAACAATCGAGAACAAACGAGAACAAACGATGTCTGATCAATAATGGACAAAAAAAAAAGAACACTGTAAACCCGACGTGGCAGCAGATTGAATAACAAACCGGAAAGATGGCGCGCTCTATTGGGGGAAAAAATGGGTCCTGCTGCATGCAGACCTCAAAAGTCTGTATTTCCAGGATTTGAGAAGATGGAGTACCGAAATATTTGTAGAACATTTCAGAACAATCAAAAAGACATTGATGGACAAGTCCTAAATATTACAAATAGGCCATGATTTTTTCATACCCAGAATGTCTTTCCAAAAATGAAAAATTCAACCTGATAGTATTTTTCGTACAAGAACAAACCTTTTTCTCGGAAAACAAACAAAATGAAATCGATTCAAGCTATTTAAACGTCTGAATTTGACTTTATTTTATTTCCGTGAAGTTGGCAGTGCCCTTACTCCTCCTAAGACTGCTGAATTGGCCGGAACAATGAAGAACAAATCAAAAGCAACCGACAAAGGCAAAAATTATTGATAAATTCAAATTGGGTCCTGTTCGCGTGAAGTTAGCAGGACCCACCTACTTTTGGTTCCAGTTTTTTTCAGGTTAGAGAACAAATTGGAACAATGACGGAACTATTAAAGAACAACGAAAAGCTACTATATAAGACTATTTTTGATCAAATCCGTTGACTGGGTCCTGCCAACTTCACGGACGTGAAAAACGTCCATCTAAAATTTTATCAAATGTTCGTTTCAAATAATGTTTTTTTAAAAAAATATTTTTTCAATAATAAAAAATTATCAAAATTTTCGTTTCAAAAAATGTTTTTTCAATAATCAAAAATCATCGAAATTTTCGTTTCAAAAAATTTTACTGATCACTCTAAATCCTCCAAGCCCTGATGTTAGTCCACTTGGCTCCTTTTTTCAATAAAATTTTATCAAAAATTATCAAAATCTAAATAATTTGACAAAAATTTTCCCTTTTTTCTTAAAATTAGTCAAAAATCTACAATATTTCGTAAAAAATTTTATTGAAAATTTTAAAAAATTTTTAAGAATCATCAAGGATTTTTGACAAAATTTTAATAAAAAATTTTCAGTTAAAATTTTTTCATTTTAACTGAAAAATTTATCTAAAATTTTTGAAATATTCGTTTTCTTTTTTTTCCTTCGGAGTCCAAAACACCAATCGGACAACCGGACACAAAAAAAAAAAAAAAAATCATGGACCTTTCTAAGACAAAAAAATGGGCCTTCCTAAGCAAAAAAAAAAAAAAAAATTATTGACGAAAGACGTAACAAAAATCTGCGAGGAGGCCTAATTGCTCACACCGTGACGGATTATCCAATGACTTTCCTATATTTTTGAATGATTGGCATGTAAAAAATGTTTTCCTGTCGAAAAAAAAAAAAAAACCGCAAAGCGACCTGAAACGTCTAGAGAGAAAGAGCGTAGGAGGTAACCCGACTCTTTCCTAACCTTCAATAAACGGTTTTGATCTATTTATGGATTGGACAAGGAAGTATAAAAAACGCGGTATGATAACTTCATCATCATCACCCGAAGATGTTACTTAATAATAAGATCTCAATTCACCTTCAGCCGGGGGAACGCTCCGCTCCGCCTATTGCAAAACATTTAAATCGACCATTATCATCGATTTTAATAGCCGAACCTGTCATCGCAATAAATAAAAACCGAGGAATAAAGTCATCGTTATCGACCACAAAAATTAATCTACTTTGAGCATTCACACACAAAGAAAAAGAACAAAAAAAAAAATCTTCCATATTAGGGCAAACCTGCGGATGACCAAAAAAAAAAAAAACCGCCGAGAAACAATGATAGGGTTTATTATCGAATAATTATTCAAAAAAATTGTATGTTTTGAATTTAAAAGTGTGGGCTTTTTTTTAAGTGTGTTTCGCCTAAACACTCGAGATGCCATGGTCACTCTCAACAATGTAGCCACTTGCAAAGTGCTAATTAAATGTTTACATTCTTCCCAGCAGAATCATGATTAGGTCGCACAATAATAAAACCGTTTAAAAAATCGTTTCAGTATAAATCATTATTATTTACATGGGAATCGTTTCTCGTACATCAAAATGTAACTTATTGGTAGTTAAACGATTCGACTTCCACTGCCCACTGGATTTTATAACCCGACGTTACGTCCGGCGGCATTCTCCTTTTTTTTTTTTAACAAACCCGTGAGTTACTAAATCATGTCTAGACCGTTCACGCTAATTATTTTAATGTGCTACATATATTCCTATTTTTAAACGGTTGACACGGAAAATAGAATCATGGAAGCTTTGGAAAAAATATAAAAAAAAAATCGAGATTTCGTGGATTCTAAAACGGAGGTTTCGTGACTTATTTGAATGCAGGTTTGCATAAGGTACTGGGTTACAGAGTATAACATGTGATATACATCTTTACTATGATCGGCTGTCACTTGTACCATTAGGTAATAGAGATTCAGTTACCGCGAGTTCCTAATCCTTGTTTCAACACAGATTTTTTAAGGACCGAAATTCGAGGTACAAGAAATATATGGTCGAGTATCTATGTTTTTTAACTGTTTGTTCCGGAACTGACACGTTTTGGTTCATTGCTTGTTCCGAAACAAGCTATGTCTGTTCCAGAGCAAACAACGTTCAATAAGTAAATTGCATGTTCCGGAACAGACATATACAATCAATAAAAAAAATGTTTCGTTCCGGAACAAACAATTTAAACGCTGTCAGCTCCAGAACAAACACTGTCTGTTCCGGAACAGACAATTTTTTTTATTGATTGTCTATTCCGAAACAAGCAATGTTTGTTCTGGAACTGATGTCGTTTAGATTGCCTGTTCCGGAACAAGCAGTGTTTGTTCTGGAACTGTCTAAATTGCCTGTTCCGGAACAGACAAATACAATCAATAAGAAAAATGTTTCGTTCCGGAACAAACAATTTAAACGCAATCAGAGTTTGTTCTGGAATTGACAGCGTCTAAATTGTTTGTTCCAGAACAGAGAATTTTTTTAAAATTGATTGTCTATTCCGGAACAAGCAATGTTTGTTCTGGAACTGATATCGTTTGAATTGTCTGATCCGGAACAATCAGTGTTTGTTCTGGAACTGACAGCGTCTATATTGTTTGTTTCGAAACAGACAATATTTTTATTGAGTATCTGTTCCGGAACTGACAATTTTAACTTCATTGTCTGTTCCGGAACTAACCGTTCTTGTTTTGGAAACAAGATATGTCTGTTCCGGAACTAACCGTTCTTGTTTTGGAAACAAGATATGTCTGTTCCGGAACAAGCAACGGTCAATAAGTAAATTTCATGTTTTGGAACAGGCAATCAATAAAAAGAACGGAACAAACGAAGACATCAGTGGAAAAAGGGGGCCTTTCAGAAATAACAAAATTTTTTTTTTTATTTTCCAACAAACCTAAAAACTGCTTTAAGGCAGGGGGGGTGTAATTCTCTCAGTTGGGGTTATCGGTATAGGGATCAAAGAGGGAACCAGGAATGTTCAGTAAAAGAATACACCAAAGGCACTCGAAGAGTGGACTTGAACCACCAAAACCACTAAAAACAAAAATTTTTTTTGTATTTATTTACATGGCGTTTTTCTTTTGTTCCTTGAACGGCCTCCTTTAGCCGCTGATGTCAAACAATAACCGCGCTTAATAAGTGAATCGTCTGTTCCGACTCAGACGATTTTTTTTTATTGTTTGCATGTTCCGAAACAAACACTGCCGGAACAGACAATTTAAACGCTGTTTGTTCCGGGACAATTTAAACATTGCTTGTTCCGGAACAAACAATAAAAATAACATAGATACTTAACCCTTCAGGGCTTTCGTAGCACGAGTTTAAATTTAAACTGCTGACTTGGATATTGTATCTTGGAATTACGAATGAATATTATTCATCCTTTTAAAGCTGAAAAGAACTTTCAATGGAGCACCAAAGCATTGGATGAAAAAAAAAAAAAAAAAAAAAAAAAAAACACTAAAGCGCATCAGAAACAGGGCGTTGCAAAAAAAGCGAATTTCCGAATTTAAATTTGGTCATTCCCGAACTTGTTTCTTGTGCCCCTGAATCTTTTTCATATTTTAAAAATGACGGGGGAAAGCGTGCCGCCATGAGCTTAAAGGTCGGAAAATTTCCATAAGGACATAAAAGTCCATTTTTTCTTTTCGTCGAAAAATAGTCACTTCTTATAGAAACTTTTGCGTGCATCACGAATGCAAAGTCCGTTCTCTTATTTTCGCTCTGGTTTTCGAGCTACAAAGTAAAATTTAGCAAAAAAAGAAAAAAAAACGGCGTTAAGTGACAAAACGTAATAAATCCAAGAAATTGAAGCCATTTTTGTGAGCAAAAAACGGCTGTTATTTAAGCCCCTATACCTCATATATGAAAAACGGCTTTAATTAATGTAAAACCGTCTTCATTTTTGAAATCTCCGGAAAATTTCCGATAGGAAACGAACTCTTCCGCACCAAAATACGTCTCTAATTTTTTCGGCTCTTATGAGACTTTGAAAAACTTTAGGCCTCTGAGGGCAGCAGAAATCGGCCTCCAGGATCATACCATGCTGAATACACCGGTTCTCACCGAAGTTAAGCAGCATCGGGCGCGGATAGTACTTGGATGGGTGACCGCTTGGGAATTCCGCGTGTCTTTGACTTTTAAAGATATATTCTCTATGGTTTATTTTTGGGAAGTTCAAGAGATACAATCTGGGTGCATTTCTGATTTTCTGAGGATTCATTACTTAAAAATTAAATAAGATGGATGACCGGTTTACTATTTTATTTGTGTCCTTCAAAGGTTTTCCGGGGGCTCAGAAGAAAATGGATCTAATTATCGAGAAGAGACATCATGAGATTACTCTGAAAGAAATTTACGATCGCGTTTCTAACGAAATAGAACTTCAAACGGGCGAAAACATTTATGTTTCAAATAGTAATTTTAACTTATGTTTGCAATGCACGAAGCTTGATGAAAGAAAACTTGATCTTAACGCCAACTCCAGAGGAGTAGAAGTTTTAGTCGGAATGAAAGGTCCAGATAGGATGCAAAGGACACCTTCACCGAATTTACCGGAGGATCAAGAAAGCCAAAAGGCAAAAAAACATAAACCAAAAGGCAAAAAAACATAAACCTATGCCGTCAGGATCTACTTTAAAGAAATAAGTAGTAAAGAAAAAAGAAACAAAAATTTAAATAACTTTTATAAAATTAACATGAACCACAAATTTGGTAACCCAGGATATTTTTTTTTCAATTAATTCTGATTTTTTAAAAAATTAATACTAAGTATCAATTTTAAAACTTCGTCTGATACATATTAACAAATGTTACAATTTAATTAGCCGATTAACTTAATTTTTTCTTTAAAACAAAATTTATAAGCTAATAAATTGATAGCTTAGATCTTTTTTTTAATTTGTTGCATTGGGACAAAAACATACGCGACAGGCAATTTTTAATTACATTTGATCTATAGTATAAAAATTATTCCTGTTTTAAGCGCATAGTTTAAAATTTTTTTTTCATTATATTATTTTCTATTATATTTGGTGGTTTTGAAATTAAAAAAAAAAAAAAATTTTGCATTTCGAGCTGAACGGCGGCAGCGAAATGCAACTTTGCAGATAAAAAAACACCAGCTAACTCATTTTAAAAGCAAAAGAATTTTCTTTACTTTTATTCACGTAGCATACCTTACAAAAGCGATTACAACAGAATTTAAAATATAAGGGTCACTAATAATTATAATCTCGGCCTACATTGATGGCAACATTAACAACAACATGCAACTCATCATCGATTCAAAGATCGATCTTTTAATTAGCTGATTAATGGAGTATAAAACAAAAAAAAATCGGTTTTCATTTGGAGTAAAGTAAATTGCATAAATAGCACTTGCACTTTCTTTTAAGATGGTTTACCACTAAATCCTTTAGTCAGCGCAAAAATATTAATTAAAATCCAACATTAAAAACTCAATTTTTTTAAAAAAAAAGGCAAACTTTGAGCCACCATAATTTTAAACTCTTTTCGGGGCTAATTTCGTAAAAATTTTAATAAAAACGGCCAAGAAATTCACCGGTAAGTCACATTAAAAAGGTTTCGTCCTACAAAATCATGAATAAAAAAAAAGTGTAAACAAAGTAAGAAATCCCCCAAGTGCGTGGAGCTCCTCCTCCGCAAGGAGGCGAATGTGTAATTTAAGGAAAATAAATAGCAATTGGCGAAGCTTGGGAAATTAGCTTAACAAATAGCTAAAAAGTGATGAACGATAGAGGTATTCATTTAAATCGTTGGAAGGAGGTATATCCACACGGCCCTCATTAATTAATTATCTTGTGAGTTTTTTTGGCTCCGTTTTACCATCACGTACTGATACTTTTTTTTTTTTTCTTCTTCTTTTTTTCCTTCTCTTTTATCTAAAGATATATTATTATCACGTATGAAATATTCCTTCACGGGTTTTAGACTCGTTTCCAACAGTTCGTGTCGGCGAAGTTCAAAGAGGTAGGTATCAGTTTTAATTTCTGTTCCGTGTACTTTTTTAAAAAATTCAATTTTCGAATGTTTATTTTATTTTTATGTTTGAGTGCATCGTCAAAAAAATTCCGAGAAGATTTTATCTTTTAAAGGGGAAAAAATTCGCAGGAAGCACAGGTTCGAAAAAAAATCTGATCGACCTTCTGGAGTAAAAAAAAAAAAAAAATAATTACCCGTAGCTTCCGACTTGAAAAAAAAAGTAACAAATACTATTAAGTGTTCAATATGTTACTGCATTAAATTAAGACTATGCAATTTGTGCATCTCTCTCGCGTTGTAGATACAGACATCAATTTATACTTGAGTCAGGCCATTAAAGTGATTATGTGCATTAGTGTCTGATACCAATTCTCATTTTTTCCATCTTCTTTATTTGGCGTCTACTTCATACATTATTTTGCTGCTCAATTTATTTTTCTAAAAATTACTAAGGATAATTCCCTGGAAACGCAAAAAGTGATAAAATAAGTCAGAGGTCCAAAGCCAGTAAAAATTGGTCGGAAGCGACTCCCAGGGTGTCTACTGAAAATAAAAGACGAAAATAAAGGTCTTTTAAAGGTGCATTTTTAAAAAAAATAAAGGAGCTAATTGCGCAATACTTTTTTTTTTTTGGATTAAACTCGTGTTCCTACTTAATTACTAGACGGAAATATTGTGGGATTTGGAACCAATAAAATATTCAATCGATGATATTGATTGGATATATTTAAGCTGACATGTTTCGGGCTACAAATGGGCCCATCTTTTTTTTTTTTTTTTTTTTTTTCGGAAGGACTCCTATCATGTTATGGCCGGTTAAAAATCATGCTTAATTTTATTTTTAAAAAAATGTTAAAAAATTAAGTAGATTCCTGGATGGGGTTTGGCCTCTGATAACAGAGAAACGAAAAACGGTAACTGAATATCATGATGTTAAACACAAGAAAGTAAATTTTTAATACAATTAATAATAATGCTTTATTGATATCAACAGCCTGGGAGGCCCATTACAGATTCAATTACAATTCAATCACAGAAAGAAAAAAAATTAAATAAATTAAATATCACATAGAATAGAAAATATAGATAGATATAATAGAAAATATAGATAGAATAGAAATATCACATAGAATAGAAACAATTCTGAATACATGCATTTTCAGAACAAAATACCGTATTTTTTTTTCAATGGCAAATTTTTAAAAAATTTTAAGGAATTAGGGTCGGTAGACCATCTATGGTTACCTTAAGGATTTTTCATTCTTTAACTTTTCTTTTTTAAATCTGCGAGCGGTATAAGGGGTCGAAACGAATAGAAAAGTAATCTTTAGGAATTCAGCTTTAATAAAACAACTTAAATCCGTTACTTATAACTGTTTTAAACCCTATTTTTTAATTTTTTTCGAAATTTTGATCGATTTGGTCCAGCTATGGACATCCCCAACTATGGTTATACAAACAAACCCAACTATGGACACAATGCCAAATAATTCACTTTTTATATCACAGTAACTTGAATTTTTTTACTCAGAATTAGATGCTACTCCAATTTCTTCACACAATTTCTCATAAATATTGAGGTTTACATTAACGATTTTACCTAAATTAACTAAAAAAGGCATCATTTTTAACACTGTTATTTTGTAAACAAAAACAAAAAATGGAGAGGTAAACAAAGCACGGAATTTCACTAATTTTTATTTTTTATCGTTTTAAATTATTAAAAATGGGATGTATTACGTTGAAAATACCTCAAACATAATCTTGTATGTATCAGTAATGATAATTCTTAATGCTAATTGTAATTTATCTTGAAAATCCAAAAAATTGTGTAAAGGTGACCATAGCTGGGTGGGTAGCCATAGATGGTCTACCGACCCTAATAGAATCATATTTTTTTGCAAATTAAAATATTTTAAATATTTTATAAATTAAACTCAGAACCTAAATGGTTTCAACCTCACGTTGAAATTAAAAATTAAGTTTTATTTTATTATATTTATGAAATTTTAATTGTTTACAGCAATTTTTCTTCAAAATAAAGGATAATAAAGGATTTAAAGGAAATAAAGAACTAAAAAAAAATAAATAAAGGAGGAATAAAGAACTTTAAAGGAAACAAAAGACAGTAAACTCCCTGGAAGTCGGCATCGGCGCCAAAATATCCAAAGTGCTGGAGCTTGGTTCGGAGCCAGCGCCGCCACCGAAATAGCAACATTTTTGCCACTGGTGATAGTGCTGGTGCCGGAGCCGATTCCAGCATCAATGCTAGCACCACATCAATTTTGTCAATTTTTTTTTTTTTTTAACTTGAAAAAATAAAATTGTCACAGTAACCTCCGCTTATTGTAGTGCCGGTTAATACAATCGGCAGCTTGATATGATCAAAACTAGCGGTCTTTATCAATCATCTTTCGGCCATCGGGTCATAATTAGTGACTTTACCTTACATACATTAGTGACTTACCTCTTTTTCAGCGCCGGAGCTCATACTCCATTAAATCGAAAAATACAAAACTTAATTGGACCCGTCCAAATATCAACATTTATGTTTAATATGTCTAACCAATATTTGGACCAGCAAGTACGCAAATTTATGGAAGAATTTGGAAATTTTTTTATGGAAGAGTTTATATCATCAGAGTCTGACATGATCTTATTACAGAAGGATATTGACCGTGTGATTGATTGGTCTAAAATTAATTCGTTACCGATCAATGAATACAAGTGCCGATTAATGGTTTTCACAAAAAACAAAAGCAGGTTTGAGGATGTTCAGTATACCGTCGGAAACACTAAACTTGTACCTCAGACAGAAATAACGGATTTAGGGGTGGTATTTGACTCGAAACTATCTTTTAATAGTCATGTTCGTTCAATCATATCAAACGCCAATCGTACATTAGGCTTTGTTATCAGGTCAAGTCATTCGTTTCGTCAGTTAGACACTTTAATACGGATAATCTCAGAACCGGTTCCGAACGTTCCAGTACCGGTTCCGGTTCCCGTAATTTTAATATTCCTAATTATTAGACAAAAAAACAAAAAAAAGATAAATTAATACAAGCAGAGAGAAAAAGGTAAATTTTTTATTGGATAGTTTGCTTTTGGTGAATAATAATTGAAGCCGAAAGTGCGCTATCGCTTTAATTCTTTTTTGCAACGCCGATCTAACTCATTCTCGGAAATTCGGATTTTAATTCATAAAAATATTTGGTCCGAAGGAACATTTTCACATTAAAATTCAATTTAAGAAACTGCCAAAAATGAACAGTACAAGCAAAAATTTAAAATAAATTAAAAATAATTTTTTTTTCCGATACCGGCACCAGTTCCGGGAGAACCGGTTCCGAATTTTCTCTTAAAACCGGTTCCGAGATTTCACGGTACTTTGTAATCCCTAGTCGCTTAGGGTTGATTGGGTCACTCAGGGCTGCAATTCCGATTCCGAAAGGTGGGAAAAACTTTCGGAATCCGTTTCTAATTCCAACCAACAAACATTTTAGCGATGCCGATGCCGATTCCGATTCCGATTTAAACCACGATTGATTAGCTGTATTAACGGTATTTTCGTTTTTTTAAGTCAATCTGAATCGAAAAATTTTTTTGCCGATGCCGATTTCGATTTAGAAGATTCCGAACTGATTTTAGACGAGATTCCGATTCCGATTTCTTCAAGAAAAGCAAGGATTCCGATTCCGATTACAATTACAATTATTTTTGAAACAGCAGATTCCGATTTCGATTCCGAAAAAAATTAATCCAGAAGTCCAAATCCAATGCCAATGCCGATGCCATATTATTTAATTAGGTCCCAATTCCAATTCCAATTCAGGCACCGACATCAGATGCCGATGCCGACGCACTAAGCATCGATCATATCGGATACCGCCTCTGATTCCAATTTTAGAGAAAAAAAAAAAATTCATAAGAGTCATTCTAGACTATTTTTAAAAATCAGGGGCCCAATTCTGATGCCGATGCTAGAATCGGCATCGGCCAAAATTTTCAATCTTAGGACCCCTGAATTAATCAGAATTGCAGCCCTGAGGTCAACCTTTTCACCAAAAACCAGAACAGACCCATTCGTGCCACAAATATTTTTATTAATCGGATACCAAAACATTAAAAAATTATGAAAAGTCATCCGATCTTAATATCCACGACAAAAATCTCATCCACGACGACAAATAAAAAATAAAAAAAAAACAAAAGCAGAAAAGCAATTAATGATTCAGCTAGTCGTGACAACTACTGCCACCGCGCCATTGAAACAAGGTAATAAATATCATCAAATTCTCAGCCCAGGTGTCGCGATCTTAAAAAAAGTTCACACGAAGGTGGGTTTTTCTCGTGCCACAAAGTGAATATTTTAAATATTATTATAAAAAAAAAAAAACACGGCGGGATTGTTTAATCTTTATGGTTCAAAAAAATCATCATTCCCATTTAGCACTACATATTAATACCGCAAAAAGTGAATGTAGTAAATTAATAAAGATTAGAAATCAAATAAAGAATAATTTGTAATTACAGATTTCAACAGCGGATCCGAATCACCTCCATAAAAGGGAAACCCGAACCTGTGCACATCTCTCGGGTTATTTTTGTTTATTTTAAAATATATTATTATGTGGATCACGCAGCCTAATTAAGATAATTTTTTTTCTTCTTCTTCTTTTTCATTTTCGCAAAATGTTAAATTTATCAATTGGATGGGAAGTCATGTTAAAGTAATTAGTCAATGTCATAATCCACCCGCATTTTTTTAATTTTTGAGCTTTGAATACGAAAATCCGGATTAATTATGGCAGGTTTTAATTTCTTCACATCAAAAGCAATTACGGGATATATAAAAAGACTTTTGATTAAAATTATTTCATAAGATTTTATTTTTTTCTTGTGAAAATGTCAGGCGACTTCTTTTCGCAGAAAACTTTTCGATTGCGAAATTTTTTTTTCGGAAAGATTTATGAGGATTAAAAAAAAAAAACTTCTATTTATAGCGAAGAAGATATTGACGTTTTCTGCTCTCCTTAAGGTGGTTATAGTTCGCGGTCTCGGGATAATTTGTGAGTTCTAAGCAATTATATTTGCATAATAACAAACGGGGCATTATGCAACACCACTTTTTTTTTTTTATATTTCAAGGTTCCGACTCAATGAGTTCGCGTCTGCAATTTTTTAACATCATTAATTTTCCCATCATCCGCTGTCTACTGGATTCTTTTTCGGACGTCCGAGTCTAATCAGAGCATGTTGTAAGGAATTTTCGACTGGGCGACAAAATCAGGGAAATTTTTTTTGACGTCATCGATGCCAGGAACCGGGGAATTTTTTCGACTATTTAAAAAATATTAAAATTTGATCATTGTCAAACTGAAAACATCGAAATTATTTCAAAAATTAAAAAGAAAGGTTGTCGGAAGCTTTAGTAGACGACTAACCCTAATTTTTTTTCACATTTTTTTAAACGACATCTTGGGGTGTCGCAATGACCTTGGAAGATTCTGAAAAACCCATGTATATGGGCAAAAAATAAGAGAAGTATTTAATCGATCGGTAATTAAATACTTGTTTTGGTAGGTAAAAAAATAATTCATATTAGGTTCATAATAATTTAATGATCAGTATTTTGGAGGTCAGTAGAAAAGCGATCAGTAAATTAACGTAAAGGTAATGTTACACATGTTTATATGGTAAAGTCACACTTTTCAGACGGTCACACTTCCCTACCTTTACCTTAATTAAATCATCGGTAAAAAAAAATATTGATCAGCTTTTTGGGTAAATGGTCGATAAAAACATTTAAAGGGTAGGGGTAAAGGTAGGGAAGTGTGACCGTCTGAAAAGTGTGACTTTTACATTTCAAACCATATAAATACGCATGTTGGAAATTCATTTTTGTCAAAATATATAAACTAGATAATGATGTATTTATTCACGCAAAAACGGATTTCCTACACACGTTTATATGGTAAGTCACACTTTTCAGACGGTCACACTTCCTTACCTTCACCTAATTAAATTAAATCACAGGTAAAAAAAAAAAATATTTGATCAGCTTTTTGGGTAAATGGTCGGTGAAAACATTTTAAAAAATCATAAGGTAAAGGTAAAAAAGTGTGACCGTCTGAAAAGTGTGACTTTATCATATAAACATGTGTGTAGGAAATCCGTTTTTGCGCGAATAAATACATTATTATCTAGTATATATATTTTGACAAAAACGAATTTCGAACTTGCGTATTTAAAAGGTTTAAAATGTAAAAGTCACACTTTTCAGACGGTCACACTTCCCTACCTTATTAAATCATCGGTAAAAAAAAATTGATCAGTATCTTGGGTAAATGGTCGGCGAAAACATTTTAAAAAATCATAAGGTAAAGGTAAAAAAGTGTGACCGTCTGAAAAGTGTGACTTTACCATATAAACATGTGTGTACGAAATCTGTTTTTGCGCGAATAAATACATTGTTATCTAGTGTATATATTTTGACAAAAACGAATTTCCAACATGCGTATTAAAATGTAAAAGTCACACTTTTCAGACGGTCACACTTCCCTACTTTTACCTTAAAATGAAACAATTTATTATTCTTGCTGTAAAGTTTACTTACAGAATCAAAGACGAGACAGGCAAAAAGGATTGTGATGTTACTGTATTTATACAAATGTATTAGCGTCTGAAAATTTTGACCGAATTCACTTGTTTCTGCAGGAATATTGATCAAAATTGGAAAACAATGCATTATTGACAGATTAAAAGGGTAAGCTAAACATTTTTAAACTTTTATTACCAGTTCCTTAATCTAAAATTCAATTTATTTACTGGCAATTTAATTTTTTAGCCTATCGATCATGCATTAAATACCGACCACAATTAACTTTTTTTTACCGTACACAACAAATAAATATACTATGGCCTATTAACTGTATTTACCGATTGTTTAACTAAAATACCGCCCAAAAATGGTAACGGTCGAAAAATCCCATTAAGCATTTTATTCGTACTTTTCATACTGAAAACTAGCGCGCGCGGATTTCAGTATGAAAAGTACGAATGAAATGCTTAACGGGATTTTTCGACCGTTACAAAATGCATTTAGATATTGACCGAAAAAAAATAAAAATATTGATCAATTACATTTAAAATACCGATCGATTAAATAGCACCCAAAAAATAAAGAATTTTTTTTTTTTTTTGCTGAAAAAAGTATTGCTTTCTATCGGAAATTCTGCGTGTGAAGTCCAAAATTATTTTAAGCGAACGGTTTTTGAGCTTTAGGCCTTTTTTTGTGTCAAATGTATAAATATATACTCCTACTATAATAATTTTAAACATTATAAACATTTAATAATTGAAAATATCGATCCTAGTTTTTTATTTCAATTTTTTTTTATTAATATCGGGAATATTGGATCATTTTGTAAGAATGCCATGACTATATTTCTTGTGTGCTTTTTTTTTTAACAGTGGAAATCAGTTGGAAAGTTAAATCGAATTGGCGAAAGATGGAATTGAACCACCGACCTCTCGTTTTCATGACGATTGCTCTACCACTAAGATAAATGGATTCTTATTATTTATTATTTTTTTAAATATATTAATGCGGTCGGTGGTTCGATTCCATCTTCCGCCACTTCGATTTAACTTTTCAACTGATTTCCACTGTTCAAAAAACCTAGTACACGAGCAATACAGTCGTGGCATTCTTAAAAAACGATCCAATATTCCCGATATTAATAAAAAATAAAAATAAAAATTTTTAAACACTGATAGTGAAGGCAACGCAGATAGATGAAGGCAACGCAGAAAAAGAAGATTAGGCAACGAGGAAGAAGATTCATGTAGAGATTCTTAGTAACACCTGATACAGCTATTTTGAATTACGGTACATGTAATTACGATTTTCGAGTAAAATGAGGTTTGTGTAAGTAGTGTATGAATTGAATAATTAATTCCATACAAAATATTAAAACATTAAATCGCAAAATTTATAAATAGCGGGGGTTGTTTCCTTTTCGGCCAACTGACCTTATTCATTTCTAAATTCATAATCTAATAATGAATCTAAAATGAATAATACTGCCCTGAAAAAAGGAATCGATCAATCGCACATCTCTGGGACGGCCATGTTTGTTTATGTTTAGCTTATAAACAAACATGGCCAAGCCAAACATGTGCGATAGGTCGATTCCCCTTTTCAGGGCAAAAAATGTTTTTGGAACAGATTGTTATTCAATTGGTATAATTTTGTGTTTCGGATGCTGGGTGCCTTCATTTGTGATCATGTTGACTACATTTTTGTTGCAGCCATCCTTGTATTTGCTTTTATTGAAATAGCCATGAAAAAATTTAAAAAAAAAAGAAAATTCTAAAACTAGATTTAATGTAGATTAAGATGGAATCATGAAAAAAATTTAACTTGCCTTCACTAAGAAAACGCAGGAGTAAATCCTACTGAATATATTAGTGGAAAATCGACGAAATAATAATATTAGTCAGCCAAACTATTTTTTTTGTTAGACTAACTAATAAGAAAAATTTTTTTTACTTAAATCAACTAAAAAAATAGTTTGGCTGACTAATATTATTATTCCGTCGATTTTCCACTAATATATTTAGTTAGATTTACTCCTGCGTTTTCTCAGTGTTGCCAGCAAAACTTATAAACATAACTTTCTGGAAGCACCTTGTAATAAAAAAATTGTTTAAATTATTTTTTTTTAAAGGGACTCTTTAATTGTCTGTATATTTAAACACTGGAGGATCGTTACGCTCCCTGCGCCCCTCCCGGATCCTCCAGTGTTTAAATATACACTTAATTTATTCTAAATGGTTAAGTGCAGGGATGGCAAACCGCTCCAAAAAAGAACAGGGTTTCGGTTCGGTTCGGTTTTTCGGTTCGGTTTCGGTTCCGAGGATATCCGTCACGAAAAGGTTCGGTTCGGTTTTGGTGCTGATGAAAAATTTTTAAAAAAAGGTTCGGTTCGGTTTGGATTCTTTTTTCACTGGTAAAAAACCGGTTTTAAATACGGTTCGGAGTTCATACAGTTATTATGGACACATGGCGAAAGTTGTGATGGAACGGCCAAAGGAAGAGCGATTAACCAGAGCGAAACAAATTTTAAATGAATTTAAAAAAGGAAGATTAACCAAGAAAGGAAATCTTAAGCAATTTTAACAAGAGGCGATAATGGAGGCGTTTTCTTTTTTCAAAAGAAATATTTTTTAATTCATCTATGTTTAATTCTTCTATGTTCGCCCCCTGCGCTCCCCCCCCCCCCATTCGAACTGAAACATTTTACTGTTAAGTGTATATTTAACCATTTCACTAGTTAAGTAAAATAGTTTCAGTTCGGGAGGGGGGGGGGGCCCCCCCTCCCGACAATTACTACGGAAAATGAGGCGCAGGGGGCGTGCCCCCCGAAAACAATTTTACTATTAAGTGTTTATTTAACAATTTTACTAGATAAGTAAAATTGTTTCAGTTTGGGTGGTAAAGTCCGGGGGGCACGCCGCGTGACAGAATCAAATTTATTAGAAAATTAATTTTACACTAAATAGCATTCGAATTTTCGGAACCGTTTTAGACTTTCGCCCCCTCCTCCCCCCCCAAAAAAACTTTCTGAATCAGTATATCTAAATAATTTTAAAAAGCAACATAGTATAAATCAATTCTTATGAAATGAAATAAATAAAAACCAAAGAAAATAGAAAATAAAGAAAAATTCAAATAAATCATATAATTCCAGGAAAGGGAAAAGAGTAGCGAAAAAAACCAACCCTTTGTCAATTTCGTCTGATATCTCAATCAACAACCAGCGCACTAATGATAAATAATTTCAACAACAAAAAAAAATGTTACATTTTTTTTTAAGGACAAAATTCGCCAATATTTTGCCTAGAAAATTTTTTTTTTTAATTTTTATTTTTATTTTTATTTTCTATTTATCAGCCAAATCTTCTCTCACAGGGCGACAAATTTTTCTCACACTTATGTCAAAACACGCTCCGAGTCTAATAAAACCGAAAAAAAAAATTTGGAAACAATTTCCTTTTTTAAAATTTATTAATGAAATAATTAAAGGCGCGCATATCGTCTCTTATTGCATAAAACAAATACTTTCACGAATCGATTGTTTTCTTGCATTAAAACGTGACCGAAATGATTTTGGCACACTCTTTTCAAATTGGATGAAATTTTTTTCTTTTTTCTTTTTTATGGACTTGTGCTCGCCCAAACTCAAAAAGAAAACATTATTAATATCAATAAAAAAAGATCGTAACGATGGATACAATGAAATTTGCCTTATAAGACACTTTCGACCTTGGATGGATGACGGATGAGTGTCACGTTCCATTTAGAGAAAAAAAAAGACCGTTTGACCCTGCATCGCAAGTAAATCTTAAAAAAAAAAAAAAAAAAAAAACTAGGGTGGCAATTAACTATTTAACATGGTAATACTGTCGTAATTTTTTTTATCGATCCGCACGCCTTAGTAAGTAAGAACGAAAAAAAAAAAAAAAAATCAACGGAATTAATATTATTTGAGTATATTTACTTTAGTCTTGACCAATATCACTTTGGAAATGATAAATGGGTTTAATTATAAAAGTTGACGAGTGTGAAATGCAAACAATGGCAGAAATTAGTAAAAAAAAAAAATTTTTTATATGTAATTTCTTTAATAAGTTGTAAAAGGTCGTTTCACAGTATTTCGTGGAATTGCGCGTGTCTGCGCACTCCAAGCTTTTTTTTTTTTTGTAAAAAATAAGATTGATGACGGCAGATGATATAGAGCGAATAAAGTTGTCAGGTTGACCAATTCCCGACTTTTAATTGATTTAAAAAAAAAAAAAAACTATAATTTTTGAAAAGGAGCATGGGGCAACCTCAGCCCTATATAGGAGCCTCATATAGGAGCCCTCAGCCCTATATTACAGATTAAAAAGAAAGGACGTGTTATGATTAAAACCGTTTAACCTCTAAGCCTAAAAAGGGACAGATATAAACTGGCATCCCTTGTGGGGAAACCTACGTAAAAATTTTTTTCCCCGAAAATGAAACACCTCATGTGAAGTGAAAAGTGGAAAAAAACAATTAATTTTCACGTTCAATTTGACGTTAGTACCTTAGGATTTTTTTTTCTTGGCCGGACAACTCAACATGTCAGCGTGTTAACGATGCTGTAACAACGTGCATAAGTGACGGGGATTCGATTTTACGCTTGGCAATGGCGACAGTTCTCTGATTCTATTTTTTTTACAGGGTTTGGACGGGTAACTCCCCGGGTTCGTTTACAATTTTTTTTCCCGGTCGTCTAAAGGTTATTTTAACGTATTTTTCATTTTTTTTTCGACCCAAGAAGCGGACCGCGTGTAATGCAAGTCATCCGGTTGCATTGATTTTTTTTTTCGGGCAACGAACAAGGACAATTTTACGAGTTTTCTAATATTCTCCACAAAATAATGGCTCAAGGCTTCACCCCTCCGTCTCCGGAGGACGAAATTCCAAATCTCGTCCCGAGCATGGATTCACCGGTTACCGCCCAGGATATGGATTCACCGGCTTCACCGAAACCCAGAAGAAGGTAAGGGGGTTCAAATATTTTTTTTCTCATCCCCTTTTAAACCTGAGATGTTTCGGTCATAGGTCAGATCATAGGTCGGCTACAATTAATTAAATATTCAGAATCAGTTAAAACCAAAATCCTATATGCCCGTCCTGATCAGGCATCATAGTCCCTCTTAAACAAAAAATCAGACATTTTTTGAAAAAACACAGGACCAGTTTTCAAAAACTCTTAAAAATTATAAAAACTCTTCATTTCCTTTCTTTTTTTTGGATCAACAATTTTTTTTTAATAAAGACATTTGAAAAATTTTATTTTTTTAAATTATAAAGAAATAAGTTTGTCAAGTAAAGAAAAAGTTAAAAAATAATTAAATATTGCATCAGAAAATAACAAATATATTTAAGAAAACACTAATTTTAGCAAAGAAAAAAATTCAATTTTTTTTGGCATTTTTTAATTAAAAGTAAAAATGTAGGACGAAATCAAAAAATAGGACTTTTATAGAGCATATATAGGACGTTTAGTCGAGATATAGGACATATAAGACAACTACAGTATGATGCCTGGTCCTGACGAGATAAGGCGTTGAGCTTATGCTTAACTTATGGTTAGAGTGGTGATACGCCTGCGCTGCACTTACTACCACTCTTTCCATAAGTTAAGCATAGGCGCAACCCCTTATCTCGCTATGACGAGCAGATAGGATTTCGTTTTTAACGGATTTTCGATATTTAATTGATTCCTTATGAAGTCAGATTTTTACCACATTTATGTGGGTTAATACATGTTTAGTTGACCAACGTTCTTTGGAATATTCTTAACTGTAATATACATTTAGCGAATTTTAATCTGAATCATTTTTTGAATTTTAATCTGCGGCACTTGACCACAAATTAGAAAACAATGAGTGACTTCCTTCCTCAAATTTTTTCCTGAAAATATTTACTTGATATAAAAGAAGAGGTCCGGTAAAAAAGGTTTTGGGATCTCTACTTCCCGGTTTCGGTGAACCGACCGGTTTCCCTGTTTATCAAATATCCGGTTTTATAAAACCGGTTTTTAAGTTTTAAAGCAAATCGTGGTAAAATAAAATTCATGTTCGTAATTTGACGGAGAACAAGATTCTGTACATTAAATATCTTAATAAGTTTGAATTTCCTTAATATTTGCGAAATTCGTTTGTTAACGCAACTTAATTTTCTAAAGTAAAACAAATTTGTTATGTAAACAACAACAACAACAGCAACAGCAGCAGCAACAACAACAATAATCCGATTTTTGCAATTAACGAAATTCAAGCGCATTGACATATTTAACGTGCAGAATCTTGTTCTCCATCAAATTACGAACATTTTGAGTTTAAATTGACTTCAAACTTTAAAAGAAAAAAGCTTTTCAAAATAAAAATACTTTTTTATGGCAGTTTTGTTTTAAAAAAAACTGAGCTAACAAATTGTTTTAAAAGACAAAACTTTTGAAATGGTTTTTTATTTCCTCTGGACCGTTCATTGGATCCCTACAAAGTACTGCTATTATATTGCCATTTCCGGTTTAGAAAATGGCAACATCTTTTATGTCGCCAGGGTTAAACATAGAAAAGGACACACCACAGATTATTTAAATTCCAATTATGCAGATCAACGGTGCCTTTATTCTCTGGGGCACCCGAAAAAATCGACATTGAGAACCTCACCGCCACTCAATTTAAAAATTTTTCAACCACAATTTTTCTTAAGATAAATAATAAGCTCGCCTATTTTTAATAGGCGAAACAGAGGTACCTGAAATTCCCCTTAACGCAGAAGATTTTAAAACTAGACGCGCTTGTTATTTACATCTTTTTTTTCGCGCTGAAATTTAAATGGTTTACGAAAGTGCGACAAAATTTTCTCACTTAAGCGAATCGCGGTTTTAGACGTCACCCGATTCAGCTTTAATTTCAATTCTTAATATTTTTTTATTATTCCTAAATATTCCTTTATTACTCTTAATATTCCTTACCAAAACCTTGTTCAGGTCATGCTGGAATGACAATGAGGTTAAGAGTATCTGTAGTTTCTACGATCCCCGCCTGATGGGAGGTGAGTCGGTGGTCACCCATCCATAAGATGTCCGCTCTCAATGCTGCTTAACTTCATTGATCACGAGCTCTTAGACTAAACGAGTCATCACTCCGACCCCTCTTTAAAAAAATTGGGGTTGAATAATTCAAAAATTGAGTGGCTCGCTCCGCTGGTGAAATTCCCACTGTCGTTTTTTTTTCGTGTGCAACAGAGAACAAAGGCATCGTTGATCTGTATAATCTACGGCTGGCTCTGTAAGCGATTTCAGCGTATCTCCATTTTGTAAACGATAGCTTCTCTTTGCTGTTTAGCTTTTGTCAACAACGGTTCTGTTCGAGTTGTTTTCAAAATGGAGTTACGCTGAAGTCGCTTACAAGGGCAGAATCAACCATTAAAATAATGATTCAATCTTAAATATAGTATAAAACTTATATATTTATTTTGTAATTTCTACATTTAAGACGTGGCGTTGACCATCTCCAGTCTCTTAAATGTAATGTACACCGCCTCTTAAGTGTAATGACAATACGCAACATTTTAGATATAAATGTTGTCCTTGTTGTTTACAATCAATCAATTTTGCAAGTAACATAGTCCACAGCATATTTATGTTTTTTACTGGTTAGTGACACTGAAGTTCCTGCCGTTTTTCTTAGCATTAGTCGCATGTCTAAATTAGCAATAATTTTTTTGAGCCATGCCCGGGTAAAAATCAGGCGCAAACGAGCGTTTTAAATCTAGTGTGGTTCTTATTTTGCAAAGTTGGATTTTTTCAGGTGCCACCTTTTAACGTTTTTATTGCCATGAGACAAGTTTCCCTGATTTTTTTTAATTTTTTACTAGACGGGAAAACGTGCCTCATCGTGCTTTTACTTCGGAAAAATTCCAAAAGAACCAAAAACTTGATAATTTTTTTTTGTAAAACAAAAAAAAAAAAAACCTCGTTTCTTAACGGAAATTTTGCGTATATTTCGAATCTAAAAATAGTTTTTTTGTATTTGGTCCGGTTTTTGAGCAAGAGGCCAAAATAAGACGAAAAAATGGAGAAAAGTGACAAAACGCACTAAGTTCACATTTTTCATTGCTTTTAGGTTTCTATCTCATAAACCGCATTTCAATCATTAGATACAAAAAAACTTTTTCCAGATTCGAAATCGACGCAAAATCCAAAAGAAATCGAGGTTTTTTTTTTTTTTTTTTTTTTTTTTACAAGAAAAAAATTATCAATTTTTTGATAATTCGGATTAGAATTAGATGTGTTGAACAATAGATAATTAGATGTTCGAATTTTATATCGATCTACCGATCGATGTTTCGATTTTTTTACGATCGATTAGACTTGAATTTTTTATGTTTAACCTTAAATGTACCTGTTTAAATGATTATTTTAATACTGCATGTTTAGTTTCCTCTGATGATGGCATTACTCCGAAATGGCCATTAGGAACGATTAATTCAATATAATTCTGCTTTTATGACCTTAAAAGGATATAATTAATTATAAAAATTCAATCAACTTTTTGGCTCTTATGGGATTTTTCCGAACTGAAAGCTCGATGAGGCACGCTTTCCCGTTGAGTAAAAAAATTCGAAAAAATTCAGGGAAACTCATCCCATACAAATAAAAAAAATTAGGGGGTGCCACCTCCGACAATCTAAACTTCGCAAAATAAGAACCACCATATGTGATCAAATATGATATGCATATGATAATAAAATTATGCTTTTTCCAAATATTGTCATACATGGCCATATGACAATTTATTTTGGTTTTTTACATCTAAATCTGCTTTCTTGAGCCTGTCCACGTCAAAACAGATCGGTCCGCGGGGTCATGTCAGGGATTCCGGATTTGGTTTCACTATTCGGTAGGGTATCTGGAACAACTAAGAAAGCCACCTCCGTTTGGTTCTACCACGCTTTTTAACGGAGTTATGCAGGTTTGAAATTTTTGAGAATTTTTTTTGGCCAAAAAAAAATCAAATGGGTCGATTTGGTTTTTTTCGTCTCCCGCCCTTATTTTTCAACCGATTTAGGTCGGGGAGGTCTTAAAATGATCGGGATAAAGTACTGAATCGAGTGAACCTTACACCTTTTAACCGAGCCGCCATCTTGAAAAATGGCGGCCGGAAACCTGTTAAAAAAGTACCAAATCTTCCACTGCTTCTACAACCCCTTCCCCATAAAAAAAATTTAATTTTTTTTTCACTAAAAAATTCCTTTTTTTATAAGCTTTCGAATGGTTATAGGGAGAATTTTGGCCCGAACTTGCATGAGGGTCAAAAAAATTATTTTTTGATGATGCAACCAAAAATTTTGAATTTTTCGCGGTTTTTCACCGGATATTTTACTGTTATTAGCATAATAGTCTGTGAAAACTTTAAATATTGGTTCGCAGTGCAATTATTAATGTTTTAGTACTTACAACAATTACTTTTACTGAGCCAGTGTCAATTTTGTATTTAATTTTACAATTTTATTTGCCATTTCTGATGTTATTAACGGTGGAAGGAAAATAATTAGTTTAAAATAAGTATATTAGGGTGTACAGAAAAATAAAGTGTTTGGAATTTTGTTGCTCACCGAAAAAATAGTTTCATTGGGGGGTAAAAACCTCAAAAAAATTTTGAAACATTTTTTTTTTTTACCAGCTGGAGGTCGCGCTTTGCGGAAAAAGGACCTAAGCCAAGAATTTTTTGAAAGCGTTCAATTAAGTTAATATTTAGCGCATTTTTCAGTAATCGATATTTGTAAAAGGGGTCTAATTATATGTTTTTGAGGTCGTAGAACACGAATTTCACCATCCCGATTTTCTCCGACCAACACCTGAGTAGGGGTATAAGTAAGAATTTGGTTTTTTGAGCCAAAAACTAATTTTTTTGTAAAAAATGGCGTCAACTCCTCACCAGTTCGAGTTAGAGGTCATGTTCTCTGACATTTTTTAGTCAGAACACTCTAATTAATAAGGTACTTTTGTGTTTCCGATCTATTTGCAAAATTTACTTACGGACGGAAAAATCTACCAGTAATTTTTTTGAAATTTCAAATTCTTTTCGTCCGTGAAAAAATTTTGGAAATTGATCCGAAACACAAAAGTACCTTATTAATTAGAGTGTTCTGACTAAAAAATGTCAGAGAACATGACCTCTAACTCGAACTGGTGAGGAGTTGACGCCATTTTTTACAAAAAAATTAGTTTTTGGCTCAAAAACCCAAATTCTTACTTATACCCCTACTCAGGTGTTGGTCGGAGAAAATCGGGATAGTGAAATTCGTGTTCCTCAAGCTCTTTTTCATAAGTATAAGCAACTTTAAATAGGAAAAAAAAATTTTGGGGGCTCCATATTTGGACATAAATAAAAATCGAGCCCGAAAAATCAGGTTCAAACGCTAAAAAAGTGGTAACAGCGACTCAGGCGGGTATACATCAATTGCACCCACGGTCAGTTTCTCCCCCAATTAGAGTGTGTAAATTGCACCCAAACAAAATTTCCTCCCCGGGCAAGCGGAGGGTTGATTGCACCCATTTTAAAATCACGGGATAATGGCAATTGCACCCAGATCATTTTTTTATTGAGATTAGAATGAGCTTTAAGTTGCATGCAGAAAGAATAACCAAATTTTTTAAAAATTCATAACGTAACTTTTTATTTTATAAACTTTTTCAGTTTCGTCAACAATAAATGCGTTAAAGGAAATTTTTATCTTTTTTAACAATCAGAACCAAAAAATTCTCAAAACTCAACTGAAATCCCTATCTTTAAAATATTCATCACATTTACTAGAAAAATGAAATCCGCAAATTTTTACATATTTGAGTAATTTAATAAGACTTGCAATTTTTCGAACGTGCCTTGTGTTAGTAACTCTTTTTTTTATATTTTTATTAATTATTTCATTTAAAATCAACCTGGGTGCAATTGACGAATTAGTTTTCAACGAAGATGGGTGCAATTGACTCATTACCTTATTCGGGAAAATGAGATAAATAACTTTTAAAAACTGACCATGGGTGCAGTTAACGTAACCCCACTCAGGCATTGGTCGCAGAAAATCGGGATGGTGAAATTCGTGTTCTACGACCTCAAAAACATATAATTCGACCCCTTTTACAAATATCGATTACTGAAAAATGCGCTAAATATTAACTTAATTGAACGCTTTCAAAAAATTCTTGGCTTAGGTCCTTTTTCCGCAAAGCGCGACCTCCAGCTGGTAAAAAAAAAAATGTTTCAAAATTTTTTTGAGGTTTTTACCCCCCAATGAAACTATTTTTTCGGTGAGCAATAAAATTCCAAACACTTTATTTTTCTGTACACCGAATATACTTATTTTAAAATAATTATTTTCCTTCCACCGTTAATAACATCAGAAATGGCAAATAAAATTGTAAAATTAAATACAAAATTGACACTGGCTCAGTAAAAGTAATTGTTGTAAGTACTAAAACATTAATAATTGCACTGCGAACCAATATTTAAAGTTTTCACAGACTATTATGCTAATAACAGTAAAATATCCGGTGAAAAACCGCGAAAAATTCAAAATTTTTGGTTGCATCATCAAAAAATAATTTTTTTGACCCTCATGCAAGTTCGGGCCAAAATTCTCCCTATAACCATTCGAAAGCTTATAAAAAAATGAGATCGGAGAACCGATCAAATTGCTTTATCGACTATTTAAATAATTCTCAAAAATGTGGTTAGTTTTTCGATCAGAGATCTATCAAAGCCGAGTACGGGCATAAAGAATTCGAATTTCGGAAAAATAATTTGGAATTCGGAATCCTCTATCCCGATAATATTCTCAAAAATATGCTTAGATTTTTGATCGGTGGTCCACCAAAGCCGCATTACGGGCATAAGGGATTCGAATTTCGGAAAAATTATTTCAGATTCGGAATCCTCTACCGCAAAAATATTCTCAAAAATACGGTTAGATTTTTGATCAGAGGTCGACTAAAGCCGCAGTACGGGCATAAGGAATTCGAATTTTGGAAAAATTATTTCAGATTCGGAATCCTCTACCCCGAAAATATTCTCAAAAATGCGGTTAGATTTTTGATCAGAGGTCCACCAAAGTCGCAGTACGGGCATAAGGAATTCGAATTTTGGAAAAATTATTTCAGATTCGGAATCCTCTACCCCGAAAATATTCTCAAAAATGCGGTTAGTTTTTCGTTAGCCCCCACGAGGAACCCGCCAATCAGGATCCAAATCGCTTTGTTGACGTGATCGATGACGTCATATCGTGACGTTTCAAAAGTCGAGATATCGGTTTTTAGGCCTATACCCATACTTTTAGCCCTGCTCACCGTTTCTGAACCACTCAACAGAATTTAACCAAATTTCAATAGTAGCGTATCTTGATGAATATCTACTGCAGTACTAAAATCGGACTCAATCAGTAGCTGCGTTCGCGATTTATAGTCAAAAAAGATCTTGAAATTGTTGAAAATTTAACATTTTCACTCACTGCTTCCGAATCGCTGAACCGATTTGGCTCAAAAACTAATCAGCACCTACATTTCAATAGAAGTTCCTACCCACCAAAAATCATCGACATCCGTTCTTTCGTTTTTCTGCTTTTCGACGGACACTTTTTTTTGCACATATATTCATACATTCATACATTCATACATTCATACACACACACGGCCACCATCCAAATTTTGCTTTTTTCGGCATCAGGGGACTTCAAAACGTGTAAAAATATCAAAAACTGAAAATCTGAAATTTGTGCTAAAAACAATGCTTTATTCTCCCTGCGGTCGATAAAGCAAAAAGGAATTTTTTAGTGAAAAAAAAATTAAATTTTTTTTATGGGGAAGGGGTTGTAGAAGCAGTGGAAGATTTGGTACTTTTTTAACAGGTTTCCGGCCGCCATTTTTCAAGATGGCGGCTCGGTCAAAAGGTGTAAGGTTCACTCGATTCAGTACTTTATCCCGATCATTTTAAGACCTCCCCGACCTAAATCGGTTGAAAAATAAGGGCGGGAGACGAAAAAAACCAAATCGACCCATTTGATTTTTTTTTGGCCAAAAAAAATTCTCAAAAATTTCAAACCTGCATAACTCCGTTAAAAAGCGTGGTAGAACCAAACGGAGGTGGCTTTCTTAGTTGTTCCATATACCCTACCGAATAGTGAAACCAAATCCGGAATACCTGACATGACCCCGCGGACCGATCTGTTTTGACGTGGACAGGCTCCCTTTTCTTCCTTTTTTTTGGGGGGGGGGGGGAGGGGGGGATAAATGTAATATCATTTGAACGTATTTGCGTGGTAAGCAGTGCCAAATTACTGCGACGATCCCATTTGAAGAGCAAGCGGGAAAAAGGATCGGAGCCCATGTTTTTGTTTTGAATGCTTTGACAAAAGCTAAACATAAGATCTAAGTGAAAACAAAAACAATCGACTCTGATCCTTTTTCCCGCTTACTCTTCATCTGAAATGCATTCTTATCCCTTATTTTTTTTGACTGAATTGTAATACCGGTATTTAAAATCAATAAAACACCTTAAAAGCCCTCGTCACAAATTCGTTTCATTGTACGATAGCACTTTCGGCTAACAAGCCATCATCAGGTAATTAATTTTAAAATTTAATTTAATTTAATATAAAAATAAAAATAAAAAAATTATTACGAAGATGATCATTTTTTGTACTTTTATTTTTAGATTCCCGAAATAGCAATCGTACAATAAAACGAATTTGTGACGAGGACTTTAAGGTGTTTTATTAATTTCAAATCTGTACGTCCTCTCGAGCTCAAAATTATTTGTATGTATTGTAGTCTTGGGGAAATTAAAAAAACGGATTTAAGTAAAAAAAAAAAAAATTCTTACTAGTTAGTCTAACTAAAAAAATAGTTTGGCTGACTAATATTATTAGTCCATCGATTTTCCACTAATATATTTACTCCTGCGTTTTCTTTTCTCAATGCGGAATTAAATTTACCCAATAAGCAAAGAAATATTAAAATTTATAAAATATTTTTTGAAACAAGAATCAATAAAAATATTTTAAAAATTTTGTTAAAGATTTTAAAAAAATTTTTATAGCTTTTTGTTTCAAAAAATATTTTATAAATATTAATATTTTTTTGCTCATTGGGTCACAGAGTTTTAAGCACTAACTCCCCGATGGCACCTTTTCTATAGAAAAAGAAAAGAAAAATTCCTCAGAAACTGACTCAGAAACGTTCCAAAACTAATTTCGGATTTTCGGTATCTTACCCCGATTTACGGGATAATTTTTTCTTAAAAGTAATGACACCTTTTCTATAGAAAAGGTACCATCGGGTACCTTTCAAGTTTCCTATATCATAGCCATTCATTAAAGTTTCCTACGTTACACTTTTTTAGGCTCAGAAACGGTCTCGTTTTTTTCTGCAGAAGTAAAACGGAGAATAAAAACGCAGCATTGTGCGATACTGAATTCGACTTCGGTCAGTAACAACCTCAACACCTTGTTACATGACTTTTTATGTATATGCACTACACGTATATGGCATGTGAGTAGGAGGTAGATATCATCATCAATTCATTATTTTAAAAAAAATTATACCGTAAATCGGGGTAAGATACCGAAAATCCGAAATTAGTTTTGCAACGTTTCTGAGTCAGTTTCTGAGGATTTTTTGCATTTTAAAGTCCGTCATTATATTACTAGTAAAAGAATTCGGAGTACACTTTTTGGGTACATCAAAGTCAAAATGAGTTGACGTGCTTCGGGGGTTCACAGGAAAAAATTCCTGGGATTGCTTTTTTGGGTCCATCGACATTAGAAAGGTTGGTTAAAGTAAAGAACTTGTCGGAAATTATATATAAATTATATATATATATATATATATAAAATATATAAATTATATAATGTATATATTATATACTATATAATATATAATATATGATTTATATATATTTTACATATGAAATATGTATTTATGTATATTATTCAAAATTCACAGCATTTCTTTAGGTTAACTCTTAAAATTTTTACTTTTTCGGCAAAAATTATTTTACAGTTTAAAATTTTTAAAAGACTTAAAAATCTATAATTTTTCTCGTTAAACTACTCTATTTAATTCTAGAACGAAATGTTTGAAATTTATAAGATTTCTTTTGTTGGTTGTGTCATTAACAAATTTTAATAAACTAACGTCATAACTAATTTTAATAAACAATTGTTTATTAAAATTAATTTTAAAAATGTCTTCAGAAGGAAGAGTGGAAATGATCATAGGTCCGATGTTCAGTGAGAAAACGACGGAATTATTAAAACGTGTTGAGTTACTATCCCGTTATCATTCCGTTTGTGTTGTGAAATTCGAAACCGATAATAGATACTCTGTTGATGAAGTTGTAATCCATGATGGGAAAGGGTTTACCGCTCTTAGAACGAGAAATCTTAAAGAGATATAGAAGATACCGTTTGCCATTATACCGTTATTGGAATTAATGAAGGACATTTTTTCGAAGACATCAGTTGTGTCGCCCAATGAGCCGATAACGGGAAAATCGCAATTATTACCGGATTAAATGGAGCGGATGATAGGTGGCCGTTTACCGAATTGTTAAAGATTATATCGTTCGCTGATAAGGTAGACTTATTGCAAGCGGAGTGCGAATGTGAAGCTTAAGCCGTGTTTACCGTTCGGCATAACTTTGATCATCCCGAAGAATTTATCGGAGGTGCTGAAATGTATTCCGTTGTTTGTCGAAAGTGCTATTTAAGAAGGGTACCGAACTTCCCGATGAAAAACGAAGAATCAATTAACTTCCCGTTGATTTCTAGGAATAATCTCGGAGAGTTAATGTAAAAGAACCTTAGTGCTTTTCGAATTAACCGGGGAAAACCGGTTCTTTTACATTTTTTTTATAGAAAAAAAATACTTTCTTAATTAGTACAAAATTCTATACTATTTTTATATTTTTTCTGTATATTTTCTACTTCTTAATTTATAGGAAATATAAAAATTATAAAAATTTTACAGAATTTCAATAGTTTTTCTAATTTTAAATCATTTCAATAGTTTGACTGTAGAATTTTTATAAAATTAATTATAAAATAAATTATAAAATTTCTGTAAAAGTTGAATTCTACACTTTTTTTATATTTTTTCTATATATGCTGCTTCTCCATTATGGTCCTAAATTAATTTTACAAAATTAATTTTATAAAATTACCGGAAATTATGCGCTTTTTCTTTCTTTTTTCATAACATATTTATTTTTTACAGATTTCTTATTCTTTTTTAAGTCATCCTCATGTTGAGTTAGTAAAATAAAAGCATTATTGCCAATAATTTTATAAAATTAATTTTGTAAAATTAATTTTGAGCCATAATGGAGAAGCAGCAATACTTTCTAGTTTCAGATTTCGAGAAAATATAAAAATTATAAAAAATTTTTTCAGTTTCTAAAAAATCATATGTAATTGGATACACGATCAGATATGAAGACTCCACGGGAAGAATGATCAGATTCCCTTTTTTTGTTTACACTTAGCTCTTATGTTTACCTTTTGTCAAAACAATCAAAACAAAAACATGGAATCTGATCATTTTTCCCGTGAAGTCTTCATATTTCAGGTCGATTTTAAATGGACCTTTCTACAGGATTCTATAATTTTAATTTCTATGGACTCCTATAAACTCCCTACATGAGCCATACTCAATATATGAATCTACAGGAATGGTTCTATTAAATTTATAGGTGACGCTTTTCTGGGGAAGTTTGAACCTGCTGTTTTTCAAGACTTGATTTTATATAACTTATATATAATTTATATATAAGTTATATAATTTATATATAATTGTATATAAGTTATATATAACTTATATATATATATAACTTACACATTTATAATTATATATATAACATATAACTTATGTATAACTTATATATAAATTATATATAAAAAATACCACAATTAAGATGTACAGCTTAACCGATATTTCACTTCTTAATAAAGAAACACTTACTGTTGTTGAATTTAATTTTTGTATCGAATTTGAGTCAGGCTTCCTCTTTATTAAGAAGCGTATGATAGTATATACGAGTAGATAATATATACGAGTCGTAGATAATATATTCTTTAGTGGATGCAAGAAGTCCACTTTAGAAAAATTCTGTAAATTTTTAAGAATTGATTTCCGTGGAAATGTTAGTCAATTATTAGATCGGCTTTTTCGTAGGTTTGAAGTAAATCTCGACGATTGTTTCAAAATTGAATCTTTCCGTAAATATTACGTGAAAAGGAATCCCGGATCGTTATTACCGTCGACGTTTCCGGATAAGGAAAATGTTTTGTTGATCAGTTCAAATGAATCAACTGCAACCGCTCTCGGTTCGCAGATGCAATCCGAAGCTGCTGCTTTTCCGTCGTTAAATTTAGATAAATTTCAGTTGGCATATCAGAAAATATATATAATTTATATATATTTTACATATGAAATATGTAAAATTTATATGTAAATTATATATAACTTTTACATGTACATTTTTAATATTTGACATGTTTTGGGAGTTCTGGTGAAAAAATTCCTGTTCGAAAAATCCAGTTTTTATCTAAATAAGTGGAGATATCCGGTTTTTTTTAAAATCAAATCTACATAATTTTAATGGTCATTTTCGGATTCTAAGCGTCGAATTACGTATAGAACCCACTGAGATAGAAAAAGGGCCGACTTTTTGTTTCGTCACAAAATCCGGCATTTTGCATAAACCGCTATTGCCTCTTTTTAGCTGAATCCATAACAATTTTTTTTGAGCTTTAAAAGTTGATTTTAAAAAAAAATCTCACAAGTACTAATAGAAGTAGTGAACCAACACAATATTGCGTAAAATTAAGTCCCAAGTTTTCACCCAAAAAATCTACAGGGTAAGTCCAAAGTCAAAAACCGATCAATCTCGCCCCGGCATACGGTAATCATATTGTTGCAACTTAGTTGATTTTCATCATTCAACAGTAGCCCTTTCTTCTCCGATTATGAATCAAACCGTAAAATCCAGACACCACGAACGAGACTTTTCTTACCAGCGATGACTCGACACGAAAAAAAAAAAAAATCCAATGCACATTTTTTCCTTCTTCTCAATTTGTAAAACGAAAAAAAAAATGTATGCCAATTTTTAGAAGAAAAAAAAAAACATCCTTTTCCTTTTACGAAATAACCAAATTACACCTACGAAAATACAAGGGATAATTATAGCGTATTCTAGAAAATATTTTTAAGAAAAAAAGATAAATGAGACCTCGTTTTAAAAAGATGAAAAAAATTTTTTTTTTTTTTTTTCGACACAAGGCTGAAACGGGATGATATTAATTTATTAGAAATTGCGTCACGGTGGTGCAATATTTATCATTAAAGTAAACGAGCTTTTGACGTGTGGAAATTATTAAATTTTCGATGTCATATTTTTCAATTTTTACATGTGTATCCGTACAATGCATGAAGGTTGATTTTATTACTATTGTAATTTTTTTTTTCAGTTCTGCCAAAATGATTGCCCCAGTTTTTTTTTTTTTGTTCCAGATGGTCTAACTGCGCGCGACACATTTACGTATCTTGAATAATAATTCGATTAGAATCGGTGGTAATTTCGATTCAAAAATAACCCGGAAGGTGATTTTATAATTTTTTTTTAATATTGGATGTGATTTGTCATCAAAATTTGGATCAAGGTTTGAAAAAGGTCACGGTGGGATCACGGTCAATATCAAATCGTCTTCACACTCGATTCAACACTCGGTGGGCGTTGCGAGATGGCTACACCTCACCGTGACAATTTTTTAATTTTTCCTAAGATTCCCGAGATTGCGAAATCCCCGAGGGGGAAAAAAAAGTGACATTGCAATTGACATTGCCAAGTTCAATTGTAATAATATCACTTGATGATTAATCGGCCAATGTCGCATCGTGGCATTTCCATTTCTTTTCAATAGGTGAGAAAAAAAAAAAAAAAAAAAAAAACCTAAGTCTCAATAGACAAGAACAATAATTAAAACTCATTGATAAAAAAAAACGCATTAAAATGTCAGACTCCGGCTCGGCACATTTTTTTTTTTTCAAATTAGAATGTTATTGACTTAAAATATTTAACTTGAAGTGACATAGCTGGAGAGGATTGCTTGGGTTTTGAAATAATTATTTCGAGATTACCATAAGATGGAATTATGAATGCGTTGATTTCGTGACTTATGTTTTGCAAGTTTGAGTATGTATATGATCTCTTAAAGAGGCCGGTTTTCAGCTCCTGAAATATATAAATTGAAGCGTGACTTCTAAATTATTTGGTGCATTTTGTTTTTAAATTAAAAAGGCCGGACTTTTGTATCGTTTTATTTTCTTAAAGATCATCACTTGTGCCATAATGTTTTTTTTTTTCACCGTTTGGGGACGGATGTATAAAAATTGATACATTAAGATAGGGTTTTAAGGGGGCGGATTAGACCTCTCCGACGATTTAGTCGGCGACAGAAAAATAATTATTAACCGTTCATTTAACGATATAATGCAAAAAAAAATTTGAAATTTCCAAAATTTGAAATTGGAAATTTGCGTTGCGTCCAATGCGCTCTTTCGGGGAAAAATGCAATTAGCAATGTCTGCGCGCGCAGTCCCTTTGTTTGACAATATTGGGTCACGTGGTACAATCACAAGGCCTAGTCATTTTCTTATTTGATTTTATATAAATTTAAATTATAGGATAAATCCTATAAATAATTGAATATTCATCATTTCATGAATTGATAAAATTATGAAAAAAAAAAAAAAAAAAAAAAAAAAAAAAGAAGAAGAAGAAGAAGAAGAAGAAGAAGAAGAAGAAGTAAAAATAAATCAATTTTGAATAGAGAATTAATTTTAATTTTTAAAAAAATTATATGCATCAATCGGAGCAGGAAAAACAAGATTAAGACCATCACATCGAAGAAATTTTACAAAAAATGGAAAGGAAGATTAAAACTTGAATCATCCCTAGTAAGTACGGTGCCTTGCAACCCAGTGTTAGGCAATCCGTGCAGGAGTTAAAAGTAACGCCGTAATTTCAATTTCTTATTTTTTAAGATTTTAAACTATGGCCTAACTGTTTTCGAGGTCAGAGATTTCCAATTTTGAATCTATTTCGACTTCGGAGCAGAAGATCCCTTACAAAGATATTTTTACAAAAAAGTTCAAAAAAAGTGATTTTTTTAATAGCTCTAAACCGTGATACTAATAGCCATAAGCTAATAATAAGCGCAATATCCGTTTTATCTTTCTGTTTTTTTTCCGAGTAATACTTACTATGGGCAATTATCAAGGGCAACTAATTATTTTTTTAAGAGTTACTTGTAAAAAATAAAAATACATAACTTGGAGTTATTAGGTTTTGCCATTAAAAGGTCTCCCGTTATTTTTTTCTTATTTTTTTTTTTATTTTTTTTTCAAAATATCAAAACTCCGGCTTCAAATCCAAGAAAAGCGCCCTAAAGTACTCATGTCTACGAAATTTCGTCAAAATTGAACGACGTTTTATGTAGATTTTTCTCAATTTCCTTATGCATCCATATGGATGAAGGGGTTAAAAAAACTTTGCAAAAGTTGCAAAAATAATAATAAATTTTTCTAAAAATTTATTATTATTTTAATGATAAATTGATACAACGATGAATAGATTTTTAATTGATGCCTAATTTTTTTCCTTCTAAAAAGGAATAAGGATAAAAAATTAGACATCAATTAAAAATAAACTTTTAGATGGATTTAGGCAGATCAAGTGTTATTCATCCAAAAGAAAATGAGTGGAAAAAAAATAATAAAAGATTCATTATTTTTTTTTGAAATACAGATTATTTATATAACGATATTCTTCGTGGTTATGAAGATCCCAAGCTTTGTAAAGCTGAGACGATAAAAAGAGCGACTTCGACAGAGGTTCGGCGATGCATAAACTTTTATAAACCAATTGCAAGGAGAAAAAAGTTCGGTTCCTGTTACTCAATGTTGAGTTGGGTCCTGTGACATCTAAGCATTATTTGAATTGATAATACTGAAAATTTATTAATTATTACTAAGCGTCAGTAATGATTATTAACGCATTAGTATTATCAACTCAAATGTTTAGACGTCACAAGACCCAACTCAACATTTAGTAACAGGAACCGAACTTTTTTCCCCCCTAAGGGGTTAGGGATCGTGCTTCGCAATAATTATAAAAACTTTAATCTGCGATGAAGACGATTTCCAAAGACAAGTCAAAATCATTCGTCAAGATGCATCATCAGAATAGTTAACGAAGCTGCTCCGCCAGGAGTTTTTAAAGGATACTGAGATCAATGACAGTGATACGAATTAACTTTTTTCCCAGAAGAAATTAGCCAATCAACTTTTACTTAAAAAAATTCTTTAATTAATTTCCCAGAGTAAAAAATTTTGTGTGTTTTTGACACAAAAAATGTGTCAAAAACACACAAAATTGAAGATTTAAAACTCCTTTGTTTGTGCTTGTTTTTTGTGTTTTTGACACAAAAAATGTGTCAAAAACACACAAAATTGTAACATTTTTTACAGATATATTTAGACTTTTTTTTTAGAATTTTTTGAACCATGTAGAAAATTTGAGGAAAAAATAAGAACTAATTTTTCGACGGAATTTCTTTGCTTCAACATGTCATTATCTCATGAAAATCGAAAAAATTTTGTAAAAAAAATTGATGCATTTGAAACGATTTCAAAAAGCGGGATGGCTAAAATGGCGTTGTTTTGTTTTTATCGTCTGTTATTCGCAGGCAGTGCCTAGTGATAAATTAATCAGCGAAAAACAGAACGATAAAAACAAATCGACGTCATTTTGGCCGTCCCGTTTTTTGAAATCGTTTCAAATGCATCCATTTTTTGTACCAAAATTTTTCAAACTGTCATGAGCTAATGACACGCTGAAGCAAAGAAATTCCGTTCTTATTTTTTCCTCAAATTTTCTATCGTAGATTCCAGAATCGACAGACCAATCTCCACGGCTCAAATCGAACACTTCGTGCATAGAGTGTCTACGGTAGGAGAAGATCCTCTTTACTTAATTCTTCACCTAGGTGCTTCCAATATATTGGGAAAAGACGGCAACGATAGCATCTACGAAGTAAAACTTAGGTTCATGAATTTGCTAAATGCTCACTCCTTTTAAAAATGTCTCTGTTTTAATTCTTACCGTGCTTCCGCGTAGTACTGATCCTAAGCACAAAAACGAATTGTTAAATGCCGCACTTAAGGATTTTGCGAACCAGTGCCCCTTCACGACTGTCCTTAAGAGTTTCGATGAGTTTGCTCTTGAAGTAGCTCCGGGCATTAAGGCTCCTAACCCGAAACTATTTCAAGATGACCTCATCCACTTGTCTGAGGAAGGCGTTAAGGTATTAGGAAATTTGATCGCGATATCTCTCCAACATGCGAAATTCCAGCTTCCGACGACCGGCCAGAGGAAGAACGAGAATCCTTCTAGAGAATCTCCTTCTATTTGATAGCCAGCCTTCAACGTGACAGGCTGCACCGAAAACCAACGTCAGAACGTAAGTAAAATCATGTGACATCATTTGGATTTTCATTAAACTGTTAATTGATCTTTAAAACTTCGGTTGATCTTTTATCTTGTAATTGTAATTTGTGATTTTACTAATTACCTGATCCAATGCGATCAGGTTGGTTTTTTTTTCTTTAAATAAAATTCTTTTCAGATTCATGGAATTTTTATTCTAAAACTAGCTATCCTCAGCTCCAAAGGAAAAGCTAATCCAAAATAGCTTTTGCGACAACGTAAATTCTAAATGATTTAAAAAATTTAATTAAATTATGTGAAGCAATCCTATTATAGTACGTAAATTTTTAGAAACCGATTTGAACAAAGAAAAAAAAATATCGGGTACTGTTCGTTCTCCCCCTAGCCCAAGAATCTCAGAAACACTTAAAGAATATCAGACATGGTGGACATGAAAAAAGCAGTCTTCAACAACATCCTCGTCTTCGCCTTCCATTTTCCCCTGAAAACATAAGTCTCATAGATTATTTTAACGATGTACTTGTACACACAGACCCCCCCAAAAACAAATTAGCTCTAATTTTTTTCAGATTTTTTGGAGGCCGATTTCTGCTGCCCCCAGAGACCGAAAATTTTTCCAAAGTTTCATAAGGGTTGTCAAAAAATTGGAGCGTATTTTGGTGCAAAAGAGTTCATTTCCTTTTAGAAATTTCCCGGAAATTTCAAAAATAAGGCCATTTTTACAGTAATTAGAACCATTTTTTATATATGAGCCGAAAGAGGTATAGGGAGTTTAATAACAGCCGTTTTTTGCTCACAAATAAAAAATGGCTTAAATTTCATTAATGGAAGGAGAGTAAACTTTCCGACCATTTCCGGTTTAATCACGGCGATCTGAGCGAGGTTCAATTTTAATTTTTATTTTTTCGGCCCTTATGAGACTGAAAAACTTTAGGCCTCTGGCAGAAATCGGTCTCCAAAAAATCTGAAAAAAATTAGGGTTAATCAATCAAGGAAACGAAATTGCAACTTTTCCGCGCTGTGGCGTTTTTTCAAATTTAAAAATTCGTGTTTCTCGCTAATGCCAAGTGCTTAAACATAATTTTTAACATATGCTTAACTTACGCATAACTTAAGCATAACACTTGCAAATCCTCGTGGTCAATGACTTTAAAAATAAATATGAATAAATTTTGTAAAAATTACACAAGTCTAAATTCTTGTATAAATTAAATACAACTAATAAATTTTTTTCACTTATTTTGTAAAAATTTTCTACATTTTATGCACCTCTTTTTCGCAAGGAAAGACTAAAAGAGATTTTCAATATGTATTATGAGGAAATATCATGAAAATCGAATTCTCCAACCGCCAGGGTCCATGCGGCAAGAGGGCATTGGCCGATAATAAAGGAACAAGCATCGGAAACACGAACAAAAAAAAATTGTAACATGATGCACATCATTCATAATCCTCGTTAAAACGAACAGAAAACGAATTCAAATTCACAAAAAAAAAGTACTGATGATCCCACTAAGGCATTTCTCCTTGAACGTGTTTCATCCCATGAAGAATAGAGCAGAAGAATATCTTAAGGCGATTCGTGCTCCAAAATTCATGGACTTTTAAATAGGTGCAAATGATGTGGAGCATCCAGATTGGTTAGTTACCGAGTGATTTCGCAGTTCGGTCACGATTTAATCGGCCGAAGAATAAAAAAAAAAAAAAAAAAAAAAAAAAAAATTATAATTGAAACCGAAAGCGCATAAAGAGATAGAAGAAGACATGTGGTTTATAACAAATATTGGCAGGCGTCCTTCATCTACTTTGAAATTAGATTACTTTTCTTAAGCGATGAGACTTGTTTTTTAAATAATGGCTCGATAAGGAAATCCTTGTTCCATTCAAACATTCCTTTACCGTTGACATGAAAGGGTAATTGCGTAATTGCGCCCAATGATGCATCCCTAAAAAAGAAGAATTTTTCGATTACGATCTACATTTTTTATTTTCCTGTGCTGCGTGGGTTAAAAAAAAAAAAAATTCTAGGCTAATTTAACACAAGGTTTTGAGAAGCTGGGAATTTCAATGTCGTTACACAAAAAAAAATGGAAAATAATCGTTATAAAATGACATTAGTAGTCTAATTAGAGGAAGAGATTCGTCAGGCCGATAAGTAGCGGTATGAAAGAAAACTTTGATTGGCAGGGTCGTAAAGAATTCATTCACTTTTTTTTTTTTTTTAAATCGGTTAATTTTTAAAATATCGACAAGGACCAACAGGGTGCATCGAAATAAATGCTCAGGCATCACAGCTCCTTCTTAACAAAAAATCGGGACATCTTTTGAAAAAATATAGGACCGATTTTTTAAAAAATAAGGACATGTACAGAACAAAAACTCTTGATTTCCTTTTATTTTTTTTAAGCAGCTCGTTGCAGCACTTAAGCACTGTAGCAAGTCTGTGCATGTCTGCTTAATTCTTGCGGACTTATGTTGATCGTATACGGCTGCAGCCCGTTAAAGCAATTAATTGTAACACACCCTCGTTCATTCCTCAGATAAACCTTTTCTTGAGTTATTAATTTTTTTTAACATTTTGCATTAAGGTCGAGAAAATTGACTAACCAATTCTTTTCCGAGCGATGATCTTATAAGGTTGCATATAAGTTGCAATAAAGGCATTGTTTATTTAATGGGTGTCAACCCGAAATCAGTTGGAGTAGTCACGATAAAAAATTTGTTTGTATAATTTTTTTTTTCTTCTCTTATTTATTTGTAAATTAAACTCTCTACATTAACCTTGACTTAAAAAAAAAAGATACGTTTAAATTAATGAATCGATATAATTTTACCGTCCCTCAATTGTTGAATGAAAATGAGAAAGAGAAAGAAGACAAAACAAAATTAAATTGGAAGTAGATGGACCAATTAACGTTATTAAATGTACGCGACAACGCTTTCACTATAATCCTGGAATAAATTAAATTACGGTCTATATATCAGAAAGCATCCACTGGAATGAACACAATTGGGAAGTGTATTTCAATTTGTGTGGTGTGCAAGTGCGACATCAGCTGGGAGACTAAAATGGAAGCTTAATCAGCAAAATTTGTAGGGATTGTGGCTGCTTTTTTTAAACATTTTTTGGATCGTTTCTCTTCCTCTTCTTTTCTTTTCTTTTCTTTTTAATTTTAAAATCGTTCTGTTGTGAGATATTAAATACTAAAAAGTCCCACAATATTCGATAACGGGCCAGTGACGCTCAACAGGGAGGAATAACGATGGACCTAACACACCTCCTTGAGGTTCTAGAGTTAAAATTAAAATCATTTCCATGGAATGGTTTGGAAATTCGCTCACTTAAGACAACACGACCTTCGTGTCCTGAACCTATTAAATACTATATTAAGGGGATATAAAATACTAAAAGTCGCCCAATATTCGATAACGGGCCAGTGCCGCTCACTCAACAAGGAGGAATAACGTAGGACCTAACACACCTCCTTGACGTTCCAGAGTTAACCTTGAAATTAGTTCCATGGAATGATCCAGAAATTCGCTTATTTAAAACAACCGTTTAAAACAACTCATTTAAGACGACTCAATTAAAACGACCTTCCTGTCCTGAACCTATTAAATACTAAAAGTCGCCCCAGAATTCGATAACGAGTCTGACACTCAACAAGGAGGAATAACAAAGGACCTAACACACCTCCTTGAGGTTCCAGATTTAACCTTGAAATTACTCCCATCTAATGGTCCAGAAATTCGCTCCTTCAAGACCAACACGACCTTCCTGCCCAGAACCTATTAAATACTAATAATATAATTAATTATTATATTAAGGGGACTTAAATACTAAAAGTCGCCCAGTATTCGATAACGCTTTAGTGACACTCAACAAGGAGGAATAACAAAGGACCTAACACACCTCCTTGAGGTTCCAGATTTAGCCTTGAAATTACACCCATCTAATGCTCCAGAAAATCGCTCATTTAAGACAACACGACCTTCTCGTCCCGAACCTCAAATCACGACTCCTTTTCCTCACTTCACCCCACAGTCGATCCACTCCTAAAAAAATGTATACCACCGCCGTCAAAAAAATGAATTCAAAAGTTAATCAAGAGCCAATTGTTACGTTTCGAATCATTGACATTTTAATCCAAATATCCGGTTTGAAAATAGCGAAAAATTCTATATATTCTGCAGTTATATCGATTTTACATATCTTATGCATGGCCATCAACATTTGGGATTCGACTGGCACCAGCAGAGTCAGTTTACATTTCGTATATCTCGTTTTTGCATTACAGGTCGGAGTTCATTTAATGGTGTTAATCGTATTATCATTGTTATTTCACATTTTTACGTTTTCCGTTCGCAAGAAAATTTCCAACTTACTAGAAAAATTCCAAGAGTTACAGGAAAAATACCAAACCCCATCGTGCGGGAAAAAAAACCGGTTGCACGCAATCCGAAACGTCATTTACTTGGTCCTAGTAGTGATTTCGATTTTGATAAGAATTCCCTATCGAATACCTCCGAAATTCGAAAGTATCTACGATGTCATTCTGGTGGCCATTTTCTTGGTCAGTTCGTGGTACGAATTATTCCTTCGACATTCCACCATTCTCATCTTTTGCAATTACGTGCGAATTCTTCTGATTCATTTGGAAAATTTACGCAAATCCTGGGAAAACAGCATCGAAACGGACGAAATTAAATTGGTTTGGAGTGCCCGAAGCGACAATATTCTGTAAGCTTCTATAAAAAACTAAAATGCCAAAAAAAAGTAAGCATTTTTTTTATGTAGGGATGGAGTAAAAAAACTCATCAAATACTACGACGAAATTTTCAGCACATTTTATTCATTGACGAAAGCTTTTACTCCTATTCTTTTAATGGACGCATTAGGGAGTATCATGGAAATTTTTGCTTTATTTACTCTTGTAAATAAACTCACTGAAAAGGAGGAGGACGATTTTCTCGCGCAATATATATTTATAAATTTAGTTTGGTCTTCGGTATGCTTTTTGGGTAGCATATCAGTGGTGGTACTTATCAGAAGAGTTAAGAAGCATGGGATTAAACTTTCCGAATTAGTTTTCCGTAAATTTAAAAGTACGGATTGTCAAAAAGAGAAGATTGAGGTATATAATTCTAAAAAAGAAAATGTTGAAAAAATTTACTCAATTTCAATTGTTATTTCCAGCTGATTATGTTTTCAAATCAACTAGAAAAAAGAAAGTTCAATTTTTTAAATTTCGACAACTTCGTGTTCGACAGCAACTGGATGGGAACGGTAGGTTTAAAAATAAAATTCCCGGGAATTTATTTCATTCTTTTTATTTTACAGGCTGCAGCCGGTGTGACTGCATTCGTTATCATGATATTCCCCTTTCCAGAAGGCATCAAAGCAAATAACCCGTTAGTGAATACACTCGGATAAATTCAATTACATTAGCCAAGGGTCAGTTTTTTTTTTTTTTTTAATATCTCGTATACTTTCCCTCCTGCTTTAAACACACATCCATTTCTTTAATCGGTAAAAATGTTAGTATCAAGAAAATGGCAAGAGAATCCGCCACCGAGTCATCCAACCTTTTCAACATAATCAACAATCTCCTGTCATATTCAGTTTTGTCAGTGCCTAAACACAAATTCGTAAATTACATCCAAGGAGCCCTTGCTCTCATACGCTTTTGGGAATTTTCGGACGTCAGCAAAATACACACTCACAACGTTCATTTTATATACTACGTTGTAAGATGTCATTTCCTGTCTTTACTTGTAAAATCCGCCATGTTCCATCTTGTTTCTTTGAAACAGCGGAAAAATTTTTTAAAAATTTCCAAAAAATTACAAAATTTACAACAAAAATATGGAACGCATCCGCGATCGAAGGAGAAAAAAGGTTTCGTGGTTTTCAATCTCGCTTATCTGATTTACATCATCATTTCTGTGGTGCTGAGAGCATACTGTAGAAGTTTCTGGGAATTCGGGACAATTTGGGAAGGGATTCAGACGGTGATATTCATAATAAACTCTTCTTACGGATTTTACCTTCAACATTTCGTTTTTTTATTATTTTGCGACTATGCTATCCTTTATATTATATCTTTAAAAAGAATAAATAAATCACTCAAAGGAAATTTGAATAATTTCGGGGGTTTGAATTTGCAATGTAAAACCTGCATCTTATTAAATAGCACATCGCTAATGGACTGTTATGAGGATCTTTATAAAATGTTCCGTTTGATAAGCAAATCATTTTCCTTGTTATTTTTACTCAACGGCGTAACTGCATTCGTGGAACTGGTCTTCATATTATTTTACGAAATGATTTACAATACAAAAGACGTAAGATTTGAGCTTTTGCCGTTGCATTTAAAAATTATGATGGTGAATTGGTCCGTCCTTTGCTTTTTTGATACGATTGTGGCTGTTCTGTTTGTTGAGCTCATAAAAGAAGAGGTAAGGTAATAAAATATTAAGCACAATAATCTCAAGCCTCCTAGGCCAAATATTAATTTTGCAAAATATTGACAATGTTAAATATTCTGCATTATTTTTGCAAAATAAATTCAAAAAAACTTCATATAAAAAAAGTATTATTTTTGTATAATTTATACAAATATTCGGACATGTATAATTTTTTTGCAAAATTTTTGCATAATTTTTTAAAGCATGAAAATCTGAATGCATAATTTTTTTGTATAATTTATGCATACAATTTTTTAAAATCATAAAGCATGAAAGTTTGCAAATATTATGCATATTCAACTTTTTTCCCATTTTATGCATAATTATTTATGCATAATTTGTGCATAATTAAGGTAAAAGCACCAATTATTGACCAGGCACCAATTACTGACCAGTCCATAAGCTAAACACGTATACCATAAAAGGAAATCGTGTTTAGCTTATGGACTGGTCAGTAATTGGTGCCTGGTCAATAATTGGTGCTTTTACCTTACATTGGAGGATAAAAAAAAAATTATAAAAAAGTTGTTTATAGAAAATTTTTATATAATTTATGCACCACTTTTTCATATGGAGTTTAGTCAAAAATAGCTTAGACAAGCCTCGCTTAGTCGAATATTTCTCCGCTTTTCAATGAAGAAAAATCTTCACTAAATAGCTTCAAGATTCAACTCTCTACATCAGGGTAGAACTGAACCAAATCGGAAAAAATTCACTGTAAGAAAACCGGTTCAACTGCAAGCTTACTTCCGCTAGGAAGCTCCTTCTTGCAAAAAGGACTTGGTCGAGTTTTACCCATATGCTCAGAATTTTTGAAAAAAAATTTCTTCATTTTGAGTTTTTTTTAGGCCAGAAAATTTCCAGAATTACTTCACAAGCTCTTCAAAGTTGCTAAGAATCAAGACGATAAAATCCAGCTTTTAATGTTTTCCAATGAACTCAAACTGAAAAAAATTAAGTTTACGGCTTGCGAATTTTTCGATTTTGATTTTACGTTTCTTCAATCGGTAAATATTTATTTAATTTTAAGAATAATTAAACTATCCTCGCCAGTGCAAATCCCCGACGCCGAATCCAGTAGACTCGGCTCCACTCGAGAAAACAGAAAGTCGCTAATCCAAATATTTCAGGTTTTTCAAAGTTGAAATGAAGGATTTTTTGAAAAAAATTTTCAAAACAAGCAGCAAGCTTATTTCCACTTAATAGAAATTTTTTTGGGGACCGTTATTTTGATATCTCTTTCACAAAAAAATCTCAAAAAATTCTCCACAAAAAATCTGAGATTCTTAGTTGATCGTTCTCCTGCATCTTAAACATGGGCGCGAATTCTTTAGTTCTTGAGAAAAACGTTTCTCCGGCTACAAAAATTAAATTGGAATCGAATAATTTTTTAAAATATGGGAACATTCCACTTCTCCATTACATAGTGGTTTAGAAAACTGTGAAATTTGAAATCATAAAATATTTTTGATTACAAACAAAACTACGGAAGCTTTGAAGGGTCAAGTATCTGTTTTTTTTTTTTTTTTTTTTTTTTTTTTTTTTTTTTTTTTTTTTGTATGTTCAAGAATAAGCAATGTCTGTTAGGAACAAACAACGTTTAATAAGTTAATTGTCTGTTCCGGAACAAACAATTTAATTATTAAACGCTGTCAGTTCCAGAACAAACATTGCTTGTTCCGGAACAAACAACGTTTAATACGTAAATTCTTTTGTTCCGGAACGGACAATCAATAAAAAAATCGTTTGTTCTGGAACAAACACCGTTTAATAAGTTGATTGCCTGCTCCGGAACAGGCAATTCTGTATTGATTGTTTGTTCCGGAATACACAACTTTAAATTCATTGCCTGTTTCGGAACCGACAACCAATCAAAAGCTGTTTGTTCTGGAAGTGACAGCGTTTAATAATTATATTGTCAGTTCCGGAAAGGACAATCAATACAAAATTGTTTGTTATGGAAAAAAAGACGTTTAACAAGTTAATTGTTTGTTCCGGAACTGACAATTCTGTATTGACTGTCTGTTCCGGAAAAAACAATTTAATTATTAAACGCTGTCAGTTCCTGAATAAACAATGCTTGTTGCGGAATAAGCAATGTCTGCTCCGGAACAGACAACGTTTAATAAGTAAATTTTTTTCTTCCAGAACGGACGATCAATAAAAAATTGTTCTGAAACAAACACCGTTTAACAAGTCAATTGCCTGATCCGGAACAGACAATTCTCTATTGATGGTTTGTTCCGGAACCCCCAATTTTAAATTCATTGCCTGTTTAGGAACTGACAACCAGTTAAAAACTGTATGTTCCGGAACAAACAATTTAATTAACAAACGCTGTCAGTTCCAGAACAAACATTGCTTGTTCCAGAATAGACAATGAATAAAAAAAAATTGTTTGTTCTGGAACTGACAGAGTTTAATAATTAAACTGTCAGTTCCGGAACGGACAATCAATATTAAATTGTTTATTCTGGAACAAACAACGTTTAACAACTTAATTGCCTGTTCCGGAACTGACAATTTCAAATTCATCGTCTGTTTCGGAACAGACAATCAATCGAAAACGGTCTGTTTTGAAAAAAAAAAAAAAAAAAAAAAACAATTTAATTACTAAACGCTGTCAGTTCCAGAACAAACATTGGTTGTTCCGGAATGGACAACGAATGAAAAATAGTTTGTTCTTGAACTGACAGAGTTTAATAATTAAATTGTCAGTTCCGAAACGGACAATCAATATTAAATTGTTTGTTCTGGAACAAACAACGTTGGAACAAACAACGTTTAACAAGTTAATTGCCTGTTCCGGAACTGACAATTTCAAATTCATCGTCTCTTTCGGAACAGACAATCAACCGAAAACTGTCTGTTTCGAAAAAAAAAAAAAAAACAATTTAATTACTAAACGCTGTCAGTTCCAGAACAAACATTGGTTGTTCCGGAATGGACAACGAATAAAATATTGTTTGTTCTGGAACTGACGTTTAATAATTAAATTATCTGTTCCGGAACAGACAATTTACTTATTAAAAGCTGTCAGTTCCAGAACAAACATTGCTTGTTCCGGAGTAGACAATGAATAAAAAATTGTATGTTCCAGAACAGACAATTTACTTACTAAACGTTATACGTTAATGTTTAGGCCTTGAGACCGGGATTCTTGCAATAAATAAATCTACTCCTTAACGGTCATCAAAATGGTTTAATTCAAATATCTAAATGCGCATTTCGAGAGCGATCGCTCCCATCATCAGTAGCTAAAAACATAAACAAAAAATTTTTAAGCAAACAATTAAATTACAGTAATCCAAACAAAATACCTGAACACAACGGTTAAATTAAAATATCGTCATCAATAAAACAAGGGGAATTTAAAAAAACCGATTATAAATAAATAAAAATTAAAAACAACGTAAAAACCAACGGAGGGAGTATTTTAGGTTAGGAAAAAACAATCATGGCGTACGATGCATAGCTATTATCACCATACGAAACGGAGTAAATTACAAGTGTCACTAGGTAGGCGCGCGGTCGTGATAATCGCGATGAAACTGAAGTTTATTATCCTTTATTAAATTAAATAAACTTGATTGTGCAGGTCCATCGTCGGCATTCAAAATACCCTCCCTGTTCAAGAAAATGAAAAGGCTTTCCCAAGCGTTCAAGAGCTGGGGTCCGTTAACCTCCTTCAACAGTGAAAGCTCCAAACTGTCAACGTCATGGCCCTCGTCAATCAAGTGATCAGATACAGATGATTTACCAATCCTATGATTCAAATAGTGTCCAACGTGTTCATTAAACCTAATTGCTAGTTTTCTCCGTGTTTGACCGATGTAAAAACGTTCTGGTTTACAATCAGTGCACGTGATTTTATATATCCCCGATTTTCTTGGAACGGAATTGGGTCTTTTATACTGCCGAGTAATCGTTCATGGTATTCATATTTTTATACACAACTGAAAAATTAAATTTGCTAAAGATTTTTTCAATTTGTTGCAAAGAAATTTGTTAAAAGGTAAAACAATTCTCTTATTCACGGTGTCATTTATAGGACGGAGGGTCGTGCACTCAGATAGTGATAATTTCTCTTTTTTCTTTTTAACTAAGTTATCAATTAAGACGGAGCAAATCCGTTCGAAACGGCTATCTTTTCAGCATATGTAATTCCTTTTCATAATTGGTGTTATTTAGAGGCAAGGATAACAATCTGTGAATACCACTTTGGAATGCAGAGATTTTTGAGAAAAGCAATGATAGATGAACTATGAATAAATGGAAATTATTCGTAGGTTTTCTGAACACGTCAAACTCACAATGATCATCGATTCTAGAAACCGTTAAATCCAGGAAAGGTAAAGATTTATCGCTCTCCACTTCCGTTCCAAGAAAAATCGGGGATATATAAAATCACGTGCACTGATTGTAAACCAGAACGTTTTTACATCGGTCAAACACGGAGAAAACTAGCAATTAGGTTTAATGAACACGTTGGACACTATTTGAATCATAGGATTGGTAAATCATCTGTATCTGATCACTTGATTGACGAGGGCCATGACGTTGACAGTTTGGAGCTTTCACTGTTGAAGGAGGTTAACGGACCCCAGCTCTTGAACGCTTGGGAAAGCTTTTCATTTTCTTGAACAGGGAGGGTATTTGAATGCCGACGATGGACCTGCACAATCAAGTTATTTAATTTAATAAAGGATAATAAACTTCAGTTTCATCGCGATTATCACGACCGCGCGCCTACCTAGTGACACTTGTAATTTACTCCGTTTCGTATGGTGATAAGAGCTATGCATCGTACGCCATGATTGTTTTTAACCTAACAAAATACTCCCTCCGTTGGTTTTTACGTTGTTTTAATTTTTATTTATTTATAATCGGTTTTTTTAAATTCCCCTTGTTTTATTGATGACGATATTTTAATTTAACCGTTGTGTTCAGGTATTTTGTTTGGATTACTGTAATTTAATTGTTTGCTTAAAAATTTTTTGTTTATGTTTTTAGCTACTGATGATGGGAGCGATCGCTCTCGAAATGCGCATTTAGATATTTGAATTAAACCATTTTGATGACCGTTAAGGAGTAGATTTATTTATTACTAAACGTTGTTTGTTCCGGAACAAAAAATAAAAAAAAACATAGGTACTTGACTCTTCAGGGTTTTCGTACAAAACATTCTAAGTTACTTTTCCCAATAGGTACCTTTTCTGAAAGACCTACACAAATATTTTTTACCGATTTCTTTTCCCTTTTGAAAAATAATGAAAAATTCGCTATGGCATTTTCTACTATTTCGGTTGAATAGTCTGCTGCATTCGGCGTCAGGTGATTGCCCCCGCTTTCACGTTTTCTTCATATTTTCATATTTCCAGATTATCGGTTCTTTAGCAACGTATTCAATTATATTATTTCAATTTTCAAGAGACTCACACGAACAAAATTAATATGGATTTTTATCGCTTCATTCAATAATAAGACGAGCTAAACGCCGACCGATTAAACTAATTACGCGGAGTACATTTTATTTATTTAACACCACCCTCTCGTCAGCACTGGCTGCATTTTCACAATGTTCCAAAACTATTTGAATCGACTCAAATCATTTAAATTCAATTATAATTTGATAATAGACTTAATTCAAAATTTAAACAAATTCCCGGGTGTTTTAACCTTCGACTACGAGAACAAATTTTTGAAAAGATTGGTGCGTTGCTTTCGTGTGTCACTAATCATCGCCACAGTAATAGAAATATTATTTACTTCCCATGTCGGAGGAAGCCCTTCTCTGTATTACAACACAATCGTTCAACTTCACTTTTTCACATTAATTTTTGTGGCTATTTCGACTCAAATAAATTCTTACTTCAATTGTAAAAATTTTAATAAAATCCAAAAACGGTTTCAAACATTAAGAATCGCAAGGTCTGAGTCGCTTATAAACGTCACAAGATTCGTATCTTTTTTAATATTTAACGTTTTGTACCTGAGCTATACTGCAATATCAGTTGGCTCACGAACGAGTATGAGAATCTTTTGGAGCTTCGATAGCGTCACCAGTGGAATAATAACGCTGATTTATCTTATAAAATCGGTATATGATCTTTGCTTACAACATTATTTAACATTGTTATACTGCCACTATTTAGAAGGATTACGACTGCATATACAAGATTTAAGCGAAGAGATAAAAAATTTAAATCGCTTCAACTCCATCAAATCAACGACAAAGTAAGTATCGGTGCATGTTAGGGCGTATCGAAATTTGGAAATTTTTGAAATCGAACATGTCACTACGTGGAAAATTTGTGACTTAGGGTCAATAGTAACCTGAAATTTTTTCAAAAGCAGCCGTCTGGATTGGCTTTAAGCTTTACATGTTAAAGGATAGGCGATTTTGGAAATTTTTAAAAATCTTGTTACAAAAATTGTCTAGAAGCCACAATTACTGTTTGGCGTTTTTGGGGTCGACAAATCTGAATATGACCGAATTTTTTTTTCTAGGGATTTGACCAAACGCCATTTTAATTTAGGAAAAGCTACATCCCTAAAACAAATAATTCTGCATTACGAAAACATATGGAAGCTAGTGAGCATACTGCAGAAAACATTTTCATTCTTTTTATTAATCAACGCATTTTCTTCATTCACGGAAATGATATTCATAATATTCGTATTGATGACGTTAAATGAATTTAATCAAGTTTTCAAAGAAAAATTTAACGGGTCGTATACATACCCAACCGGACTTTTTATGCTCCTTTGGGCAGTTCATTGCTTCATTGATACCATAATAGCAATTTATTTCTCTGAATTAGTCAGGAAAGAAGTAAGTCTGGTCAAGGCAATGGCGAATCCAGATTCTTCCGAATTAAAACAATTTTACACTTGCCGTCGAGAAAAAAATTTGAAAAAATTCAGGGAAACTTATCTCATACAAATTAAAAACGTTAAGGGGTAGCACCTCCGAAAATTCAAACATCGCAAATTACGCGCCACCCTAGTATAGAATTTGAATTTTGGGCTTATTTTAGGCTTTTACCAGTCCCCTTAAAAAAAATTCTGGATCCGCCAGGGAATTTAAACGATTAAAATTTGACACCTTTTAACTAACCACTCTTTCAACGAGCTTTCACGCCTTTGCGATATTTTTCTAACAATTCACAATTCATTTTTAGGCAAAAAAAATTCCGCCGCTTATTTACAGGATTTTTCAAAATGTCGAAGACGATTCGGAAAAAATTCAGGTATAACTTATAACTTTGATACACTGCCCCACTCATTCCCTTTTCCCCTTGTAAAATACTTTTTTTTTTTTTTTTTTTTTTTTTTCATGACTTTGCCATCAGCTCATAATGTTTTCCAACGAACTCCACGAAAGAAAAATTTATTTCACTGCATATGATCTATTTAGATTTGATTTTTCCCTGTTGCAGTCGGTAAGTATGATTTAAAAAAAAAATTAATTAATTTCAACTAATTTTAACTTCTCTTTCTTATTTTAAGATGCTGGGAGCACTTACAACTTACTCGATCATACTTTTCCAATTTTCAAGAAGCGGGAAAAATGATAATTTTTAGAATTAAATCAATATTGCTCCTCTCGTTCGAAAATGAAATCAAAAAAATCCAGACCAAGATTTGCCTGATTACACATGCTTAATATAACAGGGACGGAAGGTGCCCCGATTGCGGCATACATGTTAAATTTCAGGCACGATTTTTAAAGAAAAGTAACGGAAATAATGTTTTGTTCAAAACATTTTACAAGTGGTGGAACAGTGACTTTATCCAGAGATTTTACGAATTACTAATATCAGTAAATTTCAGGATGCAACATGTTACAGTAATATGTTGCCAACATGTTAAACTTGTAAGAGTTTCGAATTTTGTTTCCAACATTTTGAGCAACTTTGGAAAACGAAAAAAAAAATGTTACCAACATGTTTCTATGCTTCAACATGTTGGCAACATGTTTCTAAAGATGTACCATGTTTAGCAACATGTTGCCTCAACATGCTACTCGTGAAATCGCGGTTGCGTTGTGTCGACGAACGTTCGACTAAACTCTTCAAAATTTTTAAAAATTTCTTCAACTATTCATTATTTTTATCATATAAATTTGTAAAATTAAAGCAAAGAATTTCAAAAAAAGAATGTAATTACATTACATATGAAGGGTCGGGTGGAAGAAGGAGGTAGTAGAAAATTGACAAGGAAAAAAAAAAAGCGGGCTATCCTAACATCAAAATGTAAACAAATGCATTTTTCCTTTTGATTTTCTACTACCTTCTTCTACCACTCTACCCTTCGTGTAAGAAATTTGGTACCAAAATAGAGACCAATTTTGCTGATTAAATACAACCCGAAACTCATTTTCATATTTTCATTAATTTTTGACTGTTAAGAAGACATTTTATGCCTTTTTTTTTCCTCAAAGGTTACGTTTGCGACTAATTATAGGAATTTGAAATAAACCGAAGAAAAATTTTGAAATAAACAAGTTCCATTTTTTTACTTTATATGATTTTCTTTGTATTTCTTGCCCTTGATTACTTTTTTCAACAATTCGAAGACTTTTTCTGAGTTTTCATCTTATGAACTTAGATCATGCGACCTATGACTCTGATCATCACCTCCTACCATCACAAAGATTTAAAAAAATGCCCCCCTAAGTACAGGTTTTTGCTAAGCCAGTTATTCTGCACGCGGCATCTGTTTTATAGTCTCTACTTTTAACGATAACTATTTTCTTCTGTTCAAATAGATAATGAAATTAGCAATTCTATTCGCCCTAATTGTGTGTTCCGTGGTTACTATCAGAGGATATAAATATTATACATGCAAACCTATTTCTAACACTGGCTCTGGTCAAGGAAATGATCGAACATGGAATGTCTGCAACCAAGTCATAGCTGCTAATCCCAATAGCGGTAACGCATACGAAGATAAGACATGCAAAGTATACAACGATACCGATTTGTACACTTTTTGCAACCACTGCGAAAAAAGAGCCTACTATCGAGTTGAAGAAGGTTGGTCCACAGTAAACTGCACAAAAGTTAGAGACGATGAAGTGGAGAGAAGAAATAAACTTAACAAGGGTTAACAAATTGGAAAAATTTCCGGACGCACTAAGATCGACATAGGCGTTGAACAATTGTTAAATTATAAATTCAAATAATAAATAAGAGAAAACATTTAGTAGGCATTATTTACAAATTAATTTTTGTCTCTTGTCGTCCTAAATTCCGTACAACCTGAACAACTGAAAAACCAAAATGTAGCAAGACCTTAATCAGCACCCCACTAGGGTGGTTCAAAATAAATCGAGGTTTCCCGATTTAGCTGCACACTTCACAGTAGGTGCCTCTATGATAGTTATGACCTCTGATAAGATATCTTTGCTTAAATTAATTTCCTTAAGCAGCGCCGGGCCTTTGAAGGTGTCTGCGCACGTTTTCGATTTTTTAATGCTTTTCAATGGGATTTATTTAATTTGTCGACATGGAAATGCATCGCATTTGCATAGAATCATAAGAATATTTATTGTTTTAAAGATTAACACGATTTCAAGAAATTTAAAAGCTCCAAAAAAAAGCAGGGTGCCTAAAGTACGATTTCCTCAACTTGGCCGATTCGTTTTTTACGTCTGTCATCCCGAAGGTCGATCCAAAATTGAAAACTGGGGTTTGCGTAAAAAACTAACCTTAGTAGCATTGCAAAAAAAATTAATATTGCAATTCGCATACAGGTGTTTGCGAAAAAAAATTATTTAAAATCTTTTCTCAACTTGACCGATTAATTTTTCGACTCTATGACGCGGAACTGTGATCCTAAATTAGAAAATGGGGTTTACGGAGATAACTAACCTTACTAGCATTGCTGAAAAAAATAGTAACGCAATTCGCATATAGGGTGTTCGCAAAAAAAATATTTAATTTTTTTCAATATTTAAAATATTTAAAATTTTTTTTCGGCTTTTTCAGGCCCAACTCGGATCCAAAATTAGAAAATATGGTTCAAAAAATGGAAAAAAAAATCGTATAAAAAAAAGATCGATCTGTAGCCTATAAGTATATATCTATATATCTCTCTATCTTTTAATGTTTTTTAGCAATGCTTGTAAGGTTAGTCTTCTCCGTGAACCATATTTTCTAATTTTGGATCCGAGTTAGGCTTGAAAAAGTCGAAAAAAAATTTTAAATATTTTAAATATTGAAAAAAATTAAATATTTTTTTTGCGAACACCCTATATGCGAATTGCGTTATTATTTTTTTCAGCAATGCTAGTAAGGTTAGTTATCTCCGTAAACCCCATTTTCTAATTTAGGATCACAGTTCCGCGTCATAGAGTCGAAAAATTAATCGGTCAAGTTGAGAAAAGATTTTAAATAATTTTTTTTCGCAAACACCCTGTATGCGAATTGCAATATTAATTTTTTTTGCAATGCTACTAAGGTTAGTTTTTTACGCAAACCCCAGTTTTCAATTTTGGATCGACCTTCGGGATGACAGACGTAAAAAACGAATCGGCCAAGTTGAGGAAATCGTACTTTAGGCACCCTGCTTTTTTTTGGAGCTTTTAAATTTCTTGAAATCGTGTTAATTCTTTAAAACAATAAATATTCTTATGATTCTATGCAAATGCGATGCATTTCCATGTCGACAAATTAAATAAATCCCATTGAAAAGCATTAAAAAATCGAAAACGTGCGCAGACACCTTCAAAGGCCCGGCGCTGCTTAAGGAAATTAATTTAAGCAAAGATATCTTATCAGAGGTCATAACTATCATAGAGGCACCTACTGTGAAGTGTGCAGCTAAATCGGGAAACCTCGATTTATTTTGAACCACCCTAGCACCCCACTGTCAAAACGTCGAATTTGGAACAGGTATTCAAAGTCTGTAACGGGGGGGATGGCTTAAAATTTTACTTTTTCGCTCCGAGCTACATAAATTTAGAGAAAAAAGTGTCAGTCAAGACTGAAATCCGAACATGAAATACCACAAAATTATGGAAAGACTAAAGGCCTTTAGTCTCGTTCAGTTATTTGATTTATTAACAACAAAATATGATGCTCACTTTATACAAGTCTTAGGAGATTTTTTATCTAACCGCAGCATTAAAAAAAAAAGATATTGGATCCCGAAGGAGAAAACCAACACGTCTGATTTTTTCAAGAGTCTCAGTTTAAGAGGAAAACCTTGCCGATTGAGTTCGGACCTTTTGCATTACTTAGGCAGCAATTTCACGATGAACAATGTTGCAATGTTGGAAACATGCTGCCAACATGCCAAAATTTTCATTTTTCATTTTCCAATTTTGCGCAACATGTTTCATCGTAAAATTGCGGCCTTAGGCTCACGCTATACTAGGGTGGTTTGAAAATCAATTTTTTTGGAATTTCAAAACTCCTACATCGGGAAAAGTTTCTTTACAAGCAGAGTATAAACCCTGAATTTTACCAGAATTTTTGAACGGAATTTTGAGGTGTCAAATTGTTCTTGAAACTTCCAATAAGAAGCAAAAAATGAACCTTTATTTTGGGATAAAAGACCATAGATTTCCATCAAAACATTTTCGTAGATAACGAATTTGAAGTCGAAAATCAGTTTTGAGCCACTGGCAAAAAGCCATAATTAAGTTTTCAGAGCTTTTAAATCCGGTCAGTAGCTCAAAAACCGTGCACTAAAACTGATTTTCTACTGCAAATCTGTAATCTACGCAAAATTTCCGATAGGAATCAAATGTCTTATGCAACAAAAAAAAAAAAAAAGTTCTTTTTGGCCGTAATATGGGCTTTTTGGCCAATTTTGCACCTCAAGACGCAGTTAAATAAATCTGAAAAAATTTAGGGCAGTCACTCTGCCTATAAAGAAACGTTTTGCGATATAGGAGATTTGAAATTCCACAAAAATGGATTTTCGAACCACCTAACACACGCGGTATCTTATGCAAATTAAGAAAAAAATCATACTGGGATAGGGGGGCATATCACTACGTAGGACTAAGTCTTCGGGGTACTGTCCTAATAATGATAAATTTAAAGAATGAAACAATTTAAAAATTTTAAGGCCTTTTTTTTTTTTTTTTTTTGCTCGTTTTTGGTCAAAAAATTCCAATTTTTTGATAAAAATATAATTTTTTTCCTGCCACGAAAAAAACTTCAAATTTTTGATAAAAAAGGTCAAAAGTTTAAAAAAAAAAAAAAAATTAGTCAAAAGTCTTCAAAGTTAAAATTTTAATATTAAAGCATTGCTTCAGCTCATATTTTTGGCTAAAGGAAAAAGGAAAAAATTAAAAAATGCAGTGAGCATTTTATTTAAAATTTTGAAGTTCTTGTTTTTGTTGATATAGGCCTAGTCTAAAACTCATCTAGTCTACAAAAAAACTAGTCTAAAAACGTCCCAAAAACATCATTTTTGAACCGAAAAAACTCAACAAAGGTCAAGTTTATAAGATCATCCAAATTTCACGAAACCGAAATTAAGAGCGAAAAACGGAGGCACGGATCAGAAACAAAAAATGATTTATTAATAAATAAAAAAAAGCGGCAACAAAAACAAAAAGATAATAAACCACAAATCTAGATCGGGAAATGAATGAAATTCCGAAATCGTCCTTGAAAAAAAAAAAAAAAAAAAAAAAAAAAAAACGGTTATTTTTTCGTTTGGCCGAATCGTCGTGATCGCAAGTTCTTTCGTTAATCAAAATCGAACCTCTTAAATCTATTTACTTGCAAAACAATTTAAGTCAATTATTTACAAATTTTTTTTAAATAAAATTAAAAACCGCATTTTTTTTTTTTTTTTTTTTTTTTTCTTTTCCAAACTCTCGAGACTAATCATTTTTTTCTACAATTGGGTAATCCGCACCGCCCGGCCCGACGATGCTATCAATGATATTTTATGATTTTCGTGTCCCTGATGTTGAAAAGGAAACTGCAACATTTCGTTTTCCGAAATTCTTAATGCAATTAACGCGTTTCCTCACGGTCATGACCAATTCGACAAGGCGGGGAGGGAAAAAAAACGGATACTTTTAGGTTAATGACTGATTATCGATTGTTTGCTAAAATAAATATTTTCTTTTTCGCGTTTAAAAACAGAAAAAAAATTATTTCAGTCCTAAATAAAGTTCAGGATGGAAAAAGTCAAATCGGACTTCGATCCCTTACTCCGAAAATCCGTCGTGTTAAATAAATATTTGGGGATCGCTCCTTTTAACTTAAAATCGAATTTCCAAGTCGAAAAAGATTTTCTTTTCGAGAGAATTACCAAAACGGTTTTAATTTTTTCGATAATTCTAACGGCGAGCGGTCTATTCGATATCGGGGAAGTCCAAAAAGGGGCGAATTCCCCGTTTTTCCAACTTATGTTCCAAGTGCATTACTTTTTTTTTATATTTCCCAACGTGCTTATGCTCGGCTATTTTATTTTTCACCAGAATAATTTCGAAAAAACGTATCGAGTTTTGTGTAAGCTGAGAAATCGGAAAAAAATCCAAAAAAATGCCAAACACGTCAGGTTGTGGAATTTTATAAATTTTTTGTGGATGATCGTCTTTTCGACGATGGTCGGGGTCAGGAGCGCAGTCAGAATTTTCATACGATTCGACACTATTTTCAGTTCGATTAAGACTGTTGTGCTTTTCATCACCGGGTTTCATGCCATGTTCTTGCAGAATTATATTATTTTATTTTTCATGAATTTGGTGCACATAGCCAAAATTTATTTGAGAGATTTGAATAAAAATCTGACAGCATGTACGTCTTTTACGAAAATTAAAATTATAGAAAAAGGAGAATTGTTAAAAAGTAAAACGAAGTATGTATACTTTGCAGGGGTCCGAAAGCGGTAAAAATTTGTTTGAGCCGACGCCGGCATCGGTGCCAAAATATCCAAAGTGCTGGAGCTGGAGCTGGTGCCGGAGCCGTTCTAGCATCGATGCCAACACCGGCCTTGGCATCAATTTTAAAATAAATTATTTAGCACTGGCATCGGCTTCGGACCCATGCCTCAAATCCTTCCAAAATCTCAGCACAATTTAATGTCTTTCTTATTCATTTCAGGATAGATCACTATTATGGGACTCAAAATATCGAAGCAATTAGAACATATTACGAAGATATCATCGACTACATAAACAATTTAAAAAACGCATTTTCCTTTTATTTATTACTATGTGCAGGCTCCGCAATGAACGAATTAGTTTTCGTCGTGTTTTTTCTAATGTCCATTAATATTTACGGTGACGATCATTATGTTTTGGACGCCTATCATTGTTTCGTTATGAGTTCTTGGTCAGGAATAACGTTCATTACTCTTTTGATTGCTGTCATCTCATGCGAAAGTTTAGCGAAAGAGGTCAAGTATAATTAAATTTTTTTTACAAGAATTTTCTTTGCTTCGAAGGTGTCAAAAAACGTGGGTCGAGATACGGGCTCCGGATTTTTCAAAATACCCGTACGAAAGAAAGATGCATAAATTATATAAAAACCATGTATAAATAATACGTACATAAAAAATGCATAAATTATGTAAGAATAATTTTTTTTACCGGAAAAAATATTTTTTTCTCCTTTAATAAAATAATGCATAAATAAATATGCATAAAATTTAAAAAAATTTAATAAGCACATCTTAAAATATTGCTCATTTATGATTTTAAAAAAAATGTATATGTGCATAAATTATGATATATATTTGGTTAAACTTTACATCTTGTGGTATTTTTTATATATAAATTATATATAATTTATATATAAAAAATACCACAAGATGTAAAGTTTAACCATATAGGGAATGATCAACTAAATCATCTCCCGAAAATGTTGTTAACTCCTCATAAGATTACCTATCACATAGAAAGAGAAAACAGGATGGATAGTCCAACCCTGGATAAAATCCGTTCGTGGTGGCAGAACTCCCTCCCACTAACCGAGTCCTTGTTATACGCAGTAAAATTTGTATAAAAATAATAATATAATTTAAATATTAATTATATATTAATTGATGATGATGAACTGCTAATATTGTATTCTACTGAACCGTTAAACGTTTATGTATTTCCGGAAAATGATCCGGATTGTAAGTATTAAATCAGTTGCGCAGCTTTTCAATATTTTAATATAATTATATATTAATTATATAAAAGGTGAATATATATCATTTATATATAAATTATATATAGTTTATATAAAATTAAATCTTGAAAAAAAAGGTACGAGCTTAATTTTATATAAATTATATATAATTTATATATAAATTATATATCATTTATATATAAATTACATATCATTTATATATAATTTATGTAAAATTAAATCTTGAAAGAAAGGTACGAGCTAAATTTTATATAAATTATATATAATTATATATAAAAAATACCACAAGATGTAAAGTTAACCATATAGGGAATGATCAATTAAATCTCCCGAAAATGTTGTTAACTCCTCATAAGATTACCTATCACATAGAAGAGAAAACAGGATGGATAGTCCAACCCTGGATAAAATCCGTTCGTGGTGGCAGAACTCCCTCCCACTAACTGAGTCCTTGTTATACGCAGTAAAATTTGTATAAAAATAATAATATAATTTAAATATTAATTATATATTAATTGATGATGATGAACTGCTAATATTGTATTCTACTGAACCGTTAAACGTTTATGTATTTCCGGAAAATGATCCGGATTGTAAGTATTAAATCAGTTGCGCAGCTTTTCAATATTTTAATATAATTATATATTAATTATATAAAAGGTGAATATATATCATTTATATATAAATTATATATAGTTTATATAAAATTAAATCTTGAAAAAAAAGGTACGAGCTTAATTTTATATAAATTATATATAATTTATATATAAAAAATACCACAAGATGTAAAGTTTAACCATATAGGTTAATATTTAAAAAAAATTATGCACAGATTTTGTAAAAAAATATGCATAAACTTTGCAAAAATTAAGCTCTTCCAAATTTTTGTATAAATGATACAAATATAACACATTTTTATATATATATACCTTAGCAGGGGGCTACTTTTTACACTTTTTCATGGTTTTTTCACGAAACAGATATAAAATTTAAAACCATATCAAAAATCTGTTTATACAAACATCAAGAGTGGTCCTTTAGCTTTCATACGATATCCTATTTATAATATCTATACTTGTTCTAACACGAATAAAAACTCGATTTACCAAAAGGTGTCGTTCTAACAAGGGGTGGGTAACTTTTTACAACCACGTTTATACCTGAATATCTTTAATAATTGAAGAAAATAAGACAAATTAAATTATTGACTTCTGTAAATGGAAAATGTCTTAATAAAACGATTTGTACCTTTTTACATGTTCTATTAATGACTATCGCTGTTTATTTAAAAAAAAATTAGTGATCAAAACGTAATCAAAACCTTGGAAATGATGTCCATTCGTTGTGAATTTAGCACAACATAGGACATCGCCATTGAAATATATGTAAAAAGCTACACCAGGGATGATTGTCTTAAAACAAATTGGTTTAAAACACGGTGTTTTAAAACGTTTTAAAACATTTGAATAAAAAACACCGTTTCAAAAATTTGAATAAAAATAGAAACGAATTTAAAACATTTTGAACGTGTTTTAAAACATGTCTTAAAACGTTTTAAAACATGGGAAAATAATATTAAACGTTTTAAACTGTTTTTTATTAAAAAATGTTTTAAACAGCAACACTGAGTTACACCGTTGATCGTAATTTTTTTTTTTTTTTTTTTTTTTTCTTTTCAATTTTTTTTTGGCTTCTAATAATTTAATTTTGAGTCAAATTAGGACGATTGTTTAAGGGACTATATAGGGCAAGTGCGAAAAGCAATTTAATTTTATTTGACCGGTGGATGCAGCAGAATGCATCTTACTATTTTAAGACGCGTGATTTCAGAATTTTAATTTCGCATTAAAAACTTAATATTTTCATTATAAAACAATTTTAGGCAACTAGGATTGAACATAACACTCGAAAATAATCAATAATTCAGAATAAGTTTAATTTTTGAAAAAATTCATAGCCGTTTTCAAGTATTTTAAAGAAAATAAAAGTGTAAAAAGTTACCCACCATGAGGGATGATTGTTTTAAAACAAATTGGTTTAAAGCACGGTGTTTTAAAACGTTTTAAAACATTTGAATAAAAAACACCGTTTCAAAAATTTGAATAAAAATAGAAACGAATTTAAAACATTTTGAACGTGTTTTAAAACATGTCTTAAAACGTTTTAAAACATGGGAAAATAATATTAAACGTTTTAAACTGTTTTTTATTAAAAAATGTTTTAAACAGCAACACTGAGTTACACCGTTGATCGTAATTTTTTTTTTTTTTTTTTTTTTTTTTTTCTTTTCAATTTTTTTTTGGCTTCTAATAATTTAATTTTGAGTCAAATTAGGACGATTGTTTAAGGGACTATATAGGGCAAGTGCGAAAAGCAATTTAATTTTAATTTGACCGGTGGATGCAGCAGAATGCATCTTACTATTTTAAGACGCGTGATTTCAGAATTTTAATTTCGCATTAAAAACTTAATATTTTCATTATAAAACAATTTTAGGCAACTAGGATTGAACATAACACTCGAAAATAATCAATAATTCAGAATAAGTTTAATTTTTGAAAAAATTCATAGCCGTTTTCAAGTATTTTAAAGAAAATAAAAGTGTAAAAAGTTACCCACCATGAGGGATGATTGTTTTAAAACAAATTGGTTTAAAGCACGGTGTTTTAAAACGTTTTAAAACATTTGAATAAAAAACACCATTTTAAAACACTAACGTTTTAAAACACTGTTTTAAACACCGTATTTTATTAAGTGAATAAAATACGTTTTAAAATGCATTTCTAAGAGGCTCGAGCCTCGAGGCTCGAGCTCGAGCCCGCAATTTGTCACGCACGACTCACTTTATACAATCTATGGTATGGACCATACCATAGATTGTATGAGCCGCTCATATTCATAATGGTTGCTTAATCGCAGGGATCATTGTTTTAAAACAAACTGGTTTAAAACACGGTGCTTTAAAACGTTTTAAAACATTTGAATAAAAAACACCGTTTTAAAAATTTGAATAAAAATAGAAACGAATTTAAAACATTTTGAACGGGTTTTAAAACGTTTTAAAACCAGGCCGAATAAAAGACGTTTTAAAACGTTTTAAAACATGGAAAAATAATATAAAACGTTTTAAACTGTTTTTTATTAAAAAATGTTTTAAACAGCAACCCTGCCCACCATTGTAAAAAGTAGCCCCCTCCTACGGTGTATATTTTTTTCATTTATCTATTTTTCAAAAATTTTACGCATCATTTTTTTGTACGGGTAAAAACAAAAAAACGTTTTCCAAAAAAAAAAAGAAAATTCAGAAGCAAAGTTCAACACAAATGTTAATAAAAAAAATTGCTTAAAATAGCTTAATTTTTTTTAGGCTGAAAAAACTCCACCGCTTGTCCACAAATTATATAAAGCAAACATTTCAAAAGAGACAAAAGACGAGGTAGGCTTGCAATCTTTTTTTTTTTTTTTTTAATAAACAAACGAATTTTTAATTGAAATCATTGCGCCAACCTGTCCTGGCAAATAAACTTTAATTAATCCCTGTTTCCTGTCAGGTTATGATGTTTGCTGTAGAATTGCTTCACAGCAAAACATCATTTTCAGCGGGAGGATTTTTCTACGTTAATTTTTCGCTAATTCAATCGGTGAGTTTTTAGGATAAAAAAAAAAAAAAAAAAAAAAAACTAAATATAAGTCGTAAAAAAATAAAAAATAAATTTTTCCAGATTATCGCCACCTTAATGACGTACTCCGTTATTTTATTCAACTTCAGCGCAGAGGAAGGTGGAAATCGGATGTCCCAAAAATAATGTATCCAAGGGTGTAAGATCTTGAGGGGTTTTCACAAAGACAATCGGATCCGACCCGACTGACTTTATGAAAACTCCTTTGGTACATTTTTCGCTAAAAATTAAAAAAAAATGTATGCGAATGAAATGCCTCGAAGCTAGAGATGCCAACGTCTTTCTCACCCACAATAACACCACACGATCGTGTCTGTTATTATTTATTATCAAACGCATCCAAATACGAGTCTCTTATCAAGGAAAACCGATGCCCGGTTATTAAAAGAAAAAAAAATCTATAAATGGTAGACGATTGTCTGAGCCGTACACATACATCAATTGTAATGCAATAATAAAATATGCCATCAATTTTGAAACGATCATGTTTTTATCGAGGGAAAAACATGATGATGTATCACGCACAAAATGTTTGGACGTATTTTAGTAAATGTCTGGATGGGTCCCGTGACGTCTAAAATGTTTGCCAATAATTACTGTGCAGGGTAATTTTTTAAGGCAAAATAAGGTACGAGAAGTCAGCAGTGCAATAAAATGCTTAAATTAAAAGAACTTTACCAGCATTTCGAGCAGGGCTGCAATTCCTAGGGTTCCGATTTCGATTCCCCAGAATTCCGAAAGATAGAAAAAAAATTGAGATTCCGATTCCGATTCCAACGCAAAAAATATTTTCGGGATGCCGATCCCGATTTTGATTTAAACCAAAATTGATTAACTGTAATAACGTTATTTTCGTGCTTCTTAAGTCAATCTGAATCGGAATTTTTTTTTTTTTTTTGGATGCCGATGCCGATGCCGATGCCGATTCCGATTTCTTTTTTAAAAAAAAGCCCGGATTACGATTCTGATTCCCATTTTTTTTTTTTTTTGAAATAGCAAATTCCGATTCCAGTGAAAATCTAATCAGAATTGCAGCCCTGATTTTGAGCTTTTTTTGAACTTTAAAGAAAATCAAAATTCAGAATGAGCTTTTAAAACAAAAATGTTATTTACATTATTAACTTCATACTGCTAACTTTCCGGGGAGTACAATGAAAAGTTCTAAGAACCCCGCACAAAATAATAGAAATTTGGCTATCAGATAAAATTCCGTTTGCGTTTGTTCTCTATTGTTTGTTTTTAAATGTAAACTTTATCCGACAACCAAATTTCTATTATGCTGTGAGGTGGTCTTTTGAAATAGGCTCGGTTCGATGCCCCTAAATTTCAACTTTTTAAAAATCATGTCCCCAAATTTGCAGTGATAACATGCTGATTCCAATTCCGATTCCGATTCCGATTACCGTGGGTTTACAATCCAGATTCCGATTCAAAATTATATAATCAGTGCCGATTCCGATTCGGATTCCGATAAGTGTCTTATCTTTCGAATATTATTCGGATTCCGATTCTAAATTACGCGAAACGTTTTCGAGCTTCCGATCCCGATTCTGATTAGTTTTAATCGATCGAATCTGATTCCGATTAAAATCTAGTCGGCATACCATCCCTGCAAATGAAACCCTACCCAATTTTTCTAACCCATTTTTCCTAAAAAAAATGAATTCCTAATTTATTTTTTCTAAAAATTTCGGTTCCTGAAATTGTTTTCCTAACCTTTTTTTTTTTTAGTTTTTAAGTTTTTCTGAAATTTTTTGATTCCTAAAATAAAATTTCTTGAAACCTCTAAAATAAAATTTCCTAAAATCCCTAAAAAAATTTCCTAAAATCTTTTCAGGGATTTAAAAAGTTAAAAAAAATATTCACTCTAGGAAATTTTATTTAAGGAATGAAAAGATTTCAGGAAAACTGAAAACCAGAAAAAAAAATGGTTACGAAAAAATGGATTAGGAATTTATTTTTTTTTAGCAAAAACGGATTAGGAAAAATGGACGGGAACGCATCCCTGCAAATTTGTAGCTACAAACGAAAGAAGTTGTGAGTTATAATACCAAAGTTAAATATATCAAAAGAAAATTGAGCCCTGCCAGGTTCACGCCTAATGTGTTTCAAACGGAAACGGATTTTATGTTATCCTACGGAATTTGAGCTTTCTGAGACTCCGGATTTCCAAATTCAAGCTTTCACGAAAAAAAAAAAAAGAAAGAAAGAAAAGAAAAAAAAATGGAAAAACAAATGCTTTGAATTTTTTTTTCTTATGGAGCTCTGCGAGGCTCACATGCGATTCTTTCGAAGCTCGAAATCTAAAACTGATGCAATCTTATTATCCCTCTAACAGAAAAGCTTAGCAACCACAATCCTCAATGACTTAAAATGCACCAAAGATCAGCAACTTCCAACTTATTTTGCAGTCCATATTCCGCCCACTGTAAGCGACTTCAACACATCCCGCTTTTTTTGTCCACAATGGGTGTTCCGTAATTTCAGCTGATGAAAAACAAATGGCTCTATTCCATTTTTTTCAAAAACGTATGCATAGATAATTTGAAGTCTGGCACAGCATCATTGCTGATTTTGACCCAAGTTTCCCCTCAACTCTGCTGAATATTGCTGAATAACCGCTAGAAATGCTCTGGACCGCTGCTTCAAACGCATCATGTTGTTCAGAGAGAAAAAAAAAAAATTCAAATCAAGTAAGAGACAACCAAATAATTTTCCTCCCCAAAAGCTTTAAAAACCAAATTTCTAAAGCTCTAGTCAAACAGCCATCCCCTAAAAAACGCAGATGCAATCGCAGATTCCAAAAATCCAAGAAAAAAAAAATCTCATTGATCAAAATGGTCAAGATCTAATAAAATCCGCGCCAATTAGAATTGAAAAGAAAAACAAATTGGATATAAAAAAAAAAAAAAAAAATTCGCTCCATTATAATCATTCCGATCTGTCACCTTTTTAAATTTTTTTTTTCTCATAAATAGAATTAAATGCATGAGGGGCAGATGAGATTGTGATCCTTGATATTTGAAAACAAAACAAAAGCAAAAAATTAAATCCTTTCCTAAGTTTAACATTGGCGCGAATTATGGGATTTGGTGGGCGTTGTACTTTACTAAGAGTTCGCTCTATAAAAACTAGGATCATTCTTTTATTCTCATTATTTATCAATATCGAAAGTAACGGATATAAAATATTAAATGAAAAAATTTGGGGATTAGTAAATAAAAAAATTCGAACATGAGGGTAAGTCGCGCCAAAAAAAAAAAGACAAAATTTTGAATAAGTTCAAAAGTGAAAAATATTTAAGTGCTGTGCTTTTTGTTAAAACCTCGGAAAGTGATTGCGCTGAAATTATGGATATTTTAAGTTTTAAAAAATTGTTGCAAGTGGTGCTTTTAATTTTTTTTTTTTTTTTTTTTTTTTTTTTTTTTTTGAGTTTTGGCTTTTCTGAACTTGCGGATTCATCCGAGGATAGGATAAAACGTTTAAGAGCTCCAATTAATTTTTTTTTTCGACTTCGCAGCTTTTCTTGCTGTTAGGAGCCCAAAAGAGGTCCCCGAATCAGCGAAAAAAATTCCAGCATTCACATAACCTTTTTTGATCGAACCCCCGGATAAATCCGAAAATGGAGGCACAACTTATCACTCGAAAAAAAACCACTCAAAAAAAAAAACCTGAACAACAATCGAATTATCGTTTTAAAAAAGCATAAGATGTTAAATCCGATCTCGCTTTAGATCAAAGCTAATTTTTGATTTGGGTTAGGCGAACGTTACAATTGCTGTCATTTCACATAATGAGTTTTATACAATTAAAAATGATTTCATAACATTTTTTTTTTTAAAAATTAAAATCGAATTAATTTTTTAACCGCTGCTATTTGTGTTTTTAATTTCTTTCTCCCCCCGAACAGATTTATCCCGTATTAATATCAGCAGCGACATGGTGCGTTTTAAGCAGTCGAGCAGAGCCTCCGATATCCACATACCTCCCTAGCGGTTATTCGACAATGAATCAGCATTCCTTCGCGCCTCCTTCTGCCTCTTCCTTCAGGTAATAAAAGAATTAATAAATAACCAAAAAAAAAAGTGTAGATAAAACGAAAAACGATTTAAACTCGAAACATTGTTTTCAATTTGACAGCATCGTGCATGAAAAATTTCTCATCCCATTCATAAAACACCGATTTTTTTTTATGATTTATTGCAGTAGTTTCAGCTCACCTACGTCCTATTCCGCGCCGGCTTACACGGCACCTTCAAAATTATACGGAGCTGCGAAAAAATCCTACATTTCACCCAAATTGTTTACGGCCCCCGCGCCGAAATACGGGATACCGTCCACGAGTTACGGTTTGCCTAGCTCAAAAGGATACGATGATTATCATCACGTAAGTCCACAACAAATTCCCAAATTTTTTTAAAAATTTTACCGCCAATTTTTTTTTTTTTTTTTTTTTTCAAAAGGAACCAGCTCATTACGAATTCCATTACGACGTCCACGATCCTCATCACGGGACGGAATTCGGCCACAAAGAAGCGAGAAAAGGAGACGTAGCCAAAGGACAGTACATGGTACTGCTACCGGACGGTAGGCGACAAATCGTCGATTACATAGCCGATAGTCACGGGTACAGGCCGACAATTAGGTACGAAGGTGGTCACCACTACGATAAAATCGGATACAGATAGTGTGTGAGTCAACATTTTTTTACACTTTGTTGGTTAGTCCAACAAAGTAAGTTGCGATATTTTAATTTATTAAAAAAAAAAAAGAATGTATAATATTTAAATTTGCAACTGATAGTTACTTTAAAACCAATGCAATTTGTATAGAGAAAATAATAATGAAAAAAAAAAAAGTAAAAAGTACTGCGTTTTTTGCAAGTCATTACGAAATTATAATTATTATTATGTATGAGTTTGAAATTATTTTTGTACTGTTTTAGATGTCAATTATTGAAAAAAAAAATATTGAAAAAATTATGGATATTTTAAGTTTTAAAAAATTGTTGCAAGTGGTGCTTTTAATTTTTTTTTTTTTTCTTTTTTTTTTTTTGAGTTTTGGCTTCTCTGAACTTGCGGATTCATCCGAGGATAGGGTAAAACGTTTAAGAGCTCCAATTAATTTTTTTTTCGACTTCGCAGCTTTTCTTGCTGTTAGGAGCCCAAAAGAGGTCCCCGAACCAGCGAAAAAAATTCCAGCATTCACATAACCTTTTTTGATCGAACCCCCGGATAAATCCGAAAATGGAGGCACGACTTATCACTCAAAAAAACCACTCAAAAAAAAAAAAAACCTGAACAACAATCGAATTATCGTTTTAAAAAAGCATAAGATGTTAAATCCGATCTCGCTTTAGATCAAAGCTAATTTTTGATTTGGGTTAGGCGAACGTTACAATTGCTGTCATTTCACATAATGAGTTTTATACAATTAAAAATGATTTCATAACATTTTTTTTTAAAAATTAAAATCGAATTAATTTTTTAACCGCTGCTATTTGTGTTTTTAATTTCTTTCTCCCCCCGAACAGATTTATCCCGTATTAATATCAGCAGCGACATGGTGCGTTTTAAGCAGTCGAGCAGAGCCTCCGATATCCACATACCTCCCTAGCGGTTATTCGACAATGAATCAGCATTCCTTCGCGCCTCCTTCTGCCTCTTCCTTCAGGTAAAAAAAGAATTAATAAATAACCAAAAAAAAGTGTGGATAAAACGAAAAACGATTTAAACTCGAAACATTGTTTTCAATTTGACAGCATCGTGCATGAAAAATTTCTCATCCCATTCATAAAATACCGATTTTTTTTTAATGATTTATTGCAGTAGTTTCAGCTCACCTACGTCCTATTCCGCGCCGGCTTACACGGCACCTTCAAAATTATACGGAGTTCCGAAAAAATCCTACACTTCACCCAAATTGTTTACGGCCCCCGCGCCGAAATACGGGATACCGTCCACGAGTTACGGTTTGCCTAGCTCAAAAGGATACGATGATTATCATCACGTAAGTCCACAACAAATTCCCAAATTTTTTTAAAAATTTTACCGCCAATTTTTTTTTTTTTTTTTTTTTTCAAAAGGAACCAGCTCATTACGAATTCCATTACGACGTCCACGATCCTCATCACGGGACGGAATTCGGCCACAAAGAAGCGAGAAAAGGAGACGTAGCCAAAGGGCAGTACATGGTACTGCTACCGGACGGTAGGCGACAAATCGTCGATTACATAGCCGATAGTCACGGGTACAGGCCGACAATTAGATACGAAGGTGGTCACCACTACGATAAAATCGGATACAGATAGTGTGTGAGTCAACATTTTTGTACACTTTGTTGGTTAGTCCAACAAAGTAAGTTGCGATATTATAATTTATTAAAAAAAAAAAAAAAAAAGAATGTACAATATTTAAATTTGCAACTGATAGTTACCTTAAAACCAATGCAATTTATATAGAGAAAATAATAATGAAAAAAAAAAAAGTAAAAAGTACTGCGTTTTTTGCAAGTCATTACGAAATTATAATTATTATTATGTATGAGTTTGAAATTATTTTTGTACTGTTTTAGATGTCAATTATTGAAAAAAAAAAATATTGAAACAATTTATGGATATTTTTCTTTGGTTAATTATTCCTTATGATTTTCTTACGAAACTTTAATTCAAGAAGGTGGCTTAGGGATTTCTGTGCTATAGACTGGGTGACTTTGTTCCAAAATGGGGAGATTTTGTGTCACATGTTCCTGTTTTCTAATTTAACAGAAAATGCAAACCATGGAAAAGTCGGGCTTCTGTCGATTGCAATCACATGATCGTCTACAGGACAATCGGGGTCCCGAATCCCGGGATTCAGGCAATTTTCGGATCGAATTAATCTTGAGATTTTCAATCCTGATAATTCTCGATTCAATCCCAAAACAACTGGGTTTTGCTGGCAACAGGAAAAAACAATTCAGATTGTCATTCAGGGTCAGCCTCATGGAACCGTGAAGGCTAGCATTTGGTTATTATTAACCAGGGATCAGTTATCAGCCAATATGGCTGATATGGAACGGGTTCTGTCCAATTATTCAACGTCTCAAGTCAATACAACGCTCACAACATTCTAGTAGCAAAGGGAAGAGTCTCAAGTCCTTATACACCATCCTCAATTTTTCTTTCTGCTTATCCTTTCTTTACCCTTGGAGATAACAAAAAGAAATTTATTCTTACCTGAAAAAGAAAAAAAAAGACATGAAAAAATTATTTAACTATGAAGGATTTTAAAATGAAAAAAGTAGATATGGGGTCATTCAAATATGATGTCATCATTTATTCGAAGATTTTTTAATATCCCTCATCCCCCCTCATTATAAAAAAAAATTTTTTTTTAAAGTAGACATTTTAAATTTAACGTTAGCATTTGGGTGTCCCCTCCTCCTCTAAAATGATGACATTAGATTTGAATGATGAACCCTTAAACAAAAATTAAAAAACTTAATAAATATAAAAAATCATTTTAGAATAGATTTCACATTCGACAGAGTATGAACTTCTAAAGCTCCCACTGCCCTCTGAATCAGATTTTGAATATTTACCTTATAGCTGTTGGTCCTAAAGCTCCATCCATGATTCTGCACCAGCCTGCCTTCCTCACCAAACAAAGACCTGTCCGTCCTGACATATCCAACATGCAACAGCCTTCTTCTAACATCTAAAACGGAAAAACAAAAATGCATAAGTAAACGTTATACTGTAAAAACAAAAGACAAAGAAAATTCCTGACAAAAGGAATCAATGCAAAAAATATTTTTTTAAAAATTTAAGTTAAATTAAATTTTGAGGAACGCTTTAGCAAAAAATATTTGAAATCAAACAACTGAAAACACTAAAAAAACAATTCAAGAAAATGCAAAAATAAATTTCAAGGAAATTCAAAGAAAACGTAAGAGAAAAATTCATCATAGCAGAAGAATCATTTTTCCCAAGTCGACAATGCAGATACTTTCCCAGATCTCCATTTCCCAAAAGCATATTTTACATGTGAACGCTAACAGCATTTACTAATGTTTCTTAAAAAATCTGTTTAAAATGCTCTTTTTGCAAAATCTGAATGAAAATTGTTTTAAAAAACCGAATTTGAATGTTAACTTAACAACACTTGGAAAAAATTCATGCACAATGTCTATTGAAAATCAGTTTCGAAATTCAAGGTTTGGGGGAAATTTCTTGGAAAATTGGGGATATTTAAGGTCCTGCCTTAATTAACCGAGATAATAAAAAGATAAGAATAATTGAGAACAATGGTCTTCAGTCAGAAAAACTAAGGTTTTAAAAAAAACCTGTTTTGGGGTCTTAAGTCTCCAAAAATCAAGGCTTTTCAAGGTTCAATTTCAAATTCAAGGTTAAGTTTTAAAGGTTTTCAAGGTCAGTAGACCCTCTGTCATGTTAAAAAAATTGTAGAGAGCTGAAAAAAATATCTGAAAAATTCTAAATTGTATAAAGCAACCAGATTTTAAAACGAAAAAAAAAGGACGAGGTGAACTGATATAAAACCTATTTCATACCTTTTTTCGCCTATTACATATTGAAATCAAAATATCACAAACAATTCAACACGAGGTTTATTCCACACCTTCCTTCCTTTATTATTTATTATAAGGTTTACGCTATTAAAATAAAAATATCACAAACAATTTAGCACGCGGTTTATTACATTCCAACAGCACGATTTTATTTAATTATTAATAATATGGAATTAAAAAAACAATGTTTACAAGACACGACACGACACGCTTTGAAATCCCGTTGAAACGAAAGAAGATAAGCAATAAACAACAGACTTTGCAAATCGCAGTGTTGCCAACTTTAAGAATGCGAATTTTTTTTTTATTCTAACCTCAAAGATTTTTTGATTCATGTCTTGAACTTCATATGCAAACCTGTAAGTATTTTTTAATCCAAGGGGCAAAAACGAAGGGAAACATTAGTAAAAATTCCTGTCGGCCTTTAAACGGAAATGAGACCTCACTTTGCTTTGCTTCCTCCTTCAAAAAATTTACTACTTATTTTTGAACTCAGTCAAGACTGTATTCCTTTTTAGTTGCAAATTCTTTTCAACAATTCATGATTTAGGCAGAGTCTTTTGTGAATGCCTTAATTATTAATAACCACGTGAATGGGTTCACTGTAAAATTTTTCAATAAAGCCAGAACATCCAAGCCAGAATCCCTGCCTAAGGTATAGTGAGTAATACACTGTAAAAAATTTTGTGTATTTTTAACAAACTCGGTCTACACACTTTGTTTGTTATTCTTTTTATGTTAATTTTGACAAACACTTATTGTTATTTTGACACATGTTGCTAGGCAATATTTGTTATTGTGTTATTATTGACAAATAAAAATGTGTGGATCGTTTTTGACTTATAAATTGTGTTAAAATTACACAAAATTTTTTACAGTGTAATATTAACAAAGCGTAACCATCAACTGATCCAAAGCAACAAAGAGTATAAATATGTTAACAGAAGATCGTAACAGTTGATTAACAGCCAATCAAAACAAGACTACTCAGGAATTTTAATACAAAGATAAAGGCATTGGCATCTTAATAAAATCCAAATTAAATCTGAAATTTAATCTTGAGATGTAATTCAATTACATTCGAGACTTTGTAAGCAGTGCACCTTGCATTGCCCCAGTCTTCCTATCGGCCAACATCGGATTAGTTTGTATCAATGTCACTTTCAATTGCTAACATTTGGAATATTGCCCGGGAAATTACAATAATTTTTCCACCATTTTTTTGCACATTCTCATAAATCCAGAAAAATAATTTCTTTTCTACATTGTGTATTATAAGGAATGTCTTGAATCAGCCTGGATCGAATATTCACATTAAAATTAAAAATTATCTTAAATTTGGAAACTAGGCTCTCTAAAATAATGTCAGTTTAAAGACATTGCATTTTTCGGATGACTACCGCCATTTCTAATGGATAATTTCAAATGACTTTTTTTCGGGTCCCATTTAATTAAACGGCATTAAAAATTCCAGTTAAGGGAAAAAAAGAAAAAAAAAAGCGTAAGAAACATTTTGGATTGGGTTAACAGTTTCTCCGATTGGAGCGCTGGCGCTGACTATTTGTTGTAAAAATAAACAGGAGTATATGCAATCTTCTTAAATAATTGGCGTACATGGTTGCTTTTGGATTTAAGAATAAACAAAATAAAAGTAAAACACTTCAGTAAAAATAACGTTAAGGGAAAAAAAATTATTGGTGTCAGATTAAAAAGTATTACATGCTGGTTTAACAACAATGTTTAGCTTATGGACGAAAATGTTAAAAACTTGGTACTTAAGATTCGACCGTTTGATCGTCGTTCCTCTTTATACTTTTCATATTTTGGGAGTTTCTGAGGCATCCAAAGACGTGAAAAAATTCATCAGGATTACTATTGCCTATTTAATATTTCTCTAATAAGAAAATTGGCCAAAAACAACGAATTATTAGGCCAAGGAAGAAAATTTTTTTAAAGTTAAATTGAAAAGTTAAGATTTTTTCAGTTAAGTTTCTTTAAAAAAAAGCCAATAATAAAAAAAAATGAAAAAAAATTTGTAAATTAATATTACATCTTCTCATTTTTAGTCGATTTCCTTTGGAAGCAAAAACTAACTGCGAATTATGCAATCGTAAAGGGAGCATTTTGAATTAGGTCAAGCAACAGAATGACTTTGATTTCAAGCGTTTCAAGAGCCCTAACCAGTGTGACACAAAAAAGAAAAAACTGGGATTACTTACCAAATTTCCTCATTCTCATCCAACAGCGCCAACAGCATCAAACAATGTCTCTAACCTGTTATCCCTGCTGACCTGGAACAAAATCAATACAGATTATTAATTAATGAACAAAGTGTAACTGTATTTGAAATCCTAGAGATCAGCTTTCTAAAAACCTTATTTAATCATCAATTACTAGCAAGCTCTATCCTGTTTTTTAAATATTTGTCAAGCTGGACAAATTTTCTCAAATAACCCAGGCTACCACAGGTGTGCGTAACATGAAGTGCAATGTTACTCTTTCAAAATTCCTGCCTTGATAAGGTAGATACTAAGATGATAAACATCTTTTTAATGCCAAAGCAAAAACGACTCCTAAATTAATCAGAACCATGACAGTATTACTCATTTATTCATAATGGGCATTCTCTCTTCAACCTTTCCGCCATCATCATAGCAAGACCTCTTTCAAACCTAATTATGATGGTTTTACTAAATCATAACAATAATCGATTCAACGGAAACTATATAAAGGGAGTTATGGTAACGAAAACTAAAATTGTTACACCAAGGTACATGCTATATAAGATTCATATGCTTCGGCTCTGACGCACATAAACGAAACCTGTAATTTTCTTCTAAATATAAAGTTAAAAACGACTCATGTCCAAATCAATACACTAGCTTCATACGCAAGATCACTTGCTTCATTTTTCTTTCTTTCTATTTAAAAAATGTCTGCATCGTATTTACCTCGAATGTCATTTGCATCAATGCGTTTTGCAGTCATCGGGTTTGACAGGTCATCGTTTTCAGCTTTCTCACGACCTTGAGGAATTACGATCTCACCCATATGCATAGCACCATCTCTATCATTGTCTAGATCCATATTCTGATCTTCCAAAACGATTTCTCCGATATCAGTTATATCATCATTAACCTGATTATCCGAAGTTGGTTCTAAACTTTCAGCATCAGCAGGCGAATCATTATCGGTATTTCCAGCAACCTCGTTTGTTTCTTCGTCCTTAGCGTTCGTGTTTCCGGATGTGGTACCGGAACTGTTGCTCAAGATTGGATCTAAAAATAAAAATAAATAAATAAAACATCTGATAATTTTTCGATTTAAAACAAAAACATCGGCTGATTTTAAGAAAAGTTTACAAAAACCTACCAATATCCTGAGCTGAGCTGAATTCGCTTTAACAGACCCTTCCTCAGCTTCCCTTATCATTCGCTAACTTCGTTAATGTTTCTAAAGGGTTCAATGCAGCATTCATTGCATAAACAAAATTTGAATTCAACAAATCAAAATTATGAGGCAATTTCGTCAATTCGTTTCAGTCCCATCTGCGTGAACAACCTTCGGCTGTTCCTTCCAAGTTGGTGATATCAGTCGTTGCAGTTGGCTCTTGGCAAGTTTTTACTAAATATTCATCGGACGCAATCAGTTGGTATAACAACGTTTTGATGAGAGTAACTGTGGTTTTATCAATGTTCCCGCCTTGCCCGAAAACGCGATCCGACTTGCGAACGTACTTCAAAATTAGCTTCTCTTCGTCGCTTCCTACTTAAATTAAAAATCGAAAAAAAATTAGCATTTAAAAAATAAAAATAAATAAAAAATAAAAACTTACTGGTATTAACCCGAACGACCTTCTGGGCAACTTCCAAATATAATTCAGGACTCCTACAAATTCCACCTTCTGAATTCCTCGTCATAAAATTAAAATTCTTGGTGAATCGGTTGGTGATCTGCGGGCATTCTCGCTCGAATCGCCTATTCAAAAGAAAGGGACTTACAGAAATTGTTCAATAAAAAAAATTTGCAAAAAAAAAAAAAAAAATTACGCCGAAACTTACTTTTGATGGCTGTTCGTAAAATTGATGACTCTTCCATAATGTGACAAAATAATAAAGTAGCCAAACTGCTAAATATGACGACATGATTTATTTTATTTAAAAAAATATGACGACATTCGATTCCTGATTTAACTTAAGCAGAGCAGTTATTCCTAATTTTCCGGCGAATAATTTAGCGACCGAATAATCGCGAGCTGAACGCAATGTTTGGCAAATAGATGTGTGGAGCGCGTGTGGATCGACAGGGATTTGCAATAGCTTAACGCACAGTTAAGAAGTAAATGCAAAAGGTAAAGTAAAGAGGAAAAAAATAGCAAGGGGGACAGGGAAAAACAGTGAAATGCATAAAAACTAAAAAATTTCCCTGGACACTCCCCAACGGGCTTTCTCCCTAACCTATGACGACGGTAGTTCCTAAGAAAAGCTTAAGAACTTAAAAATATTTATTTTCTAAAACTAGAAAAACAGTGATAACGGTTTAAAGGAAAATGCAATGGATAAAGTAAAAAAATTAAAAAATACGGGATTTGTGGGCGGGAGCGTGAAAAACACTGATCAAGTTGAAAGATAAATATACGATAAGATGTTTCCTAACTGGTGCAAAATTAAAACATTCCTCGCTCATTCCTTAAAAAATTCCTAATTTTTGTATTAAAAAAAAAAACTGGGTTTTCCAACGAGCTTTCAATTTTTCCAGAAAAAAATGAATAAAACTGAAAACAAAATAAGAATTCCTAAATCTCGCGTTTTAAAAAAAAAAAAAAAGTCTCTTACAGGTTGACATAGCAGACAATGTCCATCGCGGGCAATGCCTGACTACATCAGCCTCCCCAAGAATGTAAAAACAGATCCTAGGGCATGCGTCCTTCGGTTCTTTCTGACAACTGCAGGACCACAGTCGGGTGTTGATAGCCAGTCAAACCATATCGGAATCGCTTCAAGTGCAATTAAAAAGCTTCCGCAGTTGGCCGGCGATTCCTCTAACCTTGTTATATACACTCCTGCTAAAGCTCTAAAGTCCTGCCGCGCCACTAGGATTAAACTTTATTACACGCAACGGTTGACTAGAGTAGTTCCATAAGGCACGCCTCTGGAACACTTTCGTTAACCGTCGAATATAGTTAAAGGTAATCCATATGACTTTGACAGAGACCAATCGCACCTAAAAAACCCTACGGCTACCCATTAGTGCCCGGGTATGTTGGATAAGTGGTTACATTCTTTCGCTCCCTCCTACAACGGAGATTGTCACGAGATCCTCGAGCTCTCTGGACTGAGGCGTCCGGCACTACCCTCGCATTATGGTGAAAACCACCTCGCCGGTACTACAAGGCTCGTCCCCGATCAATTTCACCTGAGACGTCGATCCTTTATAACATACGAGATAAAGGTCAACGGCACATCGGAAACGAATGCGGGTTTACAATCTACGCTAGGCCCGCCACCCTTTGGCCTTTCTCTCCGATCCAGGCCCCCTTCGCAAAAAAATAATTAAAAAGCGGAAACCTCCCTTTCCCCAAAGCGTTCCTATCAAACAGAAAAATGAAAGGCTCGTCGGATACCTAATTTCCCCTAACCTGCCTATTTTACATTTTCATTTAAAAAAAAAATGTGTGGGGGGGGGGGGGGGGGGGAAGGTGAGCGGGAAAAACACTGATCAAGTAAAAAGAAAAGTTTAAGTTAAGATTTTTTCCAATGGGTGCAACTAAACATCAAAACCTTGGGAAGAAAAGCGAGGAAAACACTGAGTTATTTAAAGAGGAAATGCAAGGGGTAAAGTAAAGAATAAAAAAATAGTAAATGGGGCGGGGAAAAACAGTGAAATGCTTAAAAACTAAAAAATTTCACTGGAGACTCCCTAAACTCCCTAAACTATGAGAACGGTTGGTACAAAGAAAATCTGAAATATCTAAGTATGCTCATCCTGTCTCTTGGAAGCTGGATTGTATACGGTTTTTCGTCGTCGTCAGCAGGAAGTTCGACAAACTGGTCCCGATTTCATTGTTGCCCTTATTCTTTCATCCTGAAAAGAGAGTATTTTACAAATATTTTTTTGAGCAGATTTTTTTCAGTTTTTAAAATTTTTTTGGGCATACAACGGGACTCATCACATTAATTTATATATATATATATTATAGAAAATATATTATTATATGTAGTTTAACCCTAAAGTTTAATTGCATATTCGTAGAAATGAGTACAAAGAATTTACTTGCACTGCATCAAATTTAATATGAATGTGACAAACAGCACTTGAACTGAGATTCACACTCTGAGAACAAAATAAGGAAACCGACAATTCCTTGCAATGGAAAGTTTAAAGCATAAAAAATATAAAAACGAATTAGCCAAAATTTTAATCTGTATCAAATCAGCTTACTAAATAAAATTAAGAAAATAAACGAAATTAATCCTCAAAAAATATAAAAAAGTGTGAATCTTAAAAAACAATAATTAGTCTCTTCAACAACGCATCACTGTTAATTAGTCTGAAGCCTTTTGCTGATCAATTTCCAACTGTTTGCCCATGCCCAGAAAGCGTTATTAAGTTACATGAAAAACAAAAAATTCAGGGTTCATGTTGTCATATAACCTAAATGTTACATACCACCTGGCATAGTGCTCAATTGCATCAACAAACAAAAAAAAAAAAAAATCATTTTAAGAGCACCAAATATTACTAATTAAATTCGCAAAGCTTCCATTTATTGTGAAATTAGGTTCATTTTTCACCTAATTTTTCAATTCAAAAAATTACAAAACAAAACACTAACTGGGGGTTATTATTTACTCTCCATTCTCGAGACAGCCAACTTGGAAAATCACATGACAGGAATGACAGAGTTGCACTTGGTAAAAAAAATGTTAGCTTTAAAAATTTTTAAGCCCCAAAAACTCACATCTTCTGATGTACATCCTTCTGATGTAAAATCAATGCTTTAGCAAATTAGTATCGAATCAGATACGATTGTATGTGTTAGAAGAAATTCACTATTAAATTTCTGGTCAAAAAAATGATCCCCATGTTTAGCTTACGGGAGCAAATTTTTAAAATTTCTCTTATTTATTAATTAATGGAATTAAAATTATATTCGCAATATTACTGTGAGTAATTACTCAAAATACAATGTAACATGGTTTACATTAAAGGTAACAAGCCGCCATGTTTAGCTGGTGAAGATTTTTCCTCCCATGCTTAGCTTATGAAGATATGATACATTCCATTTTTAGGACGTTTTATAAGCAAAACGCTACTAAAACCATCCATAAGCTAAGCAAGGTAGCCATTTAATGCTTCTGGCACTTTTAAACTTTATTGCGGTTCATTTCATTATTACTTAAGAATTTTACAAAAAACTTTTTCCCATAAGCTAAACATAGACCACCACAATTTTTTTGATAATGCACAAACCCAAGCCTCCTGGAGTCAAGCACGAACGGCCCTAGAGCAAGATGCTAGCTTGGTAGGGTGCATAGAGGATCCTGTGAGGATCCATGCAGGATGGAAGTGGATCCTCACTCATTCGTAAAAATAAAAAAAAACATGGCCGTATTTTTCGCCATATGACAAGTCACATATCAGCCTCAGTTCTTTAAAATTTTTTTTCATTCTGAATCTATTTAAAAACTTAAAGGAAAGAAAGTGAAATGAGAAATGGTTCAAAAATATAAAAATTATGGAAAATTGGATGGAAAATTCTGTGCTGAAGGTACAAAAATCCCGTTTCTGCTTCTCATAATTGATATCAATATGAAATTAGATAATCAAAAATCTCTTTCATTCACTGTCTAGCCTAAACATTTTTAAAATAGGGAGCAGGCCTGCCTAAAAAAAAAAATAATAAATAAAACGTAATCGAAACTATAAATAACGTCTAATTGGTGCCACTTGTTACCAATTTAAAAGACATTGTTATTCATATTACGCATCTTGCGTATTGATTACTGGACTAGGACGGAGACGTGATGAGAGGGAGCGAAACCGCAAAAAAACCATTATGAAGAAACGAAAAATCACAAATTGAATATAAATGAATTAAGGTGGTATATTACGAGAAACAATAAATATAACCGGCGGTGTCCACTGTCAACCACCGTAGCGTCAAGTGTTTGTTTTAAAAAATAAAATAAAAAAATGAAGGTAAGAGGAGAAAAAAAATCGTGCGCGTGATGCGAAAAGAAATAATTTTTTCGAAAATTCGTTTAGGGACTCTGCTTCATTTTGCTTTGTTTAATAATCGAATCCATGGCGGACACCACGAACCGATTTTCATTTTCGCAATTTGCAAGGCAACAAGACGGGACGAATGGCAATGGTAACGGACTTGGAAATGGAAACGGGAATGGGAATGGAAATGGAAATAAAAATGGAAACGGAAACGGGTACGGGCCACCAACTCAAACGACCGAAGCACCTTCGGGCCCGTATCCTCCTAGCAGTTGGAAGCCCAACGGTTAGAGTTTTATTAGGTTAAAGTGAATTTAGTGACTTAAAATTAGAGTTCTAAAATTATTTTCATATTCAATTTTTTAAATTTCTGAAAAATTGGATCTGGTTTTAAGAAATTTCTTAAATGCGGCTAATGTTTGGAGTGCAGGGGAGTAAGTTTTACCACCACAGCTTTTGCCCACCAAGGATAAGTGCAGAAAACGTAAGGATCTCAATCCCTTTATTTGCTGCTATTCATGACTAATCGAAAAATATTTAAAACATAATTTTGGAGGCGATTTATTATCTTTCAAAAGGCAAACGAGATTCTGAGGGAAAAATAATCCACAGCTGATTTTTTATTTTTAAAAAAAATTAGGCGAGTAACTATAGTATTAGTTTTCCCTTATTAGTTAAAAAATACTTAAGTTAAAAGTTTTAATTAAAATAAAAAATATGTGAAAAAAAAAATTTTATAAAAAAAATTAGGAATGCAACTTTTGAGCAAAAAAATCGAGACAAAAAATTGGTGCCTTTAATTCTAAACCTTTTTTGCAAGAAATCTTTAGGTTCACCGCACAAATTCTCTGTGGTCATTAAGAAAAAAAAATCTGAGGAAATAAGCTGTCGACAAGTGTTGCGCTTAATAGTTTTCTGCAGATTTTTTTTTCTGAAGTAGCTACAAAAACGTAGCATATTGCATTCTCTAAAATCCCAAAAGCTAAACATTAGACGCGACACAACGCGACGTGAAAGACGAACGTTGTTACTGTTTTAGAACTGTAATTCTTAATTTTCTGAATATCAGAAAAGTATTAAAAATATTTTAAACAGGTGAACTTCTTTTATTACCTGGAGAGACGCATAGTAGCTTGAACAACGGCAACGGCAACGGTAACGGTGTTGATACGACCTATGGACCTCCGCCGCCGAATTCTCAATATGGGCCAGCTTCAAAACCGTCGACTACGACGGAAGCATACACCACGACGTCCACAACGACGCAGAGACCAACACCTGTAAGTGTAAAAATTTGGTTAAATTGCGTTGTTAGAAAAAGAAAAAAATTAATTTCTAATTAAGCAATGGAAATAAATAAAAAAAGTTTAGCTTATGGCAAAGTAGTTACTATCGACGATAGGAACCCCTAAATGTAGACACAGCATATGTTCGTACGAATATTGTACCAAACACCTTACTACTGCAAGAAAGAGAATCAGAAATATTTCATAGCTGCTCTTTTGACCACCAGGTGGCAAGTACAACATTTAAATATTTTAATAATTTGGTCATTGAAAAGGATCAATGAACGACGTAAAAGTTCGAATCCCAAAGCACATTGCAAATTTTTAAGTTGAAAAAAAGTAAAAAAATAAAAATGATCATCCCAGAATTCGGGTTTTAAGAAAAAGTTCTACCCTCTCGTAAAAATGATCAAAAGTGCCTCACTTGGGTTCTTTTCAAAGTTTAAAATCCAAAATTTAATGAGTTTTTGAGTGGTTTTTGCACCGCTAAATTCGCTGAACCCAGTGGAAGATAAAGCTCGACTTTAAAGCTTAAATTTTAAGCGAAACCATTTTAACCATACGTGTGCTTACTAAAAACTAAAATCGACTGGGGATTATCGGCTGCTGCAACTCATGTCAAATAGCGGCCGGTTTTGGGTGAGTTATCAAATATTCCCTTCTCATTCGAAATCATTTACCGAAGCCGGACCGAAAAAGCAAGCCGCTACAAATTTTTAGAGGATTCAGTTTGCAGTGAAAGTTCTACAATCAAGTCTAACAACCATTGGATCGAATTTTTGAGACAGACAAAATACTTAAAATATTAAGTATAAAGTCAGGCAAGACTCCATTCAAAAAATTCGAAAACCGAAATTTCATCTAATTGGCGTTTTTCGAGCAAATACCCTATTTTTAACTAACGATTAAGGTGGTTCTTATATTTTAAGAATTATTAAATTTGGATTTTCGCAGGTGCTACTCCTTAACTTTTTTTATATGTCTGAGGTAAGTTTCCCTAATTTTTTCAAATTTTTTACTAGACGGCAAAGCGTGCCTCATCGAGTTTTTAGTTCGGAAACATCCCATAAGTACCAAAAATTGATAATTTTTTTTGTAGAATAAGCGTTCGTTTCCTATTGGAAATTTTGCGTAGATTTCAAATACGAAAATCGTTTTTTTTTATCTGGTTCAGTTTCTGAGCAAGAAGCCAAACTAAGACGAAATTAAATCAAGTTTTTCATTTTTTTTCAATCGAATTTCTCATTAACCGTATCAGATACAAAAAAATGTTCGAAATCTACGCAAAATTTCCGATAGGAAACGAGGGCATTTTTACAAAAAAAAAATTATCAATTTTTGGGTTCTTATAGGATTTTCCCGAACTAAAAGCTCGATCAGAGACGTAATTTCATATTTTTTTTGGGTGGTGCAAGATTTTTTTTTTTTTTTTGGGGGGGGGGGGGGGGTTTAACTTTTAAAAAAATTTTTACCACTGATTTTTACCAGTTTTTTTAAATTTCGATCCTTCTTTTGAACTTTAATAGGAATTATCAACACCATTTATTTGCAATTCATTTTTCAAATTATTAATTTTCGAATTATTTTTAGATTCTATTTTTTGTTCACAAGACATACAATTATTTTCCTTCACTTTTTTCCGAACAAAAAAATCGGTAAATTTTGAACGTTTCATATTTACCTATAAACATAAACAAATAAAAAATATTGGACTTTGCAAAAAATTAAAATCTTGGGCGGTGCAACTGCACCACTCTGCACGTAGGAAATTACGTCTCTGAGCTCGATGATGCTTTCCCGTCGAGTAAAAAAATTGAAAAAATTCAGGAAAACTTCCTTCATACAAAAAAGAAAATTTAGGGGGTGGCACTTTTGAAAATCCAAACTTCGCAAAATAAAAACCACCCTATTAACTATGATTAACAAAGTAAAATTAGTCTAAAAATAAACTAACATTATTTATGAGCTTAAGGCACCCACAACTGCTAACCAGAAAACTTTCGCCATAGTCAAGTCTGGCCCGATTCTGTTTCATCTCATGCTTCTGTTTCAGGATCCTGATGCAACGACTGACGTAGACAACAGCAATGCGAATCCCGGCAACGAAAACGGTCAATACTACGTTCTTCTTCCCGACGGAAAGTTACAGCGAGTCAAATACTCTGGAAAAAAGAAAGGAAGGTGAGATTATAAAAGATCACAAAATTATTATTTAATCAAAAACGGTTTTGCATCTTCCAATTAACCGATAATTTTTTTTTTATTTTTAGAAAACAATACGAAGCTCTAGTCGAATACGAACTCGTGGATCCCATTAAATCGCCTGTATACACTTATCAGGGGATTCCTTTAAATTTTTCTTAAACACCCTGTGATATTTTTAAATTTTTTGTACGTTTTTTTACAAGGAAAAAAAAAATAAATAAAAAAAATTAATTAAAAATTGAGTGCCTACAATTATTCATCCAAAAACCATTCCATTCTTATTTATAAATTAAAAAAAAAAATTAGAAAATATGGCTGATTAGGTGTAGTCTACTGTGTGTTCCAAAAAGAAGATCCCTTAATCTTCCGATTTAAAATCGCAGCCTTATTTTTAAGGCGGTGACGGATTATTTGTTTACATTTTACTTTTAAAAACCAAATATGGTTGTTTGTCCGAAAGGGACTCCGTCGCAAATAAAAGCAAATGCCGAAGCATTCGAAAAAAGTAAACGACATACCTATGAAAGTTCTGATTCGGTTTCTTGGATATACGTCCCGTCAGAAGGTGAGCAATTTAGAAAATCGGTAAAGCTAGCAGTTGAAATTTTTATTTTATTTTTTTTTTTTTTAAGAACGCGAAGAATCCCAAGGAAAGCAAATTTCTTCCGATGAATTCGACTACGACGTAATTAAGCCGACGAAAGATGTCCCCCTACGGTTGAGGATGAAGTGGTTTATTCTTTCGTCGTTCAACTCCTTGACATTTTAACCGATCAGTACGTTTCCGCATCTGAAACAGTTAATTAAATCAAATTAATTATTTTTCTTAAAATAGCTGGGAAGGTCGACCATGTTTAAAACCTAAAGTAGAAGCAGAATTTGATAAAACAGAAACGGAAAACTTTGGAGATTCCGATGAAATTACCCACAGGATATCTTCTCAAAGCATACCAAATGTAAGAGTAAGCTTTTAATAAATTCTGAATTTCTTATTTTAATCACAAAAATTTGCGTGAAAAGAAGGAAGAATTGGAGGACGTATACCAACAAAGGCAGCAAAAGTTATCAATAGAAAAAATAGCTGACGATTCGTTAGGGAGAAAAGCCACGTGCGTACAATATATTTTTATATTTTTTTTTCTTTATGCACTAATTCAAAATTTTTAAATAATTAAAGTCAGAACGAAACATATAAAACGAATGGCAAAGAGCAATCTGGGAAAGAAGCATCAAGGCATCCAGAGGAACAATATCCGTGGAAGATTTTCATCCCCGATGAAGACGTGCACACTCTATTCAGTAATGGGGCTTGGTACGAGGGAAGAGTTTCCAGAAGATTAATGGAAGGTTTCGGGACGTATTTTTGGGAGGACGGGGCGATTTACCAGGTATGCCTTCCTAATGGCAAAAAAACTTAACCTGATGTTTCATACGAAATGTTCCGGTACTTAATTTGATGCCAATCATTGGTCTATTTCTCCCCTCCAATTTTTTTGATCACTGGTATTTTCTTTTTGGAAAAGGAAAGGCTTGAGAAAGAAAATGAATGAGGAGGAAAATGACTTTCCGCCTTTCCTAAAAAAAAAAAAAAAAGTTCGGAATTTGGCTTAGAATTTCTCGTCTCGGGAATTCCCTTAATGTCGAAAAATCTCGCAACTTAGAAATTTTTTCTGCAACAGGGCGATTTCATCGGAGGGACAGCAACCAACTTCGGAAGGCTGGAATTCCCTGATCAAAGCGTTTATGAAGGATACCTATATAAATCCTATCGTCATGGAGAAGGCTTGCAATGCATGTACGATTCTCCCGTCATGTATTCTGGAGAATGGTACGTTAACGCTAATATTTATTCCCTCAACAATCAATTTAAAAAAAAAAAAAACAATTCTAGGTGGTTAGGCAAAAAACACGGCCAAGGCTTAATCGTTTACGACGAGCCTTCTAAATGCATAAATTTCTACAAGGGAAACTGGGAAGGCGGCTATAAAAACGGGTTCGGCTTCCGTCATTATCCTTCAGGCGCCAAATACATCGGATATTGGAAAAATGGGAAAAGGCATGGAAACGGAATTATGATGTGGACAAATCATGACGTAGGCGTAATCATTTTCGAACTGTCCCAATGATTTTGTAATGATTCCGTTATTTTTGAAAGATTTACAAGGGCCAATGGGAAAACGGCTTAATGCACGGATACGGAGAATATACTTGGAACGGGTTATTAAATAACAATCTGGCGTACCCTGCGGAAAATAAATACAGAGGCTACTGGGCGTTTGGGGTATGTACTACATGAAAGGCATTCATCCAATTTAGAGTTCGGAATGAAAATTTAAAAAAATAAATTCCCGGGAATTTTCAGAAACATTCCCACGCTAAGAAATAAGTTTACAGGCTACTTATGAAGACATTTTGAGATTCTGATTAAAAATTCAAAGGAGACTTATGTGTCGAATGCCAAAAATTCCCTTTTGGCACATACGTTTTAGAAATTCGTTAATTTTCCAAAATGGAAATTCCTGGGAATTTATTATTAAAATTTCCAGAAAATATTTTAATATTAAAATCCTTGGGTCTTTTACTTTTCAACTACTGTTATTTTTCTTAAGTCTTTAAATTTCAATTAGGATTTTTTGTTAATTTTGCAGTTTTTTAATTATTTCAAAAATTCCCAAAAATGTAAAAAAAAAAAAAAAAATTGATCGGAAATTATTTCAGATTCGTATCCAGAAATTGAGTCCTCTGGAAGACTTTCAGTGTTGCCGCTAGACATTAAACATTGGGGGGGGGGGGGGGGCGAAGGAAAAAAAAAATTTTAAAACGTGGCCTAAAATGATTTTTATTGCCCTTTTGTATTGAAAATGAAGCGTCATGAGAAATTATTGGGGGAACAAAATCTAACATTGGAGGGGCAATGCACCCCCCCCCATCCCAAAAGGGCCTAGCGACGCCACTGAGGACTTTTATTTGGACCGTTTATTTTTTCTGCCTCTCATTTTTATAGAAGTCTTTGGTTTGGCCATGGGGCTAGTCCAGTTTCCAAAATCGAATTCTCAAGAACTTTTTCAAGAAATTCTCAAGAATTCTCAAGAAATTTTCCTGAACGAAAAAACTAAAAATTCCCAGGAATATTTACAAAAATAAATAACGTGATCCTCTTTCTTTTCTACAATTTTTGAAAATTATCAAAATGTTTCAAAAATTTGTGTAGAAACATTTTGAAAATTCGCGGGAATTCCAAAATCCTGGAAATCGAGTTTTTAGGGAAAAGGGTTGAAAAACTCGAGGGAATTTAAAAAAAATTGGAATCGATGTTAAGCAAGCTCGTAGCCAAAGAGAACAAATAAAGACTTCGGATCAGGGGCCCAGAACCGGTAAAAATTGGTTAGATCCGACGCCGGCATCGGCGCCGAAATATCTAGTGCTGGAGCTGGCGCAGGAATAGCAAAATTTTTGCCGCTCTTGCTGGTGCCGGAGCCGATTCCAGCATCGGTGCCAAAACCCCCATCAATTTTGTCTTTTTTTTTTCTTTCCTTTTACTTGAAAAAAAAATTGTTACAGTAACCGTCGGTTATTGTAGTGCCGGTTAATACAATCGGCCGCTTAATATGATCAAAACTGGTGGCCTTTCTCAATTATATTTAGCATTGCCATCGGGTCACAATTACAAGACCGGTGCCAGCACCGGTTTAAAATAAATTATCTAGCACTGGCACCAGCTTCCGCATGACCTGAGTTTTTTAGCAGCCAGACCTGACTTTTAGTTTTTAGCAGCCAGAGGCTGGCACCGGCACCGGCATCGCCTTCGAACCCCTAAGGGTTCCTGGCTAAGTGACGCAGAACAATGTTAAAAAACATTGTTCTGCGTCACTTAGCCACAAGTTTAGCTTACTGCAAGGAAGCCATTGAGGCACCATGTAGCTTCAACTTAAACTTACATAATATTTACTACAATCGACCGGTAATATTCGTCATCCTTTCTTTTTCTTTTACGGGATGTATCTAGGACGCTATGCTAAGTTATAAATAGACTTTTTCTCGTCGAGGGGGTTAAAGCTCCATCGCCGCAAGTTCTCGGGTCTCCATCCTTCCAGGCATCAGTCGAAATCGGTAGCTGACAATTTGTGATTTCTCCTGAAAATTTCATTTCCAAATTAATTTTTTTTACAAACTAAATCAATCATTTTTTCCAAGTGGACAGCTCGACATTCTCTCGACTTCTGTGTTAGCCGTTTAATATTTATTAAAAAAAAAAAAAAAAAAAAAAAAAAAAATTACATCAAAACAATAAAACAATTAATTTAGAAATATATACTTAACTCACCCAAAAATTTCAGAAAAGGAATGGAACCGGCATTTTAGAGACAAAACACGGAGCCACGATAGAGACCGAATGGGTGGACAACATCAAACACGGAAGCGGTTGCGTGGTCTGCAGCGACGGATCCATTGTCTCCTCAGAAAAACTTTTCAAAAACAACAATCAAGCTCTCCTGTCAGGCGAAGATGATCCCACAGGGTTGGTCATTCGAAACAAAATCCGTTCCTCTTGTAAAACGAAATACCACGTCCAAGACAACCGGAAAGGATTAGACGACATCAAGCTCTTGTCCTACTTAAACAGCCCTGAAAGAAACAAAGCAATCTGTATTAAAATTCACACCCCTCCGCATCAGATAGACTTGAGCCCGTATTTGAGCAAATTAAACGTGAAAAGGAATTCCTTAACCTCCGCGGATTTCGAAAGTGGAAGTCAGGGAAGGGATCGATCTGGATCTGTGTTGAGGGATATAAAAAGCTCCGGGGAATGGGAAAATTATCTCCAACAAGAAGAAAAATTTTTAAGATTTGAAATAATACGCTACATGTGTCAATTAAGGGTGTGTAACAAAGAAGTTTAAAAAAAAAATAAATAAATAAATAAAAAAAAAATAAAAATAAAAATAAAATAAAAATAATTGATTTTATTTTTTTTTCCAGAGGCTTTATGATGAATATGCAACATTAACTTATGATGAAAATCCTCCGTATAAATGCATTTTAAGCAGATTATTTTTAAGACAATTATTGGTCGATCGTCAAATTCATAACAGAGGAATTTCAATGATTGAAATGGACTGTAAACTTGGTTTGTTAATTTAAAAAAAAAAAAGAAAGAAGGAGCTATGAAAGTTTAAGTGAATACGCCTTTAATGGCAAATATTAGCAAAATTTGCACCTTTTTCCCCAAAAAACTTCTTGTAGCAACTGAAGTTTTCCTAATTTTTTTCAAATTTTTCCCAATTTTTTTCCAATTTTTTCAAAAATTCTAAAATTTTTATAATTTTTCCCTTTTTCATAATTTTAAAGAATTTTTCCTAGTCCTAGCAGATTTCTAAATTTTTCAAATTAATCATAAAACCAAAACGGTCAAATTTTTTTAATCCCCCAAAAGCTTGCCATTTTTGCAATTTTCTAAATTGTTTCATTTTTTTCCAGAAATCCATTTATTCTATTCAAAGCAAAATGCTGCAATTTTTTTTTTTTTTCCAATTTTTCAACTTTTAGACTTCTTTTTTTTGAATTTTCCCCAAAAACTCTCCCAACTTCCCAATTTCTAACATTTACTAAATTTTAATCACTCTCTTCAAAATTTCTGTAAACATCAGTTCCCCTTTATCTTTGAGATGACACTCCGACAAAGAAGTATTCACTTCAAAAAATAAATAAAATAAATAAAGCAAATTCAAATTTTTCCCAAAATAAAATTTTTTTCAGGGGAAAAACATCTATTACTTGAAGACCTTCACGCCCCATTTGAAAAAATCCAGTTTTGGCAATTCCTTCATATCTTAATACTCCTGTCTTGGCATTTATATGGGATATACATTTACACTCCGACCAGGATCCTCCAGCATGAAAGAGTCACAAATTTTTTAGAGTATTTTAACTCTCACCATGAAAAATTTGTATTTACGAGAGCATTTCATTATTTTTTAGAAAATGATATCTTCAACGACAAGGCAAAATTCAATTCAGGTATGTAATAAGGTTGACTCAAAAAAAATATTAGATTTCCTTGATTCCTACTTCTTTTAATTCCATTTTTAATTTTTTATCACAAAAATTCTTTCAAGTGTGCCAGGAGACGTGAAGCTCTAAAATCAAGGGACAATTAAAAGAAAGAAATCACTCAATTCATGTCACAGGGCCCATCTTTCTAAAATCTGCGAAACTGAATGAAAATTACAGACCTTGATTAAGATTTTACTGTCTCCTGTTATTATTTTGTTTCAACAACATTCTTTTCAACGATTGCAGTTCAAACATGCTAAAAGCAATCACTTCTTATTTTTTTTTTATTTTTTAAAGGAACATCAATTGCAAATCTTTGTAAAATTGTGCCTATGGAAGCCATGCATAATGTTTATCAGCAAATTGGAGTCCCCCATTCTGTCAGAGACTTTTTGACTAAAATATGTCCCAGAAGAGATCAAGAGGACAAAACACCAGAAATGAATGAGTATTTTGGTAATTATTTTTATTATGATCCAAAAGTAATTAAGTGGCGTTCATGTCAGACATTTGCTTTGAAAATATAACCTCATTTAGGGTTCAAGTTGAGATAAACGCTTTTACAGAAGGAATTGAAATAAAATTATCCTATTTTAATGCTCTTAGCCAAAATAAAAAATAATATTCATCCAAATTTTCCCTACAAGTGCTGCATATGGGTACTTACAACATGGGAGATTGGGGAAATTGAATCGGAATATTTTCAAGGGGGAGCACAACCCTGGTCTACAGGGTTCAGTTGAGATACGGCTGCTGATGCACAAGTCTCTGCATCTAAGTTTTACTTCAACCAGAAACTAACTTAAAAATTTCAGAATCGTTGCAGTCCTACAAAGCCAACGACAAGGACCGCAAGGTATCTGTGGCCACGCAGCTTGTTCAAATACAAGATAAACCTTCGCCCAACGCTGATCTCTTCTTATGTCAAAACGCTTCCACTAAAGGGATTGAAGTAAAATTTACCTGTTTTAATGCTCTGAAGCCCAACGATGTCATCAAATGCCTGGGTAAAATCTGCCCAGGGGTTGTCGTGGATGACGACATTGTTAACGTGGACTATCAGGTAAAAACCCCAAGAATTTTATCGAAGAAAACGTATTGATGCAAGGCCCAGGAGTAGATCTTTCGATTCCAAGATCTTTTGGGTCTTGCAATCATGAAAACGCGACACAAACGATAAAAATTAGAAGATGAGAAACCGGAACCGACGCGGTCATCTTCTAACATCCGCCATTACTAAATTGGCAACACTGTTCGAAATCGGATTAGTAATTATTCTTTTCTTTTTTCCTACATTAATTTCCTGTTTAATATTTAACAAAATTAGCATTTTATTTAATGAGCATTTTTATTTGACAAGAAATAAAGACTAATTAGCGTTCCGAATTAAAATAAAACAGAAATCGTGATATTAAATCGATTAATCGATCGATATCTCGAAACGTATATTCCGCACGCGGCGAGTTTGAAATTGATGAGGTCGATAATTTTAGTTTTTTTTTCGAAAATTATTAACTTTAAATAATTAGGACTTTAAATCTATTAATAGTGTTAAGATCAAAAGTAAGGTCAAAAGTTCATTTTATCTTTTTATGGTCCATTTACCGCATTGTCGGTCGCTCCATAAGCTTTTAATGTATAGCAGCCATCTTGTGTTACTGCAGGTGATTCTAGTGTTTATTTTCTTATTTTTCCAGCTCACCTTTTTCGAATTTTGTCATGCAATAGTCTTATGCTCCGAATTATCTTTAAAAAAAGAAGCGATGGATCAACTTCGACCTGAAATAATTTCAAAATACAAATCTGATTTAGAGGAATACGAAAAACAGCTTTTAGATTTTGAAAAACAAAGTAAGAGAGGTACCGCTACAAGTAAGAGAGGATCCTCAATTATGAAAAAAGGAAGAAAATAATTTTTGTTATTAAAATAATAAATAAATATACAGTATATATATTTAATTTTATCTTTTATTCCGACACCAAATTCCTCATTTGCCTAACTGCGGCTACAATTTGCGGTGAGCATCCCGAACACTGTGAGCTGTACTCACTGGGGCTTAATTTCAATAATAACACTATATTTTGTAACTTATCAGTCAAGCTAAAGCCCAAATCTTCCAAAACGTTCCCTAAATAATTAATATCCGTTGCTAATTGTTTACAAGCAGATGACGAAATCTTGTTAATTCCTAAGATTTGATCGCAATACGCCTGGCAAGTCGAATCGGCTATTTGCCCTAGAAAAATCTCTGCAAAACCGTTTTCGTCAGTGCCGCTTTCAGCCAGCTGGGCATATTCCGAGCCAACCATGCTTAAAGCTAACGTCAAAGCCGGATTTTCCGTCAGCAAAAACGGTTCCAGCAACTGGGGGAGGTTCATTAAATACTGTCCTATTTGTGTGATGTATTCCTGGGGAACGTAACTGTAGTCTGGTAAATCTGATGATATTATTTTGGATTTTGAGGAGGAGCTAGACTGGACCGATTCCAACAAGGAAGAGATGGGGGAAAATATAACTTGGAAGGTCGTTTGGTAAACATCCCTGCAAACTTTTTCAATCGAAGACAGGACAGGTTTCAGCACGGTCGGTTCTGTCATTTCGGACAAATCGTTCAGGAGGTTGTTAAATTCTTTTTGCTTTTCCGCGTTTAAGAAAAGCATAGGGTAGAGGTAAAAAGGGTGAGTGTCAGCCTTTTGAAATGTAATTTGAAGCTCGGTTAAATTCTGTACGCACTCCTGATCGATTTGTTTAATTTTGTTAACGAAATCCCCAAGTGCTGAAGCACCGTCAGGCATAATTGGAACAAATTAACATCTTCTTGCTTTTCTTTTTGGTCGTCGATTTCTTTTATTAGCAAACGGTACTGATCTAAATAATTATTTAAAAACCATTCGAGGGTAGCGAAGTACCCAGGGTACCCGCAACCTTCCGTTAATTCCGTACAAATTTTTTTTGCTTCTTTACATTGATTTAAAACTTTTGAATTTAAATTTTCTAAACTTTGAACAGAATCCATTATATCCACTTTAGAAATGACAAAAGAAGTTAATAACGGATGCAGAGCTGCTTGTTGATAAACCCCATACTTTGATATATGGGTTACGTAAGGTAAATAAATTGCTTTGGCTAGAGCAATGACTTGACTTGGATTCTTAGTTAAACTATCAATAAAACTTTTCAAGTTATTGGTAAATTGCTGAGTGATTTGCTTTAACTGTAACAACAACACTAGAGGATCCGACATTTGTTTTAAATTATTTTCAATTTGTTTACAAAAGTCCGGAGTTAAATTAATTAACAAGTCTATGTACAGTTCCATTAAAGTATCAAAAATCGAAATTTCTGGAATAACAGAGTCACACCATTTTATTTGCTCCTGCCAAGATGCAATCAAAACGTCATAAAAAGAATTCAAACTTTCTAAAATATTTTCCTCTGATTCAATTTCAATTATCCCATGCCAGCTTTGAATTAATAATGCTTTTTGACACTTTGTGTAATACTTTAACAACTGAGGTAGGCGGTTTATATCTTGAAATATTTTAACAAAGCGCTTTGACTGATCTATTGATTTTGATGTGAATGCTTGAACCATTAATGGACTAGTCAAAGCTTCCAAGCGATTCTTCAAGCCTTCCAGCTGGATTTTTTTGTTTTCGTAATCAGCCACATTTGACAGGACATTTAATGATTGCTGCATGCTGACAAGTTTTGAAGTGATGGCATCTATGTCTCCTGTTTCAAAGACAGCTTCTACATCGGTACTTAAAATTGTCCAGTTGTCAGCTTCATGGAGAGCTTCTTTCGCCTTAGTCAATTCCATTTTCATCTTGTCAATTTTTTCCAAAAATTCGATGGACATCCCCGTGTTTTTCCCGACTTTCTCGATTTCCTCTTTTACGGAATTCATCTTTTCCCGAAGCGTGACAGCTTCTTCCGATAAGGTTTCAATTTCTTTCATCACTCTGGGTAAGTTTTGAATGACGTTTTGACTCGTCCCTTCGAATTCATTGTTTAACTGATGGAAACAAACCTGAAGCTTAAGTGATAATGACGTGACCATCGATTTCTTGTTCTCTTCTTTATCAACATTTCGTAACGTTCGATTAATCCAGTCTTTCGGATCGAAAGCCGGATTCGCAAATTCATTCAAGTCCATTTTTTTTTTTTAAGGTTATGTTTACGTTTGATAACACCACGTCAACGAAGCAATATTGCCAATTCATCCAACGTCAATTTAACGAGAGTTTGAGAAAAAAGAAAGCATTACTTAAATAATAGATTCTTTAAAATTCAATAAACACGAATGAAAATTAATATTTTTCCGGAATTATTAATTTTAAAGCAGTTTTGAAAATAAAGTGCAGCAAAATCGCCCGGCAATGACAAGAATTTATGATTTCTGAACGTATTTTAAGGTTGGTATCGAAATCGGAGTCCCTACGTAACAAAAATGTGACAAAGGCTACCAACTAGTCTTTTTTACCGCGTTTTTTACGTGTGGGTAACCGAAATGGAGAAGGGTTGTCGTTTCCTTTTTCATAAAGGATCTCCATGGAACCCATAATGGATCTATTGTAAATATTTTTCTTTGATTACAAATAATTTATTAAAAATGGGTAGCCCAGGGGTAAGATGTGATTGGCAAATAGATAAAAAGAAAATGAAAGAAAGGACAAAACATTTATTAGAAACGGAACAATGGAGTGATTGCAGTTTTATCGTAGGGACGGAATCAAATCAAAAGGTAACACCAATGTTATTGTTTACAAATGTTAACAATTTATCCTAACTGTCAAATTAAAATTTCATCTTCAGGTTTTCAATGTTCACAAATTGTTTCTCGCTATGTCCAGCCCAGTTTTTGAAGCCATGTTTTTCGGTGGTATGCCGGAAAGGAACGATCGCATTTCTATTTCTGACGTTCAACCTGACAGCTTTAAAGCTCTTCTTGATTACATCTATACTGACAAAGTAGATCTATTGACATTTGATCAAGCTTGTGAATTGTGTTATGCTGCTAAAAAATACATGCTCCCCGATCTTGTGGATAAATGCACCAATTACTTGTACAATAATTTGTTACCGAGGAACGCTTGTAAAGCACATGAATTTGCAAAACTGTTTGAAGAGCCTGTGATCTTGGAAAAGAGTTTAGAGGTATGTTTTGCCAGCCAATGTTATATTCCATAAATCATAAATTTTTTTTTTTAATTCCAGACTATTTTAAGTGAAACTGAAAGTGTCCTGCTTGATCCCAGTTTTGAAGATGTCGAATTAGCAACATTGTTAGAAATCCTAGATAAACAAACTTTAAACATTTCATCAGAAAGAGATCTTTTTAATGCAGTACTTAGATGGGCCAAAAAAGAATGCAGTAGGAAGGGGTTGACTGAGGATAGTACAAATTTAAGAAGCGTGGTAGGACCTGCATTAGAAAAAATACATTTCTTAACTCTCACGCCTCGTCAGTTTGCCGAAGGACCATCCCATGCCCCCTTATTAACCAAAGACGAAAAATACGCCATATTATTGAATATATCAGCCCCCGGATCGGATTTCCCGATGCCGGACGGATTTTCCAAAGTAGTCGAACCCAGAGAACGATATAGAATACCCGCTCCTGCGCCTCTAGAAACATTGCCATCCGGAAGCGGAGACACTGTTAGAGAAGGACACAAATATTTTTGCATTCGAAGCGTGACTCCTCAAGGGCCGGTCTTAAACACGGGGATACTAGACTGCAGTCTCACCTTCACGGTGGATCGAAACATTTGCGTTTTGGGGATTCAAGTTCCTACTCAAGTTCACGGTGATCTCCATACTTTAAACCGACCAGGTTATTTTGTAAATAATTCGGCTAACCTGGTCCCCACGAGTCATAATAGTAATTCTTACACGGAGCTTTTATATGCTCATTTGCTGGATGCCGAGGGGAGTCGACTGACTTACACCCATTACACCTCAAGAGTTTGGTACGAGCAGCTTGTGGAAATTAATTTTAACAGACCTGTTTATATTCAACGGAACAAGGTAAATGCTCATAGACTAAAAGCTCAGTATTTTATAACTAAAAAAATATTCACAAAATTCTTTCTTTTTTTTTTTCTAGATGTATAAAATAGTCGTTGTGCTGAACAAACAGGGATGGTATCCGTTAGGAACCGCAACCCAGAGGATGGGTTGCGATGCGGTTCATTTTTCATTCGGAATCGATAATAATGTAGAATCCACCAGGGAAAGTCTCGTCCGATCCATAGTTTTTACATATTAATTAATTTTTTTTTTCTGAATGTGATTATTTGTAAAAAAATGGGAAACAGTGGTGCTGCTGACTGATTAAGTTTGGATCAGTCTCGTAAAAAAAAAACGAAAAGTGAATCTAATTTGAAAATCGTAACACTAAAAATTATTAATATTTATTTTTGCAAAAATAAACTTTAAATTTTACAACATTGAATTTTTGTATTACGCAGGAATTTTTTTTTTTTTTTCGTTCAATGGAAACTTACTAAATACCAGTGAAGAGCTTTTTTTTTTTGTTCGAAGTGTAATTTTGTGAGTAATTTTTTTTTCTGTATATTTTTGATTGTTATTAAAAGCTTAATTTTGAATTGTATCAAATATTTTGTTTTACCTAAAAAAAAAAAGAAATGTTAGTTACATGTGTTACATTTTACCAAAGAAAAAAAAAAGTTCATGGTTGCCATAAAAATTTTTATCAGCGCATAAATTGGCCATTCAGTTTGATTTTCTTTAGGTAGCCAAAACTACCGTAGCATAAGCATTATTAATTATTTTTATAGCAATTGTTTTTGAACGTAATATTTTTCAAACGCATGTTAGCTCACTAACGATTTTTTAAGTTTTTTTAAAAAATTATTATTTGACGTTTCTAATCCGCCGAAAATTTCGAGCCTTATGGTATTCAGCGTAAATTTGTCAATTGGGGGGAAAAAATTGGAATTTGGAATTATAACGCGGTTTTCAGATCCTCAAATTTTCAAATAGCAGCCCAGTCAAAAAAACTTGTGGATGAAAAATGTTGGATTTTTAGACATTTTTCACCAATTTTCCACCAGCGTGTGGATGATTGGATGAAAACTGGCAGAAATCTCTTCGAAAATCGGTGGAAAAAGTCTTAAAATCCACGTGTATTCCACGTGAATTTTTTGTCTGGGAGAAATTTGAAAGTTTGATCAAACTTTCAAATTGTTTTTTGAACCTCGAGGTTCAAAAAAAGCGGATTATGAATATGATTTTCAAACACCGATTTTGGATTTAGAAAATTTGTTGCTGTAATAGGGAGGACAGAGGGCTCCCATGTTCAGGGTGCACAGCCGTTCTATATTCCTATATTGTCCCATATTTGTCCTATTTTTTAGAGGGAAATCGATTTTTTGTCCTATATTTTTGATACATTTTACATTATTTATTATTTTGAAATATTAGTTTTTTTTCTCCCTTTTTTAAAATTATTATTACAAGAAAATTTTAAAAGAAAAAGCTAATGTTATGTTAATTTTTATTTTTTTAATTCCTGAATTGTTTTTCTACTTTAAAAAAAAATTTCCAAATAAGAAATTTGTGCAATATGTAGAGCATTTGAGTGTTTCGATTTTTGGTTTTTGTCTGATATTGTCCTATTTTTCTGATAAAATATGTCCTATATTTTTTCGGAAAAAGTCCTATTTTTTTTTTTAGGACACGATATGCACCCTGCCATGTTTGAATAGCGTTTTCTTTCAAATTATTTCTAGGCTTCATTTACAAAGATAAAAATTTCATATAAATTCAATTAAAATTTATTTTCAAAATTTATATTCAAAAAAATTCATTTTCCGCCTTCGTGGTGAATAATATCTTACAAATCAGGCACGGAGGTGGCTTGCAGGCCTCGACTGGCTACGGCCTGCAATACTCCGCCTCCGTACCTTATATGTAATATACTATTATGGGGTTTTATTTCGGCAGCTTTCAGATAGGTCACCGATTTTAAATATTAATTTCCTTAGGGGTTTAAAAAAAAAATGAAATAAAGTTCTAATTTGCATACTGAACTCTCTGGCTCTGAGGTACAGATATGTATACCGAGTATGTAGTATATGTACCGGTTAAAACTGAAAAATTAAACAAACCGTAAAATTTAGTTTAAGCCTATTGAAGGTTTGTTTATTTTTTCAAAAAGCCATAATTCATTCCACTCGGTTTACAATGCAGAATATGTATACTGCACTGTAAATCGTGAATGGGAATTAATTTTGACGTTTTCGGTGATTCCGATTTTGTTTCAGGTTTTTTTCTGAAACCTACATTCATCTACATACTTGCATAAAGTCCCTTGTTTCGAAAGGATTTAAAAAAAAGGCACAATACAAATACAAACGCCTCATTATTTTTTTGTTAAAACGTGTAATTATAATATAAACTCTTTTCAAAAAATATTATATCTGTATATTCAGTCACATCAAATACGTGTAATATGTAAACATAGTTGAGCACTTTATGGTAATTGAATGAAACCGAAACAACGTTATAACAAATTCGCTTCTTTTTTTTAAAGTTTCGTATTTTTATAAGGGGGGAAAAATTGAGTATAAAAAAAAACAGAAGATAATACTTGCTTTTGAGACGATTTTAAAAAATAAAATAAAATCCGTTTTATTACTTTAAAAAATAATTAACCACCAAGATAAATAATAAAACGGATTTTAAACTGATTTTTTAGAGTATTACAATAAAAATGGATTTTTTTTTTAGATCTAAATGCATAGAAAAGTTAGAACCAAAAAAAAAAAGGTTCTAACGCAAACGGAAATTCCGAAAAAGGAAAAAAAAAAAAATTATGAAATATAAAAAAGATCACAGAGTTTTTTTTTTCTTTTGCGTTTTTTTTTTCGGAATTACAAAAAATTCGGCCTCGACACTTAATATCCCACGCGTTTTTCTTGACTGACTTTTACAAGAATAAATAATTTTTTAAATTTTTTTTAAAAAATAATCCATTTAAAACTTCAATTCAACATCAAACAATAAAATCTCAAGTTTAACAACAATGAAAAATGTCCTTTGGCTAAATTCACTACGAAAATTGACAAGAAAAAAAAAATTAATAATAGATCTGGGAAAGATAAAATCCACTATATATATATATATATATATCTATAAAATATCTCAGTTGAAAATATTTGCACATGAATTTTTTTTTTTTTACGTATATATAATTTTATATATCCTTTTTATATCTCTTTTCTTTAAAAAAAAAAAAGAAAAAAACGACGATCGAGCTACATTTAGCACCAGCAACACAAGAAAAAAAAAAAAAAATTGCAACACTTTTTTCTTCCGTAACTTTTTCCAACTGTTTTTACATGTTTTTGATATTTACAGAAAAGAAAATAGTTAATACTAAAATTAATTTTAAAAACGAAACTGTTGGATTGAATCCTAGCCAGACTAATTGAGAGTCTTGTACGGGAAACACCTGAGATTATTGTTTTTATTTTCCACGCAACAGATGATCCTCCCCCATTCCGTACTCACACTGGAAAAAAAATCCGTGTGATTTTTAAATAATAATTATAATCTATAAACTATAACATCTTAAAAAATTAAATCTTAAAAATTAATTAAAAAACAAAAGAAAACCAAGTAACAATAATAATGGAGATGATAATAATATATAATTTTTTTTTTTTTTTTAAATTAAAAATTTATGTCGTCATGGATTTATTTTTTGTCTAGCTGGCATATCATCCTTCGTTCTCGACTTTTTTTTTAACAGTGATAATTCACTTTGAGCATCCTCCAGCTTTCTGCGAATCCTGTTAAAAATGAGAAAAAAAAAATAATAATCTAGGATTAAGAGCGGATAAATTTTAAAACTGGAAAAGAATAAAAAAATAAAATAAAAACAGTATTTGTTACATTTAGTTAATTAAATAATGTTAAATAATGTTAGTTTTTTTTTTTTAAATTAATAACCGAAAATGATATGCCAGCTAACAAGATAGATCAACTTTAATTTTTTTAAAAAAATTTCAACCCCTTAATTTTCGCTTTTTTTTTGGAAAAATATAGAACGGTACTTCATCATCTTTTTTGCATATCATTTGTTTCATTCGCCTGAAAATATTTTTAAATTTTTGCTAAGTAAGAATCGATCTCAAGTTAGGAAGTTTTGGCGTGAATACGTCTTTTTTTTTTTTTTTTTCCTCTCTAAATTATTGCAACACAAGGGAATTTTCGAATACCTATCAAAATGTAGCTTGAGACTGAAGTTCGTTGATAATTTTTTTATCGTCGTACTTTTTTCTTTAAAAAAAATTTCGGCAATATCATTTTTTTAAAATTAACTGCAGCGATCAAATGAAACGGATTTAAAGACTTAAAGTCAACTTTTAGACGTTTTAAAGCCATGTAATGCTTACTTTGAACTCCTCGTTTTTTTTAAATAAAAAGCCCTGGATAAGTCATCCATTGATTTAATTAAAGCAGGGATATCATTTATTCCTGTTTTTTTTTTTTTTTTAACGGCAACTTAAATTTAATTTAAAGATTTTTTTCCCTGAAAGAAAAATAATTTTGAAAAAAATGGAAAAATAAAAATTTCTTTTTCTTCCTTTTTTTCTTCTAAAAAATAGGTTTCTTTTACGGGGAAAATTTTTTTTCATCACTCCGGGCGGAAAATTCCGTTATTCCGAAACTCATTTTCCGCCGTCGTGATGAAAAATATCTTACAAACCAGGCACGGATGTGGCTTGCAGGTCTCGACTGGCTACGGCCCAAACGAAGTGAGGGCCATAAACCCTAGTCTCGACCTGCAATAGTCCACCTCCATACCTGATATGTAATATACTATTGTTTTTTTTTTTTCATACTTTTTAAGGTTTTTTTTTCTTTTTTTTTTTTTGAAAATCCTTTGAGAAGTTTTGATTAAGTTGTCTTCGTAGTATTTTTTCCCTTCATATTTTTGTACTTTTTAGTACATAGAATCGTAATAAAATCTGCCATCTAAAAATGAAAACACACTTCTTTAATGTAACGACTTTTTTTTTTTTTTTTTTTTTTTTTTTTTTTTTTTTTGAGAAAAAGGGGTATTAGGGGTATCGTAACCCGTTAATATAGGACATAATTGTGAACGGAATATAATTTTTTCTTTTTTTTCAAATTCAAAAAACAAACAAAAAGATTTAATCTTTGCAAATAATTTTGATCTAATTTTTTCAGATTTTCCATTTTATTTTGTAGTTCTAAAAATTGTTTAATTATAAATTTATTTTCTTTCAACAGTTTTTCATTCATTCATACCGTCAATAATTCCACATTTATTTGATTAATTATTTTTAGTGCGAACCTGGCCTTTGTTTTTCTTTTTTCTGTTCCCTCCCCCCCCCCCCCAAATTTTTGACTTAAATTAAAAACGTTTCTCGTATGGAACACTTCATACCACAAATTAATTTGCTTTCACATTGGTTAAACGTTTTTTAAATCCAGCCAATCAAAAGGAAAAGAGCCTCACGTTTTTGGTCGGTATTTTGAGTCTCAGTCAAAACCCCGAAAGCCCAAAACCCCGAAACAGCTTTTCGGGGATTTGGGCTGCCCAAAACCCCGAATAAATTCGGGGTTTTGAAATTTACATTTTTAATAATTTTTTAATAATTATTTTTTCGGCGTTTTGGGTAAGTTCAGAACCCCGAACAGTAACTTTAATTTTATTTCTATTTCTATTTATTTTTTAATTTTTATTTGTACACTAACATTCGACCCATTGAAAAATCAACGGTGAAAAGTCTGATTTTATTTTAAATTTTTGAACCGGTTGAATCGGTGAAATTTGCCCTACTAATGAAATAAGATCCGAATTCCGAATCCGAATTCCCATTTCCCCTTCGAAATGGGAGCTAAAAATCGGTTTAAAATAAGAAAAATTTAACTTTAAACTTCCTATTAGTCAGGGGAGGAAGTCCGGGATAGGCCCTGTAGAAAGCCCTACTCATAGACATTGCTCCACCATACTGGCAGAATTTTCCCTTCATTTTTTCGTAACTTGGAAAATAACATAGGATAGTTGTGAAAATCCCCATGCATTTTATATGGGAAAAAGCAAGACCTCAAAGGCACGGGTTAGAAACAACTTACGAAGCCCAGCTTCGGGACATGTTTTTATTTATTTATTTAGGAATTTTTCAGGGGGCGAACGTTTTTTAATTACATTTTTGCATTTTAAAGAGACACCCTAGTCCATACATTAAACGTCTTAATTCTGTCCGAAAGGAAAGAAAATACAAAATTTCCCAGATTTGACTTTGAACCTGACTCTGATACCCCCGCAAAAGACTTTGCCCCTGGACCCCCTTTCTTTTGGGTTACAGTTGATTTAAGCTAGATTTTTATACCACCGGGGGCTCAGTCCCCGACACCCCCGCCCGTGTTTTAGTACATATTCGGTCGCTTTTAATTTCAAAAAACTTTAAAGAAAATGAGTTAAAATATTTTTTTCGGTACTTTAAACTGGTTCTGAACGCAAAAAAAATAATTTCTAAATTACCATTTAAAAAATAAAAAATAAAAAGAAATAAAATTAAATTAAAATAATTATTCGGGGTTCTGAAATTACCCGAAACGCCGAAAAAAAATTATAATAAAAAAATTCAAAAAAGTAAATTTCAAAAACCCGAATGCCCAAATCCCCGAAAGTACTTTCGGGGATTTGGGTTTTCGGTGTTTTAAACGAACCCCGGTATTTTAAAAGAGGACCCATAAGTGGCCGTGTTTCAAAAGCAAAAAGAAATGATGAGACCGTCTTACACTCTTTTTCCAAAAAATTTTTAAATTTTGATTTAGAAATTTCGAGCCCATGAGCAAAGAAAAAATATACTACTGATTTATATTCTGAATAATAAATACATTACGAAAAAAAAGGAAAAGCAATTGGAAACCTAACAAGAAGACTAAAAGGAAGGCGAAAAAAAAAAAAAAAAAAAAAAAAAAAAGAGGTCACTAACCGTGAATTATTTGGAATGATTTGTTGCCAAAACCGTGAATCTTATCCAGATTAGAAATCGAATTTAAAAGTAGCCCTTAAAAAAAAAAAAAAAAAGCCAGTTTCCCCTTGAACGTTTTCACAAAAATGAAAACGGAACACTTTGATCGGATTTCGCAAAAAAAAATAAAAAGTAAAACTATATGAAGATATTGAATTTTCTTGCATGTTTAAGATATTTTAGAACAAGTTTCAACTTGTTATAAATGCTTTTAAAACTTTCAAAATCAGCCGAAGCATTAAGAGTACGCATCCGTATAAAATTTAAGCGATCATCGATTCATAAGTTAAGCATAAGCGGAAAAATTGAATCGTGGCAGTAGACGGGTGATTGATGCGTACTCTTAAGAGTATGCTGCAGCGTGGCAGCAGACAAATCGTATTTTTCGATTTGAGAGAAAACGAAGGCAAGTACCGAGAATCGAACAAATTTCCCATATTTAGAATTAAATTTTGAACATGGGAAATTTTTTCAATTCTCGATACTCGTCTTCGTTTTCCCTCAAATCGAAAAATAAGATTCGTCTGCTGCCACGACTGCAGCATACTCTTAAAATCAAAGCATTTTCTTTACTTGACAGGTTCAAACTTGCTTTAAAATTTTTCGAAGCCAAACGTGATGTTCATAAAACCAATGAGAAGGCGATGGCATGGTCATTTCGATTTTTCATCAAGTGATTAATATGGAACTTCACGAATCGGTTTTATGAGGAACATTTTCACTAGGTTCGCTGCTTAATAGTGATCGGGGTTTAGAATAAAGTCCATCCAAGCAATGTAACTTCTTATTTAAAACCCGACTTTACAAAAATCGTAAGCTGTACATTGTTTCAATGCTAATTTATGTCTACTGCTTGTTTTCATCCGGTTTCTTTCAAAAATTATTCGAGCAGAAGATGCAAGTAAATGCCGGCAACCCTTGAAACGATGTAATATAGACAGTATGCATGAAGGGGAAATAATGGGAGTGGGGGGTTGACCACGTGATAGACCACGTGATTAATTGAAGGGTCGCCATATTGTGGAGTAATTTAAATACGATGGATTACTCCACAATATGGACGGACAATATTACTGAACAGACTGACGGGATCTCGTTAAAAAGGGACTCTTCTCCTACGGTTTAATTACGAAATGAGACTCAATTTTGTAAAGTCGGGTTTTAAATAAGAAGTAGAAGACACGTTGCTTGGATGAACTTGGCTTAGTTCTACTCTGAGGTACGGAAATGATTTTTCAACCAACAGAGTCGTTCTGCCAGGGTTTTGTTTACTCTAATTGCTGGTAAGTGTCCCTTAGTTTACACTGAATGGTGATCACTCGTTTTAAGATAAGTGTTCCTATCATATTTTTCGGTCATACTTAGCTTATAGAGAAATAACGGATCGATGATGATTACCATCCAATTTAGACTAAGGATATATATGAAGCGAACCTATTTAACAGCAAAATGAAGTCGATAATTTGTAATAAGAACTGAGACACTGATAAAAAGAGACGCAACGCGATCGTCGACCATTCCAGGCCCAGGAAGGAGATTTTCGTATTTTTCTATACGATTTCGCCGTTTTCCATAAGATTTCTGTTAATAAGTTAAACACCGGCGCAATTTTTTGTACATCTACTAATATATAATACCAAATAATTGCCTCTAATATACACTACCTATACCTATAATTCCCTCTAAAAATTATTTCCGATGTTTAGCTTATGGTATAAGTACAAAAAACTGTCTTGCAAATCTGCATAGTTTAATACAGAAAAATACGAAAAGTTTCCTTCCTGGGGGTCAATATGAAATGACATCATTCATAAGAGCGACAAGGGCATAGATAGAGTGCGACAGACAAATTCTCTGACATCAAGCATTTGTCTACTAGAAGAAAAATTAAATGTTTACCTAAAATACCCTACCAAAAATATGAATAAAAATGATCAAATCTGACACTGTCATGGGCGGATCTACGGGGGGGGGGGGGGGGGGGGCTGGGGGGTGCTAGCCCCCTTCAGAATTTTGAAAATTATATGGGCTGAATAGGGTTAGCCCCCCCTTCCCCAGAAAATTTTTTTCCCTATTCTTAGCCCCCCTAGAAAAAAATTCTAGATCCGCCAATGACAACTGTCTTGGTCATTTTTAGTCGCAAGGGGTTTCGATTAGTCATTCTTGATCAATTTTGGTTTTTCTTCATTATTCTTGATCGAAAAAGGGTCCTATTCGACTAGTTTTCTATAATTCATTTGGGGTAGTGCATAAATTACTTAAGCATGGATTAGGCCCTTTTTGCACGCTTTATCCCATTTCGCCTATGCTTAGCTTATGAGTAAGATGTCAAATTTGGACCCCCCCCCCCTTAAATGTGCTTACGTAATTTATGTACGACCCCTTTTTAGTCGCAGTTTTGGTAGGGTATTGTGGTCAAAAAACCAAAATTAAACTCGGGGCTGTTGCATCTCTTCTTAAGAAATCTCTGCGAAAAAATATTGATATTTTCTAGAACGAGATATCGATAAACTGGCTAATACTTCATGAGGTGCGTTCGGAAATCTGGTCGGAGATCTGAGACTTCTCGCAGATAATAATCGAATTTCGATATCTCGATAAATCGAAATGGAATATAGTTTTTAAGATGGCTGCCAATATAAGCTCCGAGCGGCTTTGACTGCAGCGCCACCGTTAAAATTATGTTTAACTTATATAAAAGCAATATTCCCGCGAATTAATTGCAAAATGGAAATAAATACGCTTCTATAAGGTAAAGAGGTATATTTAAGTGTGTATTAACACAAAAAAAAGTCGCTCGGAGCCTATAGTTTTCATGATGAAAAACTATATCGGCAGCCCTGTCAGCCACCATAAAAACTATTACTTTTCGATTTATATCGAGGTATCGAAAAAAAAGCTTTTCTTAGATCAGCATATCAATTTTTTCTTTTTTTTTTTGACTAGTTAAGAGTTTGTAAAAACTTTTTTTTGCCTGCTCTTTAAAGAATAAAAATAAAAAAAATTTCCGACTTGCAAAACCCGAAATTATACTTCCAAATGAAGTTTAAACTAACCTTGATCAAAGCAGCTAGGGTTGATATAACTTATTAAATCGTTATCTGTCATCTTAACCATCTCTTGCGGCACCATACCGGTGACGGGGGGTGCCGGACCCGGCGGCACGACCATATCACCAATTTTGACGGGCTTCTCTTCGGAGATCTCCTTTACGGTGAGGGGTACTGACACTGTCTTCGTTGAACTATTCAAATCGGAAGAATTATTATTTTTTGTACTGTAGGTGACATCGTTCTGCGTTGTCGATTCCTCCGTCGGCCCCTTATCTTCGGGGACGCGATCGGAGAAATCGCTTTTCGTAGAAGGACTAGAATCGGACGCAGCCATAAGCGAAGTCAAAACACCGGAAGACGCGGGGGTCCCGATCTGTTCGGTGTTGTTGATGATTTGAGTGGCGACGGAAGTGACCAAGGAGTCGTAGGGCGTCGGTCCGGCGCCTATGATAATATTTTTACCCGGAGACGTGGCGATGACGCCTTCCGTGGGAGACGTCATCAAAGTGTGAGACGATATCGGGTACCTTGCGTTGTACGACTCGTTCGAAGGGGGGCTTTGTTCGGTGTGAGACTGAGGGGAAATCGACGGATTTTGAAGGTACGCGTCCCGTTTCGGACTTATATGAGAATCAGCTGCGCAATTGACGAAGGCGTCTAACGTCCTTGTTTGAGAGGTAGCTTGCATCAAATCCGGGCAGACCAAAGACTCTAAATTTCCGGTGTTGCTCGAGACTTGAGTCAGGGAACTCGTCGCCGGAGTAGTTGCCTGGCAATAAAACGGAGGCTGAAAGAAAAATCAAAAATGCTTTTTTAAAAACCAACGTTCGTTTTTCGGGTAAATTAAGGTCACAGTGAAATCATCATGGCTAGTGATTTTCTTTATTTTATTTCTGATCCATCCAGTCTTTGTCTTTTCGGATTTAAAAAAGATGCAGGGGCGGAGGATGAGGGAGAAGTGAGATAGAGGGGGGGTCTTTTCTTGCAAGGGGGGTGCGTCGCGTGCTGGAAGCCATGATGAATTAAGCGCAGCTGTGTGTTAATTTCTCGGTGGAGGAGGAGAGAAAAAAGAAACATCGATATTTCTTTTCCGGGATCTACTGCCCCGGTTTTGTTTTTGCTTTCAGAGAGAATAAGGTGGTAAACGGTCCAGGCAAAAATGTGAAGGATTTAACAATACAGACCGTGAGGCATTAAAGAGTTCAAAAAGAACCGGAAGAGTATTAAAAAAATTCAAAGGGAAAACGAATTTTTTAAAAAGAGTTTAGTATCCCGACAGCAAAAGACATAGAAATTGGGTTGGGGCCAGGCAGGTAAATCTGTCTTTTGTATTTTAGCTCCCTCTCCCCCCCCTTCTGTTCTTAACAGCCAAATATGCATTTTGACCTCCCTCTTTCCACTAGTGCAATATTTGAAAAACCTTATTAAACGCCTAAGAAACATTTTTAGTGGCTTCCCCGCGAATTTTTTAGTCGTATGAGTAACCGGGATCCATAAGCTAAACACGAGTTTTGTTACTTATGTGCGGACCAGTCTTACGGTACTTTTTAAATGAGAAGAAGAGTTGCTACTAGTGCCTATGTTTAGCTTATGCGTAAGGCGTTGTGGAAGTTATTGAAGCTAAGCGTTAATTTCAAATCATTTAGTTATTTTTTTGGGGGGCCATTCAAGAATTACTTAGGCTTGGTTTTGACCATTTTTGGCACCCACCTGTAATGGCAAGTTCTTAGATGCGGAACGCCTCACTTTCCCTTGTCAGCAAAAATAAGTTCTTTAATAACCCCCTTTTACTTTATTAAGCAGATTTCAATGTTACCCCTTCTCCCCCTTCAGAATCGCTTTTCGCACGTAAAAATTTCCGAACCTCCTACCCCCTTACGTAACACCCGAATGGTCCCTATTAGGATTTCCATAGCGTGGGGTATTAACCCACGAAAGAGTGAGTTATAAGTACGGCCAGTACGTTATATAAACTTGCAACAAGATGATAAAACTTATAATCAATACTTACATATACGATACGTTGTAAAAATTTATAACAAGATGGTAAAACTTATAATCTTATTATAAGTATCTTGTAATCTTATTATAAGTATCTTGTAATCTTATTATAAGTATCTTATAATCTTATTATAAGATTTATAACGTATTGGCCGTACTTATAACTCACTTTTTCTAGGGAATTCTAGAATCTACTGTAAGAAGACAACTTTCCCCATAAAATTACTACGCTTAGAACGTTCTTCTTACAATAAAATTTTTATTCACTTGGTCGATTTTTGCTCAAGTACAGAAATGTATTTTTAGAGAATTATAAGAATGTTAACTTATGGAGCTTCGACTGAGCAACAATTAATTCAGTGCTAATCACTACTCGGATGGGCTTAATACCTAAAGGGCAATCAGCTTCTGCTGCCGGGAAAAACAAAACATCACCGGCGTAGAACAAGCACTAAAAAGCATTCTTCCAAAAAAATCCGGGATTCCCCGTGGGATTTCCTCAATACCTTTTCATCGGTTCTTCAAATCTAATTCTAATTTTTTTTTCGGAAAATAAAAGCATTATAGTTTTAGTTTACCTAGTTCAAAAAAAAGCGGTTGTGAATTTTGCCTGGACTATAATTGTTATAAACGACTTACCTGTATATCGCGTACAGCTTGCTTGACCACCGAGGACATACCATTGTCGATAGAGCATTCATTAGAAAGAACCATGGGAGCGGGTTCGGAATCATAAACCCTCATGACCGTGGAACGGGGTTCGAAAGTAGGCGACTGATTATAACTTTGAGAGATACTGGAAGTTCGAACCCTGGGGTAGGATTCGTAACCGGTACAAGAAGCTTCGTTAACTGTAGGGTTTTCGGAGAAACTCTCAGACCGACCACGAGGATTCGATTCGAACCCAGATTGAGAAGACTCATTGAAATTTACGCCAGTGTGGATTATGGACGAAGGCGGAACTCCCGAACCTCTTAAAAACCCAGTGACGGGCATGTCTGAGCTCTCAGAGAATTCGCGGGCTTGGATTTTAGCGGGGGGCGGACGAAGGAGAGCATCCTCTAAAAATTGCCTTTGCTGATCGGCATCGTATATGGAAAAAGACGATTTCGGCTGTTCGCCTTTCGAAAAATATTTATCGACAGCGATCGAATTTAACGGAACTGATGGCATGTCGACCAAGTGTCTCAACATGGGAGTCTTCATGCTCAAATCGACCCCTTTCATATCCGTAGGAGACAATGAATCCTGATCGTGATCGACTAAACTGTGCTGACTGACTTCGTCAATCATTTCGGTTTTGAATTCTGTTTCCCCTTCGGGCATGATGAGAGGGACCGAGGGGCGTCTCCCGATCGGGATCAAAGCAGGCGGCGGAGGCATCATCTTATCCTCTTCCTCCGTTGCCTCGGGTTTCGTCGGCGGAGGCCACATCATTGGGACAGAATGTACGTCCTTTTTAATGGCATCGAAATAATTCGGCTTCATCGGCGGCGGCTTCATTAGCGGCGCAGAGCTTGGCAAAATCGGTGGTATGTTACTCGCCTTGGCAAACACTCGGTTTCCGTTTACAAACGCTAAAATTAAATTTTTCCCAGTATTACTTAATGAGTTCGGTAACCTTCACGATCTTCCGACATTCTGTTTCACCAGAATACCAATTTTTCTCTTGAAAATCGCTCAGGTTGAACAGAAGAGGGGTTTTCTTTCGTTTAAAAAAAAAATCTTTTTTTACAAAAAAAAAAAGTTACACACAATCACAGAAAATATATACAATCGGGAATCGGAACATTCTTTTTCATATTAAAAAATTTTTAAAATTTCGATTCCCGCTGCATTTATAAAATTTTGTTAGAATTTCACAGACAATTTTTTTTAAAAAAATTAAAATTACAAAGAATTTTCGAAATAAAAATAAATTTTCTTTTTAAAACCTTTGCTTTTTAAACTTCTCACTGACAGTCTTTGTGCCGCAAAAATTCCTATATCGAAAAATATTTGACAGAGAGAGAAAGAAGAGAGAAAAGAAAACTAAAAAAAAAAACTTAAATTAAAATGTTTTTTAACGAAAAACTCACCTTGAGGTAAGGACGTCGGTAAATACGAAGAACAAGGAGCTGCCTCTGCCAGAGCTGTGAAAAAGAAAAAGAAAAAATGAATTAGTATAATACAAGCCCTTTGAGGATTCAATCGGGTAGACTTGATGTCCAAGCCCAGGATGCCATGGGGGGAACTTGGGTCATAAAAAAAAAAAAATTTTTTTTACACTATGAAAATCGTGTTTTCCACTTGTTCTTTGAAAATTTCTCCCACATCCAAATTTAAAAAAAAAAAAATATGAGCATGCGTCTTCATGCAAAGCTTTGATAAAAAAAAATTTTCAAAAACAATTCATACAAAGCTTAATACTCCCTCTGTCCGGAAATAATGTGTGTGTTTCTAACTTTTAATTCCCATTTCGCAGGCTTTTGATTTTTGACGGAAGTGATGGTACCACATAACTCACCCACCCGAACACTTTTTCACACCACCCCCCCCCATCCCCCCCCCGGGGTCCCCCCCTTAGAAAAAAAAATTCATGAAAAAATGAAAAAAATCGACAATTTGAATTAATTTCGCCCCGCTTCTGAAGCGAAGGTAAAAAATTTGAATGTGACCGGGAATGAGAGAGTACATGACCCTAAACAAGAATCCACCATGAAAAAATTTTTTGCATTACTCGAAACCCCCCCAAAAAATTTGGGGTCTTGACTACCCGGTAAAGGGGGTGAATTTTTTAAAACCTATTAAACGGCCACAAAAATTTGGTCACGGGGGTTTTCGGGCTCGCTAATTTCAAATCTGAGGTCGGTTTTCAAAAATTCAAGATGGCGGATCCAATATGGCGGACTTATGTTAGAAACCTTGACATTTTCCCACGAAAATTCGTGTTCGGGGGGATATCGGGGTCGCTGATTTCAAATCTGGGATCGGTTTCCACAAATTCAAGATGGCGGATCCAATATGGCGGACATATGTTAAAAACATTGACTTTTTGGCACGAAAATTCGTGTTCGGGGGTATATCAGGGTCGCTGATTTCAAATTTTAGGTTCAAATTAACTGTTTTCCTCCAGTTCCGACCATTCTTTTTCTTTCCGTCATCAAAAACCGAATCTTCTACGAAACAATGTGGTTTCGCGTTATGCCGCTGAACTAAAATTTTTTAAGAACATTTTGTAAAGAAAACAGTTAATTTGAACCTAAAATTTGAAATCAGCGATCCTATATCCCCCCGAACACGAATTTTCGTGGGAAAATGTCAAGGTTTCTAACATAAGTCCACCATATTGGATCCGCCATCTTGAATTTTTGAAAACCGACCTCAGATTTGAAATTAGCGAGCCCGAAAACCCCCGTGACCAAATTTTTGTGGCCGTTTAATAGGTTTTAAAAAATTCACCCCCTTTACCGGGTAGTCAAGACCCCAAATTTTTTGGGGGGGTTTCGAGTAATCCAAAAAATTTTTTCATGGTGGATTCTTGTTTAGGGTCATGTACTCTCTCATTCCCGGTCACATTCAAATTTTTTGCCTTCGCTTCAGAAGCGGGGCGAAATTAATTCAAATTGTCGATTTTTTTCATTTTTTCATGAATTTTTTTTTCTAAGGGGGGGACCCCGGGGAAGATGGGGGGGTGGTGTGAAAAAGTGTTCGGGTGGGTGAGTTATGTGGTACCATCACTTCCGTCAAAAATCAAAAGCCTACGAAATGGGAATTAAAAGTTAGAAACACACACATTATTTCCGGACAGAGGGAGTATTTTTCTTAAGGTGTTCCCTTAACCGTTCATTTTTTTTTTTTTTTTTTTTTTTTTTTAATTTTTAAATTCTCTTTCGAACCCATTTTCTCACAGCACGATTTTCATAGGGGAAAATAAGATAATTTGGTGTTGAGCAAAACCTGAAATAAAATAAATTGCTGCAGCTCTCTCCGACGGTCGGCATCTATGAAAAGAAAAGAAATTAACACTATTTTTTATCTAATAATTAAGAACCCTTCCCTATGTTACATTCATCAGTTTAAAAAATAGAATTTGTGTAGAGTTTGTATGTATAGATTAATGAGAAAGCAATGAGAAACTTTTAGCTAGTAAATTTTTTGTTTGTTCAAAAAAAAATGTTGCAAAGCTTTTCAGGAGTTTCAAGGCCTGTGATTCGAGTATAATTCCGAAGGCCTTATCTCAATTCAAAACCAATGAGAAAAAAAATATTGATACTTATAAAATATTTTTTAAATATTTCAATATTATGCAAATATTTTTTTGAAACAAGAAAGAATAAAAATATTTTAAAAATGTTGACAAAGATTTTAAAAATATTTTTATTGCTTTTTGTTTCAAAAATATTTGCAAAATATTTTTAAAAGTTTAAAAAATATGTTATAAATATTAATATTTTTTTTTCTCATTGGGAATATTTTAAAATAATTCAATTGGTAAGTCAATGGCTCAGAGGCAAAACGTCGAATTTGAAAAATCCAAAATAGATGCTATGCATTGCTTTTCATAAAAATTAGTCTTCTGCTTTCAAATTCGACGATTCGGCTCTAAGTACATAGTCAACAGGAAAATTTTTATAATATGAAAAATAAGTAAGATTCAAGGTGCTATGAAAGCCCAGTCTTCAAAAATGACTAACTGATATTTTAACTGCTTCATGGCTGAAGTCCAAATCGGTTTTAATTGTTGAGCAATTAAAACATGACTTAGAACAGTTAGCGGAAAGTTAGACGTTGGAAGTTTAGCGGTCAATATTATTGTAGAAACTTGTTGTTTTTGAAGCTCAAATTGGAAATTTATACCTTGCCTCCATTTGTCAATTAACTGGAGAGTCAAATTAATTGAAGTGTCGAAAGTACTGCGCTACTATTAATTTTTTTCCCGGATCTTGATCACTTTTTTCTTCTGTTCTGTCCGAAAATAATGAGAATAGTGTTCCAAAATAATGAAACCGAGTTTTAAAAAAAAACTAGCAGAAACTTCGGTGCTTCAATTATTGAGGCTCTCCTACTAATTGACAAATGGAGACAAGGTATTAGGTTTAAAAGCAATAATCCAACCAATTAAAATATCGCTTATTGTACAATAAAATCATTGCTTATAGCAATTAAAATATTGCTTATAACAATTAAAATATTGCTTATAGCAATTAAAATATTCAGCCATGAAAAGAGGAAAGGCCGAATTACACACGGCTACTAGCCGGTCTACTAGCACGGCTACTAGCCGGCTACGGTGTACTAGCTCGTCTCCTATATTTAACTTAAGTATAAGCTACTCGCTCCTACTAGCTAGCGAGTAGTTTGTACAAAAGTTAAATATAGGAGACGAGCTAGTACACTAGCCGTGTGTAATTCGGCCTGAATTGACCTATCGCACATCTCTGGGATGGCAATGTTTGTTTACGTTTAGATTATAAACAAACATGGCCGATCCAGACATGTGCGATAGGTCGATTCCCCTTTTCAAGGCAGTATCGCTTATAGCAATTAAAATATCGCTTATTGTACAATATAATCATTGCTTATATTCAGACATTCTGGAAGACTTCGTAATAACGCGAATTCAATAAATTTCTGATTTCTTAAATAAACTAAACGACATTTAAATCAATTTTTATACCGAAAAAAATAGTTTAAAAACACATTTTTGCGATTTTAATTTTTGAAAACAATTTGGCTACTCTTTACATTGCCTTTAAAAATAATAAATTATTGCATTTCGCATTCCTACATGCAATTAATATGCGACTCGATTTTACTTTCATACAACCTTAATAGTTACTTATTTACTTTGTCTCTGAGGAAAATAATTTTTTAAGAGAATGTTCCTGAGAGGAGATTTGACCCCCCCTTTGCCATGTGACTTCATTTTCAAATATAATGAATGCCGAAATGACTGAATTTCGTGAATTTTTCTTATCTTTCTTTACAAAGAAAAACACTAGGCCCTTCTTTCTAATCTTTGTGGTTTGGGAACCTTCCCCATGGCTTTATTTTCCCAATCCTATTTGTAAAAAAAATCATTTATTGTTCAAAAATAATTCCCAAAAAAATTTGTACTGGCTGAACTTTTCCTTTTAACATTTTCAAAAATTAACCTATTCTATGCAAAAGCCTCTCATTGTGATTTTAAAAAAAAAAAAAAGTATTTTTCAAAAATTCAGAAAAAAAAGTCAAAATCCTACTAGTAAAATTTTCTACATAACGTGCGGTTTCTTGAAAAAAGAAATATTTAAAAAAAATTTCTACAGAGTAACCAAATTCCATTTATGATTTTCATAGATCGAATTCAGTTCCAAAATAAAACACAAGGTAAATTCAAGAAAAAAAATTTGAATACGAAAATAAAATTTAAAAAAAGAAACAAAAAGAAACAAAAAAGTTAAAATTTATTTTTTTTATTTTAAGTTCCAAATTTTTTTTTTTTTTTTTAGTCAGTCGAAACTTGTTTCTCAATCAAATCCGTTTCGCATTAAACGGAATAAGGAGTGCAGAGCATAGAAATTTCTTTAGCTAAAATAATTGATTTTATAGCAATTTCACCCTTTTTTAAGCTTTCTTTTAGATAAAGAAACTACATACGCTTTAAAAATCCTTATTGATTGATTGTTAGAATCAGTTCCGATATAATTTTTATTTATATTGTGTAATTTTTTTTTTTTTTTTTTTTTTTTTTGAAAGTTACCGAATTATTTGAAATTGATTGAAAGCAACAGGAGAAAAACAACCTGCAATATGAGATGCCTCGTCCGCAGAGAAGCTCCATGATGTCAGCCCACAAAACCTGCTGCAAATGGGAAGCAAAAGGCATAAATCGTTACGTTTAAAAACAGAATTTTACGCGTTTGATTTTTTTTTTTTTTTTTTTTGAGGAATTAATAAGCGGTAAAATCTAAAACTTTTCACAGATTTTTTTAAAATCTTAAAAAAGTTTTACCGCTTCTGATTCCTAATTTTTTTTTTGAACGGATTTATAAGGCGTAAGCATACATTACGGTACAAAAAAAAAACTCAAAAAATTTGACTTTGATTGAAAGTTCATTTGCACATCGTTCATCCTTCATTTTTCTGTCTCGTAAGAATTTTAACCTCATATGCCTACACCATTATTAATCCAATAGAAAAAGCTAGAGGAAAAAAATGTTTTTGCTCTATGAATGATCTGTGCAAAAGAAAATTATTAATTTGATTAAAATGATGAGCGTTAAAAAAAAAAAAAAAAAAAAAAATGTTTAACTACCTAAATTAAAAAAAAAAAAAACTAAATCACATTTATCATAATATCTTTTTTAAATAAAGATCAAGGGATTTTTTTTTGTTTTAATTTCTATTTTTACTTCTATCTATTTTTTTTTAAAAAGATCTTTCATGTAGCATCGTAGGAATTTTCCAAGAGGCAAAGTCAAGAGTTTGTCTAGTTCGTAAATAAACAAATCTTTGATTATTTAATAATAAAAACGACAAATATTAAAATAAAGAAACAAAAAAGAAGACAAATCTCTCGACTAATGTGTACACAAGCACTCATCGAAACATTCTCATCTGCCATTCTAATCACTAGCCCACGTTGAATTCGATTTAAATAAGGCACAAGGAAAAAAAAAAAAAAAAGTAAAGAAAAATAAAACGTTTGGGTAAATAGTAATTGGTTTTAATCAGTTCTTATTGAAAGATCTCTCAAAATAAAAATTTAAGAGAAAAAAAAAATTAGGGTTGTAAAAAATTTACGAATTCCCATTTTTAAATAGTAAAAAAAACCCACACCCAAAAAAAAAAGAAAAAAAAAAAGAATTTAACGGACAATTAACTCTTAAAAAAAAAGAAAAAGGAAAAACATGCAAAAGCGAGAAAATTCAAATTCTTCAAAATAAAATTTTAAAGCAATTTTCTAGCTCGGAATTACGTTCAGACAGCAATGAAAATAAGAAAAATCAAGCATGCAAGAAAAAAGAAATTAGGTTTGAGATCAATTCAATAATTCAGCGCTTCTCAAATTTTTTTTCTTCAAAATCAAAAAAATTTTCTTTTTCTCAAATATTTTAACTTAAATCTACCTAATATTTTATTAAAATTCTATCCTAATATTTTATTTAAAACTTGAGAATAGCCTTTTATTTTTTCAAGCGAGAAAAAAAGGTTTTCGTGGGCTAGTGATCGTTAAATACTAATTTTTTAATGAGATACTTACTTGGTACTAACGGGCTACCTGCCGGTAAATAAACGAGAGTATGAGGATCGCTGGCTTTTCCGCTAGACGTGATGAATATTTTCACAGTGACGGGGTCCATGATTTCTAATGATCGATAGGGAGGAACTACGCAAACCAAATGAGTCTGAAAAATTAAGAGAAAAAAGTGTTAACGCGGATAAAGGGATAAGTTTTTATTATTAAATTCAAAAAAATTTCCAATGAACTTCAAAGTAATTTTAGAAAATGTAGTGAAATCTGTCTGGTTTGCACCCGTTCATTTTTGGAAAATTCTGTAAAATTTAGGCAAATGTCCAACTTCAAAATAAACATTCTATGAAATTTCGTCTTTCAAACATTTCAAAATGACTCACTTCACAGTGGTCCTGAACAAAAATATTATTCGACAAAAATGTCAAAAAAAACTGCTGATGAGGCTTTGTTAGGAAACATGTTAACTATCAAAATCCACTAAAATCAAAATCTTACCTGATTGTCTTCCCCTACCCCCCACAACCCCCCCGGCCCCTCAATTTTTTTTCAAGGCTTGTTACATATCATATGAAACCCCATTGAAAATGCTTTAAAAAGAGACCTCGCCGAGGTTTATATCTTTTGCCGGCACGGAGATATCAGATTTCGTCGTTTGAGAGATCGAAAATTAGACGCTTAATTTTGGGCAATTGAAACGACGATATTCCGTCCCGGTAAAAGATATAAACCTCGGCGATGTCTCATTTTAAAGCATTTTCCATGGGTTTTCATATAAAATGTAACAAGCCTTGATATGTGACAAGCCTTGAAAAAAAAATTGAGGGGCCGGGGGGGTTGTCGGGGGAAGGGGAAGACGATCAGGTAAGATTTTGATTTTCGTGAATTTTGAAAGTTAAGATGTTTCCTAACAAAGCCTCATTAGTAGTTTTTTTTGACATTTTAATCGAATAATATTTTTGTTCAGGACCACTGTGACTTGAAATCAGTTTAAGAATGAAATTCGGGTAAATAAGTATAGTTTGGCTACCACAATAAACAGCGCTAAGTAGGGAGTTGACGGAGAATTATATGCATCTTATACATCTTCGACTAATCCCCAATAAGCAAAAAAATATTAATATTTATTAAATATTTTTAAATATTTTAAAAAAATTATTCAAATATTTTGGGGAGAAAAAATCAATAAAAATAGTTATTAAATATTTTAAAAATCAATAAAAATATTTATTAAATATTTTTAGAGACAAAAATCAATAAAAATATTTTTAAAATCTTTGTCAACATTTTTAAAATATTTTCATCGGTTCCTGTTTCAAAAAATATTTGCATAACATTTTTAAAATATTGAAAAATATTTAAAAAATATTTTATAAATATTAATATTTATTTGCTTATTACTGTTAATGCTGTTAATAACTCTTAATGCTGTTGAGCATTATAATAAATTTCATTTAGGCTGCAAATCGATTGAGCCATGTCATCGATTAAACCAAAACGTACATTATTAATTGAGCCAAAAATTTTTCCCCTCATTTGAGCCAACAGAAATCAATTTTACAGGGTTCACTACATCCACAAAAAACTACTTCACGGTAAAAAATTTTATGTAAAAAGAAACATAATTCAACAGTGAAAAAAAAGGGGGTACTTTAAATTTATGTTAATTTTTATATTAAATTAACATGAAAATATGTCGATATGACACAATTTTATGTTAAAAATTAACTTAAATTATATGTAGACCTTTTTTTACATAAAATTTTGAAAAATGTTCAAAAAGTTGACAAATGCCGATTGGTTAAGGACGGATTACACGCGGCTAGTGTACTAGCTCGTCTCCTATATTTAACTTAAGTACAAGCTATTCGCTCCTACTAGCTATCGAGTAGTTTGTACATAAGTTAAATATAACAGACGAGCTAGTACACTAGCTGCGTGTAATCCGGCCTTTATTGGTTGATCAAGAATCAGATTGCTGTGCAACATAATCGTTTTATATAAAATTTACATAGAAAATATATGTAGCCTCTTTTTTTACTATTGAATTATGTTACTTTTAACATAAAATTTTTTACCGTGCAAAACTATAAAAATTAAAATTTTTTATTCCACGTTTCGGCCAATTTTACCTGTTGCAAAAATTCTTTATCCGGGAGCACCGTTTCCTCCCACGGAGGATGAACATCTGGCTGCTGGAAAATAACTTTTGTATCCTTTAGAAAATTTTTCCCTAAAACAAATAATTCGGCCCCTCCGGTTACAGGACATGACGTTAATGACTTTTTACAAATTTCCGGAACACCGGGAGGTTGAGCTGAAAATAGAAAGAAAAAAAATGATAAGAATTAAAACCGGTTTCTTTTTTCTTTTTTTGCAATCGGTAAAAAAAAACGTAACATTCAGCGCGAATTAAAAATAAGAGAGCCTGTTTAATTATAAATATGAACTTTCATCTCTACGTTATATCGCTGACAAGGATGTGTGATAAAAAAACCATTTAATAATTAGAGCCCAGACAGCGACGGAAGCTAAATAGTTTTAAATAAAAACGTTTTAGTTTTTGCTAATGAGAGTCAAGGAAGTACAAATGTCAATGATTTAAGCGTTTAAATTGAAACAGAGTGAATTAAAATTAATGACAACTAACAAAATAAGTGAGTTTGAACTTTAAAAAAAAAATTAAATTATGCTGTTTTTTCTAAAGTAGAATTCGAACAAAAAGTACTTTTTTGTAAAATTACCGGAAGTACTGCCCTTCTGCTTGCAAATTTTTGATGCTTTTCATACATTTTTTTTTCTGTTAATAAGTTGCGTCTAAAAGAAGCAGCGAATACTCATCCCCCATTAACGAGGAACATTACTCACTACGAGACGCTGCATATATTTAAGGGTCATTGGTTGAAATCGGCCGATTTGATTGATTCTGAGCCATCAGCCAATTAGAACCATTGATTTAAGCCGATGTCGTTTTAGAGTATACAGAGCCTCGTAGCGAGTAATGTTCCACATTAAGAATGCATGGGTTCGAAAATGGCGTTCCTATGAAAAGAACTTGTCGTTTGACGAGGTCAGTAAGACACATTTGAAAGCTCCTATCTTTAATAGGCCGTACGTATAGGCATTCATGTCCCGTTTAACTATGCACATTTTAGTTCTAAAACGGGCCATAGATGGCGCTACGATCTAGAGAGACGCAACGTGTCTAACCTTTTAAGTTGGGACCACGGTGCGCCGCTTACAAATCTCAACGACCAATCAAAAAGCGCCTCGCGTACAAGTAGCTCTTACGGTGGTAGAAAGGAAGAACAAATTTTTGCGTAGTTAAGCGGGACAAGATCTCCCATGTGTAAGGGATAGGAGTTTCCGTAACTGTCTATATGGCCGTGGCCACTTATTAAGTTTACACTTGTAAACGCCTTGCTGGCTAAAAAAAAAATTTAAATACTTACTACACACAATTTGCTGAGAACAAACTTGGAGAACTTCTAAAGTTCCGTCTAGATTTGTAATTGAAGTTCGGAACACCATTCTACATCTTGTAGATTTTTTCTTGTTTCTCGTTCCGGTTTGATCGGGAAACCTGTGTTCCACGTCTACGTTTCTTTCCTTTAATATACCTACGCAGTCGCACCTGTAAGACAAAAAGAAGAAAAAAAAAATTAATTTAAAGGTTTTAAATTCCAATCCTTAGCGAAAAGGAAAAAAAAAAAGATTGCTTACGTGACGACCATGTCTTTAGAAGGATCTAAGTCCACTTCGATAACGACAGTCCCGTCGACTTTCCTTTCTACACACGGGGTTGAGTTTTTCCCCGATACCCGGCATGCTTGATAAAACATATGGGGGGCAACTCTCCCGACATCAGTACCAATAAATATCTGTAGCGTTGTGGGTTTGCTGTACCCAGCCAGCTAAATTAAAAAAATAAAATAAAATAAAGGATAAATACATAATAAGCAACCACCGAAAAATTCGGCTGAGCTTGCAATCTTTCTCTCGTGTTAAATTCTGCTCGATACAATTCTTGAATGTTAATGAATTCGCCCCCTAATTAAAAAAATTCTGGCAAAATTCATCCGAAAATTTTCTAAATGCTTAAAACTTCGATCTCGGCTCTTTAGACTGTGGGCAAAGTAGAAGACACTTTAAAATAAAAAAGAAGCAGATTTTTTCGGAAAAATGGGACAAATAGGATAAAACTATGACTCCCCTTGATCTCTCGACCTCGAGCTCACTGAGTGTGCTTATTTCAGCATAGTCGCCTCACTGACCATCTATGGGGCCTTTAAAGTTCTAGAGGGGGTATACTTCTTTTAAATTAAATATAAAACTATTAGAAAATTGAACTGTTCATGAATTCTTACTCATTTCCTTCTCAAGAAAAAGGGATCTGAGCTCAAAATTTGAAATTTACATTTTCTGAAAGTTCAGACTTTCAAGAATTACAAAAAAATTGGTTTCACTCCCGAATTAAAAAAAGGAGCTTGAACCTGACCAGTGCTGGAAAACCCATGTTAAAAAAAATCCGGTTCGGTTCAGTTTCGGTTGTTTAAAAACAGTAGCGTAGGAACCGGTTTCGGGTTCGGTATTTTTTACCAACTCCTTAAAGAATTAGGTCCCGGTTTGGTCCAGACTTTTTAGTTAACTGGGTTCTGGTTCGGGTTTTTTTTCTTTTAAACCTGATCCATTTTCGGTTTTTCGTTTTTTTTTTTTTTAAGAAAAGATCGGTTTGGGTTTGCTTTGGTTCAAAGTTCAATATTTCGTTAACAAAAACCCGGATTTTTTTTATAAAAAATAATAAGTTTCGCTCGGTTTTTCAAAAAACCCCCGTTTTTTTTTTCTTTTTTGGAAAAAACCGGGTTTCTATTGGCTCGTTTTCTTGAAAAACCCGGTTCTGGTTTTGGGTTCGGTCCCGTTCGGTTCCTGTAATATTTGAGGTTCGATTTCGGTTGGGTTTGCCAGCACTGAGCCTGACATTATTTTAACAAGATGTATGCTTAATTTTTTTAAGCATAAAAATCTGGACATGCATAATTTCAACACAATTTATGCATATAATTTTTTAAAATCATAAAACAGGAAAATTAGCGAATTTTGTGCTCATTTAAGTTGATTGTCCATTTTATACGCATATTTATTTATTTATGCATTATTTATGCATTATTTATGCATAATTATATTGGAGGATGAAAAAAAATTCCAGCGAAAAAGTTAAGTTGTTTATACATAATTTATGCATTTTTTATGTATATCCAATATAATTTATACATAATTTTTATACAATTTATGCATCTCTTTTTTCAGAAAAAGGTTTTTGAAAGACTTATTATGTTTCTAAACTCTGGAAACATAAAAATGACCCATATGATGCCGTCCTAGGGAAGTTGAAAAAAAATTATTTGACCCCGGAATATCAATTAGCATTGAATTACAAAATTTTTGAGGTACCCCCCAACTTGGGGGGCCATATATACATATTTTTTTTTTTTTTTTACTCACCTTAACAACAGGAAAACCATTTCCGGTCCTGTCCTTGACAGCACCTCTGCTCCCTTCGGTTTGATACCTGGCCCGATGCTGCTGCTCGGGCTGACAGACTATCATTAATTGTACTTTTCCATCTCTGCTGGTACTGCTTAAAGGCGTGGACAGTGTAATCGGAGTGCCGTTTAACCCCCTCCCTCGTCCTGGCATATTAACTTGGGATTTATCTTTCGGGCTCGGGGAACGCGGATAGGAAGAATTATTATTGTTATTATTATATTCGACCGATTTTCTTTTCAGCACTTCTTGAAAACAGTAATCGTCATTAACCTCGTCCGGCTCGAATTGGTACGATAACTTCTTCCTTTTATTTTCGGGTCCTTCACAAGATCCCCACACTTTGTTGTTCCCGCTCGTTGTGGAATACGGGAGGGTGGTCCTTGTGGCGAGCTGAACTTCCAACTGGTGGTCTAAGCCAAGGCCGGAGTCGTTGGATAATTCACTTGGGTCTGAGTCTTCGGATCGCCTGTGATGTTCTGTGCTTCTTTTAACAGCACTTCTGATTACTTTTCGATTAAATCGGGATGAAACAGAACCGGACAGGCTGGTGTACTTCATTGTAGAAACTGAAAAGAAAAGAAAAAAAATAATTTAGAAAAAAAAAATCAGGTTTTTTGTACCGATTTTAATGATTTAAAGAAAAAAAAACGAGCCGTGAAACATGAAAGTTGTCACATCCGAAAGGTCACGGGTTATGACCAAAACAAGTTGAACTCAAACTTGTATTTTTCCGACGGGGTCTTCGACAGTTTCGATTCGAATAATTAGACAAGATAAGAGATAACAATGAGTCACATCGGAAAACAACGTGACACAGTTTGGAAGAGAAACATGTGTACTTAAAGTATGTAATTAGTGATACAGACATGAACAACAACTCCAAGACTAATAAACAAAGTAAAAAAATACGAAGAATTACAATCTTATTAAAAAGTTGAGCGAAGAGAAAAAAAAAAAAAAAAAAAAGGAAAAAAAAGAACGAAAAAAAGAGGTCGATAACCTAAATCAAATGTTAATGACTTTTTAAACCTTATCAAATAGGCAACTGAAAGATGTAATCGGAAAATTAGCTGATGGCAAGAATATATTAAGAGTATTTAGTATTATCTAACACGATTTACTAATAGGTGACATCATCTGGAACTTTAAAAAACAACGAATCGAAATTCAACTATCAAAATTTGTGGCATGGTCACGGCCTAAGACATTTCAAGATGGTTTTATTTTGGCTATTTTGCAGTTCGTTGTGATAGGTTTTAATCGGCCACTTAAAAATATAATGTTAACACACTGAGTTTTGATTTTTAAAAAATGGCGGATATAACTAAAGAGGGTTGAAATAATTTAAAATTAAGAATCGAGTAGTTTCAATTAAAAGATCTACCCTCAACAAGCTTTGTTTTCGAGGGCTATTGAAAGCTAGTGCTGTCGATATTTTATCGATACACCATATCGATTTTTTGGTCGATAATTTGAACGATATTTTAGGGAAAAAACTGTCATTCATAGGGATTTTGCAAAACAATATTTTTAGAATATGTAGGAAAAGTAGTATTAACAAAACAACTTTTTTTTTTTTTTTTTTTTTTTTTTTGCTTTTCCGAAAAAATTGGTTCAATTTATCGATAATTCACTTCCGTAGATTGGGATGAAGTTGAAAAAAAAAAATTCAAAACAATATTCTAGGTTTTATTTAGGCACTAAATATAAAAATTTTTTTATTTCATTAAGCGGATATTGTTTTTGGAATATTTAAGTAAATTTTTTTTTTCTTTTTGTGCCCAAAATAAATCTAGAATTTTGTTTTCAATTTCCTTTCAACTTCACCCCAATCTACGGTTATCGATAACATTTTTCGATATATCGGCAATACTATTGAAATCCTTACAGGTAGACTAGGATCACGGTATGTGACCAGGATTTAATAAATTACCAAAGTTTATAAAAACAGCAGACTAAGGGTGCAAATTCACTATGGAATGTTGGACCAACATGTTCGTACCACAAGTTGGACAAACATGTTGTACCAACATGTTTGACAAACGAACGAATCAACTATTGAACAATTTACTGTTACGCCGAAATTAGTGTGGAATGTTGGTCCAACAAGTTGGCACGACAAGTTAGTACAAGTTGGTACAACATGTTGGTCCAACATTCCATCGTGAATTTTTACCCTAAAACAATAACATAACTAAAGATTCTTTGCAAATTATATGTGAGCACTTCATGTGTCGGAGTTCTTTTTTTTTTTTTTTGTCCTTTTCCCAGCAAACGACACATTTTATCTTCGATTGTGATTCTGGCGGTAGGAACTAATGATTTAGAAGATCCAGCTCCTGTTTCCTGCTTCTTTTTTTACAAGAATCCAATTTTTTACGAAAAAATTGTTTCCCGTGATTCGAGAAATGAAAATACTTCGAAAACCCCGAAAATCACCGAAACTACCGGGAAATGCGAAAATCCCTAAAGAAAATTGAAAATTTTTCATTCCGAGAATCGGGAATGAAAAATTTTGCAAAAATGTAACGTAAAACCCTCCAGCACGTGATACGTTTCGCGGTCCTGGAGATTTTCCATACAAAACTATGCATCTTAAAACCTGTAAATCGTAATACAACTCTGATTATAAAACATCTATGTAACGGTTCTTCTTATAGATAGGTGCAAATATAAATAGAAATATTCCAGCGAAGGAATTTTCATCTGTCCAATTTGCAAGAAAAAAAATTAAATATAAAAACTGAAAAATCTTCATGCATTTAAATGGAAAATTCCAAGTTCTTACGGGCACGTTTTGGAGTGGAGATGCAAAGGGTTTTGCACACCATATTTTTATTTTTCGGAGGTTTTTCGAAGAGGCCGCCCTACAAATAGTATATTGTTAACGTAGAAAGGAAATAGTATATTGTTAACCTAGGGAGGAAAATGAATTTTTCATTTCAATGATTTTTATTTTCGGGGCTCAGAAAACGCGATGTCGTCGTCTTTTCGCGATGTTGCATTTTATAAAGCCCGGCAAAGGAAATTCCCCGGTTGGAACCCGGTTGGAAAATTCGGGGTTCCTATATAGACTCAAAGGTATTATTATTATTATTACTATTTCCTTCTCTTATAAACCAATTCCAAGCCTTTCCCCATTTTAACGGTACAGCAACCGACAGCCCCTCGGTGGACTTTATTTCTCAGTAAAAATCGCCATTTTGAAAAAAATCGAAATTTTTCTCTTGATCTAAACCGCCTAGAAATGGAAGATCGATTAGTAGGTCAACATTTCCATGAAGAAATATTTAAAAAAAGAGGGAAAAAAACGTCGAGGGGGCAGGAACGCAAACAAGCCTATTGGAAACACCAGCAAACTATGATCGCAGTGTAAATATTGACAGTTACATCCGTCTTTCACTTAACACCATTTAAACCTACCAAAAGACTTGTTTTTTTTTTCTCCCCCACAGAAAACTTAATTTTTTTCCCCTTTTCCAACTAAACATATCTATTTTTTATTTTCCAACATATCTATTTCGATTAAAAATAGCCCAAGGGAAAAATTCGGAAGGTAGCGAAAAAAAAAAACCGATTTCTTAATTGGAATCCCCACAAGAATACAAAAGCAATAAAATAAAAAGAAAGATAATTAAAGAGTTAAGAAACAGAACTATCGAGTTATCTCAGAATAAACATGTGATGTTCCGAACTAATTATCTTAACCCTCTTGATTGGAACGTGACTCTGTTTCCGGATTAATCTCAACCCTTAAAAAAAAAAAAAAATCAAAATCTAAAAAAAAATCAACTTGGGACTGATTGTGTAATATCTATATAAAAACACTAATTGGAACTAATTATTTTTAGGGGAAGTTTTGAGAAATAAGAGATATTAATAAAAATAAAGATCTCAAGGTTGGGTTTAGCCATGAGTAAATTTTTTTTTTTTTTTTTTTTTACCTTGATACTTGGGAGGGATGTTTTGGGAATAAAAATAAAATCAAGGAAAACCGATTAAAAATAAATCGAAAGGGTTTTTCGGTTATTAAGAAATCCGATAAATTGACATTTTCAATAATTAAAAGGGGGTTTTCAAAGAATTCCGCAAGGGATGTCTGTTACTTTACGGTTGCATGCCCGTTTAATAGCTCGATCTTTTTCCAAAATGGAATTTTGTCAAAGCCCAAAGCTGGAAAAAATCGTAAGAACTGCGGTTTTAAATTTAAAAAATTGAGGAATGGGAAGGAGGAGATTTTGAAGTGAAAAATGATGCGAGTACAGCATCCTGCCTGCCCAGTAGCCGGCCGAGTGGGGGGTGGGCCACGGAAGTCGATTCTCCTGAAATATTCTTTAGGCACATTTATTTTTCTAATCCTTTCATGTTTTAAAGTGGTATAAGGAGGGCCATTTTTGACGATATCTCATTTTCAAAGCCTCTGGGGAAGTAAAGTCAAGAGTTTAAAAAAATTCTAAACTGATTCCGGTGCAAACGATGAAAATATTGAATCCTGGAGGTATTGTGGCAAAATGGGTCCAGACACATTTTTGTAAACATGGGAAGCCAGCACGTGGAATCAGGGCCGCAATTCCGATTAATTTTTATTCGGAATCGGAATCAGCTATTTCAAAAGTAATTGGAATCAGCATCGGCATCCAAAAAAATTATTTCGATTCAGATCGACTTAAAAAGCACGAAAATACCGTTTTTACAGTTAATCAATTTTGGTTTAGAATCGGACTGGGCATCGTTAAAATATTTGTTGGTTCGATTAGGAGTCGGAATCTGAAATTTTTTTCCACCTTTCGGAATCGGAATCAGAATTGCAGACCTGCGTGGAATTCGAAAGAAGCCCTGTACGGTAAACAATTTTATGTTACCAACCTGAAAAAGGACTACATATTCCATATGTAACACTTTTTATCTCAAATTTTAAATGTAAACATTTTATGTTGACCAATGATGATTGGTTGCTAATTGATCAACAATCATATTGATGCAACATAATCTTTTTATGTAAAATTTACATAGAAAAAATATGTAGACTTTTTATTTTTACTAGTGAATTACGTTCCTTTTTTAATAAATTTTTTTACCGTGTGTTTGTTACAAAAAAACAGCAACCATCTTGAATTTTTCAAATTTCCAATTTTGACTTTAATTTACAAATTTGTATTTTTTTTTTTTTTTTTTGCTACTTTTTAACTACATTGAGGTAAATACTGTCATAATAAAAATTAGTCGCGGTTTTGAATTTAAAAAGAAAAAATAATTTTTTACCGCAATAATTTTTTTTACTGACTTAATTAAAGCACCTGTTAAAGACTTTTATTCACTCAAGCGGATTGCTCCGGATTTTATGGAACAGTCTTTATGATAGACACAAATAATTTAAAAAACATTCATGCAGGAAAGAATTTATTTCCTATTTGATATTCAGCATGACCCATTACTCTACCCCGTTAGACTCAAATATTTCGATTAGCGTTAGAAAAAAATTTAGAAAACTAGAAAATACGGAGACTTTATTTAAAAAGTTAACGAAAATTTTGAAAAATAAAAAATGATTGTTCCGGAAAATAAAAAAATTATAATTTTTAAAATTCTGAAAAATTAATACTAAGGAAAAGAGAAGAAATTTTATTTCAGGAGCATGGCTGTTTTATCCCGAACTTTAGGGACGCAAAGGGGCAATTTCAAAAAAAAAAAAAAATTTAATGGGTCATTTCAATATTATTTCAACAAAGAGTTAAAGCCTACGAAATGCTGAATGCAGCGTTAAATCTTCGTAAATTTTACTTTGACTGACTAAAGGACGGAAGGGGCCAAAATTTTCCAAAATTACGATGACGCAATATTTGAATCGTCTCTACGATTAGAAAAAAACAGACTACCCTTACAAAAATTTAGATGTTCCCTCAAAAAAAACATTAGTGTGCTTAAAAAAAGAAAAAAAATAGCCCTAAGATAAAATTACTGGTGTTCTGTTCAAAAAATGACAATTTCTGATTATATATTTCTCTCGGCTTTCGTGCTCCGCATTTTTTTCACAGCTTGAAATTTTGCTGCATACGAAAATTTTAAAATTCAGAAATTGAATGATACCATCGCCTCAAAATTTTACAGATTTCAATCTGCCGTGGGGTGTAACCGCAATACACCGAAACTAATACGACCAGAAATCTTAGTAAAAATAAAGAATAAAATACAGGAAATATTTTTTTTAAAGAGTTTCAGGATTCTGCTCATTTAACCGAAAATACCATCTCGTTAAAAAACACTAAAAAATTCAATATTTTCACACGCTTCGTCTGGTAAAAAGCAAAATCTAAAAATATTTAAAGATCGTAAAAAAAAAAAGTTGCCAGCCATCGATGTCTTTATTTAAAAAAAGAAAAAACTTACTTTTCAAAATTGTTACGCAATCTCAAATCGAAAAAAAAAAAAAAAAAAAGAAATAATAATAATAATAAAATCAAAACTCGTCTACGAACTCTTTCAATCTGTCATAATTTCATCAAGAGCTAACATCTTTTAAAAAGAAAAATACGGCGCTACCGTGGCAAAACAAGGAATCACGATAAACAAATAATTATTTCACCATTTTTTTTAGCCATGTTAAATCAATTCTTTATACAAAAAAAATAAATAAAACAAAATACAATAGCAATTAATCCCGAAATTTCATTCAGTCTTCCGAAGCACATGGTAAAAGCATGATACTTATTAATTAACGAAGGCCTAAAAAGAAAATGTTATGCAATTTTTTTAAAAAAAAGGAGAAATGAATTTTTTCTTCAGACGGACTTCCGCGCTAGTTTGGAAAAACCACGCTTTTTTACTTGGCACTGTTTACATTGAATGGTTCGTTGAAAAGAGAGCATCTTCTGATAAAAAACATAAAAAAAATAAGAAGGATAAGAAAACAGAACTTTGGACTTTGAAATCTCCTACGTTTTAAAAAGAAGAAAAAAAACATATACATTTTATACATATCCCATCAAAATGACTGTATTTAATCCGATAAAACAGTTTCGGGCTATCCAGAGAAAAAAAAAACTTATGATTAACCTAAATTTAATAAATACTAGTTTAATAGCTCTCATTAAGTCGAGAAATCACGCAATAGAAGATTTTAGCATAGCGCTGATTTTTTTTTACAAGTTTACAAGTCAACGGGGATTTATTTCCTTTTTTTTATGCAAGGGCATGCAGGATTATCAGAAATAGATATTATCCCAAGGGTTAGGCAAAGGAGTTGTTTTCCAAACGGGGTGGGCGCTTTTTGCCACACGAGAGGCGAGCGAAGCGAGCCTCGAGTGTGGCTAACGCCCACCCCGTTTGGAAAACAACTCCGTTTGCCTAACCCTTAGGGGTAGCTATTTTTCCCAACGAGTGATGAAAACCACGGGATTTTTTGAAAAATTTAGGATGGGAAACGGCAGAAAACCTTTGAAAAATGTGTAAAAAAAAAAAAGTTCTTGGTGTCGTTTTAATGCGGGTGAGGCTTAAATGAATTGATATAAAGTTGGAGTGAAGATTTCCCCTCCACAAGTGCGGAGTTGACAGAAAAAAAAAGTCATGTGTACGTTGTTAAAGAATGAAAAGTTTTGGATAATATTAAAGATAAAAATTTATATTGTTCTTTTTTAATCTTTTTCCGATTTTAATTACTAATTTGGAGTTTTAAGTTATTTAACGTTCTTTTTTTTCATCAATATTGCACATAGTGAACATAATCTTGAAAAAAATAAAACAACTCCTCGCACGCATAGTCGTTTTCGCATCAATCTCGTGTTTCGCTTATGGAACACATTGAAGTTACGATTTGTTTTGCAGATCGTAGTAGCAGATTTCTTTTTTTTTTTTTTCACAGAAACTTTCGTTAGAATTCGTGTTTCGCTTATGTCAACCTTATAGGCAAAGAACATCTTTATCTCAAACTGAACAGTCGTTTAAATATACTCATAATATCTCAACGGGACGAAATTTTACGTGGGGAAAAGACGTACTTTGACCGCAAAAGTTAGTCAGTTAAAATCCTATTTTTCATCATGAGTTGGGAAAATAAAATTAAAAAATTGAATATTCAAAAACTAACGACATAATTTTTAACGAAAAAGGAGAAATTAATATAAAAAAGATAAAAAGTGACGCCGATTTTCTATTTACGGTCGTTTGAATTTGTCATATTAATTCACGTAACGCATTTAAAAAAAAATGACAAAAGTTGCTATAAACACCAAACCGGATTTTTTTTTTCGTAACGCATATCACTTTTACACTGTCTTAATAAATTTAAAGAAAGAAAGACAATCAGTTGTTTTCATTTTATTGCAGTAATTAATTTTTTTTTTTTCTCTCCAATGCAAGCTAGTTTCGGTAATTGATTTTAAATAACTGCGTTTAAGGTTGAGTTGGACGTGAGTAATTTTAATCTTTCAAAGAAAAAGGTCGAAATCAGTATAAAAATTACATGGAAATTAAAAAGTTTTCATTATTGTAAACAAATAATGCAGCTAGCCGAATCCCTGACTCTGGGGTTAGTTGGGGGTTACTTTTCTAATTTTTTGACGTAGGACTACGTCTTTGGGCTCGGTCCTGGGGGGATCTGTCTGTCCAAGATCTGTCGCGATGTTCGCACCAAAAATTAATTTAATATTAAAAGTTAATTTTTTAAAATTTTCGTTAATTTTTAGTGAATTTTCGTTAGTTTTTCGTGAATTTTTCTTTAATTCACAATATCTAAATTGTAGTCAAGATTTAGTCAAAATTTTTTTTTTTTTGGTGACCAATCCAGAATAGCGGCATTCGTAATCAATGAAGTTAAGCAGCATTGATGGCGGCCAGCTTCTGGATGGGTGACCGCCGAAGCTCCTTCCCTCTGGCGGGGATTGCAGGAACTACAAATTCAATCATCTTAACCTCATTGAATGAGTAGATTTTGCAAAGCCAGTTTAGAAATAGAATATATAGACCTGCGAAAGCAGTTATGGAATAAATAGACCTGCGAAAGCAGTTATGGAATAAAATAGACCTGCAAAAGCAGTAATAGAACAAAAAAAAAAAAAAAAAAAAAAAAACTACCATTAAAAATCAATTGGTAAGATTTTGGCTCTTATTTGGGCAACACCCCCAGTCGAAAAAAAAGCTTTAAAATATTTCTGACACTTATTTTTAGTCTATAGTCCAGGCACCTATTGGCAATATTTTGGAAAGACTAGACTAAGCTATATATAAATTATATATGAATTATATACATAAAATACCGCAAGATGGACAGCTTAACCAAAAAAGGTTACAAGGGGCACCTGCGAAAATCAAAATAAGAACATCCTTGTAGTGGTCGATTTCCCCCTCCAGCAAAGACATCTTTTTTTTCCAAAAAAGCAAACTAATTCATCTTTCAACTGTAAGATCTCAATATCAGGTCATAATCTCTGATCTTTTTTTCCTCCTGATCTCCGGTATTACTTTAATTTTTAACGTATTTTTCCATTTTTTTGTTATGATGTACGTTCCGTTGCGAAAATTTCCGTTCCCATGCTAATCCGCATCGTCTGCTCGACTTCTTGCGCACTTCTAGGATCTTCTTTTCATTTGAGATGCCGTGGTGCATGACCGGCGATATTATCGCTCGATATATTTCTTTTGCCATAATGACAATATATCCGGAACGAGGTATTGTGATATTTTTCTATCGCAACATTTATCCGCACGAGTCTGAAACCGTTTTTCTTTTACGCGGGAATTGTACGACTCGTTTAGATAATCCTTAGAATGCTCATTGTGTGTGCTTCATTTATTACTCAGGGTCTGACGTGTGACGTAAAATCGGTATGCGGGAAGCAAAAACCCAACACCGAATGGAACAATAAGTGACCCATCAAAAAAAAAAAAAAAGTATGCATACATTTTAAAAAAAAAATCTTTTATTTAAGCTACTTGTAATCATCCGGTTAGATCTCGTCTAGAGAGAAGTACAAGCGGTTTTGAATAAAGAATCCACTTAATGTTAACTTATCATTCTAGTTATGAAGTCATCATAACGAAACCAAAAGGCAATGCAGTTCATCATATGTATTTTTTTTTTTTTTTTTCATACAAGGTTGAGCTGTGAAATGAGTAAAATAAAAATTTACTGTTTACTCTATGGTTAAAAATATCCGAAAGAGTTTTTCAAAATTTATGCGCTTCCTGTTTATTTTAAAAGTAAACGATCTTCAAGAATCGTCAAGTGTATCGATTAAAATTAATTAAGTGGTAACGTTTTTCAACGTCAGGGTTAGAGAATGGGATAAGGTTTCGATCGGAATTTAAATCTAAAATCTGTTTTTTTTTCCCCCCTGCGATTTTTGAATTTAATTCTGATTCATGCCTTTGCGCAGAGTATTTGATGCGAATTAGATCTGATACAAGCATAGGGTCATTAGAATATTGTTTGGTTTTAATTTGGTACCATTTTGGTGTACACAACGATGGGAGTACGGGGGCATGGTTTAGGGCATTTTCGGAATGAAAAACCGGCCTAATATTGAGCAGTTATAAAAAAATTTAAATTTCTAGTTAAAGGGCCCTTAGTTCATGAATGAGGCATCCTTTTAACGATCATTAATTGGAAAAGACCAAAATCTCTTCTCATGGAAGTTACCCGTGATACCCGCACAAAAAATTGTTACGATTTTTTTACACACTAAATACAATTATTATCGGTATTAGTTCTCTCGCTTTTTTTTTGCGGTGAGGACGATTTTCAAAATGTCTCTGATGGTGGAAAACAGAACGGATCGTTGTCAAGTTATATATTTGTTTCGCTATCCTATTGCTAGAAAACGTCTTACGAGATGGCAGGACTACGGACTTCTGGATGCTTTCGGTCAAATTCTGAAGCTGCAGTACCTCTAGATGTCTTATCATGAATTTTGGAATTATTGCAATGGCCGAGATGATGATTGGGTGGATCCTGACTTTTTTTTAAATATCCACACGTCTTTAATTTCTGCAGATAAGTCCGTGTACTTGTTGACTTTCGTAGCATACGTCAACTGAAGATTGTCGACATCAATTATTATTATTATAAATTACACGGACTTCGATCTTTTCAGCTCCGACGTTTGTAGGATTAAAAAATTTTGGATTTAGAATTGCGATACCAGTCTTCACCTAATACTGACTATCAAGACAATCAGACAAGGGCGAAACCCTTCCAGAGTAAAAGATTCCATATCCACGCTGCAATCCTGCATATGATTTTCATTTACTCAAAAGGAGAATTTAGCAGTTGAAAACCGCAATTCTGTTCTTAAAGCGCAAAGAAAAAAAAAAAAAAATTGTCTAAAACATTTTTATTAAGGAAAAGCCAGATTTTCTTATTCTGCATCACAGTCACAACTTCCACTCTTTGCTTCTATGTAGTCATTTTTCATATCTAAATCCAATTTTGAAAAGAAGTTGAAAAGCAGCAATGAAAAGACAATTAAAGAAAGGTTTGCGAATCTTTTAAATCTTTTTAATAGCGAAAAACCAAGTGGCATCATCTGAAGCTTTACCGATGAAAGTTTGCAACAATGTAATACAGAAATTTATTTTGAAATTCGCTTTCTAATAAATCGAAATCAGCAACCTTCAGCAATCAGCTATGACGTGTTTTATTCAAAACTGCTAACGCAAATGGCTAATGCAACTATTTTAGATAAAAAAAAAACCGCAGTCAACAGCGTTTTTAAAATTTTGCCATAAATCAATTTTTTAATTTCCACTCAACAAATTAACTGGCGCAAAAAAAAAACAGGGATTTTTAATTTTAGGATCCCGAAATTCAGCCGCTTATCATCGGGCCCCTCACTAATCGTCCAAATTGCAAATGGTCCAAAGCTAGTTTGGAACATTTGCAAAACGTCATTTTTGCAAAAAATCCAAATCGCAAATGTTCCAGAACAAAATTGGATCATTTGAAATTCAGTGAATTTGCAAATGAATTCAATTGCAAAATATCCAAATATTTTTGGACCTTTGCATATTTTTTTAAATATTTTGGATATACATGTTCCAAATTTGGATCATTTACTATAAGTCCCTGGATTCCTGGGTTTTGCATGATTTTACCGCTATTCGTAACAATTTATGCGTTAAGGTCATAAAAAAATTCCGCTTCTTATCTATTTACGAGCGTGTTCGAACAAGTTTAACTTGCCCACGCAAGAAAAAAATTATTTTTTAAAAATTCAAAACCTCAAATGCTTAGCTGCTACCGCGCAACAGGAAAGTCCCTCAAACATTCAAGTCCCTAATCATTCCCTTTAAGTGATCCCTGAGCTGAAAAATTTAAAATCCCGAAATCCCAGGATCACACAAACTCACAAACAAAACTTTCTAATGCAGCTAACTTCGACAAGCGAAAAACCCGAAAAACTCAAGCTTTAAAAATTAAAAAAATAAAATTAACTAATAAAGATGCGCAGCAAAACGTACATAACCCGTACCATTAATTTATAGTAAAATCGTGATGGGAAATAAACGACTTGATAAATGAATATTATTTCGAGTTGGGAAGCCGCGATATGTTTCAATGCTATGTAATTGACAGCTGGTTGGCATCCATAATGTTTAATTAAATAAATCTGAAATTCGATTACATTTTTCAAATGAAAAAATCACGAGTTGTAATATCTCTACAACGAAAAAAAAAAAAAAAATAGAGTATCAAAGTCGATTTTCAGCTGGGTCAGCATGAGACACCCAAGTAATTGCGCATTTATCATCATCCTCGGCTACATTTCGATTCTCACGGACAAGTCATTACGCTCGTCTTTTTTTCTTATTTAATATCTGTACTTGTCGGTTAAAAATACGAAATATCACAAGGTCGCTTAATTTATAAATGAGAAGCTAGGAAGCGAATTACATTTTTTTTTTCTTCTTCTTCTCGTTAGAATTGTAAAAATTTTTTAGCTTCCTGAAATTTTGCCGCGGGTTATTAAAGGGGTGCGGCATGTACCGGTCATTTAGAGGATTCTCAGCCGGTTAGTGAATCATCCAGGGTAATTTTTCTTTTCTTTTTTTTTTAAACCTCCATATGGATGCCATATGTGTGAGAAACGTACGGTAGTTCATTTGCGGAAGCTTTCAATAAAGTTAAATCGATTGATTAACCCGCAAATGACGTCAGAATGACTTAAGGAGCTTCAATGAAAATTACCATAAAACAATGAAAACAACATTAGTTTTCGATTTAAGTCGATTACAGAACTAAAGTCAGAACCTTTCAAATAGGAGACTTCCTTTTTTTTTTGCTTTGTTTTGTTTTTGTTTTTAAATTTTTAGGCGATCGGTTATTCCGTTTAAAATTCCGATTTTTTTCAATAGGTCAAATCGGTTTCAGCAAAAAAAAAAAAATTGGATTGAATTGAACACGAACCTGGGACCATTCGATTTCTGGGGGCAGCAAAAAGCCGGGGGTTCTTTGCTAATCGACCGAATTGCAAATATTTCAAAACGAATTTGGATCATTTGCAATGCAGCGAATTTGCAAATGATTTAAATTGCAAAAATATTTTTCATATATTTAAATACTTTTCAAAAATTGTGGATGTACATAATGCAAATGTTTCAAAATTTTTTGGATCATTTACAAGAACTATTTTGCAAATGATCCAAATTTGTTTAGCAACGAACATTTTCAATTTGAACCTTTTGCAAATATTCAAAACCAGTTTTGGACCATTTGGAATTCGGATCATACGTATTGCAAATGATTTAAGATTTTTGGATCATTTGCAAAAAGTATATTGCAAATGATCCAAATTTGTTTTGGAACGAACCTTTGCCATTTGGTCCTTTTGTAAAAATGACGTTTTGCAAATGTTCAAAAATAGGTTTGGACAATTAGCAATTTGGATCATACATATCGCAAATGATCCAAGATTTTTGGATGGTTTGCAAGAACTAAATTGCAAATGATCCCGAGATTTTTGGATCATTTGCAAGAACTAAATTCCAAATGATCCAACTTTGTTTTGCAACTAACATTTGCAATTGAATCCTTTTGTTAAAATGACGTTTTGCAAATGCTCCAAAACAGTTTTGGACCATTTGCAGGGTGGATCATATAGTTCTTGCAAATGATCCAAAAATCACGGGGTCATTTGCAAGAACTACATTGCAAATGATCCAAATTTGTTTTAAAACGAACATTTGCAATTTGGTCCTTTCGTAAAAATGACATTTTGCAAGTGTTTGAAAACAGTTTTGGACCATTTGCAGGGTGGATCATATAGTTCTTGCAAATGATCCAAAAATCACGGGGTCATTTGCAAGAACTACATTGCAAATGATCCAAATTTGTTTTAAAACGAACATTTGCAATTTGGTCCTTTCGTAAAAATGACATTTTGCAAGTGTTTGAAAACAGTTTTGGACCTTTGCAGTGTGGGTCATACATATTGCACATGATCCAAGATTTTTGGATCATTTGCAAGAACTATTTTGCAAATGATCCAAATTTGTTTTTTCCAACAAACATTTGCAATTTGGATCTTTAGCTAAAATAACGTTTTGCAAATGTTCCAAACCAGTTCTGGACCATTTGCAATTTGGATCATTTTCCTGGAGCTTATGTGTCGTTCCTACATCTAGAAATCATTCCAGACCAAATACGGTTTTTTTTATTCGATCACGGGATGCCTCGGAATCCACATCTCGTTAGCGATTGCAATTATGGCCAATTTTTTCAATCCCGAAATTGTAGGACTCAAAAATTTGCTGTCCCCTCAGGTAGCATTTTCAATCCATTGGACATCCAGTGGATTGTCCATTACGTATCCACCAGATCCATTACATATCCACTGGATATCCATAGGGCGTCCAAAGGACGCTTTTTGGATCAGTTCGGTCATAGGTAAATCCAATGACCGTCTAATCAATATCCTCATGACGTCGTGAAGACGTCCTCGGGACTGGATAGACTTTGCTATCTGGCCCGGGATCAGTGCAAAAGCCCAATAAATGACTACTAAAATTTTAGAAATCAATACTTCAGCGGTAAATAAAAACTTTTTTCCTATTTTTTTATTTATTTTCGGATGGGAATTAAAATTGAAGACAGAAAAAGCAAAATTTTCGTGATTTTAAACCCTGGAATTAATTCCGTCGCAAAATCGTACGGAATTGCATTTACCCAAAACGATAGACAAGTCCAGATTTGGCAATTAAAACTCGTCAGTAGCGGCCTATGGATACAATAAACAATTTTTATTTCTGCTCTTTTACATTCGAATTTAATCCGTCCTTGAGAGTTCATAATAATTGTTTTGTTATGAAGAAATTTTAAATCCCCGAATTAAAAATAAGCCACAACATCATCAGAATAATACAATCTTTCAAAATCGAATCGAGAGTACGTTTCATTTGGCACGTAATAAATCCCTCATCCAAAGATTCGATAGTTTTTATTTATCCATCTTCATTTTTTTTTTCTCTTTTTCTTTTTAATCATCATCACGCTTCCGCCAAAAAACACTTTGATTCGACTCATAGCTTTCTTTCCATCTTTTTTTTTTTTTCTTTTTTCCTCGCTTCCCATTTTTAGCCCTTGTGCACACTCACACACACGAGGTTTTATTCCATGTCACGCGAAAAAAGGTGACGACAAGTCGAAACCATCCAACAAAAACAAAAGTGGCAAAATATGAAATAACATTTCCAACTGGGAGAAAAACAAAAAAAAAAAAGAAGAAAAAAACCGAGGAAATCCACCTGGGGAGCAATATTTCAAGGATAACCTGAAATACTTTTTCTATCGGTTTCGCAATTACAAAACAGTTATTTTTAAAACAAAATATATATAATTTTTTTTAAAGATACACCTTAGCTTAAACGTTTATTTTCCAATGGCAACACGTTGAGAACATCAGTGATACTGGATCAAACAGAGAGGCAGAAAATATTCGGAGAAAAAAAAATTCGCTAGAGGCAATTGCAGGTTAGACTCGAACCAGGACCATTCGTTTTCGCAGAAGCTGCTGTGCCCCTGAGCTACCACAGGCTCAGCGAAATTTTTAAGCAAAATTGGTAGGGCAAAAAATTTTGTTAAACGAAATTTGGTAGAGCAAGTAATATTTCAAAGCAAATTTGGTAGAATAAAAACTTTTCAAGCAAAATTGGTTTTCCAAAAACGTTTTTAAGCAAAACTGGTAGAGCAAATAATTTTTTTAAGCAAAATTAATAGAACAAAAAAATTTTTAAAGCAAAATTGGTTTTAAAAAAATATTTTTGAGCAAAATTGATAGAGAAAATAATTTTTTTAAGCAAAATTGGTAGAGCAAAAAATTCTCTAAGCGAAATTGGCTTTCTTAAAAAAATGTTTAAGCAAAATCAATTTTAAAAGAAAAATGTTTAAGCAAAATCGGTTGTAAAAGAAAAATATTTAAGCAAAATTGGTCTTAAAAGAAAAATGTTTAAGCAAAATCGGTTTTAAAAGAAAAATGTTTAAGCAAAATCGGTTTTAAAAGAAAAATGTTTAAGCAAAATCGGTTTTAAAAGAAAAATGTTTAAGCAAAATCGGTTGTAAAAGAAAAATGTTTAAGCAAAATCGGTTTTAAAAGAAAAATGTTTAAGCAAAATCGGTTTTAAAAGAAAAATATTTAAGCAAAATTGGTTTTAAAAGAAAAATGTTTAAGCAAAATTGGTTTTAAAATAAAAAGATTTTAAGCAATATTGGTTTCTTAAAAAAATTTTCTTAAGCAAAATTGGTAGAGAAAATAATTTTTGAAAGCAATATTGATAGAGAAAAAAACATTCTTAAGAAAAATTGGTAGAGCAAAATATTTTCTAAGCAAAATTGGTTTTTCAAAAAAATATTTTTCAAGCAAAATTGGTAGAGCAAAACATTTTTGAAGCAAAATTGGTTTTCAAACAAAAATGTTTAAGCTAAATTGGTTGTAAAAGAAAAATGTTTTAAGCAATATTGGTTTCTTAAAAAAAATTTTTAAGCAAAATTGCTAGAGAAAATAATTTTTATAAGCAAAGTTTGTAGAGCAAATAATTTTTTTCAAGTAATATTGATAGAGAAAAAAATTTTTACAGCAAAATTGGTAGAGCAAAAAATTTTTCAAGCAATATTATTAGAGCAAAAATGTTTTTAAGCAAAATTGGTTTTTTAAAAAAGATTTTTTTAACAAAATCGGTTTGTGGATTGGTTTTTCGGGATTGGGACATTAATTAGGCGTTTATGTCATACCAAATATTTATATTATTGCCCGAAGTTTCGATAACCAAAATCGGTTTCTAGAAAAACATTTTTGAGCAAAATTGGTTGAGCAAAAAAATATTTCAAGCAAAATTAGCAGAGCAAATAATTGTTTTAAGTAATATTGATTGAGAAAAAAATTTTTTAAAGCAAAATCGGTAGAGCAAAAATTTTTTTAAGCAAAATTGATTTTTAAAAAAAAATTTTTAAGCAAAATTTGTAGAGCAAAAAATTTTCTAAATTCTTATAGCAGGCGCTTCAAAACAGGCGCTACCTGTTTGAATTTGCTATACCTTATTCAAAACCTGAAGTAACAGCTTTAACAGCAGTAGGAAATCGTTTAAAAAGTTAATTTTACAAGGTGACCATGGCCACGACGTTCGTGAGCTTGAATCCTTTGTATTCTCTTTAATTCAATAGAATGAACCTTCGCTTATTGTAAATGAATATTTAAAAGACGAAGTATAAAAAAAAAAAAAATTACATTGATCGAGCCCCTAACATGTAACGTATGACGTTTTTTTTCTGTTTGCATAATTATAACAGTTCGATGCGTATAAAGTCGATTAGATATGAAGAAGTGCAAAAAATGAAAAAAAAAACGTTCAAGGCTTATATGCAGTGAAATCACCCAGGTATGAGGGACATGAAAACAAGCAAACGAAGAAAAAGAAAAAAAATGAATAAACATTACGTTCTTTTTCTTTGATATCAAGGACGGTACAAGTTGTAGGAAAAAAAAAACTTTCAAGGATATGAAAACGAATGGTTTTAACAAAATATTAAAACAGGAGGCCGACAGAAGTAACGAGTTTTCTTGTTTGAATGACTTACGAAAGCTTTGCGTGAGGCCAAAATTTATTTTAGAAAGATAAGTTAAGAGTACGGGAATGCTTTTCATTTATTAATTCGATTATTTGCTCCGAAAATATTTAATACAAATAAAGCAGAGTTAATAAATTAATAGTGTGAAGAAAAAAAATAAACGAATTATAACGAGACGGTCGAAAAAAGCAATAAATTTTTTAGTCCTGATTTTATTTATTTATTTATTTATTTTTCGTCAAAAGAATAAAAGACTGAATAAAGAAGTAATGAATATCTGCTTTCGGCCCGAAAGGAGCTGTGCTAAAGAAAGAGGGCCGAAAACCAGGATTTTTGGGTTCCAAATATTAGTACCAGTAATAAGTACCAGTTTTTCAAATTCAAATTTCCCCCAGGGTATAAACGAATCGTAGGAAAAAATGGCTTAATTTTTTAAAAATACTACAAGTAAGCCCGAATTCGAAAAAATAATTAAGAACAAAATTTAAAATTTTGGAGGGAATTTGCTTTTGCACAATTGTTAATTTTGAAATAAATTACTGAACGAAATTGAACGAATTTTTTTTTTTTCATCGGATCTGATCTCTCCCCAAAATATTTAGGGATGCACACAACAAATTTCAACAAAATTTCGAGAAATATGCTCAGATTTTGGCTTTGGACGTGTAAGACTCTTAAGATTCCAAATCTAAAATTTCTTGTGCGAGAATCTTTCTCAAAATCTTGCGAGATTTTCTGAAATCTTCAAAACATTTTTCTTTATGTTTTAAGCTTAACTAATCAAAAATTTTGAAAATACGGAGTAGCAATTTTTAAGAAAAATATAAGCTTACAATTCAATTTTAAAAAACATTCTCAAAAATTTTACAAAATTGAAAACGGAAAGAAAAGCTAAAGTACAAAAATTGTGGAGAATTAAGATATTCCGAATTTGAAAGATGAGGGGGAAAAATTCGTTCGACGATACCGTAGATATTTTTTACGTCATTCATTTAGGGAAGGGGGGGGGATATCTATAAGAAAAGTTCATTTTGAGATGATGAAAGATGACAAGGGGCCAAAAAGTAACTGACGAAAGGTAACTAAATGAAAATAGGGGGCTATTAATTAAATGATAGGGACATAATTTAAACGGAACAAAAAATTTTGGCTTATTTTAACTAAAAAATAAAAAATAAACTTTGGGCGCTAACAAAGTTTTATAAAAAATCGATGGGATATTGTCAAAGGATCAATTATGACTAAATATCGAATAAAGAAACTCAGGTCCACATTTGAAGAAGAAAAAAAAAACTGGCTTTTTCTTTTTTTGTTAAAAATATTACGAATTTGTACTAATCAGAAAAAAAAAATTTAATTAGCCCAAATCCAAAAAAGCCAATTAAGGGACTGAGGGACTGGGCTCACCGCAAAAATAATGCGTTATCTCGCCCAGAATAAAGGAAAAAAAACCGAAACGAATAAAATAAAATAAAACAGAAAATAAATCGAACGAAAAAAACAAAATAAAAAATTGTATTACAAAGACCCTTCAAAAAAATTGATGTCCAAGATTTTTCCGAATTTAGGAATAAGCAGGTATTTAAATTCTTGAGTCTGGAATTTCGGACTTTTTTTATCTTCTTCTCTAAAAAAAATTCAATGAAGTTCAAAGTACGGGAATTTGCCAAAATAAAATACAAACGAATAAAAACCAGAAAAAAAATAAAACAAATATTTCAAGTAAAACAGAATAAGTAATTAAAAAAGTGGGAATAACAAGAAAGTAACTCGGAAGCGCAATAACCCTAAAAATGTCCTGAAAAACCTGCTATCGATAATCAAAAAAAAAAAAAAAAAAAAAAAAATCACCGCGATTCGTTAAGAGCATTGTATTTTCAGCACTAATTTATTTGGGGACAGAAATTTGAATGGTTAACTGATCAAAGCTTCCAAAACGGTTAATTTAATCTAAATCATCTCCTTTATTTCTGAGATCTTAAATAAGTGTGTCCTAATTTCAGCATCTTTTTTATGAAAAGGAATTACTGAAAAAAATCAAAATCAAGACTCATAAAACCGAAACCAAAACCAAAATAAAGATGAAAATAACTTTAAAAAAGCGCAGGACCATGAAATAACCCGACCTACTGTAGTGAAAAATTTTCTAATACCAAAACAAATTAAATTAAACTTGAGCTTAAGGTCAAATTTCGCCGGCGTTGGCGTTTTTACGCTTAAGATAAAAATTTTTGGGGGGAATTTGAGCTCACTTCCAACCACAGCAAGAAAAGTCTTTAAAAAGTAGCGTTAGGAGGCAGGGGGACTTCTTTTGGCCAGTTTCTTTACGAAAAAAAATTAACCAACTTATTTTTTAGCGATTAGCCTGATTTTAAATTTGAAAAAATTTTGGGCCATTTAGCTTTAATAATTTCCCAAATCTACAACTTAAAAATTCAAACGGATTACAAAAAAATGGCCGAAACCAAAAAACCAGAGCTAGCCTAAAATTTTCGCCGTCAAAATAAAGGGATTTCCACCTTAAAAAAAATACGCACCGAGAAGTCCCTAAAATAAATCCGAAAACCGGTCAAGGCCGCCGAGAGAACTCCCAAAAAAAGAAAAGAAATTTCCGTTGCATTATAATTCCGAGCACAAAAATCACCTTAAAAATATTTTTAAATAAATAATTATGGAATTTTTCATAACTCATTTATTTTCAAATTCCGCGAAAACCGGTTCCTTTTCTATTCGTTTCGTGAGACCCAAAGAGATTTTTTATTTTTTTCAGTCATCTGATCGTTGCCGTACCGCGAGGGCCGTACGTACGTCCGACTCCCGATGTTTTCTCCCGTCGAAATATTTTATATTTTTTCAAAACAAAAATAAAAAATAAATAAAAAATTACCCATTGCAAGCTCCGATGAATGCAATCCGTTTTTTTTCGATATTTCGAATACATCCTTTGGTTAGTCTCCAATCATAGCACACAAACCGTTGAAAAAAAATATAAACAATTTGACGAGAAAAGAAAAAACTGTAGAAATTTATCCAAGGGTTTTGCACTTCATCTCAAGCCTCAAGGCTTTTCGCACAACACAAAAAAAAACCAACGTTAAAAAAAAAGTCGCAAAACAAAATTTCGAAAAAAAAAAAATTTTTTTTTTCAATTAAAAAAAATAAATATTCACCGAACAAACCATACTGACACGCCGAAAAAAAAGCAAAAAAAACTTTTTTTTTTTTTGCAATATTAAATTTATTGTTTACGCTTCTGATGAATTTTCAGCACCACAACACACGAATTTCGATTTGTTATTATTTTTTTAAAACATAAAAAAACTTTTTCGAAAAAAAAAAAAACCCACGAGCTCGGTCTCTCGAGCAGATAAAAACTAATTCGTCGGTTTAAAAAAAAAAAAAAAAAGAAATAAAAAAATACAAGTATTGAATGCTATCGCAAGGCAGTTAAACCAGTGAACTGAACATGGACAACAAACTAAGTTTACATTTGAGGCAAGGTTCCATTTCATGACGACACACTGAATAATAACTTTTTATAAGCGTAAATATTATTTTTCTTTAATTGTTAATCGACACGATCCGTTCTTGCTGGCGAGCCAGTCTTCTTTAAACTTCCGTCAGAATCGCCTCTATTAACAAACTCATCATTATCAATCAACTTTTTTTTTTTTTTCTCTGTCTCTGTCTGTTTTTGCATTACAAGGGACGATCTGCTACGTTTGCAAATATTCGCGATAGTCTAACTTTTTTTTGCGATAAGAAAAAAAAATTATAATAATGGCGGTGAATTAGTCTCGCTTTTTTAGTTCTCAGGAGCGTGAGAAGATAGTGGCTAAAGGGGGCTCAAGTTCACGGAGCAAACGGCCGGAGGGGAGCACCGTGACACCCCGGCGGCGCAATCTAAATTAAACTGACGAAAAAAGTTAAGAAAAAAAATTAAAAATAATTTCATAAAAGCAAAATTTTTTTTTCAAAAAAAAAAAAAAAAAAAAAAAAAAAATTGTTAATAGTATATTTCAAGACAAGGGGCGGAAATGATATACATGCATCGGAGTTTAATTTTGCCGCGAATTCGGGCGGCAAATGAGGTTGAGAAGCACATATTGAATTTTTATTCCTTTTTTGAAAAGTAATTTTTTTATTACTAAGGAAAAGGTAGACTGAAATCCGAGGTTCAGGCATTCAAAGCCGATGGGATTTTTGTCGGTATTGGTATCTCGGCATCAGAATCAAAAATATTTTGAGCCGGCATGAAATTGTTAATTTTAACAGTATAGTCCGGCATTGGAACCGATCCAAAATATTTGTTCAAATCTAAATCGACATTTCGAAACCGTATCGGCATCGGCTCCGGCCGTAGATCCCTGACGAGATTTCGGCGTCATTTACAGTTTCCGAAAATCAAAGGCATTTTTCTCGGGATTGGCATTCGGGCATCGGAGTCGGATATCGGAATCGTTTCGAAAATTTTGAAGCATCAGCATCGGCATCGGCATCGGCATTTTGAAACGTAATTCGGGAACGACATTAAATTAGGCATCGGGCTTAGAATTGGAATTGGCAAATATTTCAGGATTCTTTCTTTAGTACGTTTTGCTTAAAATCAATCAATAGGAATCGGCTTCGGCATATTTTAGGCCGAAGCATATTTTGTGTCATCAGCTGCAGTTTGAGGATTGGCACTAGCCAATTTTGAAATATTATTTGAAATCGGCATCGGCTTTGTCATAAAAAAAAAACCGGGTCGCTATTTCGGCATCGCGCATCGGCATCCCTGCACAGCCCTGCTTTTAATCGTTAACTTGAAAATAATTTTTTTTTTCGGCCGATCGAAACAACAAAAAATTAGAAAGGCGGAGTTTCAAATGTTAATATACTATACTGTATACATCGTAGAGAGCCTAAGTAGCTAGGGCCGAACCTGCTAATTAGAGTGGAAATCTAAAACCACAAATTTTTAAATTTGAAAATGCCACAGCGCGGAAAATCTGCATGTTAGCCTCCATAAGAGCCCTAATTTTTTTTCAGATTTTTTGTAGACCGATTTCTGCTGCCCCCAGAGGCCTAAAATTTTTCAAAGTCTCATAAGGGCCGAAAAAATTAGAGCCGTATTTTTGTCCGGAAAAGTTCAATTCCTATCGGAAATTTTCCGTTAATTTCAAAAATAAAGTCAGTTTTACAGTAATTGCGGTCATTTTTTATATATGAGCCGAAAAAGGTATCGGAACTTTAATTAAGGCCGTTTTATGCTTATAAATGAAAAATGGCTTAAATTTCTGTAAAACCGTCTTCAGTTTCGAAATTTCCGGAAAATTTCCGATAGGAAATCAGCTCTTTTGCACCAAAATACGGCTCAAATTTTTTCGGCCTTTATGAGACTTTGAAAAATTTTAGGCCTCTGGGGGCAGCAGAAATCGGCCTCCAAAAAAATTCGAAAAAAATTAAGGTTAATATGAAAAGTAAAATGCAACTTTTCCGTGTTGTGGCATTTTTCAAATTCATTTTGGGAATAAAACTAACTCCTATTTGATTATGAACACTGGTGTCATCGTATCCACCAGTAATATTTTTCGGCCTTTCTCCTTTTTCAACAGTCAACTTGAGCTACAGAAAAATTAACTTTTTCTCTAACCTGTCTGGATCGTTTTGCTGGGAATGAAGGGCCAAATCTTTAATTTTTTTTTCAAGAACCTTTCAGAAACGCGTCTAGACCTTAGCGCGACGAAAATAACTTTAGGGTACAATGATACTTAATCAAATGACTAATAAACGGCTGATGAGCAAATAATTAATCATAAAATTCATGATTTTTTAATGAAAGAATTGCTTTATGGAGGAATCATAAGGAAAGAGCGGGAAAGGTTGACTTAAATTTTTCCAAATGGAAAATTTTTTTTTAAAAATAAGGGGTTACAAAAACTCAGTTACAGGAACGTTTAAAAATTTTGCAGCAAAATTATGAAAAAAAAAACTGAAAATATTTTTAATTTTTTTTTTTTCTAATTGAAAATAACGAATTTTTAAAAATTTTGGGGATTTAGAGAGAGAGAAAATGCCGAAGGTTTCGAAAATATTATGCTCTTCGAGGACGGGAGGGGATTAGGATAAAATCAAATTTACCACAAACTAAATCAGCTAGCGACTGTGGTCTTTTACTATCGTAAAATGGTAGCCGGCTTCGGATTGGTTAATTAATGAGTTTAGGATAGAAAGGGAATATTTAACAAATAAACTAAAGCCCATGGTTATTTAGAACTAGGATAGCAGACGACATCCCCCCAGCGGATTTAGTTGACAAAAAAAAAACTCTCACTGCTCTGTCGGAAGATTTTTTAACCTGGGATGCAACTGTATCTCACAATCCAAGATGGCGGAAAAGGCCGAAACCCTGAAACTCCCGTAAATTACGTGCGCATTATCCGTTGTGAAGCTGCAAAAGCTTTCCCTGTCCGAGTATCCTGAAGTCTAATTAATAGGTATACATTTGACGATTCATTAGTAAACAAATAAAGCCGTTCTATTTCGCCTATGTTTAGCTTATGGGACTGAAAATCACAATTCATAATTGCATTAGTTTTGCTTCTGGAAGTTGTGTAAGTTAAACACAGGCGTTATAAAAACCTCCCTTAATGTTTCATTCCTCTAAAATATCTGTTCTATGACAGTAAAAACTGGTTTTAATGCATTTTTTTAGAAAATTCTTTTAATATGTTAAAATTTTTAATTTAGGAGTAACAGAGGCTGCATACTTAACTTAAATAAGGGCGCTTTCAACGTCTAATGTTATTTTTGCTTTTACTTTAGAACTTAAGGTTTATTTATATGAATAAAACTTTTAAAAAAAAAATTCCGTCCACGGGGGCAATTTTTCAAAATAAGCTTCCGTCGTTACCTCCTTCCAGATAAAAATTCAGGAAAAGGATAGTTTTGAAAAACATTTGAAGTAAAGCATGTTTTAACTTGATTTTAGGCAGAGAAAGATTATTTGCTTGATGTTCAAGCTGAGAAATTCAGTCACTATTTCCAGAAAAAGAAAAAAAAAAAAAGTTTTTAATTTTTTTAATCAAAAAAATCCCTATTCCAAATTAGGTTATTTTTATTTTATTTTCTAAATAAAAAGTTACAATGATATATTGCCCTTAAAATCGCTAAGAAAAACTAATTAATGTAAAATAAACTTTTACTTTCTTCTATTTTCGCAAGACGTAAGTTAAAAATAATGGAACGAATTTATTAATAAACAAAAAGAAAAAATAATAATAATGAAATAAAAGCGCTAGTTTTAAAAACCAATTTTTAGCCCGTCACCTTGGGCGCACAAGACTCATTTAATTTTTTCATTTAAACCAACCAAAAAAAGATTGAATCACCCAAAAATTATCACAAAAAAAAAAAAAAAAAAAAAAAGAAATCATTCATCCCCTCGTTAAAAATTAAATTCGGTTGCCAAGAACAAACAAAATTATCGAAATTTGACTCATCGGCAACCATATTTGATTTTTCGCATTGTAATTTCATATTTATTCGATTTTTCAAGTTTATTTTTAAAACTGAAATTTATAAATTTATAATGGCATCATTTCCCATTTGAATTTTTAATACGGGTTATTTTTATTTCAAAGCATAAAATTTTTACTCGACGGTTCTTTCTCTGAATAATTACAAACATTTTCGGTTTCATTTTCAAAAAAAAAAAAAAATTTAAAAAACAAAAGCTGTACGTACTTCGGAATTTCTTTTCCCTTCGGAAAAACTCCACTCGGACACTCGTATAGCCGATTAAATCTTAGGGTGGACACGACTTTACAAGCAAACCGTTCCGCGAAGTAAAATAAAAACAAAACAAAAACAACAACAAAAAAAAAAAAGAAAAACACGTCTGATTTTCGACCGTTAACTTTAATAACTGAAAAATAAGAACCCGCTACCTAATTAAGAATCGATCTAGGCAGAAATAAACAAACAAAAATGTGTTTATTTAAAATCGATTAGTGTCCGTTCAGACTTTGGCCCCGGGGTCCTTTTATTATCAAGACTCATTTTCAAGCCACCTTTGACCTTAATTCGGTCCTTAAAAACAAGAAGTTAGTTTTTAGGTAATATCGTAATCAAATTCATCATCTTCGCGGAAGTTAAAAAAAAAAAAAAGATTCGCATAATTTAGAATGAGTCGCGAAGGTTCCTCACGCACATGTTTTTACTTTGTTCGATGACGTCCGTTCTTAATTTATATAATTTCCCCAATTTAAAAAAAAATTTCTTTCCAGCTTCGTCGCCTTTTAGAATGACCCAAGAGTGAGCTGTCAAGGGGCCCTAAATTGATCCGACTCAAGGAAACCCGAACTCAGGCACTCTAAGATGAACCGAAAAGAAGCTGGAATTTAAGTTGGTATTTTTACTAAGCGCTGTAAGGCCTAAATTTCACGCTAAAACATGTTGTTCATATCGTTGCAGCGTTAAAAAAGTGTTGCTCAAAATGTTGCAGCGTCAGAAACATGTTGCTCAAAATGTTGCAGCGTTAAAAAAGTGTTGCTCAAAATGTTGGAGCGTTAGAAACATGTTACTCAAAATGTTGCAACGTTAGAAACATGTTGCTCAAAATGTTGCAGCGTTAGAAAAATGTTGCCAACGTGTTGCTGAACATTTTGTACCATAAAAACATTGGCAACATGTTGAGCGACATTTACAAATTTTTATTTTTATTTCTCAGTGTTGCTCAACACGTCTTTAAGCACCGACATGTTTAATAACACATTCGCAGCATGTTGTTCAACACTGGGAAATATACAACGAGCTGGTCACATTTTTATTTTGTATTTTCCAATGTTGAACAACATTTCGTTAACATGTTGCATCATGGAAACATGTTGGCAAAATGTGTGAGAATTATTTTTCTCTTTCCAATGTAACACAAGAGTTTGCGAACATGTTTCTATGCAGGAACATGTTGTTCAACATTAGAAAATAAAAACAAAAATGTTCCCAAAATGTTATTTAACATTGGAAAGTGAAAAAAATTCTCACACAACATTTTGCCAAAATGTATCTATTCTGCAACATGTTGCCAAAATTTATCTATTCTGCAACAAGTTGTTGAACATTGCTTCTATGCTGCAACATGTTGTTCAACAATGATGCTAAGCTTCGACATGTTGCTGAACATAATTTCTGTGCAACACGTTGTTGAACATTGCTTCTATGCTGCAACATGTTGTTCAACATTGCTTCTATGCTGCAACATGTTGTTCAACATTGCTTCTATACCGAAGCATGTTGTTCAACATTGCTTTTAGGCTGAAACATGTTGTTCAACATTGCTTCTAGGCTAAAACATGTTGTTCAACATTACTTCTATGTTGCAAAAGGTTGTTCAACATTACAAAATAAAAATAAAAATGTTGTCAACATGTTGTTAAAAATTGCTTCTACGCTGTGACATGTTGTTGAACATTGCTTCTATACCGAAGCATGTTGTTCAACATTGCTTCTATGCTGCAACACTTGGTTAACATTGCTTCTATGCTGCAACATGTTGTTCAACATTGCTTCTATGCTGAAACATGTTGGCAACATGCTTCTGAAGTTGCAACATGTTACTGCGACATGGTTCATTTTGGAAATTTCGAATTAAGTTTCGTTAGGAGGCAATATTTTTAACAACTTCGCCGTAAAAATGCATGTTTCACCGTGATCAAACCGCCGAGATATTGATGAATAAAAATAAAAAAATTAAAAAAAAAAAAAAAAAAAAGTACAATAACATTATCATCAAGGTCATGCTCACACAACATATATAGAAACCGTATTATTATTATTATTATTACATTAATGAGCTCTTTGATTACCATCGCGGGCTTTTTGGACGATGTCAGCTTAAAATAAATGAGAACGCATTAAATTAATAAAACAAAATCTGGTAAAATATGGAAGATGAATTATCCTAGCCAAATTTTCCCTTGCAAATTTTATGCCAATGAGGTTCTTTTTTTTTTTTTTTTTTTTTTTTACCTCTTAAAAAATCGACGTCAGCAAATATACATATTACAGCAGAAACCTCGCGAAAATGAATTTTTGATCGATTTTTGACAATAAAGTAGGCTTTGTGTCATTTTTGACAAGCGCCGTTTCTTATTTTCTTATTTTCTTTTCTTTTTTTCCTCCTCGGGAAAAGGTTAAGTGAATAATTCATATCCCGTATTAATGACCAGACAAATTATGTGAGTAAATCCGATTTTAATTTGTTGGATTTTGATTTTGAAAAATAGTTGCTCTTTTTGCCTTTTAATTATGAAACTTTCGAGGTTTTTAATTTCCGTTTGTGAACCCGAAGCTTTTGTATTTCTGTAATTAATCATTTGGCAGTTTTGATTTTGCATTACGTGCGTTACCGCTTAATACCCAAAGGACACTGTTAAAAAAAAAATGTAGTAATATTTACTCTTTGAGAGTGATATACCGGACCCTCTACTTTTTTTAGAGAAAAAAAAGCTTCTTTTTTGTTAAATAAAATTTATTTCTACTACAAAGTAACAATTACTCCAAGGTGAAGTTTTTTTAAAAATTTTTGACTCCAAAGTTACTAACAGGCTATTTAACCGAAAAAAATTCAGATTTTTTTTGCACTACCCAATCTAATAGAAGGAGAAAACATTTTTTATATTAAGTCACTTGGGAGTCTTTAAAGCTACACCTCTTCACTTCATCTCTATAACGCAATAGTAATATGCTTAGCTGCCACTTCAGAAAGATAAATTTAACCTTATATCAAATTGAATTTCTGGAAGAGCTGCGTAAGCTTGTATCATATTTCTGTGATATATGCGATGATACGTGTAACTTACTCATACTGTTAGCCAAGCAATCTCAAGCACGTAAAGTTTTGAATTTATTATTGCCAGAAGGTTGTCATTCGTAACTGTTTTCCTAGTTTTCTGATAGCGTTTTCATCATTTAGAGAACGGAATAAAGATAAGTAGCTGAAGGCTACCAAAAGCTCATACAAAAGTAGAGGCCATTCAAATATTATGTCAGCATAATATTGACAATTTTTTATTGGACCCGTACCCAAGGAGAGGCATAACGCCCCCCTGCAATAGGGTGATTCAAATTTCCGCGAAGTATCTCGGATTTCAATGCACACTTAAGGGTAGTTGCATCTAGCATATTTAAGGGTCCTGTAAAAATTTAAGCCCCGAAATCGACCTCCTGACGTTCCGCGGGGTTAATAACCTTAAACAAAGTGGCTGATCGGCTATCCTGTTTAAAAGCGCTATTTTTGCGTTTCGTTGTATCGAGGCATGATCGCACTTTTAATCTTTTCTTATATGTAAGTACAACAGGAAAGTATGACGCCATCAAAAATTTTTCCTTGCTTGCTTGCTAGTGGACTTAGTGAGCAAGAGGTTCGGGGCGATAAACTTCTAAAAATTGTCTCGCACAGACACCGAAAAAAAAATTAAACCAAACACATCAAGTAGGGTTTTAAGGACCCCTGATTTTGAATCGACATCAGTTTTTCAAATTCAAAATGGCGGCTTCAAGATGGCGACCTAAAAGTTGAAAAATTAATTCACGGTGCTCAAAACCGGTATCGGGGGGTTATCGACATCGCTGATCACAGAATCTGAAGCCAATTTTTCAAAATACAAGATGGTGGCTTCAAGATGGCGACAAAAATTAAAAAATTAACTAACAGTGCTCAAAATCGGTACCGGGGGATTATGGCCATCGTTGATTACGAATTCGATGCCCGGAACATAAAATTCAAATCGGCGGCTTCAGGATGGATATTTATAAATTGAAAAATTAACTCAAAGTTAATATTAACTTTGGAGTATTGAAAATTCAACTGGCATCTGATTTTTTTCCATTAGACTGCCAAAAAAAATGTTGCTCCTTCTTCAGTGCAAAAATTTACTGTTTACTGGTTTGAAATGGTGGTTTTTAAAAAATTTAAATGTTGTACACTGTTAGTTAATTTTTTAATTTTTATGTCGCCATCTTGAAGCCACCATCTTGTATTTTGAAAAATTGGCTTCAGATTCGTGATCAGCGATGTCGATAACCCCCGATACCGGTTTTGAGCACCGTGAATTAATTTTTCAACTTTTAGGTCGCCATCTTGAAGCCGCCATTTTGAATTTTGAAAAACTGATGTCGGATTCAAAATCAGGGGTCCTTAAAACCCTACTTGATGTGTTTGGTTTTAATTTTTTTCGGTGTCTGTGCGAGACAATTTTTAGAAGTTTATCGGCCCCGAACCTCTTGCTCACTAAGTCCACTAGCAAGCAAGCAAGGGAAAATTTTTGATGGCGTCATACTTTCCTGTTGTACTTACATATAAGAAAAGATTTAAAAGTGCGATCATGCCCCGATAGAACGAAACGCAAAAATTAGCGCTTTTAAAACAGGATTAGCCGATCAGCCACTTTGTTTAAGGTTATTAAAGCCCCGCGGAACGTCAGGAGGTCGATTTCGGGGCTAAAATTTTTACAGGACCCTTAAATATGCTAGATGCAACTACCCTTAAGTGTGCATTGAAATCCGAGATACTTCGCGGAAATTTGAATCACCCTACCCTGCAAGGTTAAAAATTTGATGTAAAAGAAGGTCTAAATAAAATTTATGTTAATTTTTAACATAAAATTGTGTTAAATCAACATATTTTCATAAAAATTAACATAAATTCTGTTTAGACCTTTCATATTACTTTTTTTTTTACTAATAGGGTATTTTCAGGTATTTTTATTTTTAAAAAATTTTGGAGTAAAAATAAAGTACATGAATTAAAAAATTATTTGCGTCATAAAAGTATTAAAAAAATTATTTTCTGTGAACAATAATTTGTTGAAATTGGGCCTTAAAAATTGTAAATCAAAACGGTCGGATAGCGCGGAAGCGTTGTGACGTCATATTTGATATCGTTCTGCCCGAAAAAAGTTTCCAAGAGTGGGGTGGCTTGGTTTATAAACATTGAAAGCATCGCATTCTATGACAAATTTTTCGGCGGAACGATATAACATATGACGTCACAACGCTTCCGCGCTTATTCCGACCGTTTTGATTTACAATTTTTAATTACCAATTTCAACAAATTATTGTTCACAGAAAATAATTTTTTTTAATACTTTTTATGACGCAAATAATTTTTTTAATTCATGTACTTTATTTTTACTCCAAAATTTTTCAAAAATAAAAGTACCTGAAAATACCCTATTAAGTATGTAACTCTTTACATAAAATTTTTTACCGCGTGGAAAAATTTCTGGCTCATGTATTTTTTTATAAACGGCCAATTAAACGCCCCCTAGAAAACTTCTAGCCCCTCTTTCCTCTTTTTCGTGGAAAAAAGATGCAAAAATTATACAAAAATCATGTATAAATCATACAAAGAATTGGAAATGCATAGAAAATGCTTAAATCATGTATGAACAACTTTTAATTTTTTTTTTACTCGAAAATTTTTTTAAGTATGCGTAAATTGGAAAAAAATAAGTATGCATAAACTATGACATAAATAAATATGCATAAATCATGCACTAATAAGTATGCATAGATAAGTACGCATAAATAATGCATAAATACGTAACCATAAATAATGCACAAATAATTATGCATAAATCATGCACAAAGAAGTATGCATAGATCATGCATAGATAAAAATGCATAAATAATGTATAAATAATTATGCATACACTATGGCATGAATAATTATGCATAAACTATGGCATAAATAAGTATGCATAAACTACGGCATAAATAAGTATGCATAAATCATGCACGAATAAGTATGCATAAATAATGCACAAATAAGTATGCATAAATCATGCACAAATAAGTATGCATAAATCATGCATAAATAATTATGCATAAATCATGCACAAATAAGTAAGCATAAACTATGGCATAATAAGTATGCATAAACTACGGCATAAATAAGTATGCATAAATCATGCACAAATAGGTATGCATGAATCATGCATAAATACGTAAGCATAAATAAAGCATAAATTATGCATAAATAATGCATAAATAAGTATGCATAAATAATGCATAAATACGTAAGCATAAATAATGCAAAAATCATGCACAAATAAGTTTGCATAAATTATGCATAAATAATTGTGCATAGAATGTAAAAGAAGCTCAACAAGAAAAATTTGCAAATTTTTCTGCTTTATGACTTTAAAAAAATTACGTCTTATCTACGTTTTCATGCATAAAAAAAATTATGCATGCCCAAATTTTTATATAAATGCTACAAAAATTTTTTTAAATAAATTTTTTGCATATACAGTCAACCTCGGCTATAGTGGATTTCAAGGGACCGGCCAAATGTAGTCCACTATAACCGAGGTCCACTATATCCGAGGTCGAAAAAATTCGGTAGAAAAAAATGAAAAAAGTAAAATGAAGTGGTAATTGAAAAAAAGCGTGAATTATAATCGTATATTTAAGCACTTGCAACTTTAAAGAAAAAATTTGTAATTCGAGCCTGTTTTAAAAGTTGCAATACCATACTTTTTTGATATTTCCGCCTGAGTACCGCCATTTTTCAATTCGTTTAAAACTTTAATTTTTTCATCTAACGAAAATGCTTTTCTTTTCGATATTTTAAGCTCAACTAACAAATAAAAGCAAAGAGAAAACATTTTTTGATTGTAATGCAACATGTTCATTCGTGAAAAAAGAAAAAAAATCTTTGAAAACGGTTGTTTATGCCGAAAAATTCACATTGAAATCAATAATATCTTTAAAAACCCGTCCACTATAACCGAGGTCTCGGTCCACTATAACCGAGGTAATTTAACATTGCAATATAGGGAATGGGACTGGGACCGGACGAGTTTGTCCACTATAACCGAAATTCCACTATAACCGAGGCCACTATAACCGAGGTTGACTGTATTTTGTGAGAAATTTTTTACTTTTTGCATCACTTTTTCGTTTTTCGTACGGGTCCCTCAGTCTACGAAAGTACAAGTAAAAAAAAAAAAAAAAAAAATTGACAAAAATTGATGCGGCAATTTTTGGCCCATGGCAACGATGCTGGAATCAGCTCCGGCACCAGCGCAGCGGCAAAAATTTTGCTATTCCGGTGCTGGCGCTGGCGCCAGCTCCAGCACTTCGGGTTTTTCGGCGTAGGTTTCAACCAATTTTCACGGTGGTTTACTGTATCTGAATCGAAGCAGACATCAATGTTTTGTTTCCATTTAAATTTAGGAAAAAAAAAAAAAGGATTTGGCAACACGATTGATTGGTAAATCAAAGCCAAACAATTAACGCACTATTAACGCATTAAATAAATTCACCACGCAACTCTATTAAAAAACACGCTTTACTTAAGCCGTCGTCTCATGTATCCTAAATGTATTGGTTTCTCCTTGTAAGATAATAATCGGTGTTAATATTACTTAACGATTACGTAACAAAATATTATCCGATCATCTTTTTTTTTTTAATCAATGAAACAAACAATACAATATCTCAGACTCGATTCATGTATATAAACGATCCCCTTTTAGCCGGGATTCACACACATTTAAAATTAGGTCAATTTCTCGAGTTCACAGAAATAAAAATAAAATTCGTATGACACATTGGCTATCACTATAATAATAATAATAATTCCATCAAGGTCTGTCAAAAAAATACGAACTGACCTTCACATTACTACCATTGACACGTGCCATCTACGGTAAAGTTATCAAAAAAAATTATGACGTGTAAAGCTCTTTTTTCTTCTTTCTCTCTCTCCTCTTTTTTTTTTCCTCACCTTTCAACGTGGCTTTTTAGAAGAGATTTTTGAGAACATCAATGTCAAGTTTGTTTATGCTTAGTCGTATGTTAATTTTATTTTTTTTGAAATGTGAATGATATAGGGTGGATTAAAAAGAATTACATTGATGATCGTGTAATTTTTATTTTTTTATTTTTTTAATTTCCTGGACTTTAACCTGATGATTGACAATTAGAAAGCAAACAAACTGCGTTCACATTTTTTTTCAAAAAAAAAAAAAAAAAGGTTTAGACAGCTAATTTTTTTTATGTCAACCCGATCAATTTCTTTTTAGGTCAGGGACCTAATTAACTAATTTTGAGACGTTTTTTAAAAAATTATTTAACATTTTTCTTTTTTCTGAAAATTCCAACTCTTTTTCAACGGTTTTTTCGATTCCCTACCATTTTTCCTAATCCATTTTTCCTAAGAAAAATTATTTCCTAATCCATTTTCCTGAAAAAAATTCCTAACCCATTTTTCCTAAAAAAAAAAAAAATTTGTAATCCAGTTTTTCTAAGAAAAATAATTTCCTAATCCATTTTTCCTAAAAAAAATAAATTCGTAATCCATTTTCCCTAAAAAAATAAATTCGTAATCCATTTTTCCTAAAAAAATTCCTAACCTATTTTTCTTTAAAAAAAAAAAAAAATTCCTAATCCAGTTTTCCTAAAAAAAATTCCTAACCCATTTTTCCTAAAAAATAAATTTATAATCCATTTTCCCTAAAAAAATAAATTCGTAATCCATTTTTCCTAAGAAGAATAATTCCTAATCCATTTTTCATAAAAACATTCCTAACCCTTTTCATAAAAAAAAATTCCTAATCCAGTTTTCCTAAAAAAAATTTCTTAACTCATTATTCCTAAAAACGAATCCGTAATCCATTTTTTCTAGAAAAAATAATTTAATCCATTTTTCCTATAAAAAAAAAAAAAAATTCCTAATCCATTTTTCCTAAAAATTCGGTTCCTAAAATTTTTTTCTTAAGTATTATTTTTCTTCGAATTATTAATTTTCGTAAAATTTTTTGACTCCTAAAATAAAATTCCCCGAAATCCCTAAAATAAAACTTCCTAGAATCCCTTCAGGGATTTAAAAAATTAGGAAAAATATTCACATTAGGAAATTTTATTTTAGGAGTCAAAAAATTTTGAAAAAAATTGAAAATTAGGAAATAAAATGGCTAGGAAAATTTTTTTTAGAAAAAATGGATTAGGAATTTATTTTTTTACGAAAAATGGATTAAGAAAAATAATCGGGAGAGGTTTTCTCTTAATGAGCTCGTTCCCTCAAGAGAATCTTTGTTCGTATGGCCTGAAAGTGATCTACATGTCGAATATGAAAACATAAAAACTACAATCATGTGTCCTTCACCCGAGTGTAAGTAAACAGTTAGTATCATAATTACAGGGTCCTTATGTACTAAACTGCCCGGCCTATGTATTTTTAATTCACAATCAATTTTCACGACAGACATGGAACATTTCATGCAATGCCATTTCACTATCACACAAAAGAAAAAAAAAGAAAATCTATGAATGAAAAATTTTTTTATTGACTTTTGCAGGGGTGGGAATTTTTCGACCCAAAAAAATTTAACAATTAAAAAAAAAAAAAAAAAGATTTCATGGAAAGGGAGTTTGGGCGTTTTGAGGATAAAAGAGCTAGCGCAATCTCGAAGTAAATTTTTGCATCAACAATAAGGAAAAAGTATGGTTAAAAATATTATTTGTAAAAACTTCCTTGTATTAACTCAGTTCGTTTCGAACCGGATAAACTGAAGATCAGGCACATTTTAAAGTTTAAAATTTCTTTTAAAATTGGAAATAAAAAAATCAAAAGTTCAAAAGCGTAAGAAAAGCGAGTGAGTGAGTGCAGGTGGAAATTTATGCATTTTCAAACGATTCAGTCGCATCACATGTGACTCGAAAGCCTATCTGTGGCGTGGACTGCAGTGCTGAGTGCGTGCGAAGAATCAGGAAAAAAAAAAAGTTCATGTAAAAAATTAAATTTCCGTTCGATTTTCGAAAAAAATAAATTCGTTGTGCTTCATTTTCGGCGCTTTTTTTTTTCAAAGGATTACCCATTTGGATTAAAAAAACGAGGAAAATGAATCAGGTACATGCAAAAACAAATAAAAAAACTTCGGATTTTTCTTAAAGACCAAAACACAATTAAAAAGCTTTTTTTTTTTTTTTGTAAATATACGAATTTGATGTTCGGCTCTCGAATACGACTAACGTTTCACTAAAGTCCGGACCACGCGACCAGAACAAAAAAAATTCGTGATTATTAGGAATTTTTGACGAATATTTCGGTCAAAAGTACAAGAACCTGCTCAACTAGGTTTCTTCATTCTCGGCTCTGCACTATAATTATAGCTTTTAGCGATCTGAGCAAGCATTAGAATAAATCGTTTTAATTTTTCGAAAGTCATTAATTCAAGATAGCACTTTTGAATTAATTACAAAAGGAGAAAAAAATAATAATAAACGGGTGTTGGTGTGAAAGTCATTTGCAACAGCATTTTTCTTTAAATTTTTTCCGCAGAAATCGCGAAGAATATTTTGCATTAGAATCTTTATTTAAAAGCGATCATATTTTCTAGAATGGGTAAAATGTTTTTGGGCCTTTGAATACCTTTTTAAATATTTTGGATGTGCGTATTGCAAATGTTCCAGAACAAATTTGGATCTTTGCAATTCAGTGGATTTGCAAATGATTTAAATTGCAAAATATACAAAATCCAAATATTTTGGACCTTTGTATACTCTTTTAAATATTTTGGATGTATGTATTGCAAATCGTTCCAGAGCAAATTTGGATCATTTGCAAAGCAATTGCAAATGATCCAAAAATTTTAAAACCCTTGCAAAACATCCAAATTGCAAATTTTCCAGGATAAATTTGGATCATTTGCAATTCAGTGAATTTCCAAATGATTTAAATAGCAAAATATCAAAATATTTTTGGACCTTTGCAAGCCTTAATAAATATTTTGGATGCACTTATTGCAAATGTTCTGAAACTTTTTGGATCATTTGCAATAGCTTTGAAAGTGATCCAAAAATTTTGGGACATTTGCAAAACATCATTTTTGCGAAAGGTCCAAATTGCAAACTTTCCAGGACAAATTTGGATCATTTGCAATTCAGTGAATTTACAAATGATTTAAATTGCAAAATATCCAAAATCCAAATATTTTGGACCTTCGCATACTTTTTTAAATATTTTGGATGCACGTATTGCAAATGTTCCAGAACAAATTTGGATCATTTGCAATAGCTTTGCAAGTGATCCAAAAATTTTGGAACGTTTGCAAAACGTCATTTTTGCGAAAGGTCCAAAAATATTTGGATCATTTGCAGTTCAGTGAATTTGCAAATGGTTTAAATTGCAAAATATCCAAATATTTTTGGATCTTTGCATATCTTTTCAAATATTTTGGATATACATATTGCGAATGCTTCAAAATTTTTGGATCACTTGCAAATGATCCAAATTTATTCTGAAACATTTGCAATACGTACATCCAAAATATTTAAAAAGATATGCCAAGTTCCAAAAATTTTTGGATCTTTTATAATTTAAATCATTTGCAAATTCACTGAATTGCAAATGATCCAAACTTGTCCTGGAACAATTGCAATTTGGACCTTTTGCAAAAATGACGTTTTGCAAATGTTCTAAACCAGTTTTAGACCGGTTACAATTTGGATCATTTGCAATATGGCCGCATCTGTCTCAGCATGTCGTTTTTAAACTGACAACTTTGCTCACACTAGACCTGTTCCAAACTGCTAAGTAAGAGGGCAACGTAGACCACTGAAGGGTCGGATGGAAGAAGGAGGTAGTACAAAATCGAATCGATATGTGCATTCGTTTAATTTCATGTCATATCAGTCTGCTTTCGTTTTTTTTTTTCCGATTTTCTGCTGTCTCCTTTTTCCATCTGACGCTCTAACTAAGAGACCCATTTATTAAAAAAAAAAAAAAAAAAAGGCAGATACCCCGAGGAATAATATGCCATGCGTATAAATCGACCCTGTATAATTGCATCGTTATTTAATAATGTTTTTTTACAAGTTTAGTACGAAGGTTTGATGTCGTGCGTAATAACATAGATTAATCAGATCATTTGTTGAATGGGTTTATTTCCAATGAATTCAAAATTGCTATTTGTGTATTATCGCTTGGATCAATGATACAAAATTACAATAAAAAAAAATGACTAAATGGGAAATTAAATATGTTACAATGAATAGAGAACTTGGAAAAAAAAGAAAAAAAAAATTATTTCAGATTCGGAATCCTCGACCCCGAAAATATTCTCAAAAATATGGTTAGATTTTTGATCAGAGTTCTACTAAAGCCGCAATACGGGCATAAGGAATTCGAATTTTGGAAAAATTATTTCATATTCGGAATCCTCTACCCCGAAAATATTCTCAAAAATACGGTGATTTTTTCCTTAGCTCCCACGAGGAACCCGCCAATCAGCATCCAAATCGCTTTGTTGACGTACTCGATGACGTCATATCGTGACGTTTCAAAGGCCTATACCCATACTTTTAGCCCTGCTCACCGTTTCTGAACCACTCAACAGAATTTAACCAAATTTCAATGGTAGCGTATTTCGATGAATATCTACTACAGTACAAAAATTTGCCTCAATCTGTAGCTGCGCTTGCGATTTACACTAAAAACGACCTAGAATTATGAACATTTACAATCGTCATTTCCGAACGGCTTGAGCGATTTTGCTCAAAATTCTTCAGTCACCACCCACTAGACCCTTGAACACTCCGGCCAAATTTCGTTTCGATCCGTTGCGTATTTTTTTCTTAAATCGGGAAACATACATATACTTTTTTGTCACACACACACATACATACATAAATACGTACATGCCAATACCTTGTCGCGACATTTTTTTTTTGAATTTTTCTTATGGCCGATGACCTTGAGAAATTTTTTTCTTGTCCTTGTGGCGACACTTCAAAAATTTATTTAACATTGCGATCCCGTAAGAAACGTTATGGCGACACTTGAGGTGTCGCCATAGTGTCATACTGTCGCGATAGTGTTATGAAAAATCGGGTATGAAGTCGCGATAAGGCCGACCATGTCAGCACATCCAAACATACACACACACACACGGACATCATGGAGTTTGATATATTTTTGGATTCCTTGCTTCACGGGGAGTCAGAAAATATATAAAACTTGATAGGTGAAATTTATTAGGAAAACAATGCTTTTCGCCCCTGGGTCGATAAAGCAAAAAAAAAAAAATTCGCAGTTGTACTCTGCTAAACAAAGATAGATCAGCTGCTAATTAGCAAATCTATACTATAGCAATAATTAGCAAAATATAAACTATTCTTCTGCTTCAATTCCGGGGGACAGTTTTGCAATATCCAACTTGCCTGACTTGTATATATGTTCGTGTCTATTCATTCGGCTACTATGTGGATAACGGCCATGAAGCACAAATACCGGTCTCCCAATGGTAAGGTCGCCATTACCTATTGTTGTCATAGAATAAGATAGGAACAAGGCCCCTCAATGCAACTCGTTGTGTGGATCAAACCCAAATAAGGGATCCCAGGCAACAGCAAAAGTTTACCTATCTCATCACAAAGAAATGCCAAACCTTCGAAAATGTCCATCCAAAGGTTCACACATATGAAACCAATCATAGCCAACTTAAAGCCGAAGACAGCCAATCACCTCTAGGTAATCCTCACGTAATTAGGAATGTCTGATATACAGTATATTTATGTTTGTATATTTACCGGTATATATATACGTATATATATACGTATATATATACGTATATATACGTATACATATACTCATAAGTTAAACATTAAATTTAATTTAGGAAAAAAAGCTATTATTTTTTCTGGCTGTCCTGGGGGGTTTTTCGGTCATCAAGTCAGAGAAAGGTTTAATATGTAGCTTATTATAGTTTACTTATGTAATTTAAGCAAGGAAAAAGCCTTTTTTACTGGTTTTTAGATTTCTCTCCGTTAGGCGCTCAGTTATACTTCCAGCCATACGACGCCATTTTTGATAAAATGGCTGTGGCCGATAAAATTATGGCCGTGCTAAAGTTAAAATATTAGTGAATTATTGTCATTATTCATTAATTAACGAGTAATTATCGATGTAAAATCAAAATATTAGCGAATTATGCCCTGTTTTATAAATGAAAATTCATAAATATACAACGTATACATTGGCTGGTATATATACTGTATATATACGTATATATATACGTATATATATCCTGTATATTTAAGACTAGACATCCCTACACGTAATTCTTCCAATCGACTCACCAAGTGAAATAAGATTGCAGTGCAGAATTTCGTTTTGCCCCAACGTTAGCTTTAATCAGTTCAGTTTATTTTTAATTCCACTTCATTACAAAAAAAAAAAAAAAAAAAAAAAAATGCAATGCCCAATTCCCCTCGTTTGCAACATGCAAATAAAAAACGGAACATGCAAATCCTCATTAATTGGTCCATTTGAAGAACACCCGACCAAAATTTCGCTTTTTACCCAAGCTAAAATCATTGTTTACAACTCTCATTTGATTAATCACGTGTTTAACATTCCAGAAAATAAAAAAATAAAATGCATAAAATCACATAACGGTCCCCCCCGAACGAAAACATAACGAAAATATCACAACCTAATCAAAAGCTGTCACAATCAGAAATCAATTTAATAAACATCGCTTTTTTATATACAAAAAAACGAGATACATCTTTTGAATAAAAAAAAAAAAAAAAAAATCTTATCTTAGAACTGGCGTCTATAAAACAAAATATTTCCTGTTTTTCCCAATTTCACGATATGTAGGATAATCCAGCCATGATTACCTCAAGGCTGTCAAGGGTTAAGATAATGACCTTTTTTTTTTTCTACCAAAAACATAAAGGATCAAGGTTTTAAATTCCTTTTAAAAAACTCAAACGCGTAGGATGAAGAAGTTTCAGTTTATATGCAAAAAAAAAAAAAAAAAAAAAAAAAAAAAAAAAAAAAAAAAAATGAACGGTTCTACCAGAGTCTACTTTCTCGACTTTATTTCTTGCGCAACGGCCATTAGAAAGTTGACTGACCACTGATCGATAGAGCAAATAACCTTTTTATTTTTTTTTTTGGTGGGTACTTCTTGACTAAAATTATTTTTAGGCGCAGTTTTTATCGGCTTCCTTTTTTTTTCACCTGATCAAACTTCAATTACACCAGACATCCCCCGCATAGTAAAAGTGTGTGATGTTTTCGTTATCGTTATCACTCGGCGGATTACATTACTTAATCAAAATAAAAGATTACGGGTCAGGTGAAAATTTATCTTTTTCCGATGCGCGAGCATTTTTATAACATAGTCGCACGCGTCCGCGTTGAATATATGAATCAATTTTTTTTTTCTTATTGCTCAGGCCTTGCTGCATATCAAGTTTTACACCGTTATTTTGTTCTTCAGACCGTAGCAGTTAATTAGACTGTTATTACTTTGTATTAAAAAAAAAAATTAGGTTCATATCCGCACAGCTTTTATGACCAACAGCACATTAAAAAAAAAAGGGTTATTAAAAAAATGTTCGACTTAATGACTAAATTAATACCTGGACAATAAAGACACGATTTTATACACGTGTACCTGTTTCCTATTTTTATAGTAGGATGAATATTCGTTACTTGGAATGCAAGCCAAAAAAAAAAAAAAAATAAATAAATAAATAAATAAATACAAATTTGCAAATTTAAATAATTTGATAGCTGAACCTCGGGTCCTTGCCTTATGTTCTATAACTCGATCGGATAATTTAACTTTCTTTTTTAAGACACCAAAATTTTAGTAAGGGATTGGCGAATTTTTCTTTCAAATTTTGAAAGAAAAAAAAAATTAACACTATGATTTTCACCTCTAAGTCTTCGACATATTTAAAGTTTCAAAAAGACGTTAGATTTTAAGTTTAAATTTTTCGGGAAATTTAATAATTCGGGATTTGGTGTTTCCTGTTCCTGAGAAAAATTTGCTTCCCGGGATCCCAGAATAAAAAAAACTCTGGGTAAATTGGCTAACTTCCCACAAACACTCGGGAATTTTTAAAAAAACTGGGGGGAAAAAAATAATACCGGGAATTAAGGTTGAAAATTTTTTGGGGGATGATGGAAATCCCCGGGAAGAATTTTTAGGCGATACTGATTAGTGACCTCCACAAGACTACCAATTCTCGGCAAGACTAGGCAAAAGTTCTTGTTTCTACAGCACTTCAAAGTAAGACATGGCTTTTCGTATGGCCACGTAATGGGCAACAAAACGATATTGCCACTGAAGGGGGGGATCACTGAAGCACAGGAGTCCGAAGCTTAAAAATTTTGACCCGAGGCCGATGCTGGCATCGACCCGAAATATTTAGCCGGCAGGGGCTGGCATCAGCATCAGCATCAGCATCGGCACCGGCATCGGCATCGGCATCGACACCGGCATCGGATTCAGACCCCTGCTGAAGCAAAACTGAAGATTTATTGCCTCTATTTCGGGGCAATCATAATAGTCATTCCAGGCCCAATAAAGAACCCACGACTGAATTCGAGTTTGGGTTAAAAACATCGTGTGTACCAAGCCAATATAATATAGCTGGTAAAAAAATAGATCAGTAATCACACGTAACAATCAAAGGAAATCCTCTTTAGTGTTCGCAACAAGCAGGCGAACTGTATGCAAATACAGTATATATATACACATACATATGCCTATGTTTAGCTTATGGGAAATATATACATGCCAGATCGTATATTTCCAAACACTATACAGTGTTTACATGTTTGTTTTTAAAGTCACATCAAATAAACAAATTATCTCATGACTTAGCCTGGGTTCTTGACCTCGGAGGTTCGGATTAAAATGATCGGCCGGAATCGAAATATTCAACTTCGCAGCCAGATCCAATATACAAAACGAGCTGTAAAGCCGGGTAGTTTTTAGATGAACTCGACTTTCGGTACCTGTATTTTAGGGTAGAGAGCAGTGGTAGAGTCTCCGACTTCAAACCGAACAATCGAGGAGTCGGTCTGGGTTCAAGTCTAAGATACGGCTCGAATTTTCTCACTGCCGTTTACCACTCAATACAAGAAGTACACAAGTGAATAACAGATGTAATCCCACACGGTTCGGATTCTATGTCTAAATAAAGGAGGTCTTGCTCAGTGCAAGCAAAAGCCAGCATGAGTGAACCTGTCGTCAAACTGGCCATTTGACACATTTATAGGTTAAAGGCCGATTGATGATGATGATGATGATGATGATGATGATGATGATGACGATTTCAGTAATGCCTAGCTATGATATTAAATACATACAATTTACCCTCTACCAATACTACAAATCTGTGCTAGGCAGGTCAACTGAGCTATGTCCATCACCATCGTACATGGAGATATACACTTTTGAGCCGTTGCAGCTCAAAACCAGTTCAGGCAGCGGTTCAAAAGAGTACATCTCCATGCACGATTGCGATGGACATAGCTCAGTTGACCTGCCTAGTACAGAATAGGTACCTTCAACCCTCTAACGCTATTACCGATACCCCCTCTACCACTACTCAAGCCTATTGGTGACGAGGAAATATACAGGGTGGACCAGTTGCAGCTCTGGAAAAGTAAACAAACTTTCTGTTTCCAAATATTTCCGCTTGTTTACTTTTTTAATGCTAAGATTTGTTCCACCCTGTATATTTACTTTTCGTATATTTATACAACATATTTATGCCATTTAGTGAAATCACGCATTTAATTATTTCTGCGAATTTCATGTATATTTATACGTACATGTCCACCTTCCCCCTCCCACCCCTTCCTCACGTTAAATCTTCTACTGCAAAGAGACCCCCTCCGTCTGTAGGATCGCCCGAACTACTCAAGCGATAAAAATCCATCTCTTTACTCGAATCTTAAAAGATATAAACGTCATTAAGCAATAACCATGCCTAAGAGCGACGACAGGCAAATCCTAATCCTATCGTCCCGCCTTCGAAATCCACTTCTTTACATCGGTAAACAATCTAAACAACCATCGGATTTCGAAGACGCGCTGCCGCGTAGAATTAAAGGCAGCAAACATAACAACACCTAAAAACAGCTTTACCAATAAAAGAAAGGAACTTTCCAACTCGCCTGCTGACGATTCCGACTAAGGCCTGATAATTCGACTGTTAACTAGAAATATGCACAACTTTAAAACGCCAGACATGTCAGTTTTTTTTTCTTTTATCATCACACGGCAAAGGGCGAATTTCATCGGAATCCGCAATAAACATGAATCATCCTTTTTAAACAAAATGATTAATAACCAAATTTTTTTTTTTAAAGAAAACAAAAAGTGTTTTTTAAAAAAAACAAAATTGATAAAAAAAATCATCCGTATCGGAGACAAAATAAAAAAAAAAAAATCTAGAGCATTATTTATTGTTCAAAACAGACAGATAATTACATTTTTACTTATCATGTGCTTTCGACTCCATTTATACATCCAATATTTACAAGATAAGGGAAATCACATTTTTTTTTTTTTTTTTATCGAAAAAAAAAGCGCGGTACGATTTGTAAATAACGACTTCCGGTACATCCTGTTTTCCACATCATTTTACAAAAATTAAAAAAAAAATATTAGAAACTCATACACGCATACATAGGCTAATTATAAAAAAATTCTAAATATATATTTATTATTGTTATTATTGTGATTTCGGTTGTGGCTTAATGATGAATAGCAAATAAATATAAACAAACCTGTAAAAAATCATTTCGTATCCATTTATACAAAAGTGTAGCGGCACACGGACGGACAGCAGCAGCACTGAACTCATTGGCGTTATCAGTTCCCTCGCCGCTATCAGTAAACAAGTTGATAAACAATGGATCAATAATGAGCGTCTGTACGTTGCTATGAAACCGTGCGTCATTACCTCCAGATCTGGCGACACTCGGTTCATTACATACGGCTAATATTACAGATCACAAGGCATGTAATCAAACAACATTCAACAAGTGTCAAGAGAGGGAAGATATTTCCTATATACCAGAAAGGAAAAAAAAAAAATGTAGAAGAAAACGAGATTCCCTTTCGGGTAAAAACGAAAACAATGAGGGGAGGGAGATCGGATCCCGAAAAGCATTCAACAAGTGGTTTCCTCGAGAAATTTCTTTTTCATTTTCGAAATTACTAAATCATTTCGAATATATCTGATTACAATTCGGTGCCAGACATATGACAAAACTGATAAAGAAAATAGATTATTTGACATATTAGAAATCGATTATTATCAAATACATACGATTGTGTTTCGTTATTCAAAAATAAAAAAAAAGAACAGTTGGGAATCAGAGTTGTGAAATGGCCCGGAATTTATTTCTCAGGGAATATTCCCTACTGGGGGCCGTCCAAATATTAAGTAATCGTTTTTTCGCCATTTTCAGCCCCCTAGCTGCCAGTTTCCCAATTGTCGTTATTAGCTTGAACTTCGCTTGAAAATTACGTCATCATTTGCAATACTCCTTTCCCTCTTTTGCTTAAATTATAAAATTTCAATGGTAACAAAATAGTATTTTTTACACCAAGGACAGCAAGTGGCACTTTTCTGAACTAAAGACAGCGTTGCCAAATCTCTCCTTCGGCTCGGCTTGGCAACCCCGCTGTCTCAAATTCAGGTAAGCGTCCTTTGTTGTCCTTGGTATAAAACATTTTTACCGACTTCTACATATTTATTACGATGAAAATAAGTTTTTTTTTCGGGTTTCTTATTCTGGAACTAAAAGTTAAGTTTTCAGTCCGTAAAAAAAAAAATTAATGCCACTTTCGCAATTTTGAAAAGTTATACTTTTCTCTCCTCCGAACAGTATCTAAAAAGGGACTTTCTTGCGTATAAGTAATAAAAATTTCATTTTCATCACTCAGGGACAAAAAATGTACTTTTTTCCCTAGGAACGAAAAGTGTACATTTTTTGCTGGAGACAGAAAATGTACTACTTTTTTCGTGGAGACAAAAAGTGTATTTTTTTTCCCTAGAGACAAAAAGTGTACTTTTCCTTCGCTTTCGTTTTCTAGTATTTTCACGGTCAAGTGTACTATATTTCTGCCGAATGCTATTAAGAAGGTTTGTTTTGAAAAAGAAAATGTCGTATAGCGCTGATGCGAAAATAAGCAAGATGAGAAAGATCGAGTCGGATGTTAGGAGTAAGGCTGCGGCTGCGTTAGCCGAAGCTAGAAAGAGGAAAGAGAATCCCTTGCCGAATATAACAGAGTTCTTAGAAAATTGTACAGATGAGATGGATTTAACAGACCCTACCGTTATTTTCACTGAGGCTCCTATCAGAGAAAAACCTACATTTACTGAAATTATGAGTAATCTTTCTCAACTGCTTTTGGATATTTACCAAGACGTCAAGAATCATAATGAAATGTCTGACAGTTTAGAATGTCCAGTAGAAAATTCATTTCTTACTTTTCAAGATCGATTCACTGCAAAATATAAAGAAATAATGGATGTTATTGACTCGTATACGGATGGTCCATCTGATGTTCAATCAGAATTAAACAGTAGTCTTAACAATTCCAGTAGTACTGATGAAGATGCCACTGTACCTAGGAAGAAATTGAAATTAGATACTGATATGGCAAAGCAGGAAAAGATAGAAACGGAGGAATAATAGATGAATTAAATAATGTTTTGTAATTAAAAATTAAGTAATATGAAATGAATGAATTACTTTTCCTTCTTAGGCGGTTTTAAAAAATCTATAGGCTCCGAGCGACTTTGACTGCAACGCCACCATTAAAATCATGTTTAGCTTATAAAAAAGCAATATTTTCTGCGAACTAATTGCGTGATGGAAATATATACGCTTGTATAAGGTAAACAGGTATATTTAAGTGTATTTTTATTAAAAAAAAGTCGCTCGGAGTCTATTTTAAGCAGCTCTTCGTGATGAAAAATATCTTCAAATGCGAGGAAAGCAAACGATTTGCAATTCTCGACCTTTTTGAGGTCCCAGCCTTCGGCTTGGGCTTCAAACTAAGTCTCAACGAGCAATTTGACGTTTGCATCCCTTGTACAGAAATATACTATTTTTTCATATTAAAATTATCCTAACTTCCTTGATTTTACGTGAAGGCGCCGTTGATAAGTCAGAGGCAGGGGCTTGTCCAGAACTACTATTGGTACTTAAGCTATACATAAGATTTGAAAACTTGAGCATAAAAATTAACATTTAGCTTATTTATTGCCTTCCTCCCGAAATTTACACTGAAATTGCGCCCGATTTTAGCCAGTGTAAAATGAAGACGTCAGCATTCCGTGAAGACTTCGCCCTTTCTTTAAATGATGACTTACCCAGCGAAAAAGTCAAAGGCACCAACTTTTAATGTCCTAAAGACGACAACTCTGCCCCTGTAAGCGATTTCAGCGTATCTCCATTTTGTAAACAATCGCTTCTCTCTGATGTTTAGCTTTTGTCAACAACGGTTCCATTCGAGTTGTTTTCAAAATGGAGTTACGCTGAAGTCGCTTACAGGGACAGAACCATATATACGTAACCATAATACGTATAAGTATAACCATAACCATAAAAGTAAACCATAATAACCATATTAATATATTTTATTGTATAAGGTTTTAAAAGATCTATAGGCTCCGAGCGACTTTGACTGCAGCGCCACCATTAAAATCATGTTTAGCTTATAAAAAAGCAATATTTTCTGCGAACTAATTGCGTGATGGAAATATATACGCTTGTATAAGGTAAACAGGTATATTTAAGTGTATATTTATTAAAAAAAAGTCGCTCGGAGTCTATCTTAAGCAGCTCTTCGTGATGAAAAATATCTTCAAATGCGAGGAAAGCAAAAAAAATTAAAAAAAAATAAATAATATAAAAACCATAATAACTAAAATAACCATAATAACCATAAAAGTAAACCATAATACGTAAAGGAGACATCATTAACCATATTACTTTCCGGGGCTAGTTTACGAGATTTTCGACTTCAAAATGATGATATAAAGAATGACCAATAATATTCGTCACTGAATGTTAAGTTAGTAACGGTCGTGACATCTACATTTCGAAATAGAGATGACGACAATATGGAGCTAATAAGATGTCAGACAGTGACAAATTTTAACGGTCGTATTCTGTTGACGTCGAAAATCTCGGAAAATGGTCCCGGAAAATGACCACACCTGATGACTCGTCACAACACCAAGACGTCCCCTTTTCCCCTGGGTATATTGATATTCAGATCTCCCCACGCAGGATCTTTCAGAAATAAATATTAAAAAATGTAGACATGAACGAAAAATCTGTGAAAGAATTCTCAATAAAATTCTCGAGATCTAATTCCCTAAATTCCAAGAAACCAATTTTCTCAAAAACGGCTTTCCTGGAATCTCTAATTTTTCCAGGAAACAGAATCTGTTAGCAGACTCAGTCGCAAAAATTTCAAATTCGAAACTAGGGGTTGCATCACTTTTTAACTGTTAGGGGCTGCCCATTAAATATGTCCTCATTTTAGAGGAAGGGAGGGGGTCATCAAAATTATGTTACAATTGTTAAATCCCCATAAAGAAAAAGCCAAATTTTACAATGGCGAGGGAGGCGGAGTCGTGGTCCTAAATCGGAATAAAAAATGAGAAACCTACTGAAAGATGTTTCGTCTTACTTTCAACAATTCATTCTCTTTCGTCTTTTACCAATTCATTATTTCGGATTTAAATAACTCATTTCCCTCAATTACTTACATACTGTACAAACATTTTTCTGTCCAGAAACCTGATGCACACGCTCGTAATAAAAATTTAAATAGGCGAATTCTTACCTGAAAAGAGAAGAAAAAAAGCAACATTAAAATAAGGTAATGAATCTGCATAAGATATTTTTTAAGCAGATTAAAAAAAATTGAAAACAATCGGGAGAGATTAATGCTCTTAATGCCCGAAATTTTAGGTTAAAAAGCTTCCGAGTAAAACATTTTCGGAAATATTCCCCAAAATTCCCGGGAATGTATTTTATATTCCCAGGTATTAACCGCGATTAGTGCTCGTAGCACAATATTTCTAATAAGTATTACCAATTGTATGTTTTTTTGATGAAACTGCATGCCGTCACTCCCCGGAAATTTAAAATAAATTCCCTGGGATTTATCGTAATATATTTTCATAAGGTTCATATACTACATATCAAAATATGCAGGTTTTTTTTTCTTTCATAAAATTCCCTTTTCGAAGAACTTAACTCCCACCACAAGAGGAATATTCCCGAAAATTACTCTTTTATTCCCGGGAGTTTATTTTTATTTCCGGAAATTTTTTTCTTATTCCCGGAGAATATTTCCATCAAACAACTATTTCCACAACCTGTTATTTCTAACAATTTACATCACATTTTTGGGAATATTCCCGAAAATTCCCGGGAATTATTCTTTTATTCCCGGGAGTTTATTTTTATTTCCAGAATTTTTTTTTTTTTTATTCCCGGAGAATATTCCAAGGGTACAATAATTTCCACGGCCTGTTGTTTCCGAAAACTTAAATCACACCTTGTGAAATATTCCCGAAAATTCCCGGGAATTTATCCTTTACACCCCCAGGGAATATTTCCAATCTACAAAACTATTTCAACAGTCAAACTCCACTTAGAATTCGTCGACCTTTTCCTAAAACTGATAGCCTTGATAAAAAGAAAACTAGTACGCATATTCATAATTTAAAAAAAAAAATTGAATGTAAATCAAAATCAATTTGTGAATGTATTATAATCGCTTTTTGTAAACGAGTGTCATTAGTCTTATGGTTTATTGTTTCTCGTATAAAATTTTAATTTTATGCCTCGGCCGTTAAGAGGAGGCTTCAGATATTTATTTAAATATACCAAAATAAATTTCCATGGCTTAGAACTTTTTTTTGGAGATACAAGTTAGAAATCTGGCTTCGTAGCGAACTTCATAGTGATACTGGCATCTTTCCTTCAAAATTTCGGATTCTCAGGTTGTAAAGAGACTCCGGAAAACGCTTTGGAAAATATATTCCCGACATTTATTTTTGAAAACGTTTTCCGGAGTTTCTTTACAACCTGAGAATCTGAAATTTTGAAAGAAAGATGCCAGTATGAATATAAAGTTCGCTACGAAGCCAGATTTTTAATTTGTATCTCCAAAAAAAAGTTTTAGGCCAGGGAAATTTATTTTGGTATATTTAAATAAATATCTGAAGCCTTCTCTTAAAACGATATTACCCGCAAAAAAAAAATTCGACCTGCCTATTAAAAAAAATAAAAATATGATTCGCCGGACGTGAATTACATCACTGCGGCATTGTTCTTGAATGTCCGTGAACTTAAAAATCAACAGTAAGCACATGTAGTAAAACCAATGAGCGTACGGATTTAAAAAAAGAAAAAAGAAGAGTTTATAAAGTAACGTATTGGAAAAGGACATGATGTGTTATCTATGGGAGTTGAAACGGTGCATCTGTTTCGGGGAGTATATTTGGTAAAGATGAGTCATTATCCCTTAAGCACCGTCCGTAAATTGGGATTTGATATACCGAGATGTTTATTTTAAGCTGACGAACGCCTCGAGGTGGAATAACGGTAGAATTTCACGTGGATTGATTGCGGCAGAGTTTTGATTTGCTCTGCTGGGAAACATTTGGTGTTCCGTTCAAGGTTGTTTTGGTCATGGAGATAATCAGATTTTGGGGAAAAGAAGAGAGAAGAAAATGAAACGGGAGATTATTCGCGATTCCAGTATTTTCTAACAAAAATATTTTGGTCATGATGCAGAAGTCGGCTACGACTTACTCAATAAAAACTGGCTTCGGGGATGGAAAATCATAATAATGTAAGCATAGGTTCGGTTCGGTTCTGGTTTTGGGTTGAAGACGTACGCTTAAAAAACCATGGTTTTTTGAGGCTCCGGTTCTGCAAGGGGAAGCTATGATTCTAGTTTTGGTTTTTTTTCTTTCAACGAGTAATAATGTTCGAATTTTCTGGTTTGGTTTTTTTCTCTGGTTCTTTTTTCCATCTGGTCTCAACCATGGTTATTTGAGACTCAGGTCCTGCAAGAGAAAGTTTTGCTTCTAGTTTCTTTTTTTTTTTTTCAACGAGTGCTTATAAGGTTTGAATTCTCTGGTTGGGGTTTCTTGGTTGCATCTGCTTTGGTTTGGTTTTCTTGGTTCCATCGGATTTGGTTTGCTTTTTTTGGTTCCATTTGATTTGGTTCGGTTTTCTTGGTTCCATCTGTTTTTGGTTTGGTTTTTTTGGTTCCATCTGATTTGGTTTTTTTGGTTCCATCTGATTTGGTTCGGTTTTCTTGGTTCTATCGGATTTGGTTACATTTGATTTGTTTCGGTTTTCTTGGTTCCATCTGTTTTGGTTAGGTTTTTTTGGTTCCATCTGATTTGTTTCGGTTTTCTTGGTTCCATCTGATTTGGTTCGGTTTTTTTTTCTGGTTATTTTTTCCATCTGGCTTTAACGATGATTTTCTGGCTAAAACCAGGGGATCTTCGACCTCAAAATCGAACAACCATGGTTCTTGTCACAAAAACCATGGCTCTTTGGTCTATCATATAATGGTTTTTCGTTCAGTTTAGGATTCATATTGTCTTCTTTATTGCTTACGGTTCTGGTTCTGGTTCTGGTTCTGGCATTGTGACAATGCTTCCCAAGGATTTGGTTTGATCCAGTTGGGGTTAAATAATTTGGAGCTAAAAGTGAATCGATACGGTTCTGGTTTTTTAATAAAAAAAAAAACGTCAGGGGATATGAGGCATACACCTACGTAGGAATACGTCTAGAATTTTTGGTTGGGACCGAATTTCCGAACTGGGAATGGAAATGCTTTAAATTTAATTTAGCTCACTTAATAGTCAGAAAAAATATCTACGATATTTACATTTTTGATTGAAATATCAAAATTTATCTAAAATTTAATCAAATCTTAGTTTCAAAAAATGTTTTAAAAAAAATTTTTTTACAATAAAATTTTAAACAAATTTTTTAAATAATCAAAAATCATCGAAATTTTCGTTTCAAAAAATGTTAACGATCCTCCTAAATCCTCCAAGCTCTAACATTAGTCCACGTGGCCCCCATTCTCAATAAAATTTTATCAAAAATCATTGAAATCTAAAAAACTGTCCAAAAAATGTTCCCTTTTTTCTTAAAATTAGTAAAAAGTTTATAATATTTTGTAAAAAATTAAAATATAAATTTCATTGAAAAATTTTTAAGAATCATTAAGGATTTTTGATGAAATTTTATTGAAAAATTTATCAAAAATTTTTGCAATATTCATTTTTTTTTATGTTTGGTGTCCAAAACACCAAGACAACCGGACCCGACAAAACCATCATGTGGGCGCTTGTGAGCCCTACGTCAAAAAAAATGGAAAACCAACTGGTAGAACCAATTTGTTTTAATTTGGTTTTTCATCTCTGACCGGCTTTGGACCCATGGAAAAAAATTTAAATTAAGAAAACCACAAAAACCGAAAAAAATAAATAAATAAATAATAAAAGGCACCAGACACCAGAAATAAAGAAACCTGACAATACCAATAGCGAAAGATAAAGACCAGAGAAAAGAAGAAATCATTGCATACAACGACCATGAAAGGTTATTACTTTAAAAAAATACACTCGAAGTAGTGCTTTCTTTTAAACCCTATCACAATTTTCTTGATAAATGCCAAATAATATTTCTTGCATTGTCTTTTGTTGCTAAAATGAAAAACTTTCTAACTTGTTTTTTGCATATTTGGAGGTCAGTTTTAATAACAATGTCCAGCCAGTCTCCATTCCAGAAACGAAAATAAAATCATCCCACAACTTAAATAAAAAAAAATGTACAAACATCAATAATTTTAAACTTGTTTTCTGACCTTCTTTTTTTTTATATTAATTGCTTAAATTCCGAGTAAAATGGATATTCCTTAAGAGTATTCCAGGGATATGGGAACCAACACTCACGAACACAATTGACAAGTTCACATGATCAAGGTTATGACCATTTTTTTTTTTCTCACTTGAAGCCGCAGATTCCATTTTTAGAATTTTTGATTCAAAATTCAAAGGGGGTGAATAGGACGAAGGTGCCGGCAACTTCGACGCCGGCGCCGATGCCAGTCGCGGCCGGCTGAAAACTCATGTCGGTGCCGAAGCTGGTGCCAGTGCTAGATAATTTATTTTAAACTTGGTCCTAGCGCCGGTGTAGGCACCGAGCTCGTAATTATGGCCCGATGACAATGCTGAATATAATTGAGAAAGGCCACGAGTTTTGATCATATTCAGCGGTCGAAAAAAAAAAAATTGACAAAATTGATGGTGGTGTTGGCATTAATACTGGAATCGTCTTCGGCAGCATCACCAGAGGGAAAAATTTGGCTAATACGGTGCCGGCGCTGGCGCCAGCTCCAGCACTTTGGATATTTCGGCGCCGATATCTATCTCTGCTGATAGATCGTAAGCCCCCATACTTCGAATGCAGCGTAAAACTCACTAAAAATTCTTAAACGGGCCCAAGCTAACTTCCTCATTTTTTTTCAGACTTTCCTTCGGAAAACTTTCGAAAATATTTCCTGGCAATAAGCAGGTAGATCTTGACACCATCCACTCGGTTTTCGCTCATTCGCAAGCACCTTACTCCACAAATAAAGACGACACTTTTGAAGGTTTTGGGAAAATATAAGACAAAAACGAGGAAAAAGAAGCGAATTATTATTTTTTTTTAAATAATTAATGAGATTTGATGCTTTCGTTTTTTTCCAGAATTTTAAACGTTTGAACAAAGTTGCAATACTATTACATAACATCCTACAATAAAACAAGTTAAAAATAAACAAACAAAAAAATACTGTAAATGGCTTATGCGTTTTCCCGAAGAATTATAATAACCGTTGCAATATAAACAACGGAAAAAAAATGCTAGAGATAATTATTGTTTTGATTCGCCATTCCTGACCTACGACAAAGGCAAAGCCGACGATTTTCTACAATTGCGGGAAGTGTGCAATTTAAACAAGACTACAAAAAAAAAATAAATGAATAAATAAATAAATAAATCGCAAGAAAAAAAAATTAATCGACTTACATAAAAATCCTTCTGCTCCACCAAATTTTCATCGTATGATAAAAAAAAAATCTTTAATCTCAACGGACCTCCCAAAAAAAAAAGGCTCAAATCTTAATCAAAATAACCTAAATACGAAAAAACATTTAAGAAAAAAAAAAAAAAAAAAAACACAACGCGGCCTTGAAAAGTCACATTTGATTTGCTAATTACTGCTGAATTAGTACAAACGCGTCATATAGGCATTTAAGTCTCGCATTGTTGCCAATTATCCCATGCTATCTTACCAGATTATAATGATTTTCTCATTCCTACAAAAAAATAAAAAATGATATGTTGGAATGTGTTATTTCTGGAAACCTACTCCGGGTTTCACATGTCAAAACACGAAAATCAAAAACCCTAGCGTATCGGCTTTTAAAGCTTTTGCATGTTGAGTTAATTTAAACGTCCGAAATTAATCCACCGTCGAGAAAAAAAAAAAAAATTAGTAATGACGATTAGGTATCATTCGTTCCGGTATGACAAACGAAAAAGCGAAGAAATTCAGTGGCATGAAACCTTTATTTTCGAGTAGCGCAAAAAAAATAGGTTTTTACTATTATCCAAGTGACGTTAGCTTCCAAATTACGATATTCATTTATAATTAGACGGAATTGAAGGTTATTCATGATAATTATCTAGTTATGTTTTGGCGACCGAATATACGTTGCAGCCATAACAATACAAGCTTCATATTTTTACTTAAAAAAAAAAAAAAAAAAAAGAGAAGACATATTTTTTAATTTTTAAAGTATAATTCATGCAACGCAGCTTTAATAATCTTGTTTCGCTGACAACGCCGACGTTTTTCTTTTTTTTTTATATATATGAAGGATCTGATTTAACATACTTATGACCTTGAAACGTTATAATCTCATCGGTCAGCCAAACGATTTAGTCCGCTTAATTGCTAATAAATCAAAATGGATCCAAATTAAAATAAACGGGAATTCCGGATTCGAGAATGGTTTTCTATTTTCTTTCTTTCTTTTTTTCCTTTTCTAATCGCAGGCCATTAAAAAAAAAGTCCTCAGGTCGTATAGTTCGAAATAGTTAAAAATCGATTAAATCCGAAATTGAAAAGAAAAAAAAAAAAAAAAAAAAAAAGGAAAGAAATCGGTCGCCAAGGTTACCAGAAAAAAAAAAAAAAAAAAAAAAAAAAAAAAAAAAAAAAGAAAATCGGAATATGATGACATATTGTAATTCTTTCCCATTTCGAAAATTAAAAAGGAAAGGAAAAAAAATATCTGTATACATATATATATTTTTTTTACGGTTTGAAATCGCGGCAACAATTATTAAATATTATAGAAAGACATGTCAATCCTCATTTGGTTTTCGGTTTTGGTTAATTAGAGGCGTGTAAATTACGAACAAAGTTAACATTGTGGCAGACCAATGTTTCCCACTATGACACTCGTGCTCTAAATCAATTAATAAACTGTGGCGAATCTCTCTTGTTTAAATAGGATTCTTTTCGTTAGCCATTAAATATGAGTTATTTTAGGGATTGTTACGACCAAACCCTACAATTTGTTTTAAGGATTTGCGCTTCCGACTCAAGAACTCCCTCCCTTATGTTCTACTTGAAAAGGAAACCTAACCACTCTTCCGGTTTACCCAGGGGTCCGAATCCGATGCCATATCATTTATTTAGCTCCTGATTCCGATTCCGGCACCGATTACCGATGCCGATGATCGGCCATGATTTCCAAGCTTCGGACCCCTGGGTTTACCTCATCCAGGATTCCCGAAGGATCCTTCCTAAAACCTCGGATGATTTCCGAAATGATCTTGTTTTGGAAAATGTGATTCATTTACACCTTTCCCCGACTTCCATCGACCTCCCAAAAGGAAATAAAAACTAAAGCTAGTAAGGAAGGAAAAAACAAGTTTTCCACGAGGTGACTGGCTGAATATGCGAGAGTCAGCGGCAACTAGATGTAACTAGAGAGATAAATAAAAAAAATTTTGAAAACACGAAAGCAAATACTTTAGAAGATAACATACTGACCTAAAATGGTGATGTTTAAACAATATTCCATGAAAAGTTTTTATCAGTTTGTACTGCATTCCCCTTTTGATGAAGCGTAAGAGGATGTAAAAATCGTATAGCTAATTAATAGGCTCTGCTGATAAAAGAAAAATCTCTTTCAAATTTTTTTTCCTTTCCTAACGTTTTTTAAGGTTACCTATCAGAAATCCTAGAAAAGGTGATTTTTATCCCTGAGCATTCTTACATGTTGAGGAAGAGCCTAGGGTTGTATTTACGCGTAGGAATGACCTGAAACTTTATCAACTCATACTATTTAATTGCAAATATTTATCGTAAAAGTTTTTCTTTATTTGAAAATTCTGATTCAAAAGGGTTAATGATCATTGCTCTAAATTGACAGAGTCAACCCTAGAGAAGGCGTGCAGACAGGCCAATGACCGGGACAAATGAAGGGATACTGTTAAGCGGGCAATAAACAATATCCGAGACACCTAAAGTCGACCCCCACACATCGGTCACGATGTTGGATTGAGAGAGAGAGAATGATCATTGCACTTGAAATAAAAACGTTGTTTCAATAAGAAAGGACAAGAAGCTTTTATAGGACTTGGAGCCCCATCGCACAAGTGAAGTTTTTCTAGTCAAGAGAAAAGCGGACATAATTCCCATCTCAAGCGCAGGTAAAAGCTATAAAAAGGATCTGGACGTCGAAAGCTTTGGTTTTCTGTTTAGTTTAAAATCACTTCCTCATATTGAAAAATTCAAAATGGCGGATCCAATATGGCGGATGAGATTTCGAATTTTGCGCTGATTTTCAGAGGGGTATTCAGGGTAGCTTGTGATAAACTGATGACTTGTGACCTACTTGACTTGTGACGAAATGACTGGGACCAAAAGTACTTGGAACCAAATGGCTATGACGAAATGTCTCCAAATCGCTGAACTGAATATCAGTTTCTTCAAATTCAAGATGGCGAAGTTGGCGATGATGGCGATGGTGACTTTCATTCGCACTTGCTGAAGTTTTCATATGTTCGTCAAAATTTGTATATGGGGTTTTTGACGTACCAGACCTAGTAGGGCAAAACACCGCTCATAATGTCTTAAAATATTTAAATTTGAAAAAACCTCTCGGACTCCAAATCAGCGACCTCGAAAACCTCTATAAACAAAACATTGTCTTGCCTATGATCGACAAGGATCCCTCCGTATTATTGCGACAAAATCACCAAACACGCCATTGGTTGAGTGGCGACGTTTCGGAGTAGAGAACTCTGAAACTTATGATCGTGTGGAGTCTAGGTTCGAACCGCATTTACAGTCAGGATTTTTTCCACCACTTCTAACACTCATATGTGTATCATGTGAAGAAGACTGATGTGTCACAGGGTTCGGATTCCCTGTCTAAATCAAACAAGTCCCGCTCATGCGTAAAATACCTTTGCGATATGGGTGCTCCCTCTTCGAGCTCGTCATTCGATATATTAAGGGGTATGACGTAGTAACGTCTAAACCTTACACAAGAAACCTAGCTTGGTAAATGTAGGCGCTGGGTCATACGGCTGCATGTCCTGATTATAATAATATTAATTGGTATTCTGCCCGAAAGCACGTCCTTTTAATTCCCAGCACTTCCTTTTTCCATAAGGCCGTCTAATATTTGTATTTTCCTTCTGCCAGCCCTACGAGTACTGTATGTCTGTAGCTTACCCGTCGTGCAATAGACAATTCCTCCTCTAGACGTTCCCTACTCACTTTAATATTTCTCTGTCATATAGTGTCCTGATTATACCGAAAAAAAGAAGAAATCAACAAACACAGCCGTCTTTCGTTTGCTTTATGGAAAAATTTTAAAAATCAACTTATTTAAAAGTGTATCTAAAAATAGATCCAGGTTCAAGGTACTTAAGCAAACTAATGATGCTGCTGTTTCTCTGCTCCTTTTAAAGCTTAACCAGGCACAAGTAGTGCACTCGTCCGAAATGTTTTTTCTGGTGCACTTCAACCTGATCAGTAGAAAGGAAAAATTTATCAGTCAAGTTTTTCCCACCCAGATCTCCCTTTTCCCGTGCACTGTCCCATATCATTATTTATTCTAATTATTTTCTTTCGGTAGCATATACTCTTATTATCGCTCATTTTAATCTGAAGCTTTAAAAGGTTGTCAGTCAAAACAAGTTTGGCCTGTGATCGACGCAAGAAATACCAGTTAACTTCCAAACATGATTTTTTTTAAACTTGAATGGAATCTCGGCCCATTGATAAAAATCATGTTCTCGAAAAAAAAAAAAAGAAACATAATACATATAATAGAGCTTTTAAAATATTTGAACTTTGTAATTTTTGCGGAATTTCGTGAAGTTGTTTTTTTGATAACAAAAAAAAACGACTTTTATCGATATTTAGGACGAAATGATTGATCGTTCCAATTTGTCATCCCAATCAGATCTTGACATAATCCAATAAAATAGTACAATCTTTTTTTTCCCCCTCTCGTATTTCCACGCAACAGCGAATGTTTCAGATAATTAATATATTTATTAATCATCAGCTTTGTGACAAGTTGTTATTTTTTTTCCTTTTTTCCATTTTTTTTTTAGCCGCAAAAATCAAGTTTTGCAAGAACGCGTCTCGGTATGTTTGGGATTCCCGCCCCAATTCGAACAAACCGGTTTAAGGCATTGACGTCAATACTAAATGGCTGGCAGCATAATATAATATGATGCTACATTAAAAACACACGTTACAGTCGTTAGACATAATAAAATTTGAATATATTAAGCCATCTAGATATGCTTGTAATTTTATAAGGCAACGGTACATGGGTATATCCGTCGAACTTTTTTGGGTTCTAAGTGTTGTTAAATTTTTGTTTTGTTTTGTTTCTTTCTAGTTTTGAAGGTTCATGACATTTTAAAATTTTTGTCCCACATGATTGCCGGACCAAAAAACGGAATTAAAATCGCTCCTTGTATATTAAAATCAAATTACTTTTTTTTTTTTTTGTGTAATTTCTGAAGTGATTCCCTTTCACTTGAAAGTGCACTGAATCATTTATGATGATATGCCTGGTTAAAAAGCTATTTTTAACTTTTTGGCGTTAAATTTTTGTTTCTTTCGGAAATTTACAAAGTTCATTTAAGTCAAACATCGTATATTTAATTATTTCTATGTTTTTTTTCTAAAAATATAGCATGTTGGCTGGTTTTAAAAAAATTGTTAAAATTTAGTAAAAATTTGGTTGGAAGTCCATTAGGGACCGTTCAAGTGTCTGCTCTCCAGGACCTGCCGGATATATCTTGACGGAGGTGCGCGAGCGACATGTCCCGCCCACTTGAGCCTTCGGATCTCGTCATTTGAACGCATGCGCATTCTGCCAGTAGTTGGATCCCTTCTAGGGCCTAGAATTCAGCGTAAGACCTTATTTTCGAATACCAGCAACCTCTCTTGAGCGCGGACGGTAAGGCTCCAAGTGTCACAGTCGTACGTGACTACAGGGCGGATTATGGCATTATAAATGCGGAATTTCGCTCGTCTAGATAAACTCTACTACGAAGGAGATGGCCTAGCGCAAAAAGACAACGATTGCCACTCTGAATCCTCGCCGCGACCTCAAAATTAGTGTCATTGTCGCTGGTGACATAGGACCCTAGATACCGAAATTCGGTAACGTTCTTAAACCTAAGATTTCCTACCTCCAGAGGTTCATCGTGCCGTCTCTGCCTGTCTTTCTCAATGACCATAACAAGGTACTCAGTTTTCTCCTCATTCGCTTCGAGCCCAACCCTACGAGCAGTAATTAGCAACTCTCCACATAGCATTCGAACATCGTCACTTTTTCATTACCGCCAATTTTAAAAAGGTCATACAAAATTTCAAAAAAAAAAAGTCTAATTTTCTTAGACCAGTTTCCAGGTACCCGTTTCCAGGTTACTTTTTTTAAAAAGACTTAAGTTTTCCTAAGGTTTTTTTGAACCCTCACAAGTGTTACTTTTATCATCTTGAGAAAAAGGGGGTCTAATCTCAAACATTGTTAAGAAAAGTCTATTTTTCAATGACGAAAAGACGGAGGGGGTAGAAAATGTCAAAAAAAAAGTGTAGCATTTGAACAGCCCCAAACGTGCTTACCTAATATTAATTCGATCTCAGGGGTTCGACGCGATCATTTCGTCTGACCCTTTGGCTAATTCCAACAATTGCCTGACTTCAGAATTGCCTCGAACATATATAACAAAATAAAATCTACCCCCCCGGAGAAAAAAAAAATTTTTTTTTCTTGCTTAATGAAATGTTTTTGCTTTCACACATATCGATGGACAAAGACTTTCCTTTGAAACGTATTCAAGTTGAAAATCAAAGCCTTTCAGAGAGAGGAGGTAAGGGTGTGGTTATTGGAAATGATGGCAATGAATAGAGACTAATTGTGTCGATGTAGTTTTCAGCACACTGGGAGGGACATTGATCCACCATGTAAACAATATCTATTTATTAATTTTGAGAAGAGTCAAAGACTGATTGTTAGAATTCAACCCCTGTCCGGTTTACACCGGGAGGAGGGAAAAAAAAACCTCCCTTCACTTTCCCCCCTTCTTGTTTGTCAGGTTTTATTCCTCGCGTAAGAAATGTTTTTGTACCGGAATTTTTTTTTTATCAAGAAAGTTTTCCAATAAAGTTTTTGACGTTGAAATCGAAATTTTTTTCTTTTTTCTTCTCCTTCTTCTTGTTGATAAACTTCTCAGGATTGCTTATGTTTGAAAAACTATACCCCCGTATCGTTAAGAAGTTTGTTTACAAAACAATGATTGTCAATTGGGAAATGTTTTGATTGCGGGATTGTATTTAAAAAAAAAATGTTTTTTATTTTTATTTTTTTAATATTTTGATTCTGACGTGAAGCATTTAAAAAGCGACTTTGACGTTTCGTAAAAAACAATTCGAAGTGCGTAACGCGAAAGCTGTCATATCAATATGCGAGGTCGATGTTGGTAGTTAAAATAGAAACAATATTAATGTGCTGCCGCTGATTTTTTTTAAATTTTTTGTTTCTGATAGTTTGATCGGTCTTGGATGTGTTGTCTGCGTAAAACTCTTTTCTTTCTCTTGAAATATGAAAAAGATAAATATTGACTCGTAATTAATCCGAATGACTGGCCGAAAATAAAGGAGCCGCAAGTGAATGAACGAAATGATTGAAGGAGCTAATATAAAAAATTTGGGGGAGAAAAATGCTTAAGGTTTTGAAACCAGTCGGGTATCTCCCTCAGGCGGAGAAAAACACCAAGAACAAAGAAGGTGTTGCAAAAACTCAAGCAGAAGGCGAAACTGGTGCCAAAAGGCGCACGGGTTAATTTTTTTAAAATTGCGAAGACGCTTCTTTTCAAAATAGGCAGGTGCCGGTGCCGAGTCAGTTGCCGTTTAGCACGAAAAAGTGCTATGCCGATGTCGATGGGAACAAACTTAATCAAACCTCTAACAAATTTTGAAGCGACCAATGCAGAAGGAATTAAGACCGGTTAAAAAATCTTCAGCCAAACATTTTAAGTGCCCCCCCAAAAAAAAAAACTGTAAACATCGTACAAAAAGACGAAAAAACTTTTCCAACTTGGTAGGAAAGGTTTTTTCGTCTTTTTTGCCGACATATGGCACTTTTCCCGCACTTGCCAATTCCAGAATTTATTTCTGGGGAAATATTTTTCTGATTGAAAGCTTTGGGGAATTTTCAAATGTATTAAAAAAATGGCAAAGTTAATGTAATATTCAAAGAAATATAAAAAGAGCGTTCGCGCGCGTTCAAATATTACGTAAGACATTTTTTTGCGTTTTCCGATCCCCTCCCCCCCTGTGGTAAGATTTAAAAAGATTTCTTTGAACCCGCCTTTTTTTTTTTTTTTATATACTTTATTTGGCTATCGGTCAGAAGACCCTTGGCCATAGACTCTGTGTCTCTCAATTTAGAGTTAAAATTTCATTGTGTTGGCTGCCATGTATGTGATCAGAGGTTTATAACAATCAGGGCCTCCTTTGATGATATCCATGATACACCTTGGCGCGAAGCTCAATTTATCCTCAATTGTCTTCATCATGTCCTCCCGCCCATTTTTGTTGAGTCGGCAATGCATGATGCTGTGTTCAGGGTTTTCTGTTCCTTGACCACATCTGCATTGATCCGTGTCCACTAGTTTGAAACGAAAAAGATGAGAGGGAGCACTAGTGTGTCCCGATCGGATACGAATGATGCTCGAAATCGCCTCCTTGGAGGCTTGGAATCCCTTAAACCAGGGTGATAGCTGTATTTTCGGTTGAATTTCCCTGTATATATGCTCGCATTTATCCATTGCCAACTTCCATTCCTGTTGCCATTTCCGGCAACCCGCCTTTAACTTACGTAAGATTTTCGCTGACCCCCCCTCTTCTTTTTCTTTACCGCCAATTTTAAAAATGTCTAACAGAATTAAAAAAAAGAAATTTCCTAAAAATGAAAGTACAATTTTTTTGAGAGAAAATGGCAAAAGAAGGAGTGTCCATTTTTTATACTAAATTTGAATTTTTTTGAACAATAAATAATAATAAAAAAAATTCTTACGTAAGATTTTCCGGACAACCCCCCCCCCCCCCCCCCCGTTCCGGTCTTACATAGTACCTAAACGCTCCCAAAGTTCATCAGAAAGTATATTAGATTGTTTTGAAATGTTCGAAAACATCCCCGGAAATTTAATATAAATTCCAATAAAAATGCAGTAATGTATTGTTATGAAATTGAGAAAGTTAGGATTTTTTTAAAAACGAACATGTGACAGAAAATCCTGAGCAGTGAACAGTTTCAATAAATTCCCATTTTTAAGAGTTTTTGATAATAAGTCAAATATTCCCGGAAGCCCCGGAAACATTCATATTCATTCCCAGCTTTCAACTCTTCAAAACTTCAGCCTGGATCAGGTTCACTATCTATCTATCTATCCAATGGCTCTGCGGTCCACAAAGGACCTTGGCTTCGCGAAGAACACCTTTCCACTGCTTTCTATCCTTCGCCTTAATTTTCCAACTGCGTATATTTAATTCCTTGAGATCTTCTACTACGTCATCCATCCACTTTTTTCTCGGTGCTCCTACAGATCTTGGATCAGGTTCACTACCCGAACAAAATTTTTGTAAATTCGGTGAAGATGAACTTGCTCCTCATCTTGTAAAACAGTGCTCGGCTTGACTCCATCATTCCCAATCTTGAATTTTGAAATAATAAAAAGCCCTGGAATTTGTAAAAATATCCATTTAAATATTAAGTACGTTTCCTCAAGTCGGAATTTGTTAAACTTTATGTGCCAACCGCCTGAATATCCTGTGGGTGGCACAAGCACTGCCAAAAAAAGAAACCGAAATTTTCTGATCTATATGAAAGTGCATTTTAATGAATTCCAGGGAATCTATTTTTATATTCCCGGGAATATTTCAATCTTACATCCTACCCTTTTTGTAGAAACATTTTTTATTTTTTCACCTCCGTACATTTTTTGAAAAATTATTAAAAATTATGGCATTTATAAAAGTTAAAATTCCCAATACGGTGACTTAAGGAGGAAGAGAATTTTCGGGAATTATACAAATTGTTTTAATTTTCCAACAAACCAAAAACAGCTTTAAGGCAGGCGGGTGTAATTCTCTCAGTTGGGGTTACCGGTATATAGATCAAAGAGGGAACCGGGAAGATGTTCAGTAAAAGAATACACCGGAGGCACTCAAAGAGTGGACTTGAACCACCGAAATTGTTGATTTGAACTTTTTTTTTAAAATCTAATGCAAGTCTTGGAAAGCGTTGCAGAGTTGTTAAACAACACCTCCCCTTTCCCACACTGCCAAAATAAGTTTACCACATGATCTATCAGCATTGATTTTTCTGACTGACAAAATTTTTCGACCGAATAAAAATTCTTCACCGCAATTCATTTCAAATTAGGATCAGTGAAGAAACAAAGAAATATAAAGTGGAGACTGAAGGAAAAAAAAAAAAAAATTAAAATCGAAAACTGAACAAGATTCGGGATTACTCAGCATAAGTTTCGCACCGAACATTTTTTTTACTTTCAAGGTTTCTTTGTGAATAAAAAGTTGTTTTAAGAACGTTTAAAAGTTAAAGAAAAAAAAAAAAAAGCCATGTTTCGAAATGATTACGTGTGGTCGCTTTGGCCTACACCTGTACCTTGGATTAAGAATTCGGCGTTGGATAATATCATGTTTTACCTTTTGTAATATAAACTTCTATGGTCAATACGTAACGATTCTTCTTCAATTTTTATCAATAGTCGATATTGTTTTATTTAACCAAGGTTTTTAATTTAAGCATCTCAGCGTAATTGGAAAAGAATGAGCTTAATTATCGTAAGGAAGTTTAGGCAAAACGGTTTCCGGGGTATTTAAATTTAAATTATAAATCATTGTTTGAATAAACCGGTTAAATCCAAGTTGTCAAATGATCCGACAGAAAAAGACTTTGACTTGCCAATCCCTGTCAAACTTTTTTTTTTGTAATGATTTCTTTAAAAAACGATAACCTTACGAAATTAATTATATTCATTATAAAATCATGGAATGATGATTGCAGTTACAACTAAAGCGTGTAGTTATTGGTTGTTAGTTAGAGCAGCGGAAACATATATGTCGCCGACAATTTAAAAATTAACAATTCCCTACACTGAGAAAACGGGAGGTTAGAAATTCTAAATTCCCGACATTTTTCCATTCCCCCCCGGAATCGGGAATCGAAAAAAATACCCATCCCGGGAACGAGAATTCCCGTTTTGGTTAGCTTTTCTCGCGGGAATCAAGAAATTGACATTTAAATTTCCCGATCATCCCGGGAAAGCCGAGACTTTATTTAGAAGGCGAAATGAAAAAAAAAAAAAAAAATAACCCTAATTTTCGTATTTTCGGGAAGTAAGTTCGGAAATAAGAGACCCATGTCGAAAAACATTTTTCTATGTTTTTTTAATTCGTTTGCATCACCGGTGGGTTAGCCGGGCGGTGGAGACATTTTAACAAAAGAAAAACATGTATAAAAAAAATTTTTTTTTTAAACCCGTATTTTATACATGAAAACGTTTTGTTACGTTCGGAGGTACAAATTATAATTTTAAATGCATGAGCAAAACTTAATTGTTTCATAATTTTTAATTGTTTTCATAATTTTTAATTGTTTTCATAATTTTTAATTGTTTTGGCAAAAAAAAAAAAAAAGACACTTGCTGGACAAGTTTCAGAAAATAAATCCATTTTTCGTCCTCAAAAAGCGTAAAATGTGATCCTTACAAAGCCTGATAAAACTGCCATAATTTTTAAGCGGATAATTAAAAAAAAAAATTGGACTGGACATGTACTTTCTTCCCCGATGCAGGGTAGCAATAGTATTTTTAAGGCCAAGGACAACACGGGGGACTTTCCTGAACTCGAGACAGTGCGTTGTCAAGCCGAGCGAAGCGAGGCTTGACAACGCCTCGCTTCGCTCGGCTTGACAACACTGTCTCGAAGTTCAGGAAAGGGCCCCGTGTTGTCTTTGGGGTTAAAAATATTTTCTATTTCGAATGAAACAGAGATTTTTTTTTCGTAAAGATTGATTTCAAGGGGTTAATATTGCTGTGACAAATGGGTGTGATGTAAAAAAAGAAAAAAAAAAAAAAAAAAAAAAAAAAAAAAAAAAAATGAGGTGTGAATTGAAAACATTCGTTTGTCCAAACAATGTATATAACGTGACTCTTCACGTATATAACGTGACTCTTGATACAATGCTGCCAACCATTTTTCGGGGCCTTCATGGTTTCTTTTTTTTTTCGATGCAGACGACACGATAGCAAGAGTATTAAAAAGTCAACTTTTTAGTACTCCGTACTAAAAAGTAGAGTCCCAAAAAGTTTTACTTTTAAGTCCCCAAATAATTCTCAAAAAGGGACTTTTTATACCATGAGTAATAGAAAATCTTTTTTAAAGAAAACGGATCCATAAGGGGCAATGAACTCCCAAATTAAACTCATTTGAAAGAATTCAATTACTGGCCTTGACCAGTTATTTGCATTTTTTGACAACAGTTTTGTTTAGTAGTGTAGTGCATTTGCAATCAAAAAAATCGTATTTTTTTCCCCACATGTCCAGACAATCAAGTTCATCAAAAATGTCTGACCAACTTTTACACTTGCCAAGGTCAAAAAAGCAGAACTCCAGACATTTTTCTCCGGAAAAAACGTTCGTCCAGCATGGTAGACGAACGGAACCCACTCGTCATGCTCGTCAAACAGGTTCATAATGTGATCGATATTAAATCTCCGCCAGAGATTCTTCCTTAACATCCCGAGCAGAAATTTTCGGTACAAATTCCCGTTCGAGGAGTTCCCCTGATCCCGAGAAAATTTTCGATCCCGATTTCCGGATCCCCGGAAAAATTTGAATACATTCCAATTTTTCTTAATTTTTTTTCCCGTGGTTTTTCTAATTCCCGGAACACTAACGAAAATTTACGGGAAATCCCGGAAATTACCCACGATCCCGGCGAATTTTAATTTTCGGAGTCCCGAGAAACGATTTTTCCTTAAAAATGGGAAATCCCAAATCCTAAATACACAAATTTCCCGTCGTTTTTAAATTTCTGGGGAAAATCCCAGAGAATTTCCCCAGGGGGAAATCCCGGAAATTACCCAGAGTTCCGGTGAACTAAAATTTTTTGAATCCCGGCAAAAGATTTTTTTCTCAAAAAAGGGAGTTCCCGAATCCCAGATTCATAAATTTCCCGTTGTTTTTTAATTCCCTGGAAAGAAATCCGGATAATTCACGGGAAATCCCGGAACAAACCGGGACCCTGGCGAACTTTAATTTCCTGAATCCCGGGGAACGATTTTTTTTCTCAAAAACGGGAAATCCCAAATCCCAAATTCATAGATTTCCCGTCGTTTTTTAATTCCCTGGAAAAAAATCCGGATAATTCACGGGAAATCCCGGGAACGACCCGGGACCCCAGCGAATTTTAAGACGCTCCAAATGAATGGATTTCAAAAGTGGTACCTCTTTCGGAAGTATGCGAAATTAAAAAAAAAAAATTTCGAAACGTCCTCCCTCCGAGGTCATTGACCTTTCGGGGCCCCCTCCCACATCATTGTGTAGCCCTTCCGCTAAGGTACCTTCATGATTTCCTTCCCCTCCTCCAAAATGTAACACGGGCGAGAAAAAAAAAATAAAAAATCGAAAACTTGATTTTTGGCCCCCGCCCCCTATTTCTGCACAGGGAAGGTCCAAGACCTATATATCATGATATGCCTATGGGGTACCTATATAATGGTGGCATTCCCCCCGGATCTCCCCTAAGGGCAGATTTCATATGCTTACTCGGGTATACCCTTTCCAGTCGTTTTTTAATTTCCAGTAAAAATCGCGATAATTCCCGAGAAATCCCAGGACCCTGGCGAATTTTAATATCCCAAATCCGGGAAACCATTTTATTTCCCAAAAACGGGAAATCGCAAATCCCAGAATCACAAATTTCCCTTCGTTTTTTAATTAGCAGGAAAAAATTGCAATAATTCACGGGAAATCCCGGGACCCTGGCGAATTTTAACTCCCCGAACCCGGGAAATGAATTTTTCTCAAAAACGGGGAATCCCAAATCCTAGAATCACAAATTTCCCGAATTCCGGATTTACGAATTTTCTGGGAAATCAGAATCTCTAATCCCGGGTAAGAAAATGCTCTGAAAAAATGTCAAAGAAAAAAAGGTGAGGAAAATACAAGTTAAAAGAAAATATTCTCCCCATATTTAAAAAAAAAAAGGGGAAGCGCATGAATAAATTGATGATATAAAGATATAAATGGTAATATTAATATTTTACGATTTACTATTTTTAGTTCTGATTTTTAAAGTGGATTACTTTTCACACAGCGTGGGCCACTACAACAGCACCAAAAATAAAAAGAAACGAATTCCTTCCTCGGAAATACAAATAAGCTCAGCTTAATCCAAAATGATTTCGGTTTTTTTAAGGAACACTCAAGTGGTTATTTAGATTTTTTTTTTTGTTTGTTCGAAACCTCGAGCTTCGTTTTGTTCACCTCAATGCCTCAAGGTGAATTCGAGTTTATAAAATAAGTCTTGCAATATTTCGAAGGTCATTTGCGATGTTATTGAAAATGTTTAAACTTACATTTCAATTTTTTTTTTCTGAAGCGCAATTACTTAAAACAAAAAAAGCGGCAGAATTTCATGATAAAATTTTCTTTTTTTTTGTATTTACGGTTGAAAGCTTCCTTAAGCTATCGTCCTTTGTCTATCTCAGGTATGGCATGCAAAACGTTCGTGACGTCCAATCGTTTTTTGCGTAATAAATCATCAAAGTTCCCTTTGCCACTTGGAAATATAAATCACTCTTATAGGAACTCATCTTTCGAAAAAAAAAAGTTTAAAGCACCCCGCTGGGATCATTAGTCAAAAAAGTGCGAAGAACTAAGATTTGTTTATAAAAATCGAGTAGGTGTTTTAAGGAATTTACTTTTTTTAACATTTCCTTTTAATAAAAAATTTTAAAAACCCTGCGACATGCGATACTCCTTGGGTTGGGCAGCACGAAAAAAAAAAAAAAAGTGTGTAAAACCATTAATCAAGCCTGGTTTTTGATTACTCAGTTAGCAAAAACCTGTTGGTTGTCTCCGGAGAAATCGTAAATAGATGCAATGAATAATCAATCGGTTACCCTACATTTTGATAATGTTTAGTTTTTTAAAAAAAATGGGCAACGCCTAAACCGAGTAGCTCTTTCGGTTGACAAAATAAAATGACATCCATTTTTTTAATAAAAGAAAACCTACTGCTTTACACGTAGAGTTTTAAGACTAAACTCGTGAAATGTTTTGGTAACCTGCCATCCATCGGTCTTCCAGTTCGATTAAATGAAGCCTCGGGGTAAGATGAGATGACCTTTCAAACCAGAAGTCTTTTCTAATGCGAACATTATTTAAACACATTATACAGCTGTACTGCCTTGTACTTTTTTTATTATTAAAAAAAAAGCATTCGGACACCGGATTTTTTTTTTTCTACGAGTAGTTTTTTGAATGAAATAGGTAAGATCATTGCACAACAATCGACAGAGATGCATTATTATTCGAAATGAGGAAATTAATATCTTGTCAAGGATTATATGAGAAAAGTTGAATGATAACAGATAAAATCGAGTAAATCAAGTAATAAGTGGAGTCAACGGTTCATCGACTGCCTGTTTTTTTTTTCTTGTAATTACAGGCGACAAAAGAACCACTTTTATGTCACATATCAGTCTGTAGTAAATAAAGATTCTGATTTCCCGGGAAATTTGTGAATATGGGATTCGGGATTTCCCCGTTTTTGAGAGAAAATAGGTTTCCGGGAACCGGGAAATTAAAATTCGTCGGGATCCCGGGTGATTCCCGGGATTTCCCGTGGATTCTCGGGAATAATCCCAAAAAATTTGAATCCCGGGAATCGGGATTGAAGATTTTACTGGCAGAATTCTCCCGGGAATAAAAAAAAACGACGGAAAAAAAATCCCGAAAACTTTACATCCCGGGAATTGAGATTGAAAATTTTATCAGGATGCTTAGAATTCTCGGAAATTTTTCCGGAAATGAAAAAACGACGGGAAAAATCTCGAAAAATTTGAATCCCGGAAATAGGGATTGAAAATTTTAATGCAATTCCAGGAATTCTCGGGAATTGTCCCAAAAAATTTGAATCCCGGGAATCGGCATTGAAAATTTGATTGGGATCTCGGCAATTCTCCCGGGAATAAAAAAAAACGACGGGAAAAAATCCCAAACAATTTAAATCTAGGGAATCTGAAATGAAAATTTTATTGCGAACCCGGGAAATCTCGGGAATTTTCCCGGGAATAATCCAATAAAATCTGAATCCCGGGAATTCTCCTGGGAATAAAAAAAAACGACGGAAAAAACTCGAAAACTCGACATCCCGGGACGGTTTTCTCGAAAACTTTACATCCCGGGAATTGGGATTGAAAATTTTATCAGGATGCTTAGAATTCACGGAAATTTTTTCGGGAATGAAAAAACGGTGGGAAAAATCTCGAAAAATTAGAATCCCGGGAATAGGGATTGAAAATTTTAATGCAATCCCAGGAATTCTCGGGAATTGTCCCAAAAAATTTGAATCCCGGGAATCGGCATTGAAAATTTGATTGAAATCTCGGGAATTTTCCCGGGAATAAAAAAAAGATGGGAAAAAATCTCAAACAATTCAAATCCAAGGAATCTGAAATGAAAATTTTACTACGAACCCGGGAAATCTCGGGAATTTTTCCGGGAATAATCCAATAAAATCTGAATCCCGGGAATTCTCCCGGAAATTAAAAAAAAAAGACGGAAAAAACTCGAAAACTCGACATCCCGGGACGGTTTTCTCGAAAACTTTACATCCCGGGAATTGGGATTGAAAATTTTATCAGGATGCTTAGAATTCTCGAAAATTTTTCCGGGAATGAAAAAACGACGGGAAAAATCTCGAAAAATTTGAATCCCGGAAATGGGGATTGAAAATTTGATTGGGATCTCGGGAATTTTCCCGGGAATAAAAAAAACGATGGGAAAAAATTCGAAACAATTTAAATCCAAGGAATCTTTCTCGGGAATTGTCCCGAGAATCGGGGCAAAAAATTTGAATCCCGGGAATCGGCATTGAAAATTTGATTGGGATCTCGGGAATTTTCCCGGGAATAAAAAGAACAATGGAAAAATCCCAAACAATTTAAATCCAAGGAATCTGAAATGAAAATTTTACTACGAACCCGGGAAATCTCGGGAATTTTCCCGGGAATAAAAAAAAAAGACGGAAAAAACTCGAAAACTCGACATCCCGGGACGGTTTTCTCGAAAACTTTACATCCTGGGAATTGGGATTGAAAATTTTATCAGGATGCTTAGAATTCTCGTGAATTTTTCCGGGAATGAAAAAACGACGGGAATAATCTCGAAAAATTTTGAATCCCGGGAATAGGGATTGAAAATTTTACTGCAATCCCAGGAATTCTCGGGAATTGTTCCAAAAAATTCGAATCCCGGGAATCAATATTGAAAATTTGATTGGGATCTCGGGAATTCTCCCGGGAATAAAAAAAAAACGACGGAAAAAATCCCAAACAATTTAAATCCAAGGAATCTGAAATGAAAATTTTACTACGAACCCGGGAAATCTCGGGAATTTTCTTGGGAATAATCCAATAAAATCTGAATCCCGGGAATTCTCCCGGGAATAAAAAAAACGACGGAAAAAAAATCCCGAAAAATTTTAATTCCGGGAATTGGGATTAAAAATTTTATCGGGATCCTTAGAATTCTCGGAAATTTTTTTTTCTCTCCCTAGGCCCTATTCCCTAGGGTCTCTCCTAGGGTCCTAGTTCAAAAAAAATTTAATTTTGGGGCACGAGCCTTATGGTAGCCTTTATTCATATCTTTTTCGTACGACCAACAACAGTCTTTCCGTGGGCATAAATTTTACAGAATTTTTTCAGAAAAAAACCCTCAATTAAAAAATTGAGAAGGTTCCAATTTTTTTGCAAACAGACCCACAGGTCCAAGGTCAACGAGCAAATTATTCCTCTGCATAATCCCCATCAGCCGAAGGATATTTTGTCGTTAGAAAACTGATTTATAGATATTATTGAACATACGCACAGAGATGTCTCATTAAAAAAACCTTGAATTACCGCATAACATTTTTCACGTATCTCTGTTTACAAGTTTGTTTCGTTTGTCTTGAACTTTTGACCGTTTCGAAGGAATCGGGTATGGACGAGAAGAATTTTTTCTTCTCCTCACGTCCAATTAACAAAGTTAAAATAAAAAAATGGAACAAGAGTTAAAATCGAATAATCGTCACGTATACGTCAATATTTATCCCCACACACTCATCAATACCATCTTGACTGCCAAAACAGGCGAAATGTATAAAATTTAAACACTTCAACAAAACTCCTTCACAAATAAAAAAATAAAAAAATAAAAAAAAAATGAATGAATCCAAACAAGTTCGACGAACATTTCAATTCAGGCAGTCTGCTTGACCTCGCACTGATAATCTCGGTAGATGCTCTAGTTTAGGCGGGTTTGGTGTCAAAAGTTATGATTTTTCATTTACGTTGCACGGACGAACGAAATAATAAATAAAATAAGTAATAAATTATCTGTGATCAATCACAAAACTGACGAAAAAAAAACCAATCTGCATGATCGATCAAGCGGAATAAATCAATCGAAAAAAAATTTTCGTGCGTAATTTTAAATAAAAAAAAAGGATTGCCGCAAAAAAAATTAGTACGGAATTTTGCCGCCAGGCTCGCGGAATAATTTTCGAAATGACAAACCTCAATCTGAAATTCTTAAGGGGGTGTATATGTACACTTAGATGAACAGTGGATATGCCGTATACGTATATAAATGTACAGTACAATTCGCAACAAATTGTTTTCCTGAATGTCAGTATAAGTATACCATATATGTATCCGTATAGATATACAAAACAATGAACCGCAAATCCAACTGATCAATAATATACTGTATAAATATACTGTGTAAGTACAACTGTATAAATATAGCGTACAAATATACTCTGTAAATATACGATACAAATATGCTACGTAAATACTGTGCAACTATATAAATGTACCGAACAAATATAGTGTGTAAATACACTATATCAATATACCGTATAAGCATACTTTGTAAAAATACTGTATAAATATACTGTGTAAATACAACTATAGCACGGTACATTTTAAATGTTCTGTGTAAATACGACTATATAGATGTGCGTAAAAATACACTGTGTAAATGTACGATATAAATATACTCTATAAATATACTGTGTAAATACAATTATAGTACGGTACATTTTAAATATACTGGATAAATATACTACATAAATATACCTTACACCCAAAAAAATTCTGCTTTGCGTCTAAGCAAAAATGCTTTGCGACAAAGCATTTTTGCATAATTTAGGTCTAAGCAGTAAAAATGTTTTGTGTCAAGACTCGCGAGTGCTTTGCCGCAATTATAATGTCGTCGAATATTCATTTTTTTGGGTGTACACTGAAAAACGATTTAGTTGACCCAACGAAAAAATTAGTAAAGCAAATATCACCCCAAAAATTTTGATTTTTTTTTTTTTTTTTTTTTTAATATTCTTTATTATTTCCAATCTGTTACATTTTATAATAACAATGGGGAAATCGTTAAATTAGTTCGGTTTAGGGAGATCGTTCCGTTTTCCAAACTATAAGCACATGAGAGGGAGGTAGTCCAGTGACGACCTCCGGAAATTAAATGTACTAGTTCTTGAAAATGCAAACCAAAATAAAAACAATTAAAAATGAAAACGAAATGGTTTGCTGATTTAAGCTAAAATTTTGGTTAGGACAACCAATTTTTAGGTTCAGCTGACCAAATGATTGGCTGAACCTAAAAATTGGTTGTCCTAACCAAAATTTTCAAGGTGATACTTGCTTCACTAATATTTTGGTTGGGTCAACTAAATCGTTTTTCAGTATATAAATATACTGTGTCAATACAAGTACATAAATGTGCCGTACAAATACACTGTGTAAATGTACGATATAAATATACTCTATAAATATACTGTGTAAATACAACTATAGTACGGTATATCTTAAATATATCGTGTAAGTATACTATATCAATATACCGTATAAATATACTTTGTAAATACACAGTGTAAATATAGTATATAAATATAAGTAAAAATACCGTATAATTATACTCTGTAAAGATACGATATAAATATACTCCGTAAATATACGGTGTAAATACAACTATACACTGAAAAACGATTTAGTTGACCAACCAAAATGTTAGTAAAGCAATTATTACCCCAAAAATTTTTAATTGGTTTTACAGGTTAGGACAACCAATTTTTTGGTTCAGCTGACCAAATTTGATTGGCTGAACCAACAAATTAGTTGTCCTAACCAAAATTTTTGGGGTGATATTTGCTTTACTAACAATTTGGTTGGGTCATCCGAAAGGGTTTTTCAGTGTATATAAATGTGCCGAGCAATATAGTGTGTAAATATACTATATCAATATACCGTATAAATATACTTTGTAAATATACCGTATAAATATACTCTGCAAATATACGATATGAATATACTGTGAAAATACAACTATATAAATGTACCGTACAAATATACTGTGTAAATATACGATATAATTACAACTACATACATGTACTATGTAAACATAAGATATAAATATACTGTGTGAATACAACTTTCTAAATGTACTGTATAAATATACTCTGTAAATATACGATAAAATAATACTGTGCGAATACAAGTACACTGAAAAACGATTTAGTTGACCCAACCAAAATGTTAGTAAAGCAATTGTTACCCCAAAAATTTTGGTTAGGACAACCAATTTTTTGGTTTAGCTGACCAAATTGGATTGGCTAAACCAAAAAATTAGTTGTCCTAACCAAAATTTTTGAGGTGATATTTGCTTTACTAACATTTTGGTTGGGTCAATCGAAAGGGTTTTTCAGTGTATATAAATGTACCGTACAAATATAGTATGTAAACATACGATATAAATATACCGTGTAAATATATGACATAAATATAGTGTGTAAATACCACTATGTACATGTACCGTATAAATATACTGTGCAAACAAACTTGATAAATATACCGTATAGATATACTCCATAAATATACGATCTTAATATACTGTGTAATTACAACTATATTAATGTACTGTACAAATACACCGTGTAAATATGCTATATAAATATACCGTATAAATATCATATGTAAAAACACCATAAAAATATACCGTATGAATGAATATACAGCATAAATATACCACATCAACAACTGTATAGATATACAGAAAAATTAATATAATACATGTTTACCGTCACTATCGGGGAAAAAAAATTACGTAAGCAAGAAAAAAAAAAACATGGGCCGGGGGGAGTTACATAAACCTTCACAACGCTCGGGGAAGGGAAAACCTTAAAATATTTTTCATTCCCGTGAAAATAAGATCCGTCTCTCATCAAGGTTTTTTTTCCTTCCGAGACAACAACAAAAATTACTGACAAAACAAATCAAAACAGATAAATCACGCATTTATGCTCCTTACAGAAACAACAACAAGAAAAAAAAAAAAAAAAAACTTTTTTTTTTATTATATAGGGCACGAAAATACTGTTCTCGATATTAGAAGCGAAAAACATAGTATAATTTATGGTATTAAAAAGTCAATAACAAACCATTAATTGAGCGAATAGCGAAGGTTATTCATTAATACTAAATTAAAATATCAATTCAACTTATTGCCAACACGATCAGAGAAGATTGAGTCGAGTCATGCAAAAAAAATTGAAAACCCCGACAAACGAATTACGATTTATTGTTTTTATTTATTTTTTTTTTTTTTCTGAACTTATTTATTTATTTTTCGATTGATATTGCTGCATACAAAACTGCGGCATTTTTTTTTTTTTTTTCACCTTTACGGTGCAAATTCTTGAGAAAAAAAAAATCGTAACGTGTTATATGCCAGTCAGCAGGAGATGATTTTTTTCTTTCCCGCCAGTAAAAAAAATGTAATATTTATACACTTTTTTTTTTAAAGTTTAATTTTAGAAATGATTACGGGACTTGATTCACAACTGAATGAAAAAAATAAAAAAAACTTGTTTTGCGAATTTTAATTATCGCAAATTATCGGAGAAAAATGATACAAAGAATTTAATACGAGTTGCATGATTATGAATGGCAAGATTTTATGTAAATTATATGTACATTTAAAAACTCGAACGATTAGATTGCAGCCAGCTTTTAGAAGGAGGTCTTTTGAAGCCGGATTAGACCCGAAAACCCAAAGTTAACAGACTGTTATCTTTATTTATTTATTTTTTTTTTTTTTTTTTTTTTTTTTGGGGGGGGGGGGAGGGGAGTATTTGGGCACATAGTTTATAATTAGGAGAAGCCCTCGGGCTGAAAATTAAAATGCGTCTGACGAGGCGAGGTGTAGTTTAGGGTTGCGATTCCGATTCGGCAGAATTTTGACTATGTATCTGAAAGATTCCGATTCCGATTCCAACTAAAAAATATTTAAAACGACGCCGATTCCAATTCCGATTTAAACCAAACTGTAATAACGCTATTTTCGTGCTACCCTAGTCAATCAGAATCGAAAATATTACAACATATGATATAATACTATATAATATTCTACCATATCTTATAATATTGTACAATTGAAGACTCCTCGGGAATAAACAAAGATGTCCAACGCAAACGCCGTGGACATCTTTGTTTATTCCCGAGGAGTCTTCAATTTAGAATATTGTATAATATTTTAGAATATTACATTTCTAAATATTTCAGAATCCTACATTTTAAAATATTTTATAATCGTACACAGTAAAAAATTTTATGTCAAAATCAACATAAGTAGGTCCACATAATTCTTATGTTATTTTTGTTTATGTTTACCTTTTGGGAAAAATAACAGAAAAAAAAGAAGAAATGGGTTCTTCCCAAAAGACCGAATGTTAAAACTGGGAAGAACCCAAGGAGGGATTTAGTCAATATCGAGAAGAAGAAATTAGACTTCATGGAGCTTTTTGCCGAAAAAGCTAAAGGAAGCAAGGAAAAAAAAGAAAAGAAGGAAAGGAAAGGAAAGAAAAGAAAAGAAAGGAAAAAAGGATAGGAAGGAAAAATCAACGCAGGGACAGGAACAGGATGACGACTACATGTTCCTCATGTCCTGTAAACCTTATTTCGCGGAAATGTCAAAAAAAAAAAAAAAAAAATTGGAACTCCGATGCAAGATCATGACACTTCTTATGGAAGCCGATAAAGAAGAATTTGTTTACCGTTAACCTCTTAACGACACATATTGACCTATCAAGTTTACAACTCCAAAAAACCGAACACCACAAGTGGCAACAACTTGGAGCCCTCGCACATTTGAAACCGGAAAAGAGCAGGATCAAAAGCAAGTCCAACCTGAGCAACAGCAACAGCCTCAGCTACAGCCTCAGCCTCAGCAGCAGCCTCAGAAAAATATGAAAGGAGAAAAAAGTGACTTTTAGTGATACCTCTTTAAAAAATAAGTGACTTTTAGGGACCTTGGTTAAAAATAGTGACTTTTCCCTAAAAAAGTGACCGAATTCGAGCCCTGCGGTATAGTTTAAAATATTTTAGAATCGTACATTTTAAAATATTTTAGAATCCCATATTTTAAAATATATTTTAGAATCGTATATCCCGAGTAGAGGACGTCTTGAAGAGAATTGTCTTAGAGAGACGTCTTGAGAGCTCTTAAAGATGTCTTATAATACGATAATGCCCCACCTTGAAGACGTTTTAAAGACGTCATCCTCTAAAAGGTGTCTTAGAGATGTCTTAAAGGTAAAACGTCTTAAAGACGTCTTCAAGGTGGGGCATTAGCGTATTATAAGACATCTTTAAGAACTCTCAACTTTTCTGCCTTACCTGGCTACCTCTTTGTAGAAATTTTGACAGAATTCAGCAATATTCCAGGCTTTTCTTGGCCAGGTGAACTGCCTGCGCTTAACTTATGTCAGTATAAAATATTTTAGAATCGTACATTTCACCATATCGTATATTATAGATATTCATCCAGATACGCTACCATTGAAATTTGGTTAAATTCTGTTGAGTGGTTCAGAAACGGTGAGCAGGGCTAAAAGTATGGGTATAGGCCTAAAAACCGATATCTCCAACTTTTGAAACGTCACGATATGACGTCATCGATTACGTCATCAAAGCGATTTGGATGCTGATTGGCGGGTTCCTCGTGGGAGCTAACGAAAAACTAACCGTATTTTTGAAAATATTTTCGGGGTAGAGGATTCCAAATCTGAAAACATTTTTCCGAAATTCGGATTCCTTATGGCCGTATTGCGGCTTTGGAGGACTTCTGATCAAAAAACTAACCGTGTTTTTGAGGATATTTTCGGGGTAGAGGATTCCGAATCTGAAATAATTTTTCCGAAATTCGAATTCTTTATGCCCGTACTCGGCTTTGATAGACCTCTGATCGAAAAACTAACCATATTTTTGAGAATTATTTAAATAGTCGACAAAGCACTTTGATCGGTTCACCGATCTCATTTTTTAATTAATATTTTTAAACGTTAATATTGCATTAAATGGGGCGAAACTTATACCGAATTGTTCCTTATTATTAGAAGAAGTCGAATATACATTTTAAAAATGTCGGTAAGCTTAAATTAAGTCAATATTCGCAAAATTTAATGTTGTTTACATAAAAAACAAAATGGCCGATGTAAAAAAACATAAACAATCGGTTCATTTTGCGAATATTGACTTCATTTAAACTTACCGACATATTTAACATGTATATTCGACTTCTTCTAACAATAAGGAACAATTTGGTATAAATTTTTAATTATAATTTTTGATCCTACTTATTAATTCCAAATTATTCAAATATAATATTTGAATAATTTGGTATAAGTTTCGCCCCATTTAATGCAATATTAACGTTTACAAATATTAATTAAAAAAACTATTTTTTTTAAAAAACCGGACGGTGAACCGGCCGGTTTTGTCTAGCCAACGAAGTGCCTAAGATCTGACTACCCCTGCCTTAAAAGCGACGTTCAAAATAATTAACTTAAAAATAAATTGAATGATATTACAACTCCGAGCAAAAGTTTCTTATATTAAATTTGTCCCGTCGGGATGGTTATTATAGTTCTTAATAATTTTTTTACAAATAAAAATCTAAGACGTAATATGTGAGATAAAGACGGGTTCGGTCTTTTCTTAGCAAATGATACAATTTTGCTGCATTATTAAACAGTAATGATAAAAAGTTAATGCCGTTTGGCACTGCCCTTTTTCAAAAATTAAAATTTGGCGCAAACATGTCCCTCGGCTTTTGTAGCAGCAAAGAGCATATTTTTTGATAGCAAAGCCAGTGTTTTTGTTTATTTTATTGATATTCATAAGTTTTTCTCGCGGTTTTTCGTATTTACGGGCAGGTTTAGTCTTGTTTTTAGTAAAGTGAATTTAATTTTTAAATTTTTTGTTTTTCAGATTTCCACGGCTTCCTGCTTAGCTCCAGTTCTTTGCTAATTCCTACGAGAGGAACCAGCAGTTTATCAGATAAGTTAACTCTTTCTTATTAAAAAAACTTAAGAAAAAAGTTTTGCTTTGTGCGTTTTTTTTTCTTTTTTAGGTGAAGGACAAAGAAATGGAATTAAGCGATCCGTTTATTAGTTTTAATTACGGATTTCCTATCGATATTAGAACGACCAGAAGGAACAGAGCAACAATTCTATTTGATGAATGACTTATCTCGAGGTGAATTAAAAGCTCAAGTTAAGCTCAATCGCTTTCATTGTCACTATGAACAGGTCTAATTATTTTTTTGCTGACAAGAGGGAAATGGGAATATTACCAAATCAATGCTTCTTATGGCTGCATACTTGAATGATAATAATGTGGCAAAATCACGACTTGCAAATGCACATAACCAATCATTGACGTTACGGAAGCATTACCAATATTACCAAAAGTAAAAGAAAATTGAATGCATTTCGGAATCACATGTTGTGATAACAAGGTTAGGTTTAAAGCCTGCCTCATTACTGTTATTATAAATATGAAAATAAAAAAACTTGATAAAAATAAGTTTTTTTTTTTAATTTAGCGCAACGCATTAAACAATTTTCGTGAAATTAATCACAACTTTTATATCATCTTGTTTTTTTCCAAAATTTTCATGACCGGTTCAAAATCAAAACCGTGACAGTCACACACGTGCCTCCCCAAGCTTAACGAGGACCTGACATGAGACATGAAAACCAAAGCATTTAACATATTCATAACTGTACGAAATGTTTACCTTTTATCGTCTAGATTTTGGTGAAAATGCATCATCCAAATTTGGCCAACTTCGCCAAAAAAAAGACACGTTTTACTTTTTTTGTTTACATTTTCTCACTGCCGGAGACAGTCAATTTCCAATCTTCAAAATTTTTATAATTTAAGAAAAAGAAACAAAGGAGAAAAAAAAACGTTCTCTATGCTTTTCCCAAATTTTTAAATAACAAAATAACTTGTCAAGGCAATTACGTTAATTTAAATAATAAATCATCAAAAAAATGTTCCACACATGAGATAATAGGTAAAATTGTATTTCAAAAGATTTATCCACGTGGAAGTCTATTTTTTCTTTCTTCCTTAAAAACGCTTTTGATTTTTTTCTAGGATTTTAAAGATATATTACTAATTAATGTATCTCATTAAATAATGATTTTTTTTTATTTTTTTTTTTTTTATTAAATGAACATTTTACTCCAAGGTCATTATCTTTTATTTTTTCTTTACGTTTCAAATGATGAAAGACTAGACACTAAAAAACAGAAATTGTAAGAAAGATGCAAATTCATCCATTTAGATGCAGACTGCGTAATGAATTTAACATCAGAATATCTAATATTTTAATAATAATAATAATTTTTTTTTCTTTTTTTATTTTCAAATTAAAAGATTTTTGATGACTGAAAGCTAGAACTAATATGCAATTAAAAATGAAACAAAAGGAATAAAATGCGTTTCAATTTTGTTTTTTTTTGTCTTTTTATTACCAAAAACGTTGCATGCGAAATGAATGGTTTGCAATGCTCTGCTTATAAAAATGATTGGCTACTGCTTGTGATGAAATGTCTTTTTAAAAAAACCTTCCATAGGTCAAAATTAATTACGACGAAACCTAACCGAGGATCACTCTTTACAAAGAGGCAAGATTTATCTCGCACTTCGCAAGATCGAACACCCCCCAATAAGCAAAGAAATATTAATATTTATAAAATACTTTTAAAATATTTTTCAATATTTTAAAAATATTATGCAAATATTTTTTGAAACAAGAAAAAAATAAAAATATTTTAAAAGTTTTGACAAAGATTTTGAAATTTTTTTTATTGCTTTTTGTTCCAAAAAATATTTGAAAAATATTTTTAAAATATACAAAAATATTTCATAAATATTTTATAAATATTAATATTCCTTTGCTCGTTGGGTAAATTTTGAAAATTTCAGCTGGAGTTCCAAAGGTTAAAATGGTTTTTTGAAACAGTGCATTTACAAAATAGGTTTTATGTAAATTTGGTCAAGACAAGATAAAGGGGCCCAAAAAGTATTTTAATGCCACTGGTCTTTGTTTCCAGTGGCTTTGAAATTTGGCTGGAATTCGAAATTTTTTGCAGCGTAGCATTATGTTGCCAAAATTTTTATTTTTCAATTTCCAATGTTGCGCAACATGTTGCAACATGCACAACAACTATTTCCACCCGTTACTGCAACTTATTTCATCGTAAAATTATAATTATAAATAAATTATGATTTAATTGTTATTAAATTTTATTTAATATTATATTTAGGCTTAAAATTTATCGCACCAATATATTATGTTTGAAGCAGTATTTTTAATTTAAATTTCCAGTATTTTTATATATATAAAATCCAGTAATATCAATTATTTTAGGCAGTATTTTTTTCCAGTATTTTAAAATCATTTGGGCAGTATTTATAAGTTCAAGAGGGGGCAAAACATGAAGGAAACTGAAAAAAATAGGACCACAAAAATAATTTCTGACTTAAAATAACGCGATCAAGAAATCTACAGCTAAAAAATTTTAATTTTCCTTTGATTTGCATTTTGAAAGTAAGATTTTTGAAATGTCAGCATATTAATTAAAAATGATGTAAAATTCCTTTAAAATATGTAAAAAACATTTTTTTGAGATTGTACCGTTAATTTTACTAAAAAATTATTTAAATTTAGGCATAGCGCTTAACGTCAGTCTCATATACCCCCGGTCGGGGGTGGGGGGCGCGAAGCGAGACTCATTTGCACTCGAGTGCAAAAGATCTGCTCCAATTTTCATCGAAAAATTTAGTCCATTTGTCAGAAAATTTGAAAACGATTATTAATTATTTTGCCAAAAAGGCTTATGCTCTATCAGATCTTTTCCATATGAATTCTTCCATGAAATTTTTTTGAAAAAAATTCTGACATCTTTTCTATCATTTTTCATCTTTAAGAGGAGGCTTCAGATATTTATTTAAATATACCAAAATAAATTTCCATGGCTTAGAACTTTTTTTTGGAGATACAAATTAGAAATCTGGCTTCGTAGCGAACTTCACAGTGATACTGGCATCTTTCCTTCAAAATTTCAGATTCTCAGGTTGTAAAGAAACTCCGGAAAACGCTTTGGAAAATATATTCCCGACATTTATTTTTGAAAACGTTTTCCGGAGTTTCTTTACAACCTGAGAATCTGAAATTTTGAAAGAAAGATGCCAGTATGAATATAAAGTTCGCTACGAAGCCAGATTTTTAATTTGTATCTCCAAAAAAAAGTTTTAGGCCAGGGAAATTTATTTTGGTATATTTAAATAAATATCTGAAGCCTTCTCTTAATTCTTTTTCCTGGCAAAAATGTAGTACAGTACACCTCGGTTATAACGCGATCCAAGGGACCGGAGCCTAAACCACGTTATAGCCGGGGTCGCGTTATAAACAAAGTTAACTTTTCTTTTTTTAAAAATGTTTTTTAGGTTAAAAGACTTTATTTTAACAAGAAAACAAAATTATTTTTTGCTTTTTGGTTTGAAAAACACCCGAAGACGGATTTTATGAATCTTATTGCCATTTAGGTACGCAATAAGGGTTACATTTTTTGAGGTCAATAATACAAAATGTTGACAAATAAACTGAATTGAAGCCCTAAAAAAAAAGATTGACTTTCTTTTTCAAATTTATTTTCTCTGTGCCTGACTTCCAAATAAAAGATCTGCAGAGTAATTCAAACGCTACAAAAAACTTAAACAAAAAAACCCATAAAAAAAGGTTTTCTGCTCCGCTCCGTTGGCAATAAAAACGTTTTTAGACAAAAAACCTGACCCAAGTCGTGCCGCGCTAAAAGCGGGGGGCAAATACAAAGGATCATATAGGATTTTAACAAAATTACCCAAAAAACCGCGCTATAACCGATGTAAAAGAACAGTCATAACATGTGGGAAAAAGTAAGTCTTGAAAAAAAAAAGAAGGTTCAGACTCTTATACCGAAATATTTCAGAGAGAAAACCGCGTTACTTCCGAGGTCTCACTGCGTTATAAGCGAGGATAAATATACATAATCTTATGGGATTCCACCGGGACCGGCGTTATAACCGCACTATAAGCGATTTCGCGTTATTTCCGTGGGCTTTATAACCGAGGTGTACTGTATTTTACTAATATTTTATTATTATTTACCGAAAAAAAAAAAAAAAATTAATAATACTGATTTTTCAATTTTTTTTAAAATTGAACATCCAATAATGGCCATTTCAATTTTTTACTGACGTTTTTTTAATAAACTAACCGTTCCGGGGTATATGAGACTGACGTTAAGCGTTAAGGTGACGCAGGAGTGATTAATTTTTTTAAACACCCTATACTTCGAAAAACTCTAATAATAACGTTTTGGAGCCAGATATCAAAATTCCGCTTCCGAGCAACAATTTTTATCAATCTTAGGCACCTTCAGGAAAAATTCCATACCTGACCACACAGTACTTTTCGGGAAACTTTGATTTAGGATAAATTCCCGGGAATTTATAGTAGATTAAGGTTTCCCAAAAAAGTACTGTATGGTCAAGTGTGGAATTTTTCCTGAAGGTGCCTAAGATTGATAAAAATTGTTGCTCGGAAGCGGAATATTGATATCTAGCACCAAAAGGATAATATTTGCATATTTCGAAGTATAGGGTGTTCGAAAAAATGAATCACTCTTGCGTCACCTTAAGGGCAGTCTCCACTTGATAACGTTCACCGCATTCGAGTTATCCGACTTCTCAATGAACGTATTCGCACCGGACGTTTTGTGAATCTTTTACCACGATTTTTTTTATCATCTTCTGCTTTTTTTTATTTACATACATTAAAAATGGCGGTTTGAAAGATGTTTTTAAGGAATTAAAAAGAAAAATCTTAATTCGGGCATGGGGAAGATAATAAATCTGTTCCAAAACGAATTCTGGGTAAGCCAATTTTGTATACTTAATGAAATATAAGGTACTCTTTTTGTGCTACGAACGTTTACGGGAGTAAAACCTGCAAAGTACTTCCGTTAATCGCGAAGACGGACAACGAGAGTGCCGTGAACGTTATCAAGTGGAGACTGCCCTTTACGCCTAAATTTAAATCATATTTTAGTAAAATTAACGGTACGATCTCAAACTATAACCACTTTCTTTATGTTCAAAAAATTTTCGTTTTTGACTTTTTTCCGGGTTCAGTCCCATACTTACAGAAAAAAATAAAACAGGTTTTAACCGATCCTAATTCAGTTTATACAAACTTTGATCGATTACTCTTGACAAATCCAAGGAAACTTACCTGAAAATAAAAAAAATAAAAAAATTATGAAATGACTATGTCTTTAAAAATGATTAGAGAATTTTTCCCGGTAAGGGAGCATTCAAGTATTACGTAAGACCGAAAGGGGGGAGGAAGTACTCGAAATTCTTACGGTTTCTTGCTTGGGGAAGGGGAGAATGTTTGGCAAATCTTACGTCAAAATTTCCACTATAACTTATTGTTCAGAATTTTTTTTTAATTTCAAAAAATTAGGTTGTTTTAATTTTTTTTCCGAATGTCTAAAGTCTAAAGTAGAAAAATTGAAAATTTTTTGAAAGAAATTTTAAGAAATAAAAATTTATTTTTTGGTGAGATTTTGTGGCAATTGTAGCCATCTTCAGGGGTATGAAAAATAGTACTCCAATTTAAAATTGGCGTTTAAAAAAAGGGGGGGGTCAAAGAAATCTTACTAATTCTTACCAAGGGGGAGGGGCTCCATATCCCGAAAAAAAAATATTAAGTAATACTTGAACGTTCCCTAATGTATCCAGAATCTTAGAGAATAAAAAAATTTCAAAGGTGCGAATTCAGTTGACTATCCTGACCAATTTCGGTAATAATGTTCGGTTTGGGATTCTTATGTTGGATGGCGATTGTTCCCGTACGAAAAAGTGATGTAAAAAATGTATAAAATTTTTACAAAATAAATGCAAAAAATGTATATAAAAAATGTGTTGTTTTCGTATCATTTATGCAAAAATTTGGTCATGCATAATTTTTTAAGCACCGAAAATATAGTTTTTTATGCATAATTTATGCATAAAATTTTTTAAATCATAAAGCACGAAAACTTGCAAAAATGTTGTTTATTCAATTTTTTTTATAATCATTTTTTATATATAAGACGAAAAAATCAAGAAAAGTGACGAAACGCACTAAGTCCACAGTTTTCATTAATTTTTGGTTTCGATCTCATCAACCGGACCAGATACAGAAAAACTATTTTCAAATTTGAAATCTACGCAAAATTTCCGATAAAAAAGGTTTTTTTTTTTTTTTTTTTTTTTTTTTTTTTTACAATTTTTATACAATTTTGGTTCTTACATATTTTTTCCGAAAGCTCGATGAGGCAAGCTTTCCCGTCGATTAAAAATTTTTAAAGAAATTCAGGAAAACTTATCTCATAGAAATAAAAAAAGTTAAGGGGTAGCACCTGCGAAAACCTAAACTTAGCAAAATAAGAACCACCCCATAATGCTTATGGTTCTGGTTCTAGTATTTTGGCTATAATGTTCCAAGGGTTTTGATTCGGTTCGGGTTAAGTAATTTGGAGTTATGGGCGATTCGATATGGCTCTGGTTTTCGAAACAAAAAAATTGAAAAACCAACTGGTAAAACCAATTTGGTTCCATTTAATTTTCCATCCCTGGTTTTGTCGATTGGCGAAACCGTTCAATTCCTGATGTCGATCGGCCTCTTGTGCCCTTCGACTGCAATACCGACAATTGAAAAATTTACGCTTCGTTTCTGGCTCAGAAAAAAAAAATAATAATAATACGTGCAAAATCACTTAAATGTTTTGGTCCGGAGCTACCATCACTTTCTTCAAATTATAGATTCTCAAAGGGAGGTCATGTTCAAGAAAATTATTAAAACAAATCAATTAGACTAAAACTTTCATTTCTCTCTTCCATCAAAAAAAAATTAAAAAGAGATTATTACATCAAGGTCGCGGACCACTTCAACATCACAATCTTTTTTTAAAAAAAAAGACCCGATTTGAAGAGCTTGGAAAACAAAGAAAAAAAAGGTAACCGCATAATCGATATTTTAAAAGAAATGATTGCCGTTTTAGGCACTTAACATATTTCTTTTAAAAATAAATTTTAACCGCAAAATCGATTCATGACGTAGTTATGACGTAGCCTATGACGTGATCGTCCCGAACCTAACTCAACATTTTCATTCTAGCAACGCACTGAATTTAATTCAAACTCATTTTTTTTCCTTGTTTTGACTGAGATATGACTCGCCATAATTTTTTCCTGGTTTAACGGCCCTCCGTTACTTTTTTCTTCTTCCTCGTGAGCGACTAGTTAGTAGCGAAATATTCGCCGTGCGAAAAAGTGTGGAGAAGGTAACGGATTAGCAAGCCGTCAATTTCAATTTCTTTCTTTTTTTTTTCAGAAAGAAAATTTTTTGTGCAGTGTGCAAAAAAAAAAAAAAAAAAAAAAACAATAATAATAATAATTTTCTTTAAATAACTTGACAGGTGCTTCCTGTTACATAAAAACAGAAAAAAAAAAATTCACAATGAAGCTTCGACCGAAAGTAAATATTGTTTCCATCTTGTTGTAAAGTTTTTATTTTTAAATATTATAAATGTTTGACCTTTAGAAATATTATTTTTTTGTCGGAACTTTTTGGATTTTTTCAAGATATGAAGTCAGTCACAATAAGTTTTACTGGTGGAAATGCAGGCGGTGGTATATATTATGACGTCATATTCACGAACCCTGACACGGAGCGTTTAACACAACTTTTTATCAGTTTGGTTAATCTGTGATATATGACAGAATGACAGTTTTAAACTTCATTAAACAGTGATGGCCCTTGAGGTGCTCGGTATTTTTTTTTTCTTTTTTTTCAAGGTGCGCGTGCATTTGGCAATGCAGTCAAAGGTTGTCAAATTATAAGAGATCGAAACACCTGAAACAGTGATAAAGAAAAAGAAGTATACCGATGTTGGATTTGAAATGAATTGGAAGGAACTTCTCAAAAGCTTTTATTAACTGCGTCTTATTGAAAAAAAAAAATCTTAAAAGCAATTAAGCTTGAAGTTTAAACTGGAGAATAAAAAATACATTCCCGGAAATTTTAAGGGATATTCCCGGCAGACTTAAGTAGGAACCCGACCATGAACTGTACAATTTTAAACTCATTTAGTATTGTTAAGTGCAGCAAATGAAAATTTTCATGCATGAAAGATTTCCCAGGGAAACAGAAATGAACTTACGGACTTAGGAGGTTTCTGAAATTTTTCAAGTTAGAAGTATTTTGCAAAAAAAAAAAAAAAAAAAAAAAAAAAAAAAAAAAAAAAAATCAAAACAGAAGTTCTTTGCCATTGTTAAGATATGGTGCGTTTTAAAACATTCATTTTGGACTAATTTTTTTTTTTTACTGTTTCCCCAAATCTCGATTTTTTAAACACAAAGGCTGTATTGTGTTTTATAGTCTTAAAGTTGGCCCCATAGCCCATAACATCAGTTTAGGAAAATAGTTATTTCACTTTTGTTTGCTAAACTCCAGTAATAACGACTCTTATTTCTCTTTTACGTTTCAGATGATCTGCTTGTACCGGCAAAAAAATTTCCCCACATTCCAGGATGGCACATCAGAAACCTTCCAACACTCTTAACAACGGATCATCCTCTAAACACAAAAAACCAACACGATCTTTAATCTAAATCTTCTTTGGGGCCCAACTCGTTTTTAAAACCGTGGGCGACGTCTTGTATCTGGACGTGCTCTCACCAGTTCATAGAGCTTACATACAATTAATTTCGGTTTTAAACAATTTAACTAACAAATTTTCTAATCAAATTAGCAAAAACAAAAGCTCAACCAATAACAGATCACAATCACAATATATTGGAGGATGAAAATAAAATTTTCCGGTAAAAAAAGTTCATTTTTTTATTTATAACTAGCTTCTCCACCATCTTCTTCGACAGAAAAAAATATTTCTGACATTTTGGACATTAAAACTTACTTCCCTTTCGAAATTTTTTTTGTCGAAAGAAAAAATATTTCGGACATTTTGGACTCACTTTCCATTCGAAAATATTTTTTCATCACTCCGGGCGGGAAATGAAGTTTTCCGCCCGCTAAAAAAACGAAAAAATTCATTTCCCGCCCTCGTTATGAAAAATACCTTACAAATCAGGCATGAAGGTAGCTTGCAGGCCTCGACTGGTTACGTCCCTCACTTCGTTCGGGCCGTAAACCCCACTCTCGGCCTGCAATACGCCACCTGCATACCTGATATGTAATATACTATTTCAGTCGAAAAAAAAATTTAAATATTATTTTTCGTCGGAAAAAAAAATTGTGGAGGAGAAACCTTTTTCGTTCTGTTTTGACACGTTTTTTTTTTCTGCTCGAGAAATTTACGATTGGAAAGTGAAGTCTAAAATGTCAGAAGTATTTTACGTCGAAAAATTCACCCGACCCCATTTCCCCTGACAATTAGCCCGAGGAATTTGGTAAAGAAAATTTTCTGCCCTGAAAATTTTTCAAAGAAAGCTTCCAAATCTGGGAAATTTTTATTTGGAAAATTTTTAGGCTTCAGCTAAAACCTATAAAAATATTCAGCTAAAATTAAAAAACGACCGAGAAAATTTTTTCTCGGAATTTTCCGCCCTGAAAATTTTTCAAAGAAAGCTTCTAAATCTGGGAAATTTTTCTTTGGAAAATCTTTAGGCTTGAGCTAAAACCAATAAAAATATTGAGCTAAAATTAAAAAACGATCGCGAGAAAATATTTTTTTCGGACATAGCGACTCATTTTCTTCACGCGAAAAATTGTAACAAAAAGAAAATGGAGCCTTTCAAAAATGTTCTCCACGCACGTTGCCTACGGACAAACCCCAAATGCCTTTCATACGAATAGATTTATGCATTTTTTTTTTTTTTTTTTTTTTTTTTTTTTTTTTTTTTTGTCCAATTTTTTGTACAATTTATACATTATTTTTATATAATAAGCTTTAGGGAAACTAATAAATCCGAATGCATGAATTCGTGATTCTTGATAACTGCAGTGATACGACCTTTTAATCAGTTCTTTTTTATCAAAGGAACTGATACAAAAAATATGCAATATTTTGACATTGGATTTAAACACGGACGGAGTAAATTTGATAAGCCACAGAAAGACAACGATGCTGTGATTGGGGGAAAGGAGAGATGATTTGCTTCATAAGCCGGGGAGCGAGGTCAGAAGTCAGAATCAAAAATCTCAGAAAAACTAGGCTACAGTCCATTTTTTTATTCCAAACACCTTTCAGGCATCAACAAACCCATTTCGACCTGAAAAATCATACTGGGGGCATATCCCTACGTAGGACTACGTCTATGGGGTCTTAATATAGCTAAAACTTAATATTCCAAATATTGCTTCAAAGTTAAAATTTTAATTTTAAAATGATGGAAAAATATTATTTAAAAATCGATTTTCAATAAAATTTGTGACTAAAGAAGTTTCTCTTCAAAAATAGTCAAAACCTCGAAAAAGATTAACTATATCAATTAGGTATTTCTTGTAAATTACTAAAATTTCCATCAAATTACCGCACTTTTCGCACCAAAATTTAATATTTTTTAATAAATTAATTTAATATTACAATTTTAACGTTTTTGAAATTTTACTGTTTCTAAAAGTATTAATTAATTTAAATTAATATTGAAATTAATAAAATTTGCAAGAAATATTAAAATTAATAAAATTTGCAAGAAATATTAATTTTTTAAATAAAGTTTTATTCAACCTTGGTCCTTTTTCATCAAAAATTTTAAGCTTTTTTCGTGCCAGAAAAAAATGACATTTTTATCAAAAATTTGAAGTTTTTTGTGTCCTGAACGATGTAATCGTTGCATAACGAAAATTAACTAAAAATTAACGAAAATTTTAAAAAAATTAACTTTTATTAATTAATTAATATATATATGACTATATTTTGACCATAAATTCTTTAAAATTCTCGACGTTAAAGTTTTAATTAATGTAACGAAATTGGACTTTTCAATTTCATTATCAAAAACTTAACCTCAATTGGTTATTTTTATTTTGTTTATATTTTTGGAATCCTCATTAAAAATCTTAAAGTCATAACAAAAATGGCGACAGCCATTGGAGCCAGGCAGCTTCCATGTCAAAAAACAATCAACATCGCTAACAACTGCCCATCGGAACGGTATAAAAAGGGCGGAGGTTCGCAGATTTAATCACTTCAACATTCACTACGGAACATAACGGAACTCAAAAAAAGAAGAAGAAAAAGGAATCTACGGTAAATCAAAGAAAGGAAATCCTACGGAAAATCTACGGTGATTTCAAAGGAGGATCGACGGAGAAGCGACGGCGATTCAACAGAAGAATCCTACGGAGAATCTAATCGCCGCTAAAGTTTATTGGAAAAATATATATTAAAAAAATATTTTTCTTTATTATCAAAAAAACCGTTTTTTTTTTATATTAGCGTGTTTTCGACTGACGCGCAGAACCCAAAGCAGTCGGACTTTAGAGTAACGGAACCTAAACCCGTTTTCGTTACATTAATTAAATAAAATTAAATAATACGTTAAATTTAAAAAAAAAATTTGACTAAATCTTGACTACAATTTAAATATTGTGAATTGAAGAAAAATTCACGAAAAACTAACGAAAATTAACTAAAAATTAACGAAAATTTTAAAAAATTAACTTTTAATACCGGTATTAAATGAATTTTTGGTGCGAACATCGCGAACATCGCGACAGATCTTGGACAAACAGATCCCCCCAGGACCGAGCCCAAAGACGTAGTCCTACGTCAAAATTTGGGATTTTTAAATTTTTCTTCTACTTTTTTTTTACTTTTTACCCCTTGAGGCAAAAAAAAATTCAACATCAGAAACTGAGGTCTCCTGAAAGGAAGTCTATAACAATTTTTTTTTTGAGATCCAATTCTTTTTTGATAATAAGCCACTAAAAAATTGAAGAAAAGAAACCTTATCCTCCTCTTCCCGACTTTCAGGGTCTTTTAAGGACTCGCCCTAAAAATAGGGAATTTTCCAAAAAAAGGTACCTCGGTTCGATGCCTCCCATCTGTTTCGAAAATTATTTTACAACTTTTTTTAGAGAAAAACTTCAAAAATTCTACTTCAGAAACTCGCTTATCCCAGCATCTTCAGCGAAAATTTCCTGATTTTAACATCAACCACTTTTCCTAATAATTAGTTTCAAGATAAAATCCAGGGAATTTTGGAAATTTGTCATTAGCTCACTTTAATAATTTGTCATTAGCTCCAAAAATAAGATGAATGTATTTCAAAAGTTCAGGGTGTTTGAAAAAAAAAAAAAAAAATAGACTGGAGCCCAGCCATAAGAAGTGCGATTTTTTTAGATAAAAAAAAAAATAAATAAAAAACTATTTCTAGCCGTTAAAATAAAGACCAGTTCGAAGTATTAAAAAGAGGTTACGTGGCTAGACTCACGTAGCCACTTTTTTTTCTTTCTCTCTCTTTCTCATGAACTACAAATTTCTATAATTTTTTGTTCACGACGAAAAAAAAAAAAAAAATCAAAAATAATTTTAAAAACATTTTTTGTTTCGCACCTTCCTCAAACAGCAAAATCTTGCAAAAGCTCTCAAGGTTTTCTTTTTTGCAAATTATTTCTAAATCGACCTTTCCAACATAAAACCCGCAACACCTAAACACACATAACACATCTGTTTTTTTTTTTTAAAATGACTCAGCCTACGGGAAATGAACAGTAGGATTTTTCTTTATACCCTTTTATAATTAAAAATTGCTTTTAATATTGACATGACAGAATACATCTGCGGCGAGGTCCAACAAAATCAATATTAAAGAAGAAAAAAAAAATTGACAAACCCATCACTCCGCATAATGTAGCAAAGATAAAAAGAGACTTGACAAGTCCTTCATTTCAATACTTTCAAACTCGTTGAGCGTTTCAAGCTGTTTTTTTTTTTTTTTTTTTTTTTTTTTTTAATAAAAAAAATATATGTATATGACATGAAAGGTGTAAATAGGACTTTTTTAAAAAAAATTATTGCAATTTTTTTTTTTGCTAATCACCTCAATAATTTCCGGTACGATTTTAATTAGCGGGTAAATCGAATTGAATGTAACAGTACATATAACATGATTAATTGGTGTCTACCCTGGAGATATCGATGCAGTCTAAAAATTAACAAAATATAATAAAAAATATTTCATACGAGACATTCACTCCATAAGCCCGGAGGTATATGAGAAAGTTCCAAATCGAATTTCTAACTGGTAAAAAAAAAAAAAAAAAAAAAAAAAAAAAAAAAAAAAGCAACAAGGCGAAAATTATGATCTCTTTTGGAAATAGGCCCAATTTTTAAAAAAAAAAATTATTAAAAATTATTAATGTCGTGGATTTATTGAGGTAAAGAAATCCTTGCGAAGTTGTGGTTGAGCTTGACTTAAACTTGACCTTTTACTAAGTTGCTATTATCCTAATTGATCGGTGATACCGTGTCATCTTTTTCATATCTAAAGTAGACGCATTACTCGATTACTAAAAGGTTGAAGCTAAGGAGATTAATTCAGTTAGTGTGTTCGCTTGATTTTAGAGCCGAGTTATGGGAGGTTGCATTTGAATTTAATTATCTTGGATTAAGATTGCTGGCGTTGAGACGGGGACGCATAATGCTCTTGGTCTTTTATCGCGGAGAAGGTGATGTCTTGACGACTCCGTCTTAAAAAACAGTCGTTTTTTGACGTAGGACTACGTCTTAGGGTGTTACTTAAGTAAACAAATTTCAACAAAATTTCGAGAAATTTGCTCAGATTTTGGTTCTGGACGTGTAAGACTCTAAGGATTCAAAATCTAAAATTTCATGTTCAAGAATCTACGAGATCTTCTGAGATCTTGAGCAAGATTCTCGAACAAGAAATTTAAGATTTTGAATCCTTAAAGTCTTTGTGTGTTGAAATTTGTTGCGTGCATTCCTGAGGGAAATTTGTTTTAAGAGTCTTATGGAATTTTTATGGCAGTAGATCTAGACCTCGTTAAAACTCAAGCCCAAGTTAAAAATCTTCCTCGAAATCAGCAATAGGGTGGTTGAAAAACGCGAATTTTTGAACTTGATCAAAAGCCTGATAAAGGAATTGATCCTTTATATAATACACGGTAAAAAATTTTATGTAAAAGTAAAATAAAAAATATGTAGCCCTTTTTATTGAACATAAAAACGTGGCGTCAGAAGTTCGAAACGTTCGAAAAAATTGAAGATTTAACACAGCTCATGTTAAATAAAAAGGGTTACATATTTTTTATGTAACTTATACATAAAATTTTTTACCGTGTACTATTAACCCTAATTTTTTTCAGATTCTTGAAAACGACATTTTGAGGTGCCCCAATGGCCTTGAAATTTTCAAAAAGCCCATTTGAGGACCAAAAAAAAAAAAAAAAAAAAAGTTTTGTGACCACACGCCAAATTCCAAAATTCTGAAAATCTTGTTAGTTGTTACGGCTGGCTGTCTGTCTGTAGATTAAAAACCATGCACCAAAACTAATTTTTTACTTCAAATTCGTAATCTACGCAAAATTTCCGATAGGAACCGACGGTCTTTTATGCGAAAAAAAAAGTTCCAATTTTGGTCCTCAAATGGATTTTTTTAAAATTTCAAGGCCATTGCGGCACCTCAAAATAAAAAATCTGAAAAAAATCAGGGTTAATAGTTTTATAAAAAGGCATCGATTCCCATATCAGGCGTTTTCAAATTCAAAAATTCGAGTTTTTCAACCCGCCTTAATCAGCAACATTTGCTGAAAGATTGAGTCTTCAAAAAAATTAATGTATTACCGAAAAAATCCCTGACCTAAATGGGGAAAAGATGGCTGGCCTAAATGAGCGCGACGGTAAGTACAATCTCCCAGTGACAGTGGTGATGAAGCCAAACCTGCAAATGAATGCAACACTTGCCCAAGTCAATAGGGCAGTTCAGGGAAACAAGTTGGAGAATTCAACTTTTTAAAAAAAATGAAAATTCTTGCGTCTCGGATGTTAACATAAAAAATTTCATGGTTCAATTAAAGGATACGCGGAATGATATTTCCCACTGTGCTGGGAAAATGAAGATCGGTGAAAAATGTTTCAGATTGACTTACAAATCGACCTTAAAGGCCTTAAAGACTTACAGGCTTTAAAGGCCCTAACATCTAGAAAACGCAGAAGACTATAAGAAAACATTAAATTAAATATGAAAATATGTCATACAATTCCGTGCGTCGGGGGTGAACTAACGTATCTCCATCGTAAATATGATTGGAGATAGTCCGTTTCGACATTTCGTGAAAGTGTCATTTGACCACAAGTTCACACCAACATGAGCGTGTAAACTTGTAGTCACATGATTTTCACGAACAGTCGAAACACACTATCTCCAATTTACGATGGAGATACGTTAGTTCAGCTCCGACGCACGGGATTCTGAGGTACAGAATTTAAGTTTCTTTGAGAGGTCAGTCCTTAAATAAAACATAAGGAACTGTCCAGGAAATAAAGAATTTTATATTATTTTCCATAAACAGTGAGAAAAAGTTAATATATTGCATGCGCTTCAATTGACCAGATAATCAATCATAGTATTTTATGATCACGTGTCGTATATTAATCCATCCTACATGCCCCAATCAGACGTTGGCGATATGCATAAGACGAAGCATTTGCTTCTGCATTATGCGGAAAAACGGGAAATCCGGAAACGGAAACCGTGGAGAAAACTAGACAGATGATCCAAGACTCAAGGCATCTTTTTTTCCCGAGGAGATGATTTTTCGAAAATTCTACTGTTTCATGTCTGAAGTCTACACCAGAAGCATTCTGGGGTATTATTCTTGGAAAAAAACCCAGCATTCCGAATTATTCTAAGAGCAATATTCCGGACACTTTCGATTTGACAAAAGTGGTGACAAAAACTGATCGCAAGAAGTCATTAGGGATAGTGTAGAGGTTCGAAGCCTGTTGGAACCAAAATTTTACCTGATCTCTAAAACAAGGCGTCTCCACGATCAGACTTTTTTGAGCTATAATTTTAAAACCTGACTTCAAAGGGCTGTCAGAATGAGGTTAAAAGCCATGCAATGAGGATTCCATCTCATTTACTGAACAATATTCGATTGCCATTTCCAAACGAAAAAAATTAACGAATTTAAAGAACGAAAAAAAAAAAATCAGTGACAAGAGTTAACCTCCTTTGCCACTGCTTACGGTGAAGGATGTAGTGTTTTGCAAATGAGCTGGATTTTTGATGTAGTGGCGTCTAACACCATATAATCATTCTGACGACACTTTGAAGCCAGATTTGAAAGTTTTAGCGCTTGTTTTGAGAATCAGCTAAGATTTTTGTTCATACAGTTTTCGAACCTCTATACTATTTCTAATGACTACCCGCGATCAGTTTTTGTTACAACTTTTGTCGAATAAGAACTTCGTTGAGGCTCACCGTGCGAAGGATGAACTTATGTGTGGACCTCCACATGAAAAGGTCCCACTTGGCAGATAAGAAAATCCTTTGTTTACAAACAAAAAATTCTAAGCGCCATCTGCCAAGTGGGACCTTTTCATGTGGAGGTACTACACATGTAACAAACACAAGACTACCGAAACCAAAAAATTTAAAGCAGAGACAATGCCTAAAAAATTTATAGATTTATCAAACAAAAAACCGTTATTGATATCCGATGCAGGAATTTAGAAAAAAAGGAAACCGGAAAATGATGATCTGTGATCCGGATGTAATATTTACATCCAGAAACAGCAACAGTTCAACTCCGTGCGTGAGAGGTGAACTAACGTATGTCCATCGTAAATATAATTGAAGATAGTCTGTTTCGACTATTTGTGAAAATCATGTGACTACAAGTTTACACGCTTATGTTGGTGTAAACGTGTGGTCACATGACACTTTTACGAAATGTCGAAATGGACTATCTCCAATCATATTTACGATGGAGATACGTTAGTTCACCTCCGACGCATGGAATCGTATGGCATATTTTCATGTTTAATTTTATGCTTTCTTATAATCTTCTGCATTTTCTAGATGTTCGTAGGCCTCTAAGGTCGATTCGTAAGCCGATCTAAAACATTTTTCACTGTTCTTCATTTTTCCAGCACAGTGGGAAGTATCATTCCACAGTACTGTGGAAATTTTGGCCAAAATTATGTGGATGTTGAGACTGGTGAACCAGCACCAAAAGTGGCGAAAACCGATGAACCTAAGAGCAAGAAATTGAAACAAACTCACGACAATAGCAAGGTTTGTAAATTAACTCTATAAAAAATCCTTAGTTCCATTAATACCATTTTTTTTTTTTTTTTTTATTTTTTTTTGTAGGCTAAGAAAGGTAATGACAAAGATGAATCTTCTGAGTCTGAAAGTGGAAGTGATGAAGGTGATAAAATTTAGGCGCAAAGAGGCGCAAAAATTGTAAGCGGTTTCTTGATTTAGGACCTCTAGGCTTCATAATGAGACCATAGACATGAAAGAGACTTTTGGATAAACCGACGAAAAACTTAGTTGAAAAGTAATTTTTATAAAATTTTTTGCTTAATTAACTTTAAAAACGAATTACCGCCAGGAAAAAAATTATTGGAGGGGAAATACTTTACACTCCATGATCGCTGACTACCAGTAAATCATATTCGATTACTTCTGATTTCTTTAAACATGACTACAGCGTTAACAAATATTATGCCATTATTAACAAAAAGTGGGTTAAAAACAATGCAAAAAGCAAAAAATTATTTTTTTATGACTTTTTCGTTCGTATAAGGAACAGAAACAACCTGAAAATTGTGTTGTCCGATCAGTTATGTGAAGTTGAGAAAAATTTTCAATTGAGTTTTGGCCAAAAATAAATTTTTCTGGACCACTGTGCATTCCTTTAATTGAACCATGAAATCTTTGGTCAACATCCATTAAGGGCAGTCTCCACTTGATAACGTTCACGGCATTTGCGTTGTCCGTCATCGCGAATAACGTATTCGCACCGGAAGTACTTTGCAGGTTTTGCTCTCGTAAACGTTTGTGGCATAAAAAGAGTACCGTATATTTCATTAAGTATACAAAATTAGCTTACCCAGAATTTGTTTTGGAACAGATTTATTGTCTTCCCCATGCCCGAATTAAAATTTTTCTTTTTAAATCCGTAAAAACATCTTTCAAAACCGCCATTTTTAATGTTTGTAAATAAAAAAAAGCAGAAGATGATCAAAAAAATCGTGGTAAAAGATCCGCAAAACTTCCGGTGCGAATGCGTTCATCGAGAAGGCGGATAACGCGAATGCGGTGAACGTTATCAAGTGGAGACTGCCCTTTAGTTTTTAATCAACCTAGGTTAAGCTTAAGTAGTCTGAAAAACTGCTTACTGAGGCAGTTATTGTTTCTTTTAAATATTTGTGCATTTTCACATGAAAAGGTCCCACTCTGAAGATGGTGCTCAGAATTATTTGTTTCCACCATTTTCCTTATGGTCACATGACACTTTTATGAAATGTCGAAACAGACTATCTCCAATCATATTTACGATGGAGACACGTTAGTTCACCTACGACGCATGGAACTGACATTGATTGATTATAGACCCAGATGATGATTAAGTGCAAAATTTTATAGATTTGATCTATATTACCTGCGTTATCTATAGATAACACAGCACAACACTACACCCCCTAATTAAGCCAAACATCAAATTAAACAAATTATCCCACGAACAAATTGTCAAATATTTCGTGAAAACGATTTCAAAGCAAAAAAAAAAAATTAATCGGTTATCGAAATTACCAAAAACCGCCGATCAGCCTCAGGGATCAAAACAAAAAAAAAATCATATGTTAATTATAGATAATGAATAATATTAAGAATGTACGAAAACCGCAAGGGACCTTCCAAAAACGTCTACCGCATGCTTTTATTAATAAATCAAACCATCGATTTCGTAACCTAAAATACTTTACACTTGATCATCCTTTTATTAAAATTTATTCGAGATCGTTCTTTCCCTAGACTTTCAATTCCGGGTGGGAACTTATCAGAAAACGAATTGAATCCCCCTCCCCCCGAAAAAAAAAAAGTGATCTCTACGCGGGTCTCCTTCCCGCTTTGACAATGTGCAAAATAGTAAAAAAACAACTTGATTATAACATAATTCACATGTTTTTAATTATTTAAGAACATGTATCTCCTCTATGAATATTATCATTCTCCTTGAAAACCGTATTTATAACCAACATTTAATAGCCTTTTCGTACACAACAAAGTTGTTTACTATTTTGCGATGGAAGTCCCGCACTGCGTGTTGTAACGTTTTATTGAAGACCCTGTCTTTATTTCATTCCATAAATTTTCGCCGGAGAAGACAGGTTTGATTTCAAGTCCGAAAGCATGGGTATGTTTCTTTTTAAATAATATTTTAAAATTGCCCCAGAAAGGAGCAACTATTTAGCAGGGTCAACTTTTCCCTTAGGCCACACAAAAACTTTTATTCATATCTTTACAAGGTTCGGATTTTGCTTTAGCCTAGCCCTTGGGATTATGTGTTTTTAATAATGCAGACGAGCTAGGTCTTTTTATTTAAAAAAAAAAAAAAAAATTCTGGGCCAAGAACGAGTCGTATAAAGTTGTAGAAGGCGTAGCCGTTATTTTGACGATATCATCTTTTTTTTTTTACTTTTTCACTTTTTTTTTTTTGCCATAAAATTTTACACGTGTAAAAACGTCTAATAAAATTGATTTGAAATTTTCGCGATGGTGAACGATTACCATACCCCAAAGGGATATGATATCTTTTTTTTTTTTTTTTTTTTCGTAATAATTAATGACAGATTTATTTAAATGCTTACAAGCACTCAATCATCCGTCATTCAAGGTGAATCGGTGAACTTTTTAATGGATATCACCAAGCTTTTCGAAGAAAAAAAAATAATAATAATAATAATATAATAACAAGGGCGGCGACTTTATTGAATTTGATAATGCATTATTTGCTTTTGTGCGCGTGAAAATTGTCACAATTTATTGTAGTAGGTTTAAAGGTAACCTAATATTCCAGTTTTAACTTGTTATCATCCTTTCAATCAAAAGATTTGAAAAGTTTCCAGTAATTTATCCGAGCAACGATTCTTGGGATTAAGATCTGCTCGTGTGTTTCACGTATGTATGAGTAATGACTTTAATGGGCTTTTTGAAGTCTTGCGGTTAATGAAGCTAATCTGGAAATTTGACAGAAAACCGCAATTGCGAATATAAAAAAGGTGTAAATTATTTTTTTTTTCCTTAAATATTGGAAATCGGAATCGGATACTTGGAACTTGGCGATGTTTGCCGTTAAGGGCCGGGACTGATGTTTGAAAATTTCGCTCGAAATCACGGGCAGTACTAGCTACGGTGAGTGATTTTAAAAAAAATTTTTGAAATGTTTGGCGGCATGTCGAAAAAATGTTCTCAATTCTTTTTTTCACCTCTTAAATGCGCCTGAAGGCCACGTTAGTTTTTCTGGAGTCGGCAAAATTACGGCATTTTAATCTCAATTTTGTTACCCAATTTTAAAGGCTTGCAGAATTTTTAAAAAAGTTTTTCCTTGGTTTATTTTAAGTGTTTCCTTTGGAACTTCAACAAAATTACGAGCAGAATTTTCCAATCGTAAAATATTTCGAAAATTGATTCGAAACGCAAAAGATCCTTAGTGTCCTGACTAAAAAAAAATGTAATTGACCATGACCTCTAAATCGAACTGGTGAGGAGTTGTTGCCAATTTTTGGCCAAAAAAAAAAAAAAAAAAAAAAAAAGAATTCACTTATACCCTTACTCAGGCGTTGGTCGGAAAAAATCGGGATGGTGAAATTCGTCTTCTACAACGTTAAAAGTACCTATAACATTTATTTTTGTAAAATTCAATTACAGCAAATTGCACCAAATTTTCGTTTCATTAGAATGCTAAGCAAAATATTTTGGCTTAGGCCCTTTTTCTGCTCTGCGACACCCCTAAATCGTCTCTTAAAAAAGTTTCAAAATTTTTCTTGCGTTTTTACACTAAAATCAGCCCGTTTTTTGGTGAAAAACAAAATCGGAAAAATTTTTTTTCCACCCTAGTGAGGAGTTGTTGCCATTTTTGTGGCAAAAAAATCTATTTTAGGCCCAAAAAAACCAAATTTACATTTACACGCCTACTCAGGGACTGATCGGAGAAAGTCGGGATGGTGAAATTATTTTAGCATAAGTGTGAGTGATACCAATAAAATAAAAAAATTTTCAGGGCTCCAAATTTGAGATTTAGCCCAATTTTAGTCGGAAAAATAAGGTATAACTTCGCTGATGACGTCACAGGGGTTAATCGGAAAAATTCGGGATAGTGAAATTCATGTTCAACGACCTTGAAAAAATAAGGAAGCACTTTTTCAAAAAATTTTTCAAGTCTTTAAAATTGGGTAAAAAATCGAGATTAAAATGCCGCAATTCCTAAACGCCAGAAAAACTAACGTGGCTTTTTAGGCGCCATTAAGAGGTGAAAAAAAATTGAAAATTTTTTTTAGTAGTTTTATATACACTTCAAGGAACCCAATTTTCAACATGCCCCCAAACATTTTTTTAAAAAATGACTCACCCTAGTACTAACACAGCCAATTTGAGTTTTCTTTAAATTAGGCTCAAGACTTAATGAGTATTTAAAATTCAAAAAATGTCTTTTACTTTTTCCCCAAGTTTTACGCCGTTTTTGGGCCCAAAATTAAAGTTGGAGAAAAATTATCCCAAAAATTTGAAATCAGCGCCTTTGAAAACATCGAAATTGAGTACCGTATGCAAATTTTAGCTATTTCAGGGCCTAGGGGCAGTTTAAAAACTTTTGAAAATTATCCAGATAAAAGAATTTCGCAAGAAATTCTAGCTTCAAAAATGGCTTTTATTACGAAAAAAAGAACGGTATAAAAAAATTCGGTGCTTTTTACAAGAGTCAAGATACGAAGCCAAGCTTAGGGGCATATTTTTATTAATTAATTTATTTATTTATTTACAAATTTTTTAGGGGGCTTTTTCGACAAGTCCACTAGTCTCACCTAAGAAAAATCACTAAATCCATGCGTCGGAGGTGAACTAACGTATCTCCATCGTAAATATGATTAGAAATAGTCTGCTTCGACATTTCGGGAAAATGTCACGTGACCACAAGTTTACACGCTCATGTTGGTGCAAACTTGTGGTCACGTGATTTTCATCAAACAGTCGAAAGACACTATCTCCAATTACATTTACTATGGAGGTAAGTTAGTTCGCCTCCGACAAGCACGGAAATGTGAACTAAATACAAACAAGAAGAATCGCATCTTATGATGGAGATTCGATCGCACTATGAACTAAACTATGAATCACCACAGTTTTAGTTAATTTAGTTTTTATATTATGTACATTTAGAAAACCTCAAATGACAAAAAAAGAAAAAAAATTCTTTGCAATAAAAAATTACCTAAAGGCACATTTGCCGATTTATAAATAGAATTCAACGGGCAGTTCGCCAAAATTAACTTAAAATGGAAAAAAAAAAAAAATTTGTTTTTTATATAATAACGTCACGGAGGAAAATTTCATTACGACAATCAAACAGCATGTCAAAAATTCTTGATTCTACGATTTAAATTTAGTTTCGGACCAAGAGAGTGGCTAAAAAATGGAGACATAAAAAAAATTGCCAGCGATGACAACGATACAACTATTATGTGAAAGTGCCCAAAATTGCTTAATTCAGAGCAATTTTTCTAGTTGATTTTCCAAATAACAAAGCGAATATTTGAAGATTCCGAACTGTTTCCAGACGAGATTCCGATTTTGATTCAGAATAAAAAAAATCGAAATTGCAGCCCTGGCGCCACTGACTGTTTTAAAAAAAAATTGCGTAGAAAAAAATTCGAATGAAGGATTAGGGTCGCATAAAACCAGTTATCGGATGGATATGTTAAGCAATGATTAACATTTTAAATAAAAAAGTGAAAAGTAAATGTGCTAAAAGAAAAAAAAAAGTTCTTATTTTATTCGATTCGTCTGGCCATATACAAAAATTCCACTGCTGGGACACTAGTTTGACTTTCACCCATTCCATCGATTTAAATTTAATTTAAAATTTAAAAAAGGTTATAAACCACTGCCCGTTATAGCGGCGAGATCTATATTCTTTTTTTTTTCTTGGATAACAAAAACGTTTTGGTTATTATCTTAAAAAACAAATTAAGGAAACAAGCTATTAAAACAATAAGAACTACCACGATTCACTGTGGCAAAACCACTGCCAAACATGTGGAACCTTGTTCATGAAATTAAAGAAGAAAAAAAAAAAGGCGAAAAAAAGATTCAAAAGTAAAATGACATAAAGTACAAGGTCTTTTATTACGTGAGATAGACAAATTCGAACATCATGATTTATCGAAATTTTATTATTTTTGAAAACAAAAGAAAATTTAATCGTCAGCTGTTGAACAAATCTTGTTAAAATTTTGTTACATAAAACTATAAATAGTCTAATGTGCTCGGTTTTTAATTTTTTTCTTTCTTTACGTCAAAGATGATTTTTTAATTTTTTTTTTTTTTATAATTTACAAGGTTACCGATTTGTTTAGATCCGACCCGACGGTTTGAATTACGCGGCGAAAATAAAGTGAAGAGAACATGAGAAAAAAAAAAAAAAAGAAGAAGATTGAAAGTCCTCCTTATGCAATTAATATAATTTCGTACATTACAATAAATAATGAGTATACGATAAATAATTATTATGTAGTGTGGTTTTATATAAGTTAAAATATTATTTACGGTAATTTCGTGTCATTATTTTGTGTGTTTTTTTTTTTTAAATGACCCAATTCAATTTTTTTTCCTTTTGAAAATGAAATATATAAAGCAATTAAATAGAAATTTTATTTGCGAAGTCATGAATTCACCTTTTTAAAACGAAATTAATCATTTTTCCAAAAAGATGATTGACTGCGTAATTAAACGATTGAAAATGGATTTAAATGACATTTTTGACGGACTCGCGGTGTAGAGGTTTTTTTTTTGGAATTAAAGCGTTGAGGTCTATGCAAAAAAATCCGAGGATGTAAGATGAGACGCAAGAAAAGCAATGCTGGGCTTTATCGTTCCCAACCATTTTTCCCAAAAAAATAAATTCCTAATTTATTTCTCCAAAAAAACTTAACTCCTAATCCATTTTTCCGAAAAAAAAAATTCCTAATCCATTTTTCCAAAAAATGGTTCCTAAAAATTTTTTTCCTAATTTTCAATTTTCCTGAAATTATTTAATTCCTAAAATAAAATTTCAAATGAAAATTCCAAATTTTTTAAATCCCTAAAATTTTTCTAATAATTTACTACGCAAAGCTGCGAATTTCGGCTTTTCTTTTTATTCTTGTTTTTTAAATAAACCACTATAAAAGTACAACTATAAAATGAATAACTATAAAAATATGAAGACGACGAGAGAATGACATAATAAATTAACAACTTCGTTACCAACGAGTTAAAAAAAACAAAAATTATCTTAATAGAAAAACCGAAATTCGCAACTTTAAATAGGCCTAATAAATTATTACAAAAACTTTTAGGATTCAAAATATTAGGAAAAACATTCATTTTTGATTTTATTTTAGAAATCAAAAAATTTTAGGATAATTAAAAATTAGGGAAAGAAATAGTTACGTCCGTGAAGTTGGCAGGACCCAGTCAACGGATTTGATCGAAAATAGTCTTATATAGTAGCTTTTCATTGTTCTTTAATAGTTCCGTGATTGTTCCAATATGTTCTCTAACCTGAAAAAAACTGGAGCCAAAAGTTGGTGGGTCCTGGTAACTTCACGCGAACAGGACTCAATTTGAATTTATCAAAAATTTTTGCCTTTGTCGGTTGGTTTTGATTTGTTCTTCATTGTTCCGGCCAATTCAACGTTTGTTCTGCAACAGGTATGACAGTATTAGGAGGAGTAAGAGCACTGCCAACTTCACGGAAATAAAATAAAGTCAAATTCAGACGTTTAAATAGCTTGAATCGATTTCATTTTGTTTGTTTTCCGAGAAAAAGGTTTGTTCTTGTACGAAAAATACTATCAGGTTGAATTTTTCATTTTTGGAAAGACATTCTGGGTGTGAAAAAATCATGGCCAATTTGTAATATTTAGGACTTGTCTATCAATGTCCTTTGGATTGTTCTGAAATGTTCTACAAATATTTCGGTACTCCATCTTCTCAAATCCTGGAAATACAGACTTTTGAGGTCTGCATGCAGCAGGACCCATTTCCCCCCCCCCCCCCCAATAGAGCGCGCCATTTTTCCGGTTTGTTATTCAATCTGCTGCCACGTCGGGCTTACAGTGTTCTTTTTTTTTGTCCATTATTGATCAGACATCGTTTGTTCTCGTTTGTTCTCGTCAGAAAAACGTTTTAGTTCATTTGTGGCTGAAAGTTCTGATCAAAAGTCGTTCGTTCAGTCGTGTGTCAGGGAAGAACAATCAAGAACAAACGACTTTTGATCAGAACTTTCAGCCACAAATGAACTTAAACGTTTTCCTGACGAGAACAAAAGAGAACAAACGAGAACAAACGAGAACAATTGAGAACAATCGAGAACAAACGAGAACAAACGAGAACAATCGAGAACAAACAATGTCTGATCAATAATGGACAAAAAAAAAGAACACTGTAAACCCGACGTGGCAGCAGATTGAATAACAAACCGGAAAATGGCGCGCTCTATTGGGGGGGGAATGGGTTCTGCTGCATGCAGACCTCAAAAGTCTGTATTTCCAGGATTTGAGAAGATGGAGTACCGAAATATTTGTAGAACATTTCAGAACAATCAAAAAGACATTGATAGACAAGTCCTAAATATTACAAATTGGCCATGATTTTTTCACACCCAGAATGTCTTTCCAAAAATGAAAAATTCAACCTGATAGTATTTTTCGTACAAGAACAAACCTTTTTCTCGGAAAACAAACAAAATGAAATCGATTCAAGCTATTTAAACGTCTGAATTTGACTTTATTTTATTTCCGTGAAGTTGGCAGTGCCCTTACTCCTCCTAATACTGTCATACCTGTTGCAGAACAAACGTTGAATTGGCCGGAACAATGAAGAACAAATCAAAACCAACCGACAAAGGCAAAAAATTTTTGATAAATTCAAATTGAGTCCTGTTCGCGTGAAGTTAGCAGGACCCACCAACTTTTGGCTCCAGTTTTTTTCAGGTTAGAGAACATATTGGAACAATCACGGAACTATTAAAGAACAATGAAAAGCTACTATATAAGACTATTTTCGATCAAATCCTTTGACTGGGTCCTGCCAACTTCACGGACGTTAGGAATTTACTTATTTTTTAGCAAAAAATAAATTAGGAACTTTTTTTTTAAAGGAAAAAATGGATTAAGCCTATGAATTAATTTTTTTTTTAGGAAAAACGGAATAGGAATTTATCTTTTTTAAGAAAAACGGATTAGAAATTTATTAATTTTTTTTCTAAGGAAAAATGGATTAGCAATTTATTTTTTTTAGCAAAAAATTGATTAGGAATTCTTTTTTTTTTTTTTTTAGGAAAAACGGATTAGGAGTTTATTTATTTTTTAGCAAAAAAGAAATTTGAATTTTTATTATTATTTTTTTTTATTTTTATTATTATTAAGGGCTCCGTTTTACAGCAAGCCGCAAACCGCAGCTTTTTTATTATTTTTTTTAAATTTTTTTCCGAACCTTAAATTTTTGTACTAAAAACTTGGTAACGGGGTAAAGCGATATAAATATGAAGTATAAGAATAGTTTTTTTGGTCATACAGACATGATTCGGCATGCAAATGACATTAATTAATGATACACTTTTAAAAAAAATATCGAATTTTATTTTTGTTTACGCAAGGAGAAAAAAATGGCGTGTCATTAGAGATTTTAAAATGGCTCCGTAAACAAAAACAAAAATAACATTCGATATTTTTTTAAAATATATCATTAAAAAATGTCATTTGCATGCCGAATCATGTCTATATGAACGAAAAAACTATTATTTTACTTCATTTTTATATCACTTTACCCCATTGCCAAGTTTTTAGTACAAAAATTAAGGTTCGGAAAAAAATAAAATTAAAAAAAGTTGCGGTCTGCGGCTTGCTGTGAAACGAAGCCCTAAAAGAATTTTACAAATATAAAAATTCAAGACAGGCTCCCAAAACAGATTTACTGTGCGTAGGGGCAGCCTGGTTTTCCTTTTTTTGAAAGGAAAAAATGGATTAGGCCTAGGAATTAATTTTTCTAGGAAAAACGGATTAGGAATTTATTAATTAATTTTTTTTTGAGGATGGATGGAATGGATTAGAAATTTAATTTTTTTTTTTTTAAAAGAAAAATGGATTAGGAATTTCATTTTTTTAGGAAAAACGGATTAGAATTTATTATTTTAGGAAAAACGGATTAAGAAAAATGGTAGGGAATCGTTCCGTGTGTAGGTCAAGTGATGTATCTCCATCGAAAATATGATCGGAGATAGTCTGTTTCGATGTTTCCTAAAAGTGTCATGTTAACATGAGGGTGGAAACTTGTAGTCGCATGATCATCACATGCTGAAAATAATAATCAAAACAGAATATCTCCAATCATATTTACGATAGAGATACGATAGTTGACCTCTGACGCACGGAGTTTTAAATTCATTCATCAAATTTTCAAAACCATAAAAATGTAAATAATCTTTTTTCTTCAGACATTCCAGTTCACACGTAAATTCGTACAACTTATTTTACGAATCAACAAACGTGAAACTTCCGCATATAGTACGGAGCAAAGTGCGTTACGTAATTACATGGAAATTCTAACGCCTTTGATTCTCCTTGCCTTGATGCGAGATGTTTATCGATCTCCGGCCGTATTTTCCACGAAAAAAAAAAAAAAAAAAAAAAAAAAAATCCTACAAAGGTGAGTTTGTAGTTTTACGGTGGCATATATGTCAGTTAATTATCGATTAGGACATTACGAAAAAAAAAAATTGCTGCGGCATCTAAGAATAGCACTTATTCGAGTAAAAGTGTGGGAAAAAGAATGATGGGAAAATAAGAATCCAAGGACAAGGAAAATGACGTTGCTGTAACCAAGCAACTTAAATCGAAGGCCATATCACAGGACAACAGATCTATTGAGTTTTACCTGATGGTATTAGCTATACAATTAATGGAGAGAAAAGAAAATGTAAAGGATTTAATTAATCTGTGATCGTGGAAGATAAGATCCCAATGACGCCTATTTTTTTTTTTTTTTTTTTAAAGGGGGAAAAAATCCGGTATTATCACTGGATTAAAAGGGATTGAAAGGAAAAATAAAATGGTATGAATTGCTTTGTACTCCTTTGACAAAAATGACTTTTTTTTATTATTGAAAAAAAAAGTGGGGAAATTATTAATGAGGAATTAATTAAGTATTCGGGTTCATTAAAGGTAGGTCCGATGAACAGGATGGTCAGATCAAAATCGGATTTGATTGATCGGAAATTTTTTTCTCGGAAAAAGGATATTTGATTTATGTGAATCAAAGATGTTCTTTTTAATTTTTTGTCCTGTCTCCATTGGCCAATTAATCGAAGGGTACAATTAATTGCACCCCCGAAAATACTGTGTATTTTTGGACGTTATTCTTCTGCTACCACATTTTTTTTTCCATTTTCGTTATTTTAAGTGTTCGAAAAAATAATCAAAATAATCAATAGATTATAATCACGTATTAGATAAGTGTTTGGAATATCGACAGAAGCTTCTAAGCTGTTCCTATACTCTGGAATTAACAGAAAAAAACCACATTGAAACATTTAAAAGAAAGCCATGCTAAGCAGTTAAGGACAGAAATGAGACTTAGGAAAGAAGAAAAAAGAGATCATGAAGAGGCGGTAAAACTATACCATTTGTGGTATTTTTTATATATATTTTATATATAATTTATATATAAGTTATATAAATTATATATAAAAATACCACAAATGGTATAGTTTTACCGAAGAGGCAATAGGTACACTCCAAATGGATTTACAATCATCATCAGAAAAAATTACAGATTTTTTTAATACTAGTTAGTTTTTCTCCTCTGATGATGGCATCACGCCGAAATGGCCATTAAGATAATATAATTTAATTTAATTTCAATATAGAGCTTTGCTTTTATGACCTTAAAAGGATGCATTTTTATTAAAATAAAAAATCAAAACAATAAAAAAAAGTGCTAGCAGAAAAAAAAGTCCAAAAATATACATACACACAGTGGTCCTGAACAAAAATATTATTCGACAAAAATGTCAAAAAAAACTGCTGATGAGGCTTTGTTAGGAAACATGTTAACTATCAAAATCCACTAAAATCAAAATCTTACCTGATTGTCTTCCCCTACCCCCCACACCCCCCCGGCCCCTCAATTTTTTTCAAGGCTTGTTACATATCATATGAAACCCCATTGAAAATGCTTTAAAAGAGACCTCGCCGAGGTTTATATCTTTTGCCGGCACGGAGATATCAGATTTCGTCGTTTGAGAGATCGAAAATTAGACGCTTAATTTTGGGCAATTGAAACGACGATATTCCGTCCGGTAAAAGATATAAACCTCGGCGATGTCTCATTTTAAAGCATTTTCCATGGTTTTCATATAAAATGTAACAAGCCTTGATATGTGACAAGCCTTGAAAAAAAATTGAGGGGCCGGGGGGGTTGTCGGGGAAGGGGAAGACGATCAGGTAAGATTTTGATTTTCGTGAATTTTGAAAGTTAAGATGTTTCCTAACAAAGCCTCATTAGTAGTTTTTTTTGACATTTTAATCGAATAATATTTTTGTTCAGGACCACTGTGTACAGCCTTCCGGTGGTGCAATTAATTGTACCCTTCGATTAATTGGTCAAAGGAGGCAGGACTTTAGAAAACGATCGCCTATTTATTAATTTTTACTTACTTATTTATTTATTTTTATTTAATGAAACTTATATTTTATTTAGAGACCGATCTCTCAAAGAAACTTAAATTCTGTACCTCAGAATTTTGTGAGTCGGAGGTGAACTAACGTATTTCCATTGCAAATATAATTGGAGATAGTTTGTTTCGACCGTTTGTGAAAATCATGTGACTACAAGTTTGCACGCTCATGTTTGTGCAAACTTGTGGTCACGTGACACTTTTACAAAATGTCAAAACAGACTATCTCCAATTATATTTACGATGGATACACGTTAGTTCACCTCCGACGCACGGCTAAAATATGCCTTCCTTTTGCTACTTTCTGACTTGCTACTTTTTTAGTGCTTGATTTTCAGCAGCAGCAGATGAAAGAATGGTAAAAAAGATAAAAAATTGGTTCGCAGATGAAAAGTTGGAAAAAGCCGGGTGGTTTAATTATTTACCTAATTGAGGCACCACCGGAAATACTGTATATTTTTTTGATGTTTTTCTTCTGCTACCACTTTTTTTTTTCTTCTTTTTAAAATTATTTTAAGTATTCGAAAAAATAATCAAAACAATAAAAAAAGTGGTAGCAGAAGAGGAAAGTCCAAAAATGTACAGAATTTCCCGTGGTGCAATTAACTGTACCTTTCGATTAAGGAGTTTCTTTACACTTGGAAAGAAATGTAAGATTTTTTTGAAACCACAAAAATTTACTTCATAAGATTGAAATATATTAAACTGCGAAGCTGTGAGTTAAAATGACAGCCTGGTTCCGTGTATATTTCGTTTCAAAAAATACATTACGGCTTATGAAAGTTGGGGCAAAAAATTATTCTCACTAAAAATTAACACCCATCCGAATGTAAAAATGTAATAAAAAACCATTTATTTGTTAAATATCTACCTGAAAAATATTTCATGAACGTTAAACAGACGTTTTGCAGAACCGTTAGTTTATTATTTCAAAATAAAAACTCAAAAATAATTTATTTCCTCTTGTTTATGGCGACATTTTGTAATTCATTGTAAATCAGTGGCAACACCGCAAAAATTTAAAATTCGGAATAATGAAAGGGCAAAGTAAGGCAAAAGTAGAGCCCTATATACTGGGAGAAGCGCAACCGGTGTCATGGCTGCCTGTCATGGCCGCTTCTACATGGACGGTAAAATGGCGACTTTGTGTACTTAACGGTTGTCAATAACGGAACGTTGAATTTTTTTTTTGTAAATTTTAACTTTAAAGTTCATGTTACGTATTTTTTTGATGCACTATCATGAGGTGCTGCGTACCAGGCTGTCCCTCGGTGACGGGGAATGGCCTGACTTTCGGTTCTTTATCGAAATCAAAAAAGAAAAAAAGAGAATGGCTAAAAGCCATAGGACTGCCTGATTGGAATCCATCAGAAGCAATTATATGTTAAGTAAGTTGGTTTCCATTGACAGTTTATTGAGTTTATATTTTTGATAGGAATAATGCAGAAACTCGATATTTAGTTTTATTTTTCAGGAGATGATTTTGAAGTGCAGAGAAAAGATGGGGAAAAAAAACTGAAAGCCTCAGCAATACCTACATTGGCTTTAGGCGATGACAAATTTACTTAAAAAAAACTTACTTTAAAATGCGTTTAAGACAATATCAGATTCAAAAAGGAAAAACAAGTATAGGAAATGCCACCCTCAGGAGCCGCAGTTTAGGGATGCGTGAGAGAACGAAAAACCTGATAATCCGTTTAAAATTACGCCGTAACGTCGTAACGCATTTAATTACGACATAGCTTTTTTAAACGACGCATGTGAAGGATAATAAATCTGTACGTCAGAGCCAAAAGGTTCAATATGCAAATTAAAGATGTCCGCTAAACGTTGTTTACCCATAACAAACGGCCATCTTTAATTTGCATATTGAACCTTTTGGCTCTGACGTACAGAAATGTTAAAAAGAAAAAAAAAACATTTCTTGACGCCAGATGAAAATTTTTATATTTGTGTGATTATAAGTATAAAAATATAAAATTCATACTTCTTTAGCAAACTTTTTTTTTTTTTTTGATCTCTGTATGCAAAATCACTTTATAAAAAGCTTGTCAAAGGCTGTGTATATATTTACATTGATTTTAAAAAAATTAAAATTATACAGTTAACGGTTAGATTCCAATTGTTTTTAAATAAATTTCTCGTACAATCCTTCAAATTATCACTAGAGCATACTTTCAATCATGGCTATGATGCTGACATTATTTAAAATAAGTGATTTTTGAAATAAGACATTTGTGGTTAAATCCTTAGTTGGCAAACATTAAAAATTCATTGCAAGACTTGTCATCCATTACGATCTCAATTGTAAAATCACATAAGGTTAGGTTAAAAATTCTTGCATGGACGGTAAAATGGCGTCCAGTACGAAGAACCAATCAAAACTCGACCGTAGGTTGCGCTTCTCCCAGTATATAGGGCTCTAGGCAAAAGATCAAACAAAAATTTGTTATCAAACAAAAAATTTTTTTCTAAATTTTTAATAACGAAAGCCATTTTTCAAAATAGGGTCCACTTCGGGAACCGTCCTTTTGCTTACTTTATGGCTAAAGGAAGTCAAAAAAACGAATTAAAATTCTGGCGGGTATAAGTGTTTCATATAGGAAAATAATTTTCCTGATAAACCCGCCCTTCTCTTCTCCCAGTTTAGCGGTCAACTGTGAGGAAGGTATTGAAACGTTTCCGCCAGAAAATTGGTAGGGATTCACTACCCCAAAACTGGGATATTTACAACGTTTCGGGGTACATTTTGAATCTTTTTTCGCCCTAAATTATTTTTTCCCACTTGATCTTACTTCACATAACGCTGATACTGCTTTTTTTTCCTTTTATGCGATACATTTTAACCACATTTAAGAAAATAAATAAATAATGGCAAAAACATAAAGAAAACAAAAAACAGATCAAAACATTCTTAGAGTCCGCCAAGGATAATGCCAACCTATAAATTTCTGAGCGGTGTTGCCAAGTTTTTTATCTATTTTTTGTTGATAAAAAAAAGGGCAATTTAATGAATTTGAAAAAGAGGGACGTACTTTTTTCGAATAATAATCCTCTTTTATGAACTTAAATCGTAAACAAATCTAAAAAACCTCTTTGATTATAAATTTAAAACGAACCAAAATTTTTATATTTCAAAAGTTGGCAAAGGCCGAGAGTAAGCGATCTCATTGGTCAAAAAGTAGGGAGATATACCTTTCTACGACATGTAAAGACACTCCTTAAAGTCTTAGGTTTAAATAATTTAAACGCTATCAATATTATTTAAAAAAAAAAAAAAATCCAAAAAATTTTATTTCTCTCAAGGACATTTATTTTGCTGAAAGGTTTTTAAAAAGCTTTTCAATTTATTTTTCCACGACTTCCAAGTGCAACTTAAATGCAAAGGTCGTACACGACGAACGTACATACTGTCGAACCTCTATGAATCTCCTAATGCTTAGCTTATGGACGGCCCATAAGCTAACCATTAGGAAATTTACAGAGGTTCGATTCTACTTGATTCTTTTTTTTTTTTTTTTTCCACGACTCATTGTTAAATGAAGGTCAAGTGGATTTTATAATCTTAAAGCAAGGTAAAAGGACTTCATAGGTGTAATATCACGCTCCAGGTTCTTGTTTTCCATCTGAAATAGCAACCGGATTGAAAAAATAAGTTTTGACACCCGAAAAAAAAAGGCAGAAATTGCATTTAATTTTTTCTTTTTGCATCGTGCCTGGGAATCGTGTATGTTTTTTTTTTTCTAAAAATGTGTAGCATCATGTAATTGATGTTTGGATATTATAGTGTCACTTACATATGTTAATTATATTTTATTGATGTTTGTTAAAATAACCAACGGGTTAAAATTAATAATCGAAAAATATCTTGTAAAGATTTATTCGTTTTTGATTGGTAAAAGTAGGTTTTGATTTTGCAGATGCAAGCAGGGGGATTTATTTTTTTTAAAAAAAATTACGAAAGCATTTCATAAAAAAAAAAAGCAAGCATTAATTAAATAATTATTATGTACTCAAAAGGTAAAATCTTGTCATTACCAAAACGAAGAAAGTAGTGATAAAATTAAAATGGTGTAATTGACGGTTTTTAATTTTTAAAATAATCTGGTGCATAGAGCTATGCAGGGGGGTTACCATATCAAAGGCACTTTAGTCGATTGCATCTGGTTTCTAAAGCAGGAAAAGGTAGAGATTCTTAATTAGAAGAGACCCGGCAGAAAAAATGGGCGCGAAATTATTGTTATGGGCGCATAACAAAGGAACAATGCCAACGGTGCCACCCTCTAATTTTCTTCCAATATATGACAGATTTAAGGAATTGAAATTTCAGCTCGATCGATAATTCCAAGGTAAATTATACGGCGAAAATGGGGGGCGGGGGGGTACTTAGAGCGATTTTTGAAATTTAAATTCGTTAAATCTGTTATATATTGGAACAAAATTAGAGGGTGGCACGATCGAAACTCAAAAGTTGACTTTTTAAACGCCACCCTAAAAGGAACAAACATGATAAAAGGAAAGCGTGTACGGCGGATTGATCACAATATTGTTTCGTGACTTCGTAAATCTTCACGTTACTACCCCCTCAAAAATGATATGTAGACCGTCCGTTTTCAATGTCACAATCCAATATTATCAAAATCGATATATTTATTTTGCGGCTTGAAGATTTTTTTTTTCAGCGAAATGTTCGCTTTGTGCGACTGAAAAAAAAAAATTTTATTGCACCGCTTTTAAGGACATAATGCAACTGCTGACAGGTACATCTACGTCATTTATTAACAATTTAAAACTAACAGCGAACGCTTACATTTTTATCCCAATTTTTTAGAGCTGAGGGAGAACTTCTCCCTCAGCTCTAGAAGATAGGGATAAAAATGTAAGTATAATATTCCGCCCACAGTGGTCCTGAACAAAAATATTATTCGACAAAAATGTCAAAAAAAACTGCTGATGAGGCTTTGTTAGGAAACATGTTAACTATCAAAATCCACTAAAATCAAAATCTTACCTGATTGTCTTCCCCTACCCCCCACAACCCCCCCGGCCCCTCAATTTTTTTTCAAGGCTTGTTACATATCATATGAAACCCCATTGAAAATGCTTTAAAAAGAGACCTCGCCGAGGTTTATATCTTTTGCCGGCACGGAGATATCAGATTTCGTCGTTTGAGAGATCGAAAATTAGACGCTTAATTTTGGGCAATTGAAACGACGATATTCCGTCCCGGTAAAAGATATAAACCTCGGCGATGTCTCATTTTAAAGCATTTTCCATGTGTTTTCATATAAAATGTAACAAGCCTTGATATGTGACAAGCCTTGAAAAAAAAATTGAGGGGCCGGGGGGTTGTCGGGGAAGGGGAAGACGATCAGGTAAGATTTTGATTTTCGTGAATTTTGAAAGTTAAGATGTTTCCTAACAAAGCCTCATTAGTAGTTTTTTTTGACATTTTAATCGAATAATATTTTTGTTCAGGACCACTGTGTTCACTGTGGACGACTTGGTTATGAAACAAAACCACGCACAGTCGAACGCCGCAAAATTTCGTTTCTATAAATACGAACCAAAGTGGGAAGGACCGTGCGTGGTCACCAAGGTCGATTCTCCAACACAGGTGAATCTTACCAACCTAGTCACGAAGAAAAAATTCTCACACGTGACAGTTACGCAATTGAAACACTTTCATTATTGAGTCCTCTCACTTCCGGGCCTTCACCCCCGGAGGAGGCACATTTTTCCCTGGAACAAGCAATATGACCAAACACTCTCGTGATCTCGAGCGGTGGGGGTTTGTTCTCTGACAAAACAATCCAGCAAAATTGTTTTGATAAGAGTCCAGCCAACTGCCTCTCGATTGTGGGACCGCAAATGTGTTTGCACCCAGACAAACCAGTCGTTTTTTCTTCTTTCTCTCTCTCCCTTTCTTTCAGTTACTCTTCTTCTTTTGCATAGTCGACTGCAAAAAAGTCTTATTTCTCTTTCTCTCTCTAAATTAGTCTGGATACATTGTGTTCTAGGCAACCAAGAGTATTTTTCTTCGGAGACTCCATCTTCCGTGATGGACAAGACTTTTTACCGCCAGGGGTAGAAGCTGACGTCTTGTTCTATCCGGAAGCCAAGTTCGACAACGTCATCAGAGACACGGTGGTACGAACACTTCAAGAAGTCCCGGAGGAGGAGGAACGCGTCGTATTCCTCCACTTCGGGACCAACAACCTGGTCATGCGAAATCCTGAAAAGGCACAATCCATTGAGCAACTAACAAAGTTAGTCCGCTTAGCAATACCTCTCATTTACTTGAAATGTACCACGTTAGTTATTAGCTCGATCTTGCCGCGGCGGGCGAGCGACGTCCGAATAAGGATAAAATCAAGAAGGCGAACGAGGCCCTAAACCGCCTCATTCGCTCATACCCGGACAGGTCTCGAATTTTTTTTGCGAATTCGGCTAAACAACTACCCGATTCTCAAGTGACCCTTCTTTCTTCCGGCCAGACGGCCTACATTTGACCGAAGCCGGAAGACGGAGGCTCTTTAAGTTTCTGTGGGATTTTCACAGGCACTTGAAGAGGCCTACTCCCCCTTTTCAATGTCCTGCCCCCTGAATAAAATCACGCATAAGATCTCATCATTAAAAGTGATTATATATACGAAAAAAAAAAAAAAAAAACTTTTTTCTTCTTCATTTTCTTTTCTTTTTGTATGTTTCTATATTGTTTTTTCTCTTCTCCCGGATAAATGAAAAAATTTGTCCGCAAGAAACACCGGGTTTGCTGTTCACCAAGGGCAATAAAAACAAACAGCTGGCATCCCTAAGAGAAACTGTGGGCCTTCACCCCCACAGTTCTCAGTCGAACTCTTGAACTTGACTTTGATCCTCATTGTATGCACACTCATTTTGTTTTCGCTCTAGTTCCAACTTTCTAGCCTTTTCCTAAGTTTTTTTAAAAAAACCGTCCCGAACCTACAGTAACTAGTAGTTACTGTAGGTTCGGTTTCTTAACTAGTAATTACTGTTAGGTTCGGGACGTTGTGTCCTGCGTAGTTACTAACCACGCAGGACACAACGTCGAACAACGTTCGCCTCAAACCATCAAAGGAACACCATCACGACAGCTTCCACCCCGAAGTGATAAGTGCTTAAGCATAGTGCCATAAAAAGCAAAGCAATGCCGTATAAACAGGTTCTAGAAAAAACAAAAAGTTAATTATTCGAAAATGTCAAACGTCAATGATACAGAAATGGCCCGAGCTGGTCAACCAGGTACGTCAGGAACCGAGCCTCCATCTAAGAAAGTTAAGATAATCATGGTAAACCCAGATAGACCATCGGAACCAGTGGACGATAAGAAGAAATCTAAGGCAGAATTGAACGAGGCGATGAAGACCGCTGCTCTTAAATCCATTTTAGAGATTTATTTAAAATTCTTAGACAAATTAGGTCTTAACAATGATAAAGGTTGATGGATCTAACGCTCAATTGCAGCATTACGTCAACCATCTTCACTTGTCACAATGTTATGCGGCAGGAAGCCAATAAAACAGGGGGTGGGTTGAAGCAAAAAACAAGTGCTTCGGACTTTATTTTCAACACATGCGACGGGCAATATACAGAAACGACCCAGGTATGCTTAGATTTGGTTAGAGAGCCTAAAAGGAGAGAGTCGGCAACTAATGTACAATCTCTGTAAGTCCCGTGTGATCTTCCATCAATCACACAATCGAAAAAATCGAATCAACGAACCAAACTGAACAAAATCGATCTTCAGCCAATCACAATCCTCCAATTAAGTTGCCGACTCTCTCCTTTTAGGCTCTCTAGATTTGGTTAGTGCGGGTTTCAAAGCCAATGGTTTAGAATACAAAAAATACGGGGTCAGACGTTGTTTTGTTTCGGTAGTTTTTCCCTCTTTTTGAATGTTTTTGTGCTGCGTGTGGGCCTTCCCCCCTACACGTATGCTACAAATTGGCATCCCTTGTGGGGATTTCAATACATATTTTTTCCAAAAAGTTATTAATTTTAGCACAGCCCAAAAAAAGTTCGTTATAAAATTCAAGTCATTAAAAACTTAAACTTCGTTATAAAATTTAATAACCCGCCAAAAAAGACATCTATTTATAATTCGTTATAAAATTTTATAACGAAAATTATCTTCAGCTTTTTTCTAAGTTTTTTTATTTTCTTCTAACGCTTCCCGAATTTTTCTATTTCTGCTTTTCTTTATTTTTGAGCCTTTGTCAAATTAAAAATACAAGAAATAAACCGAAGATTCGGAAAATTCTACTTGTAATTTTTTTTTTTTTTTTAGTTTCAAATTTTTCCGACCTTTGGAAATTGATTCGAAACACAACAAATCCGTATTAATCAGTGTCCTGACTAAAAAATGTCATTGAACATGACCTCTAAATCGAACTGGCCAGGAGTTGTTGCCATTTTTTTGGCAAAAAAATTCATTTTCGCCCCAAAAAATCGAATTTACACATATGCCCCTACTCAGGGGTTGATCGGAAAAAAGTCGGGATGGTGAAATTCGTGTTTTACGGGTATTTTTTCATAAGTATGAGTCATACCAATAAAATAAAAAAATTTTCAGGGCTCCAAAACCGAAAATAAGTCGAATTTCAGTCGGAAAAATTAGGTATAAGCTCGATAAAAACGCTAATGACGTCACAGGGCTTAATCGGAAAAATTCGGGATAGTGATATTCGTGTTTTACTACCTTGAAAACATAAGAAAACATTTTTTCAAAATATTTTGAAGACGCTTAAAGTGGATAAAAAAATTGAGTTTAAAAGACCATAATTGGCCAATTTTCAAAAAGCTAAAGTGGCCTTGGGGGGCCACTAAGCGGTTAAAAAAATTTGAAAAATTTTTTTTTAGTGGTTTTACACCTGAGGGAAGCAGATTTTCAACATGCCCTCCAACATTTCAAAAATTTTTTTAAAAATGAAACACCCAACTATAAAGTCCCAATATGCTAAATATAAAGCAATTCAAGCATAAAATTAATATATTGCACAGTTAAAAATTTTAATTATTAAAATTTATAAATAGTTATAAAATTTTATAATCGGCTAAAACGTTATATAGTTATAAAATTTTATAACGCAATTTTTCTTGGGTAGGCCATGAAAAGTCGATATTAAGTCGATAAAAATAAAACATACGCTTCTCCCGGAATTTGAAATTTTAATTTTCGAAAAGTTCGGGAAAAAAACTTTCGAAAAAAATTGCTGTTGTATCAAACGAAAGTCCTATTAAAGACGATTAAAATAATATGTCGTTCGATTTTCTAAGTCAACTCGATCCCCAGTTACAGAGATTTTTAAAAAGAGCTTAAGTGCCCCAGCCCATTTTTTCGAGGTCAATAACTTCGGAACAGGTGGTTTTAAAATTTTGAAAATTTTCAGTTTTCATAAGACCAATAGGTAGATTCGATTCCCCAAAAATCAGAAAAATCGACGAAAGTACCTTAAAGAACCCGTTTGTTTTAAAGAACCCCGCACAAATTAATAAAAATTTGGCTGTCGGATAAAGTTTACATTTAAAAACAAACCAAACAAAAATAAATTGAATTTTATCCAGGAACGATGGAAGAAGCACCCTGAATCTCGTTTCAGCCCAACAACTCCGGTATATGCACCTCGCAAAAAAACGAAGTCAATTTATTAAACTACATTTTTTACAATGTTTACGTTTTTTTTCTCTTTGAGATTACGTAACCATTCATCACGTTTCTACCAATCTTTAAAAAAAATTCTAATTTCCCATAGGCGAAAAAAAAAGGATTTTTCATACATATTTCCGGCCCATTTTCTTCACGCCATCTAAAAATATTATAAACCTTACGCATATCATTGATAGGTAAAAATTTCACAATTAAATATTTAAAAAATCCCCCAGATTCCCATGCTTCTGAGGCGGAACGTCAAAATAATGAATTAGCGCCGTCCGAAGGTCAAATTCAGGTGTAAAAAGATCAACTCCCCCATAAGTTAATAATTGATTTCAACTTTTTTCCATCTGATCCATCCGCTGGAATTGCGCCTCTACATAACTTGGGTTGCTTCTTTTTTTTTTTTTTTTCTTTTTTTTTTTACTTTTTCTTTTTCTTTTTTTAATACTTAAAAAAATGAATTTTTTTTTCTGATTCTCGATTGACGTCATTCGCCTAAATGCCTCGGACACTTGGTATTAATAATTATTCCAGATTTTTTTGCGTCTTTAATAGCAAAATAAAAAAAAAATAAAAACTGGAGAAAAAAAAAAAGAGAAAGAAAAATCGAATTGAAAGGTTTTCGAGCTGAAATTAATATCGGAAACCATTTTATAATGTGGGAACCAATTAATTTTTACTAAATTTGTTTTTAATGACATCGTGTAAGGAGCAGATATCTGGTATGAACTCGGGTTTTCACCGAGTTTATATTTTATCGGTCATTTTCTGTCTAACCTGCTTTTAAAAATCCATTTAAAAATTTGCTGTTATAAAAGGGTGCAAATTCACTGTGGAATGTTGAACCAACATGTTGGTACAACAAGTTGGACAAATATGTTGTATTAACTGGTTGGACCAACATTCCACACTAATTTTGGCGTTGGAGTAAATTCTGCAATAGTCGATTCGTTCGCTTGTCAAACATGTTGGTACAACAAGTAGGTACAACATGTTTGACCAACTTGTTGTACCAACATGTTGGCCCAACGATCCATGGTGAATTTGAGCCTTGCGGTTATTTTAAAGTCAAACAAAAAAAAAAAAAAATGGCGTACGCTGTTTTTAAGGGTGCAAATTCACTACAGAATGTTGGGCCAACATGTTGATACAACAAGGGAATGTCAAAGGGAATTTTGTACCAACATGTTGGTCCAACATTCTGTAGTGAATTTGCACCCTTAAAGCAAAACATTTTTTTAAAAAAGGGAGGTTCGAAACGTTAAAGACCAAATTCACAGGTTTGCAAATATAAGTCCGACCAATACGTTATAAAAACTTATAACAAAATGATAAAACATAAATTTGTTATAAATTTTTATAACGTATCGGTCGGACTTATAACTCACTTTTTCCTGGGTGCTTCAAGTTAAAGAAATTAGAGGCTAAAATTTCAAAAAAATATACCAAATTATTGATGTAAAAAAATTTTAAGGAAAACATTTGAGGAAAAAAAGCCAAAATATTGACTAATTGAACAAAATAAAATTAGTTTGGTAAAAATACTTCAAACAAGAAGAAGAACTAAATACTTTTTTAAATAACAAAACTAAAAAATTTTATATCATGAATTTTATTTCAGATCATTTATCGTATTTTAAAAACAAGCAAAAGCTTTTGTTTTTGCTTGTCAACATTATTTAAGTTTATTTGTATTTAATTAAGTTTAAATGAATTTTGCAAAAGTTAATTGACCTTATTTTAACTTAGTTAAGTTTAAATAAACTTTTTTAAGTTTAAAAGAGCCTAAGCAAAAGCTTTTGCTTGATTTTAAAATACGACTCATTAGACTTCTTTCATTTTCTCTCTTTCAGAAAAAATTTCCGTTTAATAGTGCCCATTAAAAAACTGAAACGAAAATATAATTCTGTGCCCCCATTTACACATTAAGCTCAATCTGAGTATAAGATTAAAATTCTTATCAAGATCCAAAAGTTTCAATTTTATAATATCGATTGCAAAAAACTGCGGAGAAAACGCAGTCATTTGTCAGTATGTAAATTCGATAAGTCTTCTTTAACCTTTTCCAGTTCAAATCTTGTACTTTTTATAATTTATTATAATATAATTTTATAATTTTCATAATTTATAATATATTATTATTATTTTCAAAAATCCGTTATAAAAAAAAAAAAAAAAACCTACCAGACTTTAAAAAAATATATAATTTAATGATATGGCCTAAAAATGTCGACTCTTCATGGCTTGTGCAAAAATTAATAACTTTTTAAGAAAAATACATATCGAAAGCGAGCCCTGCTTACTTCTGAAGTCCCCAGGCACATTGGGACTGACCCAACTGCCTCATATACCGCAGATGAAAATCCATGACTTTGAGTTTGCTACCGCTGAGCTTTTACCTCGAAAAATTAAAAGCTTTTACTATGATACCCTAAAAGCATCCTAGATCCTGGCCTCCTCTCGGATGTAAAAAAAAAATGGACATCGAAGAATATATGCATTTAGAGTGTTTTAAAAGTAAAATCTTAAATTGAATTATTTTGAAGTAGAAAAAAAAAACTGTCTTTAGGTACTAAATTTGGACCAAAATATTTTTTTCTTAAAATCCAAATTTTCTTTTATTAATTATTCGAAAGGTTTATGACTTTTGGAACAGTTTAGCACAACCCGATTAATCGGAATATGCAAATTGAACTGCGTTTGCACGTTGCTGGTTGCCTGGGATTTTTTGTTCCTAAGAAATTGCGAAGTAGCTAAAATTATTTGATGAAGTGATAAATTATTTTATCAAATATTCATCAATTGTTTCTCTTTTTTTTACTTCAGAATGATCCTGAAGTAAAAAAAAAAAAAAGTCTGCCTTATACTGAAAAATCTCATTACTGCTGACTAAATTCTCACATCTATTTTTTTTTTTTTTTTTTTTTTTTTTAGGTTTCTTTAATTCTTGTTTTGTAATGCTCACATTTTTGTTACAAAATCCTTGCTGATTACAGGCATTCAGCATTGAACAAATGTTTCAAAAATTTTCAAAAACTAAAAGCTTGGCTTCCAACATTTAAAATCTTATCCCTAAATGATATTCAAACTAAAACAGTAAATGCCAACGAATCTCTATCCCCTGTAGAAAATGAAATACTTCATCAAAACTTATAAACTCATGATTTCTTTCCTCTTTACTCATGAAATCAATCGTTCTGGAATAGACTTCTAACACCATAGTAACAGACTTCCAATCAGAGTTGTACTAATTCTAAATATTCACCATTTTAGAACTGCAATTACGTTTTTTTTACTGGTCTAGAAGTCAATTATAGCATAAACCCTCCCTTAAAAAATTTCTCACAACTCTCACAAACCAAATTTTCATTTTTATATCGTTCTTCAATAATAACAAATCAATTTTAAATTTTTTTTTCCTTCCAGAAAAAGAATCAAAAAAGATCTCATAAAAAGAAACAAAAGGTCCAGGCAAGTGAGAATTCAAAGATGTTACCGTAACTGATTCCTTGCCAAACACTTTAATCATAAAAAGACAGATCAAATATCAATTCCACTTATGACAAACAAACTCTTTAGAACATTAATATCAATAATTTAGTAATAATTGTGTACAGGGTGTCTACTGAAAATCAGTTTCAAAATTCAAGGTTTATTCAAGGGTTTTCAAGGTTCTTCAACGCTCATTTTCAGGGAAAATCAATGATTTTTCAGGGGGAGACAATGAGGATATCCCGACCTAGGAAAGGTGGCTGGACAAAAATTAATTTCAGGATGGAGTCTGCCTTAATAAGAAGAAATTAACTGAGGTAATAAAAAGATATGAACAATTGAGAACGTTGGTCTTCAGAAATACTGAAAGTTCCAAAAAAACCTGTTTTTGGGGTCTCAAGTCACCAAAAATCAAGGCTTTTCAAGCTTCAATTACAAATTCAAGGCTAACTCAAGCTTTTAAAGATTTTCAAGGTCGGTAGACACCCTGAACAAAAATACATGATGTATATGTATGGTGCAGTACACATGTATCTAATAAAAACTACATAATGCTGAAAAAACAGTTTTTAAAACAAAAAATGAATTTTTATAACCTTTAATTCCATCATTTTCATGATGCTTTATTCTGTAATAGGCTTCGTTAATAATGACGGATACTTCTAATCTTTTCATTAAGAAAACCAGTCATTTAGGTTCGGGATAAAGCACAGATACTGGGATTAAACATGCTATCAAAGCCATGGAAGGCAATGCATCCTGATTTCCCTTGGCTATGGGCCTGGGGATGACCACGATACCCAAATAACATAAATATAAAGACCAATTTCCATGGAAAACAAGACTTAGCTATTCAGAGATGTACTTAGTCCTTGTAAAGACATAAATGAGAAAATAAAAAGCTTTGTATGGAAACAATTTTGTAACAGAACATACCTTAGACGCCGTGCACGGGAAATGCAATGGGAGAGCCAGAACCGCAGGAATTTAACGTCGACGGATTTTACATGCATCTTATAGCACCACTGGAACCGCAGGATCGAACTACCTACACTAATTTTCATTTTTAACGCCATTTTTCTGGTTTATTTTACTGGATTTTACACGAAACAAAATTCGACCGATGCTAACCAAAAAGGTTAAACTGAGAACTGGAGGCCCCAAACATCATAATTTACGTCCACAGGCCAATTTTTGGACGCCATATTTTGACCTCTCATAGGATTTTTCAAGGAACATGGCGAGGAAAAATACTGCATGTCCTAGCTCCTTGATATGGGGCTTCTGGGTCCGTTCAGAAATCTAAAGAGTCATCTCGAATTCCCGCTATTTTTAAGGTATTTGGCGCGATGTATGCAATTTTGTAATTCAGAACTTTTTACGAAGCCTATTTCTTGGCAGAAATATCTCTCAGGAATGATTGTAATGAGGAGCTCCAAGCAAAATATTAATAAAAAATCGGGGTCCAGATTCGTGCCCTTGTGGGAAACCTCTGTGGGGAAAAAGATTTATGTATCTATAAACTATTTAATTAGCATCCAGATGCATTTGAGCTATCTGTAGGCTCTTATCATTAAAAACATGGGTCCACAAAAATAGGTTGCTAAAGCACATAAATAAATAATTAATTAAACAAATAATAATTGAAAAAATTACTATGGCTTTTTTTTTTTTTTTTTTTTTTAATTTTTTGTAATCGCATATTCAATAGCAACGTTCAATAATACAACGATACAGAGTTTAAAAAAAAAAGAATTATTAAGCAAATATTCATCCTTACCATTGCAGCTACGTTGTTGTACTTTTTCTGCAATGTGCCGAGCTCTTCTTTCGGCTTGCATGTACTTAAACAACATCTTCGATGATGAGGAATCATTAAACCGTTTAAAAAAAACAAAATCACTTCCGAAAAAAAAAGTTATAACGTTTCAAAAAAGCACTAATAATTCACAACACGGTTATCACCATCCCACAACATAGCCATTTTTAACTTTAACTGACCTTCAACTTCGTCGATAAAGTAGTTGTCACATGTTCACGATGCCTCCTTGTTAATAAGACAATTGTGAATTTCGATTTCTGCGCGAAAAAATGGCATTGTTTCAATTTAATCTTCAATGCGAATGTTAAAAGAGGGGATTAAAAAACTGATTAAACGTAATATAATTCATTTGCAGAAAACAAATGAAAAAAAATAAATAAAAAACCGTCATTTCAACCGTCGTTTATCACTCAAAGGAAATTCAAAGGAATACAGCTTGGCATCCAGTAACTGCTAAATGCGACAAACGCCGCCATCTTAGCCGTCAGTGTAAAGAATTAATGTCGTTATTTATTTATAGTAATCAACAATTTAGACTATTTGTTAAAACCGTAAGCTTTGATTCATTAATTATAAAGCGATTAGATTGAAAATATTGCCAGAATGTTGGATTTGATCATTAAAAAATCGAGAATGGAGTCCTAATTCATCGAGCTTATCTTTCCGTTTGTTTACCGCTCGCATGAAGTCTCATTAAACCAATCAAAATATGGGATTTACTGAACATACATAAGTGTTGTTTATAAAATACACTCCGAAAGCTTTCATCTTATTTTTTTTATTTTGAAGCGGAAAAGTCTGATTTTGTTGTTAATCGGGGCTGTAAACATCTAAAATGGCTCCTGCACAACCCACTGCGAATAAATTCGTAGAAGGTAAGCGCTTATCATGAGTAATAACCATTATCATGAATGTTTTTCCTAGGTAAGCCGAGAGGAAAAACCGGCAGAGTTTGTGTTCTATCTGATAACTTCCAAGTATTCCAAGAAAACTGTCTAAGAGTATTGCATTTGATGCTTGATGTTTTTTTTTTGCAGGAGAACGTGTCTTGTGTTTTCATGGACCATTAATATACGAAGCTAAATGCCTCAAATCTCGAGTCAGTGAGGAGGATAATTCAAATGAGTATTTTGTTCACTATGCTGGCTGGAATAAAAGGTAAATGCCATTGTAATAAACATGATGTATGCTTAATTTCGTTAATTTTTTATTAATGGTTACAGCTGGGATGAATGGGTTCCTGAAATGAGGATTTTAAAATATAACGAGACAAATGTTGCAAAACAAAAGGAATTGCAGAAATCACATAAATCAATTCAAGCAAAGAAAACCAAAGGGGGAACACCTAAAACAGGAAAAATTCCTGGGAAAGATCCTAAAGGTTCTGATGCTAAAAGTGAAGGGTCTGTTCATGATTCTGATAGTCGGTAAGAATAAAAAAGGAAAATAAAGCAATATTGAAAGAAACAAAAATCAATCACTTGGGATGAGATATTCTATTCTGTTTTTATTTTTTCAGATCTTCAACACCGAATTTGGATTCAAAAAATAAAACTAAAAGAGATGTTAAGAAAGAAAAACGAGAAAGTCCAACTTCGTCTCAAGAAAGCTCTTCTGATGCTCCCAAAAGAAAGAAAAGACTGAAACAGGACTCAACAGTTGAGTCAGAATCTCAGTTCATGCACAAAGTAGAAATAAAAGTCTGTTTATTTTCATTCAAACATTAATTTATTTTGAATCTGAAATTCAATTATTAATTAAAACTTTTTTTTTTTTTTTTTTTTTTTTTTTTTTTCAGGTAAAGCTTCCTGATGAACTGAAACCATGGTTGGTAGATGATTGGGATTCAATCAATAGGCAGAAAAAACTTGTTAATTTACCTGCCAAAATTACGGTTCACCAAATTTTAGATGATTATATCAAGTATAAATCTAACTGTAAAAATAATCCAAATAATATGTAAGTGTGGGCTTTTTCTTTTCATTTTTCTTAAAAGAAAATATTGACCAGAACCTTGTATTAATTTTTTTATTATTCCCCAGGTTTAATGCTTGCAAAGAAGTTGCTACTGGTTTGAAAGAATATTTCAATGCAATGCTTGGATCTCTTCTTTTATTTAAATTTGAAAGGCCTCAGTACGCTGAGTTATTAAAGGAAAATCCTGATAAGCCATTATCTCAAATTTATGGAGCTCATCATTTCTTAAGACTTTTCAGTAATTATACAATTCGAAATTATTTCAATTTTCAAAAATTTAACTCAACTTTTTTTTTTTTAATTTTTCAGCTAAAATAGGAGGAGTTCTCGTTTACACTGAATTAAACGAGAAAAGCATCGATCGTTTACTTACAATATTTCAAGATATTTTAAAATATTTAATAATTAACGCCGGAAGCCTTTTCTCTGTTCAGAACTACGGGATAGCGCCACCGGAATATCATAGGAAGACGATTTAGATGATTTCAAAAATTTTCTATTTTTCTAAAATGTGGATTGGCCAGAACTAAAATGCCAAATCGGCCTGTCTTCGCAATTTAATATGTTTTAAATTACCATTCTCTTTTCATTAGATTTAAAAATTTAAAAATTAAAAAAAAAAAAAAAGTGTTAATATCGTTATAAATTTTTCTCAAAAATGCTGAGAGTCAGGAGGAAAGTTTTCGATTTAAGCCTTTTTCTTTTCTTTAAATGGTTCTTTTTATCTTACAAAGTTTGATAAAAATTAAATACTTATAATTTTTTTTCTTTCTTTTTAAATATAATGACTTGTTTTAATTTTGTTCAAATAATTACAGTTGTTTGTATTTTGTTTTTCAATATTAAGAGGAAAAAAATTGATCTGAAGTGAGGGTGACAAAATTAGACTTTGAATCCCCTGCTATTAGCACTGAGTGAGTTTTCATTTGCTTGAACTCCAGATCAGATCAGTTTTTTTTTCTTTTTGTTCTTTTGAAGCAAATCCTATTTAGAAAGAGAAACGCGAATTGTTTAATGTTCACCAATTCTGTGGCGAATGTCTTTTGAAAAAAAGGAAATATGCAGCGATATTGCATTAGCTTAATACGAGGGAGAATTCCAGGCATCGAACCGGGGTCCCTTTTTTTGGAAAAGTCCCTATTTTTAATATGAGTCCCTAAAAGTCCCTATTTTTCTTCGTTTTAATTTTTATGCCTGGATTATTTTATTAAATCAGAAAATGATGCTAAAATTTCAATAAATAGTCCACCTTTCCTCAAAATTTCTAAAATTTTTCGCTCGGCCTTCGGCCTCGCTTAGTTTGGTTTAAAATTTATTGCAATGCAGTTCAGAAAAAAAATTAGTGGAAGTGAAAATGGATCAGAAAACCTGGATAAGTAATATTTGAGAAAAGTTTTAAGAAATTTAAAACCAAAATGAAAAATTTAAATCGAATTTTTATCTTAAATTTTGACTTTAACCAATTTTTTTCTTCCATATTGCCATTGGTCTTATTTTATTTTGAGCTATGTTTTTAAGTTAGCCTATGCTGCCTGCTTCAAATGCTATCTTCCGAGCTAAATAAGGAAAAAAAATTTTGAGCCGTGATATCGTTGTCAGGTCAAAATTTCGTTGTGGTTATATCAAAAAGCTTGTCGTAACCTGCCTAAAGAAATGTATGTGACTGCAATTTTTAGGTGAAAATCGTTGCCAAAAAAATGGCTAAAGCTAAATCAAAACTTTTTGAGCCGTCTCAGCCATTTTGAAGCAAAATTAACCACCTAATTCTTAAAGTCCTCCGAACAAAGGTTTCTATGAAATTTCGGCCTTTTTGTGAGGGTCAAAGTGAATCAAAACTGGGCGTAAGGGAGTCAAATCAAGCCTGGACATAATAGAAATTAAATGTTTTTGGTCCCTAAAAGGTCCCTAATTTTCCCAATTTTGGTCCCTAAAGTCCCTAATTTTTTTGGGCTAGAATGGTTCGATGCCTGGAATTCTCATTTTAAGCATCGCATCCGTATTTTAGAATTTTGTAGGTGAGAAATAAAAAGACGAATATAAAAAATCAAAATGGCCGCTACACGTTGTTTTATTAGAAGCAGCCATTTCAGCTTTCACCGGCAGAATTTAGAAACTTCGTGCAAAATTTCAACACTCCGGCGCGGGCATACTTGTTCTTCAGATCGGACTCCAGGAAGTCATTATTTTATACCGAATATTTATCAATTCTGGCTTCCTGAAGCTCATTTTAAACTTACGCAGGTTTTTCTCCGCAAAGGATTATTTTTATATGAAGGAGAATTGTCAGTGATGTCCTAAAGGTCAAGTGCATTTCTTTCTTTACGAAATAACTTTCTTCTGCTTTTCGGGACAGCTTATCTATAAGTTTTTTGACAATAATGTTTCCGATGGAGAAAGCATTTTGCTGTAGGAAGAATTGATCATCAATGCCCATAAACTACTTAAGTAATAATGCGAATGATCACTGTCATCATTACCCTGGAGCCGCCATATTTAACAGGTCAAGGTCGTTCCTCGACCTCGAATGTTTTATTTAATGCGTCGTTTGCCAGTAAGTTTTTTAATTGTTTGATGTTCACAACCCTAAAAGCCCTCGTAGCCATAATTATAGAAGGTAAAGCTTTTATCATAGCTTGAATTATGTTTGCTTTCGAGTGTAACAGTTTGCAACGAAAAAATAGATTAGAAGGTAGCTTTGATGTCAAAATGGCCGCCGTACTTTCCGTTGTACGTTTATAAACATTACATTCTTTCTGTTTCAACTGATAAAGTAATACGAGGAAGAATTCTCATTTTAAGCATCGCATCCGTATTTTAGAATTTTGCAGGTGAGAGATAAAAAGACGAATACAAAAAATCAAAATGGCCGCTAAGCATTGATGTTTTTTATTAGAAGCAGCCATTTCAGCTTTCACCTGCAGAATTTAGAAACTTTGTGCAAAATTTTAGCTTGGACATCAGCCCTTGTATAGCAGTCATACGGACTATCTCATGCGAACGCAACACAAATATGGCCGCCAATCATTTAAATATTATTTTAGCCACTTTCGAGCGAGAAAAAGATCTACAAAATACTAACGCCCTATGTTTAAAGCTGCGAAAGAGCCTTAACAAAAATTTCTATAATTGCCTAATATTGCAATGCATCTATAAGCGATTTCAAAACTAAACTCAATCATGGAAAACAAAATATTAAGGTGCCAAAGATCAATAAAACAAAGATGTTTGTTAATGTATTATATTTCTTTATTATAAATTTTGGTACAAAATTGATTTGATAGTTTTTCCCCTTTTTTTTTTGAAGCAAAACCTTTTTTTTTTTAATTTCAAAATTATCGTTCCTTTTATTTAAAATCTAATTATGGAACCAAAATTTATTTTTTCATTTTAAATTATCATGTAAATACGAAATCATAAAAAAAATATTTTTTTAATAAATGAACTAAATAATCATGATTTAAAATGGAATTTTTATTTTCATTATACGCTTTTTAAAATCGAAATTGTTAAGATTATTTCATCATATTTTATGTTTCAAATTAATACTGAATCCATTATATTATTTATTTATTATGATTATTATTTATCTTTTTTAAATGAATTATACGAGATTACTAATTTTAATTGAATATAAGTTATATTCGCTACGAGAGAATTGATTATTATTTTTAAATTAGTATATTTTTTTTTTTTAAAATTGTACTAATTTTTGTTTATAATACACCGTTTGTTTTATTCTATTAAAGTTCAAATTTTATTTGATTATTAATATTTTTATTAACTTGAATTATCCGAGGAATTACAAAACTAATTTTTAAATTGAATTTTGATTTGAGCAAACTCGGGTGTGACATCCTGAAATTGCTGTGTAAAAAATTAAATGTCGGGAAGAATATTTTGTCTAATTTGTCAGTGACTAAAAAAGTGACAATTCTCAAGAAGTCGTGTTTACTTCTTGGGATGTATTTTATTTGTTAAAATTAAATAATTTGTTTTACAAGACTTTTTTTGTTAATTAATTTTTTTAAATAATCGATAATATAAATATCATATATTTTTTTAAAAATTGGTCATTACGATTCAATTTTGTTTATTTAATTAAATTAAGTTTATATATTAAAACAGACATTTCGATTAAAATTAATTAATTTAAATTATTTTAGGATAAGAAAAAAAAATTAAGGGCGACCGTAAGGAGTAGATCTTGGAAAGTATCGAGACGGCGGAGTTGTCACTTTATATCCGCTACTCCAATCTCTTCGTGATCGTTCTGCAGAAAATAAAACAAAAACGTAGAAAAAAAATTTTATTATTAGTTAATTTTATTTATATTCATTTTTTTAATTAATCATTAATGTTATAACTTATTTTATAGCAAACAAATAAATGTTATAGATTACACCGCTTCGATAAATACGTTTTATTTATGAATTTTATCAATTTTTTTTTTTTTTTATCCGTCAAAATTAATTACTTTAACATTAAAGTTATTACACCACAAATAAAATAACATTATTTTTTTTTTTTATTTAATTAAGTTATGACAAATATTGTAAAAAAATATTTATCACGAGTAAAATAATAAGCATTTTTTTATTATGTTTTATTAATATTTTGTAATTTTTTTTGAAGTTTTTTAATTTTTTTTTGTTTTGTTTAGAGAATTTATTTACATTTTTTTATTCGTTTCATTTTTATACTGACTGAAGTGAACTTTATTTATTAATTTTTTATTAGTTTTTAATTTGCAATTTAAAAAAAAAATTGTTTTTAGTTTAGTTTTGGCTCATCACCCAACAAACACAACATTCGATGTAAACTTTGTTTCAAATTCTTGTTCGGTTTATTAGGTGATGATTTATAGTAATTTTCTTCTAAATTTTTCATAATTTGCTAAAATACAAAATATTTCACTTTATAAAAAATATTTTCTAATCGTGTAAAAAAAATTGCATAGAAACGAATAACAAAGTATAACAGATCTATTTATAACATTATAAATGGCTTGAATGAATAAATCATTTGTTATACAAAAAATTTTGTTTTCTCCTTTTTCTTTTTATTTTGTTGATTTGATTTAAGCAAAAAATTAAAAAAAAAATAATCATAAAAAAAAAAAAAAGTAAAACAAAAATAATTTAAACTCGAAGGAGAAAAAAAATTCATTGCACTTACACATTGATTAGCTTAAATCAAATCAGCATTAACAAATTTTTAAATACAAGGATATAAACTTGTTCACACCTTATACCATTTTATAAAAAAATTGTTGTTAAGACTAACATTTTTACCCAGGCCTTTTTTTTTTTTAAATGTACAAATAAATAATAATAATCAGCGCAAATTTTAAAGCTAATAGCTGACATCGTAAAAATAATTTTTATTCATCTATTGTACTCCATTTTTTCAAAAATTTCAAATCAATTAAAGCTGACAACAAAATGATTATAAAAAATTTTTTATGATAAAAATGATTGAAAAAAACCTGGAAATTAAATAACATCAATTCCCTGTAAAATGGAATCCTAACCATATTTTTTTTTTTTTTTTGGATCACGAAAATAATCATAAAAAAGAAAGTAATAACTTATAAAGGTGTGCAGAATTGATTGAGGTAAAAGCTTTTACTTTTTTTTTTTTTTTGTGAGATTCAACAAAATTGAATTTTTTTTTTTTTTTTTTATAAGATTCTGCACAAGAAAAAAAATTTAAAGTATCAAAACTAATAACGATTATTGTATCTTTGTTTATTACTTGGATAGACAGCTCGACTTCTGTCATACCTACCTTCATATCGCGGAGATTCATATTCTTCTGAATATTCTTCATAATTCCTGTAACAAGAGAAAAAATAAATTTAAAAAAATTCATTTCCAGTTATGATTTTCAAATTTCTTACCTTGTGGTCGCCCGGCGTTCATGACTATTCTGGTGATGAACAGCAGGTGGTGGATGATAACTATTAGCTTTCTCCATTGCAGTTCGAGCTTTTTCTAAAATATGCATAACTTTAGCTCTAGATGCTCCTGCAGCTGGAGGTGGTCCTTTAGGTCCTGAAAAAAATTTAAATTCAAGCTTACAATTTTAATTTACCTCTTACTTTTTTAAACTTCACCTCGATTGGAAACATATGGAGGTCTTTGTGATTTGTTTTCAGTCACTTCTTCTCCGCCCCCTTCCATTCCATAGCTTTCCAGTTCCCTTAGCTGCTCTTGACTTATTTCATCATTTGCGTCGGGTATTAAATATTTCCTAAGCTCTTTCAAAGCATATGACATTCTAGCATGAGCTTCTGAAGGCGGAGCCAATGCTGAAACTTCTACATGCAAATCATCTGATAAATGTGAATACTTAGGATCTAATCCTTTCCTTAATTCCTCCTCTTTTGCTTTGTCTTTCATTGAACCTCTTCCTAAGATTGTCATTTTGCAGAATGTTTCTTCCTGTAATCTTCTTAATGTGTTTCCTTTTGGTCCCAACAATTTCCCAACAAAATTGAACTGAAACAAGAAAAGATTTTTAGTTTCCATTTTTTTTTTTTTTTTTTTTTTTTTTGGAGAAAAGATTTTATACCTTTGGATATTCCCTAACTGGCACCATGACTTTAGCAACAACTTTAATTGGTTTTTCTCTAAATATATCAACATATCTATAATCCCGAGATGGTTGTCCAGACTGTTTAGTTCTTGAGAATTCTAAAATAAATAGAACGTGATGTTGAAAGTCGAATTTACCAAAAAAAAAAAACCTCTTTCTTTCACCAACCTTCGTCTATTAGCCGACTGGCTATCGGATATATGGATGTATTTAAAATATGTTTCTCTTTTAACAAGTCTTCCATGTAAGCCGCTGTTTTAGCATCGTATCTGCTACTTCCTCCATCTGCTTCGTTACCATCGTGTTTCATATCCATGTTACCGTTATGTTCGGAATTCGCCATTCTTTTAATTTCGTAAACAAATTCACTACCAAATAATTGATATAACACGGAAACGCTGAACAGCCACCCAAAAAATGGACATTCCTTTGACAAAGGAATCCATTTTGCCGCTCAATGGATGACCGGCATTTTTTATTGCGTCTTCCCGCCATAATTTTAAACGTTTGAAATATTTCGATATTTTTCAAATGGTCAATGGTTAGCCGATCGAAAGCCAAAAAAAGTTTACTTTAAAAAAAAAAATATTTTTCAAACATCTTGTTGTTATTTATATTAATTAGGCTTTTTTTTTGTTTTCATTAATTGAACTATCTGATTGAAGTTGCCGTTGACATATGGACGTTAGCATATTGCGTAAACAGGTATGTGTTCTCAACTTATAATATTTAAGAATGACTTTTATAAAAGTTACATTCAAATCGATGCTTTTTTTTTTTAATTTACTCTTTTAGGTTTGCGACAACTAACTCGTACAGTGAGGTTAAGATGACTGCATTTGAAAGTTCCCGCCATCCCCACCAAAGGGGAAAAGTGTCGGAGCGGTCACCCATCCAGAAGCTGGCCCGCATCAAAGCTGCTCAACTTCAATGATGGCCTCACAGCTACATGGGTAAGTCACCATTCCGACCTCTTAATTCCCTTAAACTCACTTGAAATGTTTTCTTTTGTAAACCTGACGAAAGAAACTAGAAACATGGCACCAAGACAAAAATTTATCGAATAGAGAAATGATTTAACAAGATTTTGAAAGATGGCGTTGCGATCAGATGGGAACGATTTATATATAACCTTGGACATCATTAGAAAACTTGAGGTTTTCGGAACGTATACATGAAATAATTTTTTGTTTTTATTAATTAGGTTTTTTATTTTGTGCAATTCCTCTGAAGGTCTGCCAAAATAAAGACCAGATTCAAGCGTTTAATTTATTGTTATTGATCAAACATGCATATATACATATATGATAAATGGAAATATTGTCACTCTGTAGAATTAAAACCAGACGGTTTTCCAGGAATTCCGCCAACGCCATTTTTTAGCAGGTGCAGTTGCCACTTCAGTTCACGCTTGGCGTGTGTTCAGGTTAAAGGTGAAATCTGTTTTAAGTGATTCTTTTTTTCTGTTTTTTCATTGATTGTGCTTTTCTAAAAATGTAAAGGTATTTACAAAGGGTTTTTTTTTCAATAAAAAACTCCAAAAATTAGGCCGTAAAAAATTTTATTCCAACAAACTAACGCAGAAGGCCTTTTCGGAACCCTCTAGATCCCATCATCAGTGCTAAAAACATCGAATAAAATTAGTAAAAACCCGATCAAAATTCAAATAAAATAAAATTGAAATTAAAAGCAAATGACAGAAATAAACGACCTTGACATACCTTTAAATCCGTAAACGTAAAGGTATGTCAAGGTCGTTTATTTCTGTCATTTGCTTTTAATTTCAATTTTATTTTATTTGAATTTTGATCGGGTTTTTACTAATTTTATTCGATGTTTTTAGCACTGATGATGGGATCTAGAGGGTTCCGAAAAGGCCTTCTGCGTTAGTTTGTTGGAATAAAATTTTTTACGGCCTAATTTTTGGAGTTTTTTATTGAAAAAAAAACCCTTTGTAAATTTCATATTGGGTCCGTAGTCCGCCGTTAAATGAAATTTTTAATGTAAAGGTATGTTTGAAATGATTGTTTTCCCTTAATAGTTGTAAATTAATCATATGTGTTACAGAATATGAGATTTTTTGAATTTTATTTTATTTGATAAGTTTTGCAATATGATTTCGGTAGCATTTGACCTTGTGCAGTACATCCCGTTTACACCTTCACCGAGGCGTCCATTTTGAGAGCGTTTCAAAGCAAGCAGTTTTCTCCTGTTTGGCTTTTTATTATTGAATACAAAGTAGGAGAAATTATTTATACGAGTTTAATCAACCAAAGAATTTAGCTTTAGTTATTCAAGAAGTATAATAATTTAAATTATTAGAATATATTTTAACGTATTTAGGATATTGCTGTGGTGAAAGATTAACCTGCAATTGTAGCACTAGCACATAAAATGAAAATAGAACTTTCTACATGACTATATTGCAGATCAATAATTTTTCATGCTATTTGCCATTAGCCAAAATTTTTTCCAGCTGAAATTCAAAATTTTGTGTTAATTTCTTCGGAATTTTTTTAAGGGGAAGAATTTTGGTGTGCTTTCCATGGTCAGGAGGTAGATTACGATAAAATATGCTCGTTTAGTAAACCATACGAAAAAAATTATAACTTGTTCCAGGATAGTTTAACAAAACCTCGAAAGATGGCGCTGCGGTCAGATGCCGAGATTGGTGGCAGGTTGGCTTGGTTTCGTTTCTTTCACCGTCTTCGTAGCGTCGAGTCGTTCTCACCTGTCTGTAAGTTTAATTTTTTTTATTTAAAAAATGGATTCATGAGGTAAATATCGTTTTTTTTCGAGTTGTTTTAAATTGAAAGGCTCCGTAAAGTCTAGTAGATCATAAATGAAAGGACAATAAAGCCGATGAAGGCATTTATATTTCTTGTTTTCTGGACGAACGTAAAATGTGAATAAAACTCCGTTATAGGTTTAAGAACATGGCGTCTATTCCAAGTAACGGCTATACGGAGAAGGGAATTTTGAATCTTTTAATCTTTCTTTTAATTACATAACTGTAAGTCAAGAGATTTCTTTTTTTTTTTAAAGGGAAGGAATTTATGAAATATAAGTACGATTAAGTTTGCAAGGAATAAGAAAATTGTAATGGTACGGGAAACGGGTTGCCTCCTTTGGCTCTGACAATCCTGTGAATTACGCATCCATTTTGAAATCTTAAATACCGTAATTCCAGTTGGCGTGTGTGAAAGTAACGGAACAGATTTTTTTCGAATCTTAATCTTTTTTATTTTCAGCTTGTGCATTTTTCTATCTTAGAGGTACGTTTTTATTTTTTGTTAATGCTTAAATAAAATAGTGCTGGGGTAAAAAGCGGAATTATGAAACTGCATTTAAAAATAATTAAAGAATTATATCGAGAGGTATGGGAGCGTTCAAGTATTACGTAAGACCGAAAGGGGGGGGGAGGGGGTACTCGAAACTTACGATTTCTTACTAGGGGGAGGGGGGGAGTTTGGCAAATCTTACGTAAGAATTTCCATCATAATTTATTGTTTAAAAATTGTTTATAATTTCAAAAATTTAAGTTCTTTTAATTTTTTTTTGAATGTCTAAATAGAAAAATTAAAAAATTTTTCAAAAAATTTAAGAAATAAAAATTCATTTTTTTAATGAGATTTTGTGCTTTAAGAAAAATATTACTCCAATTTAAAATTGGCGTTAAAAAAAAAGGGGGGGGGGGTCCTCGAAAATCTTACGTAATATAAAAGGGGGGGTCAATGAAATCTTACTAATTCTTACGAAGGGGGGGGAGGGGGTCCAAAAACCCGAAAAAAAGTCTTACGTAATACTTGAACGTTCCCTATGGATATCCTTGCATCGGTTGAGGCGTCCTTGAAAACGGTTAAAACGAATGAGAGCTGTAACAGTTACATACTTCCGTATTTTTTTTTTTTTTTTTCTTTCAAAAAGCGGTAAAAACGCATTAAAATAACGTAAATTCAGCTTAATGTATTTGAGATGCAAGATATAAGTGATGTAAATTATGTTTGGCCTTATTGAGAGGATTAATTTTTTTACCTAGAAAAAAAAATGGCTGTTTTGGAAACTCAGAATTAATCAATTTAAACATCATATCTTTATGATTTGAAGATATGGGTGTACATTATGAGGTATCTCTCATTGAAAATACTTAATATTGATGCTAATTAAGGTAACAAATCTGATGATAATAATAAGGCCAAATAACTAACATTTAGCTTATTGGATATCCTTAAAAGAGGAGATAAGAGAGTCCAAAAAATAAAAATATGACTTTATGTTTACAATTTATGAATTCAGTGGTGTTGGAAGCATTTTGAGGGTGCAAAATCGGTCCAGGTTTCTTTACATTTGAAAAATTATTTGAAATTTTTATATTCCGTTCAGGCAACCTTATGGCTCTTTTTATTTCTATAAATTTTCAGTTAAACAGAGAATTATTCATATTAGAATGAGAAATTAGAAATTATTGATTGACGAAAGGAGTTAAGGAAAATTTTCAGACGAAAACCCTTCAGTAATTTCCTCTCATTGTTGTTAGCCCTAACAGTCATGGTCAAAGCAGGGGCCATGGCTCTGGACATAAGTTTTTGCAGATATCCAGTTTTAGTAAAAAACATTTTCTTATGCTTTGGTGATTTCTACAATGAAAATTGTTTTCTCACGAAATATCAGTGTCTGTTGGATTAAGGGAGAATATTTTTATGTCAGACTCTGCAGTAAATTTAATAATAAGTCAATATTTCCTAACAACAGGCATATCAGTATGTTGTATGCAGTATACTAACTTAAGTTATTCGTAACAAAATATCGTAACCATTTTCTTTTCAATTCATTTATGAAATGACAATTATAAAGAGCTTTTGAAACTTGTTAAAGAATTTTATTTTTTCATAATCTGGCTTAAAATTTTATTTTTTGAAATTTTACTGGCCAGAAGTTCAGAATTTATTATTAAAGGATGACAAGATTATAAAGATTTGGGGATCTCTAGAACAATTTAAGTTAAACCGAAATGCTATGGGAAGCACTTAAACTTGTCTGAAAAGGAATTACATTTTTTTTTTTTTTTTTTTTTTTTTTTAAATCTTTATTTAAATTAACATTTTGGGATTTAGATCATCAATATTTTCAGAATTTCGAATTTTTGTACTTTAATAATTTTAAAATATGGTTTCCTGGAATTGTTGAATTGGATTTTAATAATGTAATTATTCTACTGGAAATATATGAATAATAAAGACAAAAGGGCGTTTTTTATTACTCTTCTCAATCTTTTAATATATGTTATCTGTATTGTAGGGTTCTTTAATGTTTTAGCGTCAATATTTAAAAAAAAACATTTAATTTTAAAACAAGTTTGGAGGAAGAACATCGACCAAGGTTATGCAGCGCTAAGAGTTACCAGAAAGGAAATGTTTTGTCTTGATATTAAAATTTGGAGTGTCGACTAGAAGCTCAACCGAAACAGTAGAAGCGATGAGAATACGTCATAGCTGACTGAATTACTTTATTGTCAATACCCTTTTGTATCATTTTTTACGGTATTTAAAAAATTTGTAAAAGTACATTAATTCGAAACTGAAAATTAGTATTTATTTATGTATGGTTTTTAGAATCTAATAATTTCATATCTCAAATTTGAGGGGGGGACGTTGGCTCAAGCCTCTAAAAAACACTCAAAAACCAATCAGCCACAAATCAAGTTTTAGATTTTATCATGTAGACGAGTCTCTTTTTGGATTCAAATAAAGATCAAACATTTTTGTTTGAGTTAGATTCACAGGACTCCTAAATTCAGATATTCCAAGATATTTTGAACTGCTATGATTTAACTTGGTGATTTTTCGTTTATATTCGATTTTTATTTTGATCCTTTATAATGTAGTCATCCTTTAAATTAATTATGAATGAGTAAAGAATTATAAAATATTGTTTAACAATTTCACCGTATAGTGATATTTTTAATCGGTTGCATTCTGAGCTGGGGTTTCGTCGTCTGACTTTTTTTATTCAGTACAAACTATAAATAGTTTTGCGAGGGTAAAAAAAAAAAAAAAACTTTCTGAGCAAAATCTATTGACAAAGAATAGGTTCAAAAGGTTCCTGGAAGAATTTTTTTTTAAAATTTCGGTTGAAATTTTCCGGGAATAAATAAGCGTTCAACACTTATCCTGAAAAGGCAGAAGTGAAATAAGAGCTGAATATTCCGATGTAAGCTAAAGAAAAAATTCACGCCTAAAATATGAAGTTAAATTCGTATAACTTGACAAAGAATTGATGTACCAAAATGAATTCATTTTTGGTTTAGGAATATTCTTAGTTTTTTTTAAAAATTTTTTTTTTTTTTTTTCGATCCTCATTGATAATCTTTATTTTTATTTATAAAAATAAAGATTCTTAGTTTTTTTATCATTATTTCAATTGTTATTTTTTAATTTTTTATTTTTTTTATTTTTTATGATTCACATTATGTGCTAATACTTTCGGAGTTTCAAATTTGTATTTCACAAAACAAATTTTTGGTCTTGTTTACTGATTTTACAGGTTTTAATTGTCTAACACTGTCATTATTTTGTAAATATATGATAACGCGATTCAAAAGCACGACAGGATTTTTTTTGAAGCCTATTCTCTTAATTAATTTAATCTCTCTGTTTTAGCGCCAACTTTAAAAAAAAATTAGATTTGATCTTCGTTCACTGATTTTACAGGTTTTAATTGTCTACTATAATTATTCTGTAAATATATTATAACGCGATTCAAGGCAAAACAGGTGTTTTTTTGTAACCTATACTCTTAATTTATTTAATCTGTCTGTTTTAGCGTCAACTTTTAAAAAAATACTTCTTAATTTTAAAAAAATCGGGGCCATATGTTTTACAAAGGCTATTCCTCGTTTACAGTTACCAACTAAAATGCTTCTTCTTCATAATAAATTAGGACTATTGGTGGAAGGCTCAGTCGGAACAGAGGAGCAGATATGTGATGATCATTACTTCATAACCAATAAGATATGAGCATGATAAAACAAATTTAAGAATATTTAAAAATTGTAAAAGTACAATAATTTGAAACTCCGAAAAGAAAAATTAAGCATTATTTGTGAATCCAAGTATTCAAAATATTTAAAATCCCATTAAGGTATAAATATTATAATTTCTCGGGTGTCGAAATAAAAGTATGTAATGAAATTAATTTTTCGAAAATATTAGACATATAGAGTGATGTCTGCATTATCAATTAGGAGAACCTTCGACTTTTCTTTTTAAGCTTATTATGTAGAATTTGGCATTAAATCATATTTTGTTAATAAGTCGTAAAATGCTTAGGAAACAATGTACGGTTTTATTATCAAACACCTTTCAAAAAAAGAAATAAAATTAACTCGCATATACCCTCACACTTTTTTGCCCTAAATGTACCGGCATGTCTGCTTGATTTTCCGCGAATTTTGAATTAATTGTTGTGTATTTTTGACTTGAATTGTACCAATTGTAATTCTCTAAATAATTATTTAATGAATATATCAACAATAAAAACTACATTGTTGTTATTTTAAAGCCTGTCCTCTTAATGTACTCTTTACTGTTTTAGCTAGAGCATTTATTAAGGAGCACCTATCAATACAAACCGTAGGCTTTGCCGGCTGAGATAAGACTGACTTCGTCTGGAGCTGCAACGAGAAAGAACAATCAAGAAAGACAACCAGAACATCAGAATCGATGAAGATACAGCCAAGCTTTTTCTTAGACTATAAGATTTTTTAAATAACAAATCGAGTGTTATAAATGCTTCTCGTACTTAACGAAAAAAAATTTTTATTTTGTATTTTTATCTTAGCAAATATTTTTAATCTCTACTTTTTAAAAAATTTTTATCGGGTTTTTGGGAGATGTATTGCACTCACAGAATTAAATTCCAACACCACTGGTTCTAGTAGTATATTCTTCTATAAAATTTTAGTAGATCTTTCTGACTTCATTTCCTGTAATTTTTTAAATAAAATTAACGTGAATAAACTAATCCTTATTTGATTAGTCATGTTCTAAGTCAAGGTCTCACAGACTTATAATTTTTATTTTTATTTTATTTTTTTAAATTAATAAAACTCGCTCTATCCCCAGAGAGAAAGTAAGACGCTTTTAGGGCAAAGCTTTAATACTTCGGTTTACTGGTGTGCTTTGTGCAAATGCACTGCAATATCTTCTATATGAGATTTTTTTCACGGTAAAATTTTGATTTGCTGTGATTTTTACCTGAAAATTTTTATTACCAAGTGTTCACAGATGCGTTGATCTAACATAATAAGTTCTTGCTGGGAAGATAAGGATGTGTAATTGGTCTCTTACCACGGATTTAGAAGAGCTGGAAGATTTGGCGAACATCGCTCAAACATTATAAAATGTCTGTTTTTTTCTAGTTAATTTTTAACATTTTGTGTTCTTAGGTATCGCATGTCAATCAAATTGCTGAAGCTGTACTTACGTCGTCAAAAATTTCTAAATTTTCGGATCGGGAATTTAATGCATGAATTCTTTGTTGATTATACTTTTAGCAGTTAGACGTTTCACGGTTTAATTAATTTTTTTGAAGTTTCATACAATAGCTATATAGTTCAGATTCTTGTATCGTTTGACGGAACCATTTATAGACTGGCGATGCTTATTCTTTCCAATCGCCACGACGTACCATGCACACTGCAAGACCGATCACCCAAGCCAGTTGGTGTCCTTGTGCCAATGCCGTTCTGGAAATTAGCAATTCTAACTGGAGACGAGTAGATATATCTAAATTGCTGACGATTCTGCAGCTTCATTGCAAGTAAGCTTCCAACCAAAATTCATTTTTATGTTTGAGTTTTGTAATTTTAAAGGTGTTGTAATTTTTACTTAAAGGACTTGCAAACTAAGCTTTTCAATCTGCTGGACGCTAAAGACGACCCCTCCATCTCTCCGATTTCGACTTGATAATCAACAACCTTGGGGAGAATTAAAGAAGATAAAAATGTATGCATCGAATCTACATGCAGATAAAATGATAAAGCAATGCTCTATCATTTTCGAAAATATTTCTGATAAGCTGTTGGGTCCTATTGTATAAAGCCGCTGAAAGGCTACGGCTTTTGCAGAACTGACAGTTTGCTCTGTATATTAAAACTCATTCTAGTTGGAGAAAAAATTCATCAGGTATGTTTTCCTGTAATTTTATAATTTTTTGCTGTTTTTCGGTTTTTTAGTTCAAAAATTTAAAATAAAATGAAATGTTTGTTTCGTTTTTAGGAGGGTCTGGAAGTGTCGAAGCAAATCAGTTCAACAACGTATGGCGATCATGTTCGGGGAGGTCCGGCATACGGGGGCAGATTCTAAAGTTCCCCGTCAGTAAGCAGTTTATCTTTCCCGACCACAAGTACCACCTATACGAATCGGAGGAAAATATTCTCACATCAGCGAAACTTTATTCAACCAAATTTGCTACATAGGATTTTCCTGGGACGCAACCATTGAAGCCCTCTCAATCGCGATACATCGAATCGACTAATTAAGTATTTAATCGAAAATAATCGAACCGCTTATCAGGAAGGTTTAGAAGATTTGACATTGGTAGGAAGTATTGAACAAAATTTATTGTATCCGAGTCAATTAAAAATTGGAGGTTTTGGCAAGTTCCTCGAGGGATCCTAAAGGGATCCGTAACTCATCCTAACTCGTCTTTTTTCCAAAGAGGTAATGTTGGATTCATTTCATTGAGTTAGTTATCTTTTTTAACTTTTTTAGAAATGTAAAAATGCTTTTTCTTTTTTTATTTTAATTGCGTATTATTCGATGTTTGAACAAAAATTTTTAATTTATCCAACACACCACTACGTTGGGGGTAAAGTCGGCATGCGGATCATAAAGAGGGAACCGGGGAAATATTCAAAAATTAAATTAAATATTAAAAAATTTTTAATTTATTATTTTTTTTTTTTTTTTGTTCACAGCTCAAAAAATGGGCGCATCCTCGTCTCAAGTCGAAGTCGTTACACCGAGAAAAAAGTGGAGACGCGAACGATGGCAGAACGTGAATCTGAGGTAAGCACTTTTTATTAAAGAAATTTGTTTTTTACTTTTTTAAAATTTTTTTTGTTTCGTTTTTTGTTTTAGATGCTCAACGACATTAAAAAATTTCGGCTGACGCAAGATTCAGAGAACTAATTCACCGATAGTGCTTTAAGTCATTGTCTGGAGGTTCTGGTGCTAGAAAATCTTCCGGAAACGGTTTATCGCGTCTGCGATTTGCTTATGGTCATTTGGGACTGGAATGGTTTTGCACTGTGTGAAAATATGTTGGAAATCGCTGCGTAAAGATGTAAGTCAAGAAAAAAGGAAAATTTATTTAAAAGAAAATGATTTGTCTTTTAACACTAATTAACATTTTTTAAAAAATTTTTGCAGCTATCAATTCAAATGGGTCACATGTTTAAAGAGGTGAAATCCACCTTACTTGTTGACGGTAACCAACCTGCAAGAAGTTTTAGTAGATTCACTTAATGCTCGAAAAGTGTCTGTTCGATTTCATCTTTTTACTCCATCCGCTATGTATCCGTCGATTCCGAGTCGTTCGCCCGTAACATTTTTTGAACAAAAGCCCCGGGGAACCGAGACCAATTGAGGAATCCTCGAGCGAACAGTTTAACGAAATGTTTACAAATACTTCGAACGAAAATACACTTTCGTAACACTTCCGCAGACACTTCCTTCAACATCTGGAGACACGATATGAGATATCGCTATGGAAGAGTATGATAAAAATTAGGAGGGACAAGACTGCTCTTCGAAAGCTATTCAAATATTTTCGAATCAGGAAGAGAATAAATAGGAATTCGCTGTGGAAATGGACGAAGAAAGAAAAGAAGAGCCTCGCACTCTCTTGGTTGTAGTAGCGACGAATCAGACTCCAGCTCCGGCTTTTGCCTTGTCTTAACCCGGGACATCAAATTCAGTTCCTCAATATTCTACTGAAATTTTGGAAAGATGTCCGAAAATCAAAGAATCGGTCCAGAATGAGCGGGAAACGATGGCAAGCAGATAAAACCGGGAATACATGCTTTCCCCAACGTGCCGCTTAAATAAAATCCATTTTGAATTTTTTGAGGAATGCAATACAAGATCAAGCGTTTAGTGAATCGATGAGGACTGTCCTGGACAACGCTTTATATTCGTACAGCGCCACCTTTTCTTCTACATTCGGTGGCCGCTACTTACAGATTCGTTATAGCTTTTAATGACGTTTGCAGAACCGGCGAGTCCGAAATTAGAAACGCTTGTCTCTTCACATGAGTTTCTTCTCTGGGATTAGACGTTTTACAAAAATTATCAAAGTTGTACACCTCCTTCGTATGGAAAAGCAAGTTGCTTTTAGCTCTTTGGAGCGATGGCGTCGTCCCACCTGACCTTCATTTCGGAGAACGGAATTTGAGTTTTCTTCTTCCCGAAAAAGAAGTGCGATTAATTCGTAAAACAACCGAAGCAGTGAATACGATGAAGGTCGAATCTTCTTCGTCTTCTGATATCTGTGGTGATTAGGTACCTCGTTTTTCCATTGCGTCAAAAGCGAGAGGGACAAGAGTCGCACTGAGTCCGAAACAGCTAAATCTTTCTCTGGGAACAACTTTAAGAGTCGGCCTTGCCCTAGCCGAATTATTTATAATGTTAGTTTAACTTTGCTATGGAATGCCGACCCTACTTTTTGATGTAAGTGATAATTTTTAAAATTATAACTTCTTTTTTTGTAAATAAAAAAAAGTAATATATTTGACTTTCTTTTCTAGGATTTAAGATTTGTCTGCTTTCGTGCTCTCTCACATACTTACCTCGTGTGCTTCATGATGGAATTACTCGACGCTCTTAGCCTACATTCCAATTTAAAAGACAAACGATTCTACGACTCCGTTTCCGACACCGAAATGGATCGCGCCTGTTTTGCTTTTGTTAGATTTGTATGAGAAAACAGCAGTTCATACGCAGAGAAACCATGAATTGTATCAAGGTTAGCAGTTTATGCAACTTTTTTTTTGCATTGAAATTGTAAATTTAATTTTAAGAAGATTCTAATCTTTAAAAAATTTCTTTTAGGCTTTCACTGGAGTTTGGAAGTGGTTTCAATCAAAACTCAAGAAGTGGACCTTGTATTCGCGTTAGAATAATAATGTTATCTATTTGGCATATGGGAGTAGAGTTACCGTCGGGGAAAACAGATGAATATGTCAAATTAATTTTAATACCTTAAGCGAGGTAAATTTTTAAAAAAATTTATTATTATTACGTTACGATGTCCAGATGAAGAAGGGCATCAAGCTGGCGAACTGACTGGAAGTTCAGAAAGGGAGAAAAACAGAGAATATAATTTCATTTATAATCATAAGCTCTCAATTGGACCCAACAGCCGATCAAAATAATTTTTAAAAATGATTGAATAATAATGGTCGAGTAAGATTCGAAATGAGTTTAAGAGGAGGCTTCACGGAATAAAAGAAGGAATGGCTGTTTTGTCGAATACTCGATCTACGATGAAAAAATCCAAATTTTAGGTATCTAACGAACTCCTCTGATATATCCCGGAAATTTTAATGCAAGTTTCAACTTGTCTAAGATGTATGGACGGCGGGAAAATAATTTCAAAAAAAATTGCGGTCAAAAATCTTTGATTTAGTTTTCCTGATTTTTGTTTGCTTGGAACAAGTAGAAACTTGTACCAAAAATACAAGAAGTCAAAGGAGTTCGTTAGATACCTGAAATTCAATTTTTCCCCCCATAAATCGAGTGTTAAACAAAACAGCCATTCCTTCTCGAATTCCGTGAAGCCTCCTCTGAAAAAGAAATTTATTTATTTTCATTTTATTTTTATTTCCTCAGCGAATGCCACATTGCTATCGGCTTACGAAGGGAAGAAAGCATTTGCGTCCAGTGGGAGAGAGCTTTTCCGGATGCTTGTGATCCCAAGATTACGTGACCCAGTGCATAAGCTCTCGGTTCTCCTGTATTCTCGGCAACAGTCAGTCTTAACTGGATCGTCTTTAAAAAAAAAAATAACAGGTAAGGATTTCAATTTTTTTTCCGGCTTGGAAAAGGATTTTAAGGATTTTTTATTCATTTCCGGCTTGAGCTGCCGGGGATGCGGTTGACTCTTTTTTTTCTAGTACTGTAGGTAGAGTAGTATAGTTGTATAGTCTCCAACTGTTTAATTTTGAGATCAAGACTTTCGGCTTGAGTTGCCTTTTGACAATTTTTTTCTCTACGTATGGGATTGAACCCGGAAAGAAATCGAAAACGGAAAATATTTGAACATAAAGCAATTAGTTATAGTTTGGGATCGTACAGTTAATTGTAAAGTGCTAAAAAATTTATTCAAATTTAGGCATAGCGCATAACGTCAGCCTCTTTAGCTGTTATGAGTGAAATCCGCATGTTGTTAATGCGGTTTCTTCGGAGTATAGGAATATAGGGAGGCTTCCATGACGGTTTCGGATCTTCTATAAATGGAGTATATTTGCAAATGTCTTTACAATTAAGGGAACTCCGTTTCCGAGCTAAGCCCGGAAACGAAAGTCGTCTCTAAGAGAGACGCACTGACTTTTTATAGTGCTTTGTGTTTATACTTTATGAAACCGGCAAGGAGACTTTTGAAGGTGATATTGTCTGTTATTGGTTTTAGGAATAAACACTATTCCTACCAATAACATAGCCCCAGCTCGGGGCGGCGCGAAGTGCCTCGCGGAACTGCTAGTTTTTATTAAGGCGAATGATCAAGGGAACGTCCCCAGGGCTTTTTGTTTTTTTACGATATAGTGTGTATGATGCTCATCTCATTTACTAGGCTAGTGTTAGCAGGTACCTAAAGAAGCTCAATTTTTGTAAATATTCATATTTTATGAAAGTGGATCCAGGTTTTACGTATTTTTATTATAAGAAATATTTTCAAAATTGCATTCGGATCTTTAGATATGATGGGGAAAGGTCAGTGGAACGTCCTTAGGGCTTTGTATTTGTTGCAAGACATTGTGTAGGATGCTTATCTCAAGTACTAGGCTAGCTTTACCAGGTGCCTAAAAAGGCTTACTTTTTTATTATATTACATGCTTTATTGCAAAACGACTTCAATCAGTGGATGCAGATTTTTCATATTTTCATAATTAAGAATTATTTATTAATTGCATTTGGATTATTAATAATAAGGGGAATGGTCCCCAGAGCTTCTTTGTTTTTTTGCAGGACAATGTGTATGATTTTATCTCATTTACTAGGCTAGGGTTAGCAGGTGCCTAAAAAAGCACAATTTTTGAAAATATTAATATTTTATTGCTGTGGATCTAGGTTTTTCATATTTTTATAGTTAAGAATTATTTTTTAATGGCATTAGGCGTTTAATTGTAAGGGGAAAGGCCAGTGGAACGTCCCCAGGGCTATTAATTTTTTACGAGGCAGTGTGTATGACACTCGTCCAGGGCTGCGAATCGAAATTCGCTTGAATTTTGATTCATTTCAGTTATGATTTTTTTTAAATAGGAATTTCGATTTTGATTATGGTTACTGAACTCAAAATCTTGACAGCTGATTACGATTTTGATTTTAATTATTACCTTTGCTCAATATACGATTAATTTCGGTTTTTCATACCAAATTTTCGTATATTGGTTTCAGTTACGTTTATTGGCTTTTCAGTTTGTAAATTTTCGATTTTGATTTCAGTTTTTCGGTTCCTTTAAAAATTTAATTTTAGTTTCAGTTACTGTTTTCCATTGACTCTTTTGTTAATTTCGATTACGATTATGATTACGATTTTTAGTTATAATTTTGCTTTCTTTTCCATTCTTTGTTCTAAATTTTGAGAAAATTATCTCTTGTTTATAACCAGTACCAGAGGAAGCACAGCATAGGGAAAAACTGAGAAAATAAATTCAAATTGTTTAAAATTCTTTTAAATTTAGAATTAAAAATTTAGGAAAATAAAAAATTGACAACTGGCAGTAAATGCCATGTCGGCCCGAAATAAAACTTAAAAAACGACGTAAAAATATATGACAATAGAAATTGACAATGAAATAAAAATTTACTCAACTAAAAGACCAGTACAAGGATCAATTTTGAGATTTTGAATTTGAGACCGCGCACTCCTAGAATTTTTAAATTATTTTCGGTTTATTATTTTTTTTTACAGTTGTTTTTGATTATGATTTTTATTAAAAGTCTTTTAAAAATGTATTTTTAATTACGGTTTTTAGCAAATTTCTATTTCAATTTCGATTTTCGATTTTTTTAATTCGAATTCAATTTCGGTTATGATTTTGATTTCAATTCCGTTTCTTAACCTCTAATTTTAGTTACGGCTACTCAATGATTCCTATTCTTTTTCGATTGATTTCAGTTTTGGTTTCGGGCCCGTAGACAAAGGGGAACCAGGGGGGGCGTTTCCCCCCCTGGGCTGACTCGGTGCCCCCCCTGGAGTAAATTGGCTAAACATGGCAGGTATAGGGAATAAAGGCCTATTGCCCCTCCTAAGAAGCCCAACTGCCCCCCCTGGCTCTTCGTTCTGGCTACGGGCCCGTTTGGTTTTTTTGAAGTTAGAAATATTCGATTAATCGCTATTTTTGATTATGATTATGATTTGATTAACAGCCCTGCACTCGTCTCATTTACTAACCTAGTTTAAACAGGTGCCTGAAAAAGCACAATTTTTGAAAATATTAATATTTTATTGCACTTTATCCAGTTTTTACATATTTTTATAATTAGAATAATTTTTTTAATGGCATTAGATGTTTAATTGTAAGGGGAAAGGTCAGTGGAACGTCCCCAGGGCTTTTTGTTTTTTGCGAGACAGTGTGTATGATGCTTGTATCAATTACTAGGCTCGCTTTAGCAGGTGCCTAAGAAAAGCTTAATATTTTTTAATATTTCGATTTTTCACTGTAAAACAACTTTAATCAGCGGATCCAGATTTTTCATTTGTTCATAATTAACAGTTATTTTTTAAATGCATTTGGATCTTTAGATATTAAGGGGAAAGGTCAGTGGAACGTCCCCAGGGATTTTTATTTTTTTCCGAGATATTGTAAATGATACTCATGTCAATTACTAGGCTAGATTCAGCAGGTGCCTAAATCAGATTAAGATTTTTAATATTTCACATTTTATTGCAAAACGACTTTAATCAGTGCATCTTGATTTTTCATATGTTCATAATTAAATATAAAACGACATTATATAGTAGATCTAGCTTTTTTATATCTAAGAAAACTTTTGTAAATTCTATTTCGATGTGTTGTATGTTTTATAAAATGATTTTCAAAAATGATTTTTAGCAGACACCATGCAATCACTAATTATTTGTTATTAATTCCATTTTTATTTTTGTTTTATTTTTAGCTTCTCGACGAAATCTACTTTTACAGCACAAGCCCTCAATATGTGTGTGACAGCTACACAACTAAGAATCATCCTACAGCTAAGAGCCATCGCCTGCAAGCAGCAACGATGGAGGAGGTCCTAGCGAACAAAGAAGGCAAAGAAGCCATTCCTACGTTAATTTTTTTTTTTTCATATTTCCATACGACACTGCACGTTAGGTCCATGCAATTCTAAAAATTTAGGTACCTTTTTTTTTTTTAGTCAGGTCACAATTTGTGACTAGAAAAAAAAGGTTTGTGACTCACAAACCTTTTTTTTCTAGTACCGCATTTTCTTGATATATTAACTTCTGTAGATCTGCCCTTTACTGTTTATTTTAAAAACCAGTATAAAAACAAAAAAATTAAGTCTTAAATCTCACTCGAAATTTTGATCCCAGCCAAGTCTTTAAAAATAATTGTCCGCATAACATATTCAAGCCCCATTGAATACTTTTGTCATTTTAAATTATTAGCCGACGTTGCCATTCAGAAGCATCGAAAGAAATTTTCCTTTCTCCCTCCCTTCGTAAATCAAATGAGCGTGAATTAGCTACGGGCCGATTAGCTACGGTGGGCTACGGGCGGATTAGCCCCGCGATATAAAAGTCCGTCGTTTTTTATTTTTTCAATAAGTGTGCGATTTCGAGTAATGTAACGGTTCGGGAGTAATCGGGAGTGTGACCCCCCCAATTCAAGTATTACGCAAACCTAATTTTTCGATTTCTTTGACCCCCTCCCTCTGTTAAATGAATATCGCAACCCCGACTTCTTCTGTACATATTTAATTAGCTTTTTCCAGTCAAATACAATATGCCCTGAGCTTTTAGTCTTATATCTCATAAAGCAATCACCTGTGTAGACTTTCGGAATTACTCCGAATATTATCTGTCCCCTATTTTCGCGTAATACTTGAATCATCGCTGAATCGATTTTGCTACTGGAATATGGGATGGATCTGGAATTTGGAGTCATGGAGCCAGGAAGTATAGAGACGGAAATTTCAGTTGCAGCGAAATTGGGACGGCAGAGTTGGTGAGTTTTTTTCAGTTTATTTTCTTTTCAAACAATGCCGCGTTTATTTTGCAATGAACGAAAAATCATGCGGGGTTTGCAGCAGTCGTAAGTTCCCCCATAATATCACAAGCATAAAAAAGTCGAAGTACAATTTTTATAATTATGTAATGATTTCTCCGTTTTTAATCGTTACCTTAAAGCGCAGTCGTTCCAGTATAAGTAGAAACCTGCCCATAATTCAATGACTAGTTTGAAGGAAAAAAAAGGTGTAAAGGAGGAAAGAAGGAAAAAGGTGAATTTTTAATTTTTTGCTGTCGGTAGCAAAGATATTCTTAATTTTTCTCCAAGTTTTTAAAGCATGCCATAATTTTCAATCATCATTTTTTTTTGCCACCTGAAGATTTCTTCTCTGATAAAAAAAAATTAAAGTAGAGACGCGTTTATTTTTTAAGTAAAATTAATCTCCATAAGCTAAGCATAGGAACTTTGTTTTTATTAAAATTTAAAGATTCGGTTAAGTTGGTCACATACCATCGAAACTAGGTCAATACAATGTTGCCGAACGAATGATTGGAGAAATCCTGAAGTAATGGAGAGCAATCAATAATTCTGAAAATAATTCCCGTAAGCTAAACATAAAAACTTACTAAAATTCAAAAATTTAATCGTTTTTTCAGCAAAAAAAAAAAAAAAAAAATTGTAAGACTTTTATTTTTGAAGTAAAATTAATCTCCACAAGCTAAGCGTAGGAGCTTGATTTCTACCTAAATTTCAAGATTTGATAAATTTTGTCTGATACCCTGAAAACTAGGTCAATACAAACTATAGAAACAGGGATGGTATACCGAATAGATTTTAATAGGAAACACATACCGGTATTTTATTTAAGGATTTCAGGTACCAGTTGGCAAAAAAAATTGAAACTAAAATTAAAACTTTTTGGATCTTTAATGTTGTACTATAACACATACATCATTTAATTTTTTTTTTGTATTAAATGCAGTTGACATAGCTAAAAGTTGTCGAATTCGAATTCGAAATAAATCTAACTTTTTAAAGTTGGTGTCCCTTTTTGCCTTATCTTAAACCCAAAAAGATTTTTTTTTTGTGCTATAACATATATGATAGTTATGACGGAAAGATTGCAAATCAGCGATTTGTTTCAAATAATATGCTCCTCAACTCTATAGCGAAGCTATTTTCACCAGATTTACGATCTCTAATGCGGCGAAGTAACTTCTCTATGCTTTTTTTTTTTTTTATTTGGTATAAAAACAGCTTGATCCATTCAAGGTTATGAACACTGACTAAATGGCTCATATTGCACGTGTTTAAACTTGTTCGTAATTCAGAATAATCAACGCCATTTTCAAACCAAGTTGTTAAAAAGTCCAAAAAGGCACTTAATTTGTAGTACCTAAAAGTCTCCTTATCGTATTTCTCAAACATTTTGATGCAGAAAAGACACCCATGAGGAGAATCCATGTACTTCCTGATAATATTGCGTTTTTCGTTTTTATCCTCATAAATCCAGTCAAGTAAACCATCTACCATCTTAAATTTACATTTTCCTAAAGCAAAAGTGTCAAGATACCAATTAATATTGTTTGCTGCTTTAGATTTAAAATTTTCAATTTCGTCTGATGACATTAAACATACTTCGATGAGGAATTCGTCCAATGACTCATCCCTTATTTTGGAATTCCAGCATTTTTCGAAAAAGAAATCATTTTGAATAATTTTGGTTTTTCTAAATTCGGTGATATCTTCTTCAGATTCGAAAAACCATTTTAACAATTCGTTACATTTTTCAGGGGTCTCGAAATGAAATATTTTGTTTCTAATGAAATCCGTTTCGGATGTAGTTCCTGTTAAATTTAAAGCTTTTTTAATTTTTTTTCTTTCATCTTCCGTATCGAATCTCCAAATTAAAAAATTATTCGCAGTTTCAAAATTATCACTTAGAACGAAAGCGGAGCAAAATTGGACGGCATCCACTTGATTTTTTATTTGAATTTTTTCGACCTCCGTGTCGTATCTCCAATTTAAATATTCGTCGGCTGATTCGAAATCTCCCAAAGTCAAAAAATTCGTTAATAAATCGAATTTTCGTTTTAATAATTTCAGTTCCGAATCGGATAATTTTAGATTTTGAATAACTTCGTGGAAGACTGTATAACGTCCTCGGCATAGTAATTGCTTAAAATCATTCATTCCGATTTCTACAATTTCGTTTTTGTAATTCTTCAAATCAACATTTTTCAAAATGAAATTTAAAGCGCTATAATTACTTTTCCTGAATATTTTTTTTATGATTTTAAAATTATTCCCAATAAAAAAATTAAGTATGTCCGGTTTCGGGACAAGATCAAATAAAATCAATAACATGCCGTGATAAAAGTTTTGATTTGTGACATACATAGGTTTGCAGTGAGGCTGAGAAGCAAAACCTAATATTAACCGGTTCATGTTTAATTCCAATAATTTTGAATAGTGTTTCGATACTAAGTCCGGAAATCCATTTAAGATTTTTTCACAAAGTTCCTGATAGGGCCAAACCAGGGCAATTAATTTGTAAACGGACAAATGTTTTCCCTCTAAAAACTCTGATCTTTGGGTTTCTGACATTTCATTAATAAAAAATAGAAACAATTGTAATCCTTTCTCTTTTTCCCAACAGTTACTAGTCCTCTCATCAGGAATTCCAGATACACGTTCAGTATATCTCTTGCAAACACGTAACGAGCTAATTTTAAATAAGCACCTTTCGGCACATTCGGCAACCATGACATTTTTCTGGCTTTTCGTTAATCTCTTCCATGTATGTTTTACCCCAAATTCAAAATAAAGGTCTATACACGGAAACAACAAGTCTTTGGCTTGTAACTGGTCAAATGGTGCTTTGAATTTGTTAAAATCGTAATAAGGGGTACTAAAACTAAATATTTTATCTCTTGCAAATTTATGCGATGTTCTTACACGGAACCATATCCATATAGCAATTACAGCTTCTACCGTCTGACCTTCCCGAAAGATTTCGTTTTTCGCAATTTGAAAATATAAATTCTCGCAGAAGTACTTACACTCTGAATGATAACGATCGTAGTGAGTAGTGAGAAAAAACGTCACGTTTTTTCTCACTACCATTGCATTTAGGAAATTCTGAGTCTTTTAGCCAAAATTCTTGTATGATTTTCCATTCATCTATGTCGCCATAAGAAGTCCAATAAATTTCATCGGCCCAGTTAGTATCAATTTGTAGAGCTCTTTCAACGTATTGCCTCCAATAATATATCTTTTGCCCGATCTTAATGATCAGTACCTTGACCTCATCTGATAGCTCTTTTGACAGCTTTAGTACGCTTAGCTGTTCAAAATGTAATTAAACAATCGATTCCGATGAGTCAAATCTGTCTCGTTTCTCTTATCTGGCCATTCTGGAGGTAAATATGGATCATAAATTAAATCCCGATTGTATTCATTAAAGGAGTAACGGCTATCATAAATCAATCGTTTTACCTCGTCTTTTTCCCAAAAGCTCACGACCAAAGCGATTTTAGCAAGATTTTTGAGAGACAAGTCCAATCGGAAAGCATTGACGGAATCCATGATGAATGCACGTTGTGTGTGAATGAAGATGCTAGAAAAAAGAAAAAAACAGACTTGATGCATTGATGCAAGACAAAAAACAGATGTGACGTATCTGTTGGCCAATTAATCGAAGGGTACAATTAATTGTACCCTTCGAAAATGCTATTATATTTTTGGACTTTTACCTTCCGATTCTGCTATTTTTATTTTTTTATTTTTTTTTTTTTTATTGTTTTGATTATTTTTTCAAACACTGTAAGAATAATCGAGTGTTAAAAAAAATCCAAAAATATCACAGCACGGAAGTGTTGTTTAAAACATTTTTTATTAAAAAACAGTTTAAAACGTTTTATATGATTTCCCATGTTTTAAAACGTCTTTTATTCGGCCTGGTTTTAAAACGTTTTAAAACATGTTTTAAAACACGTTCAAAATGTTTTAAATTCGTTTCTATTTTTATTCAAATTTTTAAAACGGTGTTGTTTATTCAATGTTTTAAAACACCGTGTTTTAAACCAATTCATTTTAAAACAATCATCCCTGCGATTAAGCAACCACTATGAATATGAGCGGCTCATACAATCTATGGTATGGTATAAAATACCATAGATTGTATAAAATGAGTCGTGCGCGACAAATTGCGGGCTCGGGCCTCTTAAAAATGCATTTTAAAACGTATTTTATTCACTTAATAAAATACGGTGTTTAAAACAGTGTTTTAAAACGTTAGTGTTTTAAAACTGTGTTTTTTATTCAAATGTTTTAAAACGTTTCAAAACACCGTGTTTTAAACCAATTTGTTTTAAAACAATCATCGTCCCTGGAGATTGGAGACAGAGCATAACAAATTTACATGCCCTGACATTTTGATGGGCTCTTTAACGCGTCCTCTTTGACGCGGGTCTTTTGTAATATATAAATATAAATGTAAGGGTTTTTTTTAGAAGTTAAACTTCTTTTGGAGCGGGTCCGCGTAATGAAGTTTTTCCTAAGTTTTTAAAGTTAAAATTTTAAGGTGTTTCGATAGCACCGCTTCATTATTAGTTAAAAAAGCATCGTTCTTCGGTCTTCTTATAATTTCGTTAAAATTTAAGAAAAAATAAAAAAATTTTATCCTATTCTTAGCCTACGGAAAAGAAAAAAATGGCATCCATTTTTTTTCACGAAATAAACAAAGCTTCCGATTTTCTCGACTGAAACATTCAAACTAGAAAGTAATATGCACTTTTTAAAGCTAATAACAATATGATACCTATTAACAGATGTTGTGTTCGTTTTTGAAAAAAACGGAACATCTAGAAATAAACTTTTTTCGTAAATAAATGAAAACGCTTTGTTTATTTTTTGGAACTTCCCATATAACGCCATGTATTTTTTTATATTTTTAAAAATTTTTAACTCGTTAACTAGAAAGTAACTTTTGCTTAAATTTTTAAGGGAGGTCCGCGGATACCTGATATATCATCTGTGCGAGTTTGAAGAATATGGAACATTTTGGCTTTTACTATCGAAACACCTTAAATATTTTTCCCTAATATTTCTTAATTTTTATTTTTTCATTTTACGTTAATTTTTCTTATTTTTCATTTTTTTGAAAAAATTTTATCCTTAATTCTTTTAAATATTTTAATAATTTTTCTTAATTATACGTTCATTTTTTTGTTAATTATCTTAATTTTCGTTAATTTTTCGTTATTTTCCGTTAATTTTTCCTTAATTGAAATGAAACTTCTTATGGGGTGGGTCCGCGAAATGAAGTGAAGTTTTCAAAGTTAATATTTTAAATATTTATTTAATTTTTAATAATATTTTATTAATTTAAAATTTAATGATAAAATTTGCTGGAAAAATTAGCGATTATGGCAAATTGTTTGAACAAAAATTTAAAAAATGTTGAAATATCGAGTAAACTTTTCGGCTATGCCAAAAAATTTGAAAAAAAAAATTAAAAATTTTTGTCAGTTTCCGGAAAAGTAAATTCGAAGAAGAAAATTTCAAGAAAATTTTTTAATTTTTTTAGGTTTATAGATTTTGAAGTGGTTAAACACCATAGAATAACGACCAATATAATATTTAACCCCATAAGAAGTTTCACATTTTCTTTATTTAATTTTTTTGCAAATAAATACTCGACAATAATTTTTATTAGTCCCTTAAGCTAGGCATGGGCAGGTGAAATGCTCATAAGGCTCATAACATGTTTTATTCAGTAATTCTTATAATAACTTCTTAGAATTCTTATATTGTTAATACAGGTTATTATTACATAAGCTTTTACATTAATTAGTAGGAAACACGTACAATTTTGATTCTCATAAGCTAGAAATAGAAATCACATTTTCTGGCAAATTTTTAAAGAAATATTTTTGGATTCACAGCACTTCTATCAGTTGTTGAAATCAAGTTGATTTAGAATTAAAATAAATGCATTATTTCTATAATTTGTCTAAAAAGGAAAAATTCCAAGAGGAAATTTTTCTTTGCTAGAAAGCTAGTATATGGTTTAAATTTTTAAATAAAAAATTTCAATTTGAGACTACAGGCAAATTATGTAACTTTTAACATTTTCATTTCATTTTTTAAACATTCGGGCTCTTTTTTGTCTTTACGGTTAGATCTTTCCCTTAAAATCGATACTACGGTTTTGCACGTAGCATACGACCGGTACTATCAGTTTCACTATCCTCATCTTCATCAGAACTGCATAGATAATAAGATATTACTCTAGGTCCACCATATTTAGCACGGTTAAACGTTACAACGTCGCGTTGTTCCTTTTTAAGTAAGAAAAACCGGATCGATTCTAAAGTAAAACGAAAACCACTTACGGAACAATTATTATTACATTTATTTAAACTAGTTAGCAGTTCAGAGTAATCAAATGACTGCTCAATCCAATCGTTGAAAAAATTACATGCGCCGGGTTGTTCTCGTTCGCCCAATATTTTTATGCACAAAAGACATCCACGCGGAGAATTCATGTATTTTCTAATAATATTGCGTTTTTCGTCTTCATCCTCATAAATCCAATAAAGTAAATCATCTGCCATTTCAAATTTACATTTTCCTAAGGCAAAAGTGTCCATATACCAATTAATTTTGTCTGCTACTTCAATTTTAAAAGTTTCAATTTCGCCAGATGACATTAAACATACTTGGATGAGAAATTCGTCCAAAGACGAAAAACGTTTTTTGGAATCCCAGTATTCTTCGAGAAAGAATTCATCTCGAATAATTTTAGTTCTCCTGAATTCGGTAATATCTTGTTCAGATTCAAAAAACCATTTTAACAATTCGTTACATTTTTCAGGGGTCTTTAAATCAAATATTTTGTTTCTAAGGAAATCCGTTTCAGATGTCGTTCCTTTTAAATTTACAGCTTTTTTAATTGCTTTTCTTTCATCTTCCGTATCGAATCTCCAAATTAAAAAATTATTTGCCATTTCAAAATAATCACTCAAGACAAAAGCAGAGCAAAGTTGGACAGCATCCACTTGATTTTTTATTTGATTTTTCTCGTCCTCCGTGTCACATCTCCAATTTAAATATTCGTCGGCTGATTCAAAATGTCCCAAAATCAAAAAATTCGTTAATAAATCAAATTTTCGTTTTAATAATTTTAGTTCCGAATCAGATAACTTTAAATATTGAATAAATTCGTCGAGGACTGTATACCGTCCTTGGCATAGTAACTGCTTAAAATCATCCATCATGATTTCTAGTATTTCATTTTTGTAATCCTTCAAATCAACATTTTTCAAAATAAAAAGAGTGGTATAATTAAATTTCCTCAATACTTTCTTTATGATTTTAAAATTATCCCCAGTAAAAAAATTTAGAGTGGCCGGCTTCGGAACCATATCAAATAAAATCAATAGCATGCCGTGATAAAAAGTTTGATTTGTGACGTACATAGCGCTTTCAAAATCAGATATTAACCGGTAGATGTGGAAATCTAATAATAGTGAATGGTACTTTGATACGAAGTCCGGAAATGCATTTAAAATTTTTCCACAAAGTTCCTGATAAGGCCAAATCCGGGCAATTAATCGGTATATAGACAAAAATCTACATGGCAATGTTTTCTCTAAAAATTCTGTTCTTTGGATTTCTGGTATTTCATTAATGAAGAATAATAACAGTTTTAATCCTTTTTCCTTTTCCCAACGATTTGAACTTATTCGTTCTTCAAATTCGTCTTCATCATAAGATAACGAGCTAATATTAGCTAAGCATTTATCGGCACACTCGACAGCCGTAAACTTTTTCTCGCTTGTCGTCAATCGCTGCCATGTATATTTGACCCCGAATTCAAAGTAAAGGTCAATGCATGGAAACAATAAGTCTTTGGCTGGTAACTGATCAAATGATGCTTTAAATTCATTAAAAGTATCGGGGACAGGCGTACAAAAACGAAAGATTCTGTTTTTCCAATATTCAGGCAATATATTAGTACAAAACCATATCCATGTAGCAACTAGAGCTTCTGTCTGATCTTTCCAAAAGATTTCACTTTCCGCAATTTGAAAACGTTTATCGTCCCTCTTTCTTCGGTGACAGATTCGCTCTAAATCAGAACTACATTTTTCCTCAATTTCGGTGCTACAATTGCAGCTGGGAAATTCAGAGTCTTTTAGCCAAAATTCTTGTATGATTTTCAATTCATCTATGTCGCCATTAGAAGTCCAATAAATTTTATCAGCCCATTTACTACGAATGCGTAGTGTTCTAATTACATATTGCCTCCAGTAATATATCTTTTGCCCCATTATAGTAGTCAGTGCCTTGATTTCATCTAAAACCTTTTTTGGAAGGTTTAAGAAGTTTAACTGTTCAAAGATCCAGTCAATTACTTTCTGAAGGTGGGAAGGTCCTCCGTCTATTTTACTTAGCAGATCCGGATCAGGGATTAAATCTTGAATAGAATTGAAAAAATTCCCAATCTTTTGTCTTACACCTTCTTGTTCCCAAAAGGTCAAAACTATAGAGATTTTAGCAAGTTTTTGTAGAGACAAATCCAGTCGGAAAATATTGTCAAAATCCATGATTATTAAGTTTAACTGCACAAAGATGCTAAAATGAAAAAAAGAAAAAAGTTTTAAAAACCGGCTTTTTTTTATACATTAAATTTAATTATTTATTAATTAATATTAATTATTTTTTTTTATTCGTATTTTTTATGTACGCATCAAACATAATAGGTACAAGATTTTGAACATCCCTTACATCTTATTTAGGGGTGAATAACACTTCGCGACCTGAAAAACAAAAGATTCTAAATCTATTTGCCCAGCTGACGCCAGTTACTCGTTAGTTAAACATATAAAACTCATATCTTTCGTAGTGGTCGATTCAGAACCTTTTGTTCCCAGCAAAATATTTTTGATGTTGGACTTAATTCCATAAGCACTTCACCGACATTCAAACCTTTGTGCCCAAGGATGCTCAAATTTTTTAATTTTTCCGGATAAATATAAAAAAATATACATATTAATTTTTTTTTATCTTTTCTTTTTAGGTTTTGAATATCACGGAAACGCAAGACTTCAAAGATTTCGGAAAGGCTATGGTTAATTTAACTGCCGATTACTTGGAGACCACCAGAAACAGGTATAGTATTTTTTTTTTTTTTTTAAATTTAAATAACGCTGGCCCCTAACGTCCTGTCGTATGATGTTGACAATTCGTAAAAAAAATATTCCATACAGTATATTAATATTTCCGTAAATTGGCTTAATTGGATTTGCGGTTAATTGGCTCAGTACTTTTTAACTTATGGGTTGCGTCGAAAAATATTGATGTTTTGGATAATAAGCTATTTTATATTGTATTTTTAAATTTCGAAAGAAACGATATCTCCTGATAAGAGGCAGGAGATTAATTTTTTTTTTTTTTTTATAAATATCAACTTCCAGCCATAATTTTTAATTTCTCTTTCTCAGTTTCAATAACTTACAAATTTTTAAATCTTGGCGTCAAATCAAATTTTTCCCAATCTTTTCCCTAAAAAATCTTTGAATTTGACTAAGCATCTCCAAAGAATTTTTTAAAAATTTGAAAAAAAATCGGAGACCTCTTTCAGACAGTAAAGAACCGAATTTTGCCAGGGAAACGAAAATCTTGAACGCAATATTTATTTTGACGCACCCTAGTGTGCAAGTGCCCTAATGGTTGGCTGGACAAATGAATGTATGAAATCGATCAAATGCATTATTACATTTCAAATAATAAAATAATGCTTAATGCACTACAAATTTATTGGTAAATTTCGATTTGAAGTCGTTTAGTTTTTAATAATGAAGATAGCCGCTCACATTATTAGTAATGAGGGTAATGAACGTCCAAACAATTCTAAACTTGAAAAGGCCGTTGCTTATTTTGCAATGCAGGAAGCATTCTTCTCATTGTTAAAGCTCGCCACTCACCTGTTTTTTAAACGATTACGATTCACAACCGAAAATAATCCATTCGTAATAAAAATTTGAAGGTCATCTTTTGTCCAGATATTTATTAGATTCCCGCAAAAAATTACTAATATAGTAAGCGTATGTGATTTATATATCTCCGATAGTAAAATGAAACACAGACAGTTATACTTCCTATAGTGAACTATATATTCCTTTGGAACATAGTATGCTCATTACAGTCACTGCAGAAGGGACAGTTGAGGCGGAGCGATGAGTGACGTCATCATGGTCGTGCAAAATTTATAAACACGAATCAGTCAACTCTCCAATTCAGGGTTGCCAGATGCATGACCATGATGGTACATGTACCACTTTTGAAAAAAAGACCTCTATGTTTAGCTTATGGGGTACCATTATTGAATCCGTGATGTTGGTACAAAAAAAAAAAAAATGTTTTCCCAATGTTTAGCTTATGAACGTACCACTATCTAAGGTTGAATAAATGTACCATTTTTGTGATTTTACCCTAGGATGGGTCGAAAAACGAGAATTTTTGAACTTGAAAACGCCTGATATTGGAATCGATGCCTTTTCCTAATTCTATTAGCCCTAATGTTTTTCAGATTTTTTAAAGGACATCTTGAGGTGCCGCAATGACCTTGAAATTTCCAAAAAGCCCAGTTGAGGACCAAAAGTAAAAAAAAAAATTTTGCGTAAAAAACCATCGATTCCCATCGGAAATTTTGCGTGGATTACGAATAGGAAGTCAAAAATTAGTTTCGGTGCACGGTTTTTGAGCCACAGATAGAAAACCATAACCAGGTTTTCGGAACCTTAAAATTCGGCCAGTAGCTCAAAAACCTTGCACCAAATCTAATTTTTGACTTCAAATTCGTAATCTACGCAAAATTTCAGATGGGAAACGACGGTCTTTTTCGCGAAAAAATAAATGTTTCGTTTTGGGTCCTCAAATGGGCTTTTTGGAAATTTCAAGGTCATTGCGGCACCTCAAGATGTCCTTTAAAAAATCTGAAAAAAATTAGGGTTAATAGTATTTTAAAAAGGCATCGATTCCCATATCAGGCATTTTCAAATTCAAAAATTCGCGTTTTTCGGCCCACCCTATTATGGAGCCGAAACTGCATGGCGTTTAAGCCATACACGGCCCGGATTTAAAAGATCTGAAATTGGGTTATGACTTTTTGCCTGTGGCTCGGAAACCGAGCTCCAAAACCAGGGATGCGATGCCGGTGGCATTTTATCTGCATCGGCATCGCTGCCGGAATCGGAATCGGTAAAAAAAAAAAATTCGGAATCAGCATCGGCATCGGAATCGGTTAAAAAAAAAATTCCGGAATCGGCATCGGAATCGGCATCAAGTATTTCACCAAAGAAAAAAGAAATGGTTGACAGCAATAAAGAATTTTATATTTAAAATAAAAAAAAAAATTAAAAATTTGAAAAATTTAAAAATTTAAAATTAAGGAACAGATCCTTTGCTTTCGTACTTCATCAAGTTGGAAGCAAAAAAAAAAAAAAAAAGTAATGCAAAAAAATTTTTCGTTTGCTCAGATATTGATATTGATAGGCCTATTGAAAATGAAATTTTAGATCCGGTCGTCCATAAAACAAGTGATCATTATTGTGGCCATTTTTTACCCCCTCCTACCCCTTGTTAGCATAGGTTAGCATTTCGAGACCCCCCCCCCCCCTAAAATTACATTAGATTTCGGTTACCCCCACCCTTAAGAATTTAAAAAAAAAATTAATACTAAACATTTTAAAAAATATGAAATTCTTTGGAACTTAAATTTTAATCTTTTTTTTTTCGTGGAGTCGGAATCGGCGGAATTTTTGACTCATTTTTGAAAGCATCAGCGTCATCGTCGAAAAATTTTTTTTTTACTAATCGGCTTCGGCATCGGCATCGACATCGGTTATTTTTTTAAAAAAAAGGATCAACATCGGCATCGACATCGGTTATTTTTTTAAAAAAGGAATCGGAATCGGCATCGGCATCGAAATTATTTGCGACCCTTGGCGGCCGATGCCGGCATCGGCTTCGGCTTCGGCTTCGGCATCGGCATCGCATCCCTGTCCAAAACGAATTTTCAACTTCAAATTCGTAATCTCAGTCATCAAACGGAGGCCTCTTTTTTGGAAAAGTCGCTGTTTTTAGCACTAGCCCCTAAAAGTCCCTATTTTCTCCTTTTGAATTTCTTGGTGGCTTAATATAAAAAAAAGTTGTCTTTAAAAAAGAAAAAAAAAATCAAACTTTTTTCTAGGAGAGCCAAATAGTATCTGATGTTGGATTTTATAGTCTGAAACGGTAGAGCGCAAAAAAAAAAAAAAAAAAAAAAAAAAACTTCGGTATGATTAGGCATAAAAATTTAAATCTATAATAGAAACTTTTTCGATCTTTAATATATGGACTATACATCATTACTTTACATACATTAATAAATTTTTATTTTTTTCTATTAAATGCACTTTACATAGCAAAAAATCGTCGAATTCAAAATAAATCTAACTTTTTTAAATTGGTTTCACTTTTGCCCAAAAGAATCTTTTTCTATTTTTTTTTTAATTTTTTTATTTTTATTTTTTATTTTTTTTTCGTCGTTCTGTAACATAAATTAGTCGTCACGGGAAGATTACAAATCGGCTATTAGTTCCAAATAATATCCTATTTTCATTGCTCATCTTCATCAGAACTGTATAGCAAAGCTACTTCGTCAGATTTACGATTATCTCTTATCCAGAAAAATAACCCATCTGCTATGTCTTCATGTTTTTTAATTTTGTATAAAAACAACTTGATGTATTCAAGAGTAGTGACACTAACTAAATGATTATTTTTACATTTATTTAAACTTGTTCGTAATACACAATAATCAACGCGATATTCAAACCAAGTCTCGAAAAAGTCACAAAGGAAATTTTGTTTGTCTCCATTGGGATTAAAAATCTCGTAATCGTATTTCTCAAACATTTTGATGCACAAAAGACATCCACGGGGAGAATCCATATACTTTCTAATAATATTGCGTTGTTCGTCCTTATCTTCATAAATCCAGTCAAGTAAACGATTTACCATTTTACATTTACATTTTCCTAAAGCGAAAGTGTCAAAAAACCAATTAATTTTGTTTGCTGCTTTAATTTTAAAAGTTTCAATTTCGCCTGATGACATTAAACATACTTCTATGAGAAATTTGTCCAGTGACCTATAACTCCATTTGGAATCCCAGTATTCTTCGAAAAAGAAATCATCTCGAATAATTTCAGTTTTCCTAAATTCGGTGATATCTTCTTCAGATTCAAAAAACCATTTTAATAATTCGTAACATTTTTCCGGGGTCTCCAAATCGAATATTTTGTTTCTAATGAAATCCGTTTCAGATGTAGTTCCTGTTAAATTTAAAGCTTTTTTAATTTCTTTTCTTTCATCTTTCGTATCGAATCTCCAAATTAAAAAATTATTCGCAGTTTCAAAATTATCACTTAGAACGAAAGCAGAGCAAAATTGGACGGCATCCACTTGATTTTTTATTTGAATTTTTTCGTCCTCCGTGTCGTATCTCCAATTTAAATATTCGTCGGCTGATTCGAAATCTCCCAAAGTCAAAAAATTCGTTAATAAATTGAATTTTCGTTTGAATAATTTCAATTCCGAATCGGATAATTCTAGATTTTGAATAAATTCGTCGAAGAATGTAAAGTATCCTCGGCATAGTAATTGCTTAAAGTCATGCATTCCGATTTCTAGTATTTCGTGTTTGTACTCCTTCAAATTAAAGTTATCCCAAATAAAATTAAAAGTTTTAAATTTAAAGTTCGTCAATATTTTTTTTATGATTTTAAAATTATCACGAATAAAAAAATTTAGAATTGTCGGTTTCGGAACAAGGTCAAATAAAATCAATATCATGCTGTGATGAAATTTTCGATTTGTGACGTACACAGGTTTTTGATGACGTTGAGTACCAGATATTAAGCAGTTGATGTTTAATTTTAATAATCCTGAATGGTGTTTTGATACGAGGTCCGGAAATGCATTTAAAATTTTTACACAAAGCTCCTGATAGGGCCAAATCCCGGAAATTTCTTCGTAAACAGACAAAAATTCTTCCTCTAAAAACTGTGATCTTTGGCTTTCTGTCATTTCATAAATAAAGAATAATAACAGTTTTAATCCTTTTTCTTTTTCTCGACCGTTAGAAATAGTGCTAATATTTTCGTCCGTAAATCGGGAAAAGTATAAACCACGAGAATATCTACAATATTTAATATTAAACAAACACCTTTCGGCACATTCAACAATTATGTCATTTTTCTCGGTTGTCGTAAATCTCTTCCATATATGTTTGACCCCAAATTCAAAATAATAGTCAAGACATGGAAACAATAAGTGTTTGGCTGGAAACTGGTCAAACGATGCTTTGAATTCATCAAAAGCGTAAGGGATTTTATACCTAAAAAAATCGTCTTCCGCAAAATGGGACGATATTATTCTACAAAACCATATCCATATAGCAACTACACCTTCTGCTGTCTGATCGTCTGAAAACATTTCATTTTTCGCAATATGAAAACTTTCATAGTCCCTCTTATTATAGCGGTGACGCATTCTGTCAAAATGATAACAAGGTTTTTCCTCAATTTCCGCGCTGCAGTAGCAATTAGGAAATGCCAAATTTTTTAGCCAAAGTTCTTGTATGATTTTCAGTTCATCTATGTCGCCATAAGAAGTCCAATAAATTTTATCGGCCCATTTAGTGTCAAGCTTTAGTGTCCTTTCAACATATTGTCTCCAATAATATATCTTCTGCCCGATCTTAATGATCAGCACCTTAATCTCATCTGATAGCTTTTTCGAAAGGTTTAATACGCTTAACTGTTCAAAAATGTAATTGATCCTTTCCTGATGAATCAAATCTGTCTCGTTTCTGTTATCTGGCCATTCTGGAGGCAAATATGGATCATAAGCTAAATTCGCATTGTATGTATCAAAGGAGTGATGATCTAAAATCTCTCGTCTTACGTCGTCTTTTTCCCAAAAGCTCACAGCCAAAGCGATTTCAGCAAGCGTTTTGAGAGACAAGTCCAATCGGAACGCATTAACGGAATCCATGATGACTGCACGTTGTATAAGCTTGAAGATGCTGGAAAGAAAAAAGTCAGATGTGAGTTGTCACCATTTAGGATTAACTCAGGAAAAAGTATTTTGAGCTTCTACTAGTTTAATTTTGAGTGAAATTAGGATGATTGTTTAAGGGACTATATAGGGCAAGTGCGAAAAGCAATTTAATTTTAATTTGACCGGTGGATGCAGCAGAATGCATCTTAGTATTTTAGGTGGCGTGACTTCTTAATTTTTTTTTTTTTTCGTATTAAAAACTGAATATTTTCGTAATAAAACAAGTTTAGGCAACTAGGCTTGAATATAACACTCGAAAATAATCAACAATTTAGAATATGTTTAATTTTTGAAAAAATTCTTAGCCGTATTCAAGTATTTTCAAAAAAATAAAAGTGCAAAAAGTTACCCACCACTGTAAAAAGTAGCCCCCTCCTACGGTAATTTTGACGGGCCATTTAACGGGATCTATAAAATGAGGATCTTTTTTAATGATTGAGGAAAATGTAGGAATTTTTTTTTTGCAAATAAATACTCATCTATAATTTTTTATTAGTCCCAAAAGCTAAGCATGGGCAGATGTTAACCATAAGGTTAACATAGAATGTTGTATTTAGGAATTCTTACAATATTTAATTGTTGATAAAGATTATTATTACACGACCTTAAAAATTAATTAATAGGAAACACATATAATTTGGAATCAAAATTTATTCTCGTAATATAAGTCAAATTATACAAAGCACATTCTCTGGGAAATTTTTACTAAAAATATTTTTTGGACCCGCAACACATTTGTTAGTCAATATTTGATTCCCAGTTCTTTAAATCAAAGAGACCCATCCAGTTATTTAAAAAAAAATTAGAAACGGAAGAGTCTCTGCGGTTTCACTTTCTGGCGAAAAAAATTCCTATTCCAAATTTCTCCTTTTTTGGCGAAAATTCATGCCTGAGTGATTGGACTATAAATGCCGCCGTCGGAAAAAGGTTAACTTCTCGTACATTAGGGTGGCTCATTTTGAAGGACAATCTTTTAATTTTCGCTCCCGGTGCAAAAAATCATTCATTTATATATGTAAAAAGAAGCCTGAATTTTTTTTAGGTCAAAACAAATTTTTTTGGCCCAGGTCCAGGGGTTTGAAGTTTCTAGGGCCGATATGGTTCTTAATTTGATACAATTATCTTCTTTTGATACAAAAAATTGTCCTTTATAAGGTGTATTGGGTACGCATTGAGCTTCTTTAAAAAAAAAAAAAAAAAAAAAAAAAAAAATCGGTTCGAAAATATTGACCCGTTGGCCGCCCAGGCAGGGTTGTAGTAGAAAAACGGGGATGGCTGTAACACGGTAAGGGCAGAAAATTTTGAAACTTCGAAAAAAAACAAAATGTGCCTGAAATATGTAGAAATAATGCCCAAAATGTAATTTCGATGCCAAACATTCTTTACCCTATGTTAACCCCATTTTTCCTTATTTTTGGCTCTTTTTTTCCTAAAAAAATTGCAATTTTAAAGCCAAAAAGTGAATTTCCAGCGCATGCAATTACCCAAATTAACCAAACTTGATATATGTTCCAAAATAAAAAATTGAAATTTCAAATTTTTGGGCATTTTTAATTTTTTTAAATTTTTACTCAGTTTTTAATTTTAATAAATTAAAATTAATTTGTAATCAATTTTTTTAAGAAGATTAAAAATGCCCAAAAATTGGAAATTTCAATTATTTTTTTTTGGAGAACTTATTAAGTTTTGTTAATTTGGGTACTTAGGCCTACATGCGTTGGAAATTCACTTTTTGGCTTTAAAAATGCAATTTCTTTAAGGAAAAATGCGGTTAACATAGGGTAAAAAATGTTTGGCATCGAAATTACATTTGGGGCATTATTTCTACATATTTTGCGGACATTTTGGCTATTTTGAAATTTTCAAAATTTTCAAAATTTTCTGCCCTGTTACAGCCATTCCCGTTTTTCTACTATAACCCTGCCTGGGCGGTCAACGGGTCAATATTTTCGAAGAGTTTTTTTTTTAGAAAGCTCAATACGTACCTAACATACCCTATAAAGGACAATTTTTTGAACTAAAAGAAGTTAGTTGAGCACCATTTTAGCCCTAAAAACTTTAAACCCCTGGGCCTGGGTCCAAAAAATTTTTTTTTCGAATTCAGGCTTCTTTGTACATATAAATGAATGATTTTCTGCCCAGGGAGCGAAAATTAAAAAATTGACCTTCAAAATGGGTCACCCTATTGCACATTCACTGCATTGGAAGTAGTTACACTACCAAAGTTGCGACTAAAAATGACTTAAAGAAAGTCCCTTAGTACTGTCCCGTAGTGGTAATGACTTAAAGTAGTCCCTTTTTCGACTAAGAATGATCCAGGATGATAGTGCAAAACCAAAATTAATCTAAAACGACTATAATCTGAATCAGAACTGCATAGATAAGATATATATCACCAGGTTTTCTATGTTTAATGCGGTTAAGCGGTTAAGCATTTACTTCATTTCTTGCCTTTCATGGATCAAACGTCGGATCGAGTTCAAAGTACGACCGCTAACAGAATAATTATTATCACATTTATTAAAAATAGTTAGCAGTTCAGAATAATCAAATGACTGCTCAATCCAATCAATAAAAAAGTTATTAGTGGACGGGTATTCGCGTTCGTTAAATATTTTGATGCACAAAAGGCATCCGCGAGGAGAATACACGTATTTTCTGATAATATGGCGCTTTTCGTCTTTATCCTCGTAAATCCAGTCAAGTAAATCATCTACCATTTCAAATTTACATTTTCCTAAAGCAAAAGTGTCCATATACCAATTAATTTCGTTTGCTGCTTTACTTTTGAATGTTTCAATTTCGTCTGATGACATTAAACATACTTCTATGAGAAATTTGTCCAGTGACCTATAACTCCATTTCGAATCCCAGTATTCTTCGAAAAAGAAATCATCTCGAATAATTTCAGTTTTCCTAAATTCGGTGATATCTTCTTCAGATTCAAAAAACCATTTTAACAATTCGTTACATTTTTCGGGGGTCTTCAAATCGAATATTTTGTTTCTAATGAAATCCGTTTCAGATGTAGTTCCTGTTAAATTTAAAGCTTTCTTAATTCCTTTCCTTTCATCTTCCGTATCGAATCTCCAAACTAAAAAATTATTTGCAATTTCAAAATAATCACTTAAAACGAAAGCAGAGCAAAGTTGGACAGCATCCACTTGATTTTTTATTTGAATTTTTTCGTCCTCCGTGTCGTATCTCCAATTTAAATATTCGTCGGCTGATTCGAAATCTCCCACAGTCAAAAAATTTGTTAACAAATCGAATTTCTGTTTAAATAACTTCAGTTCCGAGTCGGATAATTTTAGATTTTGAATAAATTCGTGGAAGACTGTATAACGTCCTTGGCATAGTAACTGTTTCAAATCATCCATTGCGATTTCTAGTATTTCGTTTTTGTAATCCTTTAAATCAAAATTTTTCGAAATGAAGTTTAAAGTGCTAAAATTAAATTTCCTCAATATTTTTTTTATGATTTTAAAATTATCCCCAATAAAAAAATTTAGAATGACCGGTTTGGGAACAATGTCAAATAAAATTAGTAGCATGCTTTGATAAAAGGTTTGATTTGCGAAATACATAGGTTTTCGATGAGGTCGAGTACCAGATATTAAGCAGTTGATGTTTAATTTTAATAATTCTGAGTGGTGTTTTGTTACGCAGTCCGGAAACGCATTTAAAATTTTCCCACAAAACTCCTCATCGGGCCAAATCCCGGCAATTAATTTGTAAACAGACAAAAATTTTTCATCTAATAATTCTAATCTTTGAATTTCTGACATTTCACGAATAAAAAACAATAACAGTTTTAATATTTTTTCCTTATCCCAAAAATTTGTAATATCCTTATCAAAACGTGATTTAAGATTAGCTAAGCACTTATTTGCACACTCCACAGCCATTAAATTTTTCTCGCTTGTTGCCAATCTCTTCCACGAATATTTGACCCCAAATTCAAAATTTTGGTCAACACACGGAAACAGTAAGTCTTTGGCTGATAACTGATCAAATGATGTTTTGAGTTCGTTAAAAGTTTCAGGGCGATACCTAAAAATATGAAATATTTTGTTTTTCCAAAACAGAGACGATATATTTTTAGAAATCCATATCCATGCAGCAATTACATCTTCTGCTTTCTGACTTTCCGAAAATATTTCATAATTCGCAATTTCTAGTTTTTTAGCATCTTTTTCATTTGGATACTCGAATTTACGACTTGGACAATTCTTTTTTTTATGAACGCGTTTTCCTCCATCTGTTATCGAGTAATAGCATATGCAGTCTAATAATTCTGAATCTATTAACCAAAATTCTTGCAAAATTCTCGATTCATCTATGTCGCCATAAGAAGTCCAATAAATTTTATTCGCCCATTTACCATGAAAGCGTAGTTCATTAATTACATATTCTCTCCAGTAAAATATTTTTTGCCCGATTATAATTGCCAGTGCCTTGATTTCATCTGATAGCTTTTCCGGAAGGTTTAAGAAGTTTAACTGTTCAAAAATGCAGTCAATTACTTTCTGAAGGGGGGAAGCTTCCCCGCGTATATTTTCTAGCGGATCTATATTGTCTAGCGGATCTGGATACCCGTTGAAATCATCGATAGAATTGAAAGAATGCTCAATTTTTTGTCTTACACTTTGTTTTTCCCAAAATGTCAAAACTACAGAGATTTTAGCAAGTTTTTGTAGAGACAAATCCAGTCGGAAAATATTGTCAAAATCCATGATTATTAAGTTTTACCGCACATAGGTAGATGCTAAAAAGAAAAAATGAAAGAAAAAAAAAATTAAAAACCGGCTTTCTTTTAATACATTAATTATTTATTGGAAAAAAGCAAACAATTAGGGTTAGTAACATTGTCCTCGGGGAGCCGGCCCCCCAAAAAAAATAACCGAACCAAGAAAATAAAACGCGGTTTTGTATACCTACGAAAAGATCTTGTGACGCATTACTCAAAAATTGATGGAAAATTTTGTTGGTATACTTCAAGTTCAGAAAATAATCCGGAAAAGCAGGTTTTTTTCGATGAAAAAAGGCAGTTTTTGAAGTGAAACTTCTTATGGAACGGGTACGCGTAATGAAGTTTTTCCTAAGTTTTTTAAGTTAAAATTATAAATATTTTTTCTTAATATTTCTTCATTTTTCGATAATTTTTCTTAATTTGACGTTAATTTTTTTAATTTATCGTAATTTTTTTTAATTTTTCGTAAATTTTTCTTAATTTTTCATTATTTTTTGAAGTGAAACTTCTTTAGAATCGTTGAGAGTAAATTTTTTGCGCAACATTTAATGTAATAATTTGCGCAACAAATTAGGTCAAAAGCATTTGAATTACAATACTAATTGATTATTTAATTATTTATAATAATTATGTTACATATTATAATAATGTTATTACTATATAATAATATATTGATATTATATAATATCTTATATTTTATTATAATTATATATTATAATTATATAATATATTATTTTATAATATATTATTTTATAATTAATTATATATTATATAATATATACACGGTGGAACAGTTTTTGATGTGATTTTTTTAAGGTAAACATAGGAAACACCGCCATAAAAATTGTTCCACCGTGTATATACTAATATATATATATATAATAATATATAATAGATAATAAATTGATGTTAATTAACGAAAATTAACGAAAAACTATAAACTAACGATAATTAATAGAAATTAACGAAAATTAATTTAAAATTAACTTGAAATTTTAGAAAATTAACTTAAAGTTTTTGTTAATAAATGCCAAAAGTTGAAATTTTCGTTAATTTTTTTCCTTATTCTGCTTCAGTGGAAAAACCTCGACGTGATTATCGTCGAAAGCGTTAAAAACCTCGCCGCGAGGTTTTTAACGTCGAGGTTATTAAATCCCGACTTTGCTAAAATTAAATATTATATTTAAATAATTTTTTTACATTTTAAAAACCTCGAAAAATTCGAGGTTTTTAAATCTCGAATTTTAAATGAATTATTTAATTATTTTATTTATTTTGTTAAAATCGTCGCAAAATTCGAGGTTTTTAAATCTGACCATTTTAAATATTTATTTAATTTAAGAGAACGCTTCGCAGATTTAGGATCGCTAGTTATGAAATGAAAGGCCGATAATTGTTTGAAATATAACTCTATTTTAACATGCGGTATAAAATAATCATTCAGTCGGTGTAAAATTCAGTCGGTATAAAATTAATCACTCAGTAAACTCTCATAAAACTTCCGACAATGGCCCGGCACTGAAAGCAACTTACTGGGCGACGCTGTCTTTCATGATCATCATCGTCGTCGTCGTCATCGTCGTCGTAATAATGTGTTTATCGCCACAACCAGGCACTCCCGGCAGCATAGTAAATGGCCGCAGGGATAAGCGACCCTTGTAGCCACGTTCAAAAAACAGGTGACGCAATACTTGTCTTTGTCTTCAACAGCCATCGTTACCCCCTCATCTTCATCTAAGCATTGTTGCAATAAACCTGGCGTGAAAAATTAAGAGTAAGCATTTAAAAAAAAAAAAAAAAAAAAAAAAGATAATAACTTCCTTCGGTAATTTTACTTACGTGTTTGATGATTAACCTCTTCCAAAGACAACCTGTTGTCCCTGTCCAATCGGGTGGGTCTTACCATCCAATCCGGAATGAAAACCTGACCTCGACCTGGGGGTCTTCCAGGGCCTCTAGCACGACCTGGGGGTCTTCCAGGGCCTCTAGCACGACCTGGGGGTCTTCCAGGGCCTCTAGCACGACCTGGGGGTCTTCCAGGGCCTCTAGCACGACCTGGGGGTCTTCCAGGGCCTCTAGCACGACCTGAGGGCCTTCCAGGGCCTCTAGCACGACCTGGGGGCCTTCCTGGACCTCTACCACGTCCTGGGGGCCTTCCTCGCCCACGCCCATGTCTATTTTCATTTTCATTAACTAAATATACCAAATCTTGTGCTACATCTTCCTCCTGATCCATATTATCGGACAAATCATCCAATTCGTCTGGAAAAACGTAACAAATCGAATTAAAAACTGTTACGAGGAGAAAAAGAAAAAAAAAAGGCTATTACCGATATCTAAAGGAGCAACATCTTCCTCCTGATCCATATTATCGGACATATCATCCAATTCGTCTGAAAAAACGTACCAAATCAAATTAAAAGCTGTTACGAGGAGAAAAAGAAAAAGAAAAAAAAAAAAAAAAAAAAAAAAAGGCTATTACCGATATCTAAAGGAGCAACATCTTCCTCCTGATCCATATTATCGGACATATCATCCAATTCGTCTGAAAAAACGTACCAAATCGAATTAAAAGCTGTTACGAGGAGAAAAAGAAAAAGGAAAGGAAAAAAAAAAAAAGGCTATTACCGATATCTAAAGGGCCGATTTCGGCATCGGCTTCATTGACGTCGTCTTCCGCATGATTACTGTTCGGAGTAGAAAAGTGGTGGCTAACTGTACACAGAAATTCGGGCACGGAATACCTCCCATTTCTTAATTTTCTTGTCGCTTCTGAAATTTGAAGGTCATGGAGCAGGTACTTCTTTTTTGGTCTATCAATGACTCGAAGACCGTTTTCTAATCTCTGGAATTCTCGAAGCGAAATCTCTGCGCTATTGATTAGGCAATCTGAAATATAAAAATTTTATATTTTATCAAACCACGCAAGCAAATTGGACTTTGAACTATAAAGGGAGAAAACTAACCTACAAATATCCACGCATTTGGGTGCGATTCTCCTACACTTGCAAACAACTGATGGTTAAATGTTTCTTGGATATTATTTGTTCTTCGGGCTTGGTTATACACGCTAAACGAACGCGGCCCAACATTTTCAATCCATTGATGTCGGACGTAACTGTCGGAAAATTCATTGGAATTAGTTAATACATCAATTATTAAAAAATAGCAAAAAAATTCATTAACTTACTTCATTAAGGGAGTCGAGATTTCTGTCAAGTTATTGTCTTCGAAATATTGTAAAATATAATCAAACCCATCCTGGATTTTGTTGGGTGGCAATAAAGGCAAACCGATAATAAGTTTTACTCCTTTTTTAAAGATGGCGTTTCTCTCGAATTCCCTCTTCAACCCCAATCGCAGTACGTTCCGAATTATGGCTTGAGAATAGTGGAACCAACAACCGATGTGCAAACTATCCGGAAAAACGACTTTTATAGCTGTAGAAATTGCTTTCTCGAAATCGGAGACAAAAACGCGAGCTGACATTCCATACGTCTCTTTTAAGTAATTCAACACAGAATGGTACGAAATCTGACTTCTATCCGCCATCAGTGCGTACGCAACAGGAAAGCCCTGAAACAAAAAAGAAAATTGTTTCAAAAAAGTGTTGAACAAAAGATTTGGGTAAACAGCATTATTTTATTTACATAGTCTTGAAAGACAGCCATGATTACTAATAGTTGCCGAGAACGAGGTTTTTTCGGAATAATTTTGAAAGTGCCGTCAAGATGAATCTCCTGGCAATTGACAGCTAAGTGGATTAACTTCCGCACAACAAACAAAGCAATGGCGACATTATTTAAATCGGTTTCAAAAAATTGCTCGCCTTCATCTAATTGACCAAATCTTCTCATGTGTGCTTTAATTGATGCTTGAAAATCTTCCATAGTCTCCGGCACTTGAGGGAAACCTTCCATTCGTGCATTGTACATTGAAAATCTAAAGCTTTTAAAAGCGATTTTACCGGCAACGGCCCTTGGAAACCTACAAAGAAATTATTATACCTCAAATTTTCTAATGAAGAATAAAAAAAAAAAAAATTATTTCTTCTTACCTGCGGCATTCCTGGTCAAAAATGTTGCGTAGCGAAGCTCCACTTGTCCTGCATTTCTCCAGAATGCTTTTTCGCAGTTCGATGACATCCGTAAACTCCCTGTCAATTTCGTGGTCATGGTCATTTTTAGTACGAGACATAATCACAGGACCAAAAGAGATACCATTTTCTCCACCTTCATCTTCGTCGTCCATTACTATCATGGCTCTTGCTGGACAACCCTTCTTATGGCATTTCAGATAAACGTTTTTTCCAATTTTTTTTTCTATGTTGTAGACATGACCATCATCCGGATTTAAAATTAATCTCGAATTTTTCCTAATTCCTTCCAGTGATATTGCAAGGACGATGCCAAAAATGATGATTGCCGAGAAGACCGTTGCCAAAATGATGATTCCCATGATTATTAGTCAAAATTGAAACTACATTCCCTCAATTTTTTTTCCTTTAAGATGAAATAACACGTTTTGCTTTTAAAAAATAAAAAATCAATTTGGTTTAAAAGACCACTGCCGTAAGCTTTTTTTAAAAAATTAAACTAAAACAACACCTTTCACCTTTCACTTTTAACAAAATAAAATTTAAACTAAAAAAAAACTCTTTTCACTTTTAACGAAATGATGAAAAAAAAATTAAATTTATCACAGGCTTTAGCGTGGCGACGACAGACGACTAACTGATACCCGGCAGATTGATATTACCGACGCGATTGAACCTGCTCTTAAAAATAATAAGAAAAGGTTTAACGGCCGTTTTGACCTTCATTATAACAGTTTCTTTAACACATTATTACCATTTACATTTTTAGACTCATTATTAGCTTTTTAGCTTAAATGTGAAAAGCAGTTATGCTCGTATAGAAATTAAAACCTAGATCTGTTCCTTTTTACCCAATATAAATTAAAAATGGCCAGATTTAAAAACCTCGAATTTTGCGACGATTTTAACAAAATAAATAAATTAATTAAATAATTCATTTAAAATTCGAGATTTAAAAACCTCGAATTTTTCGAGGTTTTTAAAATGTAAAAAAATTATTTAAATATTATTTTTAAATTAAATAAAATGTAAATTTAAAAACCTCGAAGTTGTCGAGGTTTCTAACACTTTCGACGATAATCACGTCGAGGTTATTCAACGGCTCCCTTATGCTTCGTTAATAATTCTTCGTTAATAATTCGCTAAAAATATTGTTAATTTTTTAAATTTTTCATTAATTTCCTGTCAATCAAGATCCGTCCTGTCAATTCAATTTTCCGTCAATTCACAAAGTTTTTGCGTCATTTGTTTAGCACTTTTGAGATGTGTTTAGAATTTAGTGTTTGGTTACTTCTCTTCTTCAGCGATTTTTTGATGTAAAGCGATTTTCATGACGGCTGATTTTGGGAGTATTTTTTTAAACATTGCAGAGCTCCTTCAAAAAATGGTTATGATATCGAAAGGTATTTTGAAAATAACGAAGCATTTGGTAGAAGATTCCAAGCAATAAGTTATCGTTTGAAACGTTTTGAACATTTTATTTTGCTTTTAGTAAACGATTTAAAGATAAAAAGACAGGCCAATGACCTTTTATAATTCTTTCTCCTTATTTTCTGAGGGTAATAATCTTGTTACCCATATCTTCAGATATAATTATTTACTATTGTTTATTTGTCAAGCCAACCATTAGAGCTCTTTCACGCAAGTCCAGGCGAAAAATCGAGGGCTGTGCAATTATTATTTTTTGAAAATATTAATTTTTTTTTCTTTTCTTTTTAGGTTTGAAAATTATGGAAACGCAAGACTTCAAAGATTTCGCAAAGGCTATGGTCGATTTAACTGCCGATTACTTGGAGACCATCAGAAACAGGTATAGCATTTTTTTTTAAATTTAAATAACACTGGCCCCTAACCGTCTGTCATATGATGTCGAAAATTCGTAAAAAATATTCCATATATCGATATTGAGGTAAATCGGCTTCATTGGATCAGTACTTATGGGTTACGTTGAAAAATATTGATGTTTTGGATATTTAGCTATATATATTGTACTTTCTTTTTTTTTTTTAAATATCAATAATTTCCAGCCATAATTTCAAATTTCTCTTTCTCAGTTTCCATTACTTACAAATTTTTAAATCTTTGGCATCAAATCAAATTTGCCCTAAAAAATCTTTAACAAGCACCTCCAAAACGTTTTTTTAAAAATCTAAAAAAAATTATAGTCTGTCTCAGTTTCAGTTGTCAGGGATGGGATCGTTAATGTTTCCCGATTGACCATTGAAACAAAATATATCGGACCACTAGTAAGAAGTAACAGTGTTAAAGATAAAATATAATAGGGCTAAACTTTTTATTTGAAACCTGAAAACCTTCATAAAAAAAGGTCCTCAACCCTCCTACAACGGATTTATACATAAAAAGGGTGCGTAATACATTTCAGTTCTAAATGTGACCTGCCTTCTTACTAAAGTTAAGACTCATCCTACCCCTGTCCATAGGTTTTAATTTATGGCGTCAACCGGGATATTGTAATTACCGATCCCTGACAACTGAAACTGAGACAGACTATAGGAACCTCTTTCCAAAATGTAAAGAACCAAAAATTTGCCGGGGAAGCGAAAATCTGGAGTACAATATTTATTTTGATGCACCGTAATGCTCTAATGGTTGGCCCGAAAAATAAGTGTATGAAATCGATAGAATGCATACATTTCAAATAATAAAATAATGCTTAATGCACTACAAATTAATTAGCCCATATTCTGTTTGAACTATCGTTTAGTTTTATAATGAACATAACCGCTTTACGTTATTAATGAGGGCAATGAACGTTCCAAAAATTCTAAGCTAGGAAATTCCATTGTGCAGGGCAGTGCATGAAGCATTTTTCTCATTGTAGTTTATTTTTAAAACTCGCCACTCACCTGTTTTTTAATTAAATATTTACGATTCGCAACCGAAAATAATCCATTCCTAATAAAAAGCTGAAGATCATCATCTGTCCAGATATTTATTCGATGCTCACTAAGGACGTGATTTATGTTTCCCAAAATGGAAAAAAAGTTACACTGACTATTGAGTAAAGAAGACTATGTCACACTGCCAGGCAGACGTGACAGACACTGACTATTATATTTCCTATTATAGATCACAAGAGTGGGCACTTCTTAACCTTAGGTAGTGATACGCCCATAAGCTAAACATTGGGGGAAAATTTTGTTTTTGGTGGTACAGCCTACCACTATCACGTATTCGACAGTGGTACCCCATAAACTAAACATAAAGGCTTTTTTTTCGATAGTGGTACATGCTCCACTATCGTAGTGTATCGGCGCCAGCGCCGGCACCAAAATTTTCAGAAAAAAAAATCTGCGGCAGGGCTTTAATTGTAAAAAAATTGGGAGTCGATGCCTGCGCCGGGGAAATTTTTAATTTATTTCATTTTATTTTGCAAAAAAAGCAAGAAGGCGTTTTATCCGTTTAAAAAAAAAAATCACGTTTTGCACTTAAAAAGATTTATTTATTTTTTAAGAGTAAAAGCGGAGAGGAAAGAAAAGACTTTAAAATTTAATTGAGATGAACATTTAAAAAATCAAAAAGTATATGAATCAATGAATGCCGAGTATTGAACTAATTCCCTATCCTAAACAAAATTTTTGACTGTGTAATTAATCTATAATTAAAAAAAATAAAAAAGTTAGAACGGAAAGAGGTTATTTTAAAAAAATTGATAAAATTCTAAAAATTATTTTTTAAATAAAATTTTGAATCGCCGGCGCTGGTGTCGACGCCGGCGCCAAGCACCACAATAATAATAAATCAGGGCGCCAGCGCCCGCGCTGGCAGTGTGTTACCGGCCGCGGCCGGCGCCAGCACCGACTTCGGAACCTTGAGAAAAATATAAAGACGTAAAGACCTGCTTAGTTCATATGAGTTAATATCATGAAACGAATCTGTTAAGTAGAGAAAAATGCAATTGGAAGCGTACGATTGGAATGGCCGAGCGGTTAAGGCGTTCTCCCACGGATTGAGGTTCAGGGATGTGTTAGTCCTCGTTGGTTCGAATCCAGCTTCCAATCAATTTTTTCTCTATTTAATTTTCAAAAAATGAACAGAAAGGTTCGTTGTTGGTGTTTTTAAAACACTCATTTGTGAACCATCGCTCGTAGCATGTTAAACATAACCCGTGACCGCATTCGAATGTCAAAATAACTCGCAATTTTCAGTAAGCTGTTTTACAGAATTTTTTTTTTTACTTAATACCTACATCTTTGTAGGTAGTATGGTTAGATTCACCTAGAGCTTCTAATTCAATTATTGATATTGCTAACAATATGATAATGTGATCATACCAAAAGCCGCTTTAAAACAGGATCGCCCGAAACTTCAAGGACTTTTCTTTTCTATTAAAAAAGTAAAGCCAACTAATACTTCTTCAGGAATAAAACTACATAGAGGCGAAAATTTGAAATTATTAGTGCAAGTCTACAGCCACAAATTTTTATTTTTATTTTTTATTTTTTATTTATTTAGGGACCAGGTCAAATCCTCGAAAAACAAATCCCCGAAAAATTATTTCGAGGATTTGATTTTCGGGGACCTGACTTCCGCACTTCAAATGTTAATTTAATTTTTAAATATTTAACAAAGTTCCAAATTAAGGCCCGACACATTCCCCATTCCACTGGTTTTCTCTCCTGGTCTTCTTGAAAAATTTTTCCCATTTAGTTAAAATCCATATTTTTCCATTTTCATTTAAATTAATATTTAAAATGCGAAAATCCAATCCCCGAAAAATTTGGGGGTTTGAACCCAAGAAAAAAAGAATTATTTTCATTATTTAAAAATTAAATTAATATCTGAAATGCGGAAATCAGGTCCCCGAAAATCAAATCCCCGAAATAATTTTTCGGGGATTTGACCCAGACTCTTTATTTATTTATTTATTTATTTATTTATTTACTTTTTTTTTTTTCTAATTTGCAAATTTTTATATAGAACAATGGAAATACGCGACATAAAACAGTTAAATTAATATGCTAGATAAAATAGTACCACAGCAAGGCAGCATCAACGAGCCCTTGCATAATTACTTTGAATTTTTATTTACTAATTTGCATTCTTGATGCTCGCCCTAAAAAAAATACAGCTTTAAAGGAAAAAAAAGTTGTATTTTTTGATAAAAAAAGATAGAAATTTAAGGCCGTAATAGCACCGAGACAAAATCGCTTCGCTCGAGCGGCAATTGTCTCGGTTTTGACTATTTTTGAAGTTGAACTTCTTTAGTCACAAACTTTATTGAAAAATCGATTTTTAAATAAAGATTTTTTTGAAGTAAAACTTCTTGGGCGAGCGGTAGTCCATTGGTAAGACTCTCGATTCGCATGCGGTAGGACCGCGTTCGAATCAAGTTTATACCATGCATTCACCTCTTGATTCTTGTTATGAGCAAAGTGAAATCATATTGTGATGCCCAACACGGTTCGGAACCCGTGTCTAAATATAGTAGGTCCCTCTTACACACCCTTCTGTGAGAGGATGGTTGATGTCTGTGGCAGTGCTTATAAAATAAAAAATTGTGCTTATGGAGGGAGTTCAGAGACAGCTCCATCCCCTGTTAAACCTCTGGTACAATAACGGGGTTACGCCAACTTTAACAACTTTTTTTAAAACCTCTTAAGGATCGGTCTGCGTGAAAAATTCAACTCGAAAAGTTCAATCGATTAAAAATGATTGAAAACATAGAGGGGTAAGATGGAATTGTTCACACACTTTTTGAACAATTGATGTTAATTTACGAAAATTAACGAAAAACTAACGATAACTAATAGAAATTAACGAAAATGAATTTAAAATTAACTTAAAATTTTAGAAAATTAACTTAAAAAGTAAAGAAAATTAACTTAAAATTTTTGTTAATAAATGCCAAAAGTTGAAATTTTCGTTAATTTTTTTCCCTATTCTTCGTTAATAATTCGCTAAAAATACCATTGTTAATTTTTAAAATTTTTTTAAAAATTTAAGAAAAATTAATTTAAATAGAGAAATATAAAATTAACTTTTATGTTTAACCCTTTTTAGACGGCGATTTTTTGATGTAAAGCGATTTCCGTGACGGCTGATTTTGGGAGTATTTTTTTAAACATTGCTCCTTCAAAAAATAGTTATGATATCGAAAGGTATTTTGAAAATTACGAAGCATTTGATAGAAGATTCCAAGCAATAAGTTATCGTTTGAAACGTTTTGAACATTTTATTTTGCTTTTAGTAAACGATTTAATGATAAAAAGACAGGCCAGTGGCCTTTTATAATTCCTTCCCCTTATTTTCTAAAGGTTAATAATCTTGTTACCCATATCTTCAGATATAATTATTTACTATTGTTTATTTGTCAAGCCAACCATTAGAGCTCTTTCACACAAGTCCAGGCAAAAAATCGAGGGCTGTGCAATTATTATTTTTTGAAAATATTAATTTTTTTTCCTTTTTAGGTTTGAAAATTATGGAAACGCAAGACTTCAAAGATTTCGCAAAGGCTATGGTCGATTCCACTGCCGATTACTTGGAGACCATCAGAAACAGGTATAGCATTTTTTTTTAAAATTTAAATAACACTGGCCCCTAACCGTATGTCGACAGTTCGTAAAAAAATATTCCATACATCGATATTGAGGTAAATTGGCTTAATTGGATCAGTACTTTTACCTTATGGGTTACATTGAAAAATATTGATGTTTTGGATATTTAGCTATTTTATATTGTAATTTTAAATTTCGAAAGAAACGATAACTCCTGACAAGAAGCAGGAGATTAATTTTTTTTTGAAATATCAATAACTTTCAGCCATAATTTCAAATTTCTCTTTCTCAGTTTCCATTACTTACAAATTTTTAAATCTTTGGCATTAAACCAAATTTGCGCCCTAAAAGATCTTTGAATTTGAACAAGCACCTCCAAAAAGTTTTTTAAAAATCTAAAAAAAAATTAGGAACCTCTTTCCAAAATGTAAAGAACCGAAATTTGCCGGGGAAGCAAAAATCTGGAGTACAATATTTATTTTGATGCACCGTAATGTGCAAATGCTCTAATGGTTGGCCCGAAAAATAAATGTATGAAATCGATAGAATGCATACATTTCAAATAATAAAATAATGCTTAATGCACTACAAATTAATTAGCCCATATTTCTGTTTGAACTATCGTTTAGTTTTATACTGAACATAACCGCTTTACATTATTAATGAGGGCAATGGACGTTCCAAAAATTCTAAGCTAGAAAATTCCATTGTGCAGCGCAGTGCATGAAGCATTTTTCTCATTGTAGTTTATTTATAAAACTCGCCACTCACCTGTTTTTTAATTATATATTTACGATTCGCAATCGAAAATAATACATTCCTAATAAAAAGCTGAAGATCATCATTTTTCCAGATATTTATTCGATGCTCACTAAGGGCGTGATTTATGTTTCCCAAAATGGAAAAAAAGTTACACTGACTATTGAGTAAAGAAGACTATGTCACACTGCCAGGCAGACGTGACAGACACTGACTATTATATTTCCTATTATAGATCACAAGAGTGGGCACTTCTTAACCTTAGGTAGTGATACGCCCATAAGCTAAACATTGGGAGAAAATTTTGTTTTTGGTGGTACAGCCTACGACTATCACGTATTCGACAGTGGGTACCCCATAAACTAAACATAGAGGCTTTTTTTTCGATAGTGGTACATGCACCACTATCGTAGTGTATCGGCTCCAGCCAGCCTCGTAGCCAGGGGGGGCATAGGGTGGCTCAGCCCCCCTATGGAAAAGCTTGAGCCCCCCTGTAAATTTGACTTGGCCTATGTATTTTTTTTATCTTCCATGTTATAAGGGGTCATTTGGAGCCCCCCTTTAAATGTCTCGAGCCCCCCTTTGTTTCTCAGGATGGCTACGGGCTTGGCGCCAGCGCCGGCACCAAAATTTTCAGAAAAAAAGATCGGCGGCAGCGCTTTAATTGTAAAAAAATTGGCGTCGATGCCGGCGCCGGGGAAATTTTTAATTTATTTTATTTTATTTTGCGAAAAAAGCAAGAGGACGTTTTATCAGTTTAAAAAAAAATCACGTTTTGCACTTAAAAAAATTTATTTATTTTTTAAGAGCAAAAGCTGAGAGGAAAGAAAAGACTTTAAAATTTAATTGAGATGAACATTTAAAAAATCAAAAAGTATATGAATCAATGAATGCCGAGTATTGAACTAATTCCCTATCCTAAACAAAATTTTTGACTGTGTAATTAATCTATAATTAAAAAAATAAAAAATTTAGAACGGAAAGAGGTCATTTTAAAAAAATTTATGAAATTCTAAAAATTGTTTTAAAAAAAAATTTCAATCGCCGGCGCCAGCACCACAATGATAATAAACCATCTGGCGCCAGCGCCAGTAGAGTTTTTTGTTGGCCGCTGCTGCTGCCGGCGCCAGCGTCGGCACCAAAATTTGCAGAAAGAAAAATCAGCGCCAGCGCCAGAATTGTATAAAAATCAGCGCCGGCGCTAGCGTCGATGCCGGTGCCGGGGAAATTTTTAATTTTGTTTTATTTTGCAAAATAAAGCAAGAAGGCCTTACATCAGTTTAAAAAAAAAAAATCACGTTTTGTACTTAAGAAAATTTATTTATTTTTTAAGGCAAAAGTTTTAGAGGAAGAAAAGATTAAAAAATTGAGATAAATAACAAGATTTTTTACCTTGCAATTAATCTAAAAGTAAAAGAGTAAAGAAGCTTGAACGGAAAGAGGTTATTTTAAAAAAGTTAATAAAATTCTAAAAATTATTTTTAAATAAAATTTTGAATCGCCGGCGCTGGCGTCGACGCCGGCGCCAAGCACCACAATCGCTTGGCGTTGACGTCGACGCCAAGCACCACAATAATGATAAATCATTATGGGCCGCGGCCGGCGCCAGCACCGGCTTCGAAACCCTGAGAAAAATATAAATTTTTTTTTAAAAATTCAGACTCTATTTTACTAAACACCGATTTGTTTATGTAGATATGTTTTTCGATCCATTTTTCCTAACGGAAAAAATGTTAAATATTCATTTTTCCGTTAAAAATTTTTTAAAAAAAGTTCTCATAATGTAATAAAATTTCCGCGGACGCAAAACAATATGGCCGCTGAAAGTGACGTCACCTTTGTGGGTCTCTAGTTACTGTTTTTCTTATAGCGGAGGCTTTGTCAAAGGAATTGAAAGTAAACAAAAATAAATGAACGCGGGTAACTGAAAACCGAAGCCAAACAACTCTGCTTATTTTTAGTTTACTTAATTAATTATGGATTTGAATGTTGATAAAAGTCGTTTATTACCGTTAATGAAAACTAACAATTTAATGGAGTTGTTTTCTTTCCTTTCAAAGCATTCTAAAAGCGAACCTTTTGAGGTAATTTTAGGTGCTTTCTTATTTTGTCACAAATGGTTTCAATGAAAAGGGAAGTTTAAGCTTCTGATTGTTTCTTAGATGACGCCGTCTCAGTTTATTGAAGAAATAAACATGTCGACTGAAGAAAGGTACAAGATTTTAACAAAGAAGAAACTGATGGATAGTCCATGCAATTTTATTCCAAGTCCGAGCATTATAATATTTCAAGCTTTTGAACCTGGGAAAACGTACATGTTAAATCTGAAAGTTAGGAATTCATGCAGTGTAAGCATAGATAGTGTTTTTATTTTTTAATACAGGCTTGGGTGGGATCACAGCTAGGCACATACAATTCTATGTCAACTGGAAAAACCAAAAGCACTCAACAACTGATTAATACATGGTGTTTAGCCTAAATGTTAAAAGTTTTCCATTTCCTCTTCTAATAAATTTTAAAATCGATCTTTCTTATTAAGTTGAGATTTGAAATCGGCATATGATTTTTATTTAGCGACATAAGCTCTTCAAGGGCATTCATGTAATTAATGATTTGATTTTTAATTTGGTCCTAAAGGCAATCTGCTTTTGATTTAAAATTCAATTCAATTCACTCAAGTGCTTTATCTTGGGGCTGCTTAATTAAAACATCAATGACTTTGCTTCACTTAAATATTTTGTACGAACTGCACTTCTGTATTTCATGCTAAATTTTGTTTTAAAATTTTTTTTTTAGGTTTTACTGCCTTTAAAAATGAGTTGTGACAAATCCTCGTACTTCACAGTAAAATTTGCTGACATACCAACTACAAAAGTAGCTCCTGGCCTGAGTGTCGAGTATCAAGTTACATTCATTCCAAAAGAAAAAAAGGATTATTACCATTACATAAAGTTCGAAACCAATGATGATGTATTTTATGTTCCTATAATCGGTAAGTTCACATATTAGTCTAATGCAAAATTTCTCATTATTTTTTTGGATTCTCGATATACAATCAAATCAAAAATTCTGAATGAAAGTAGTATTCCATTCTAATTTTTTAAAGCGATTGGACCCAGAGCATTACTGGACATTCCGAATCAAATATCCCTTCCATCTGCTCCTGTGAAAGTCCCAGTTGAAAAAATCTTTATGATTCGAAACATTGGAGAAGCCCCTGCTGTTTTTAATTTTGTGACTGAAGGGTACCATTTTTAAAATTTTTTATGCCTAATTTTTAATTTTTACAAAACATTTTTATATTTTCCAGGTGTTTTGAAGTGAAGCCAACCAAAGGATATTTAGGAGTGCAAGAAATTATGCAGCTTTGCGTTTTTTTCGAATCATCCGTCACGGGAGAGTATTTTGGAAAGCTTTACGTTTATTTGGAGAGCGGAGAAAAATTAACAGTGGCACTTCATGGAACTTCAGAAAACGTTTGCGTTCGTTTGGATAAAAATTTGGTCATGTTGGACGACACTTTCGTAGGATTAAAAAGCTGCAAAAGCGTGAAATTGGTTAACAACAGCTCGAGCGTGATCACTTACTGCTGGAAAAAAAATAAAACGGTGAAGGAGGATTTGGATATTATAGAGAAGTATGTATTGTTTTAATTTATTTTTTTGTGGTTTTCGAAAGAAGTGATCATTGTTTTTATTATGTTTCAGATTGAAAGATAAGTACAACGAGATGCGGGATTTCGAAACTTTTAGGGATGCGAAACTGAAATATTTTAACGCAACCAACAGGAAGAAACATGTATTGTCTTTGGGGAGGATTTTAGAAGATGAGCTGGAGCTATTGAACAAAGAAGAGTTTAAATTTAGTCATGAGGCGTTCACCATAATCCCAGACGTACGTTTGTGCTGAAAACGTTTTAATTATTCGAAAATTGTTATAATTTTTTTTATATTTTTTTTACAGAAAGGCGAAGTTTGGCCGAAAAGTTTCGTAGATTTTACCGTTTCCTTCGAACCGAAAATCAACCAATTAATAAGCACAGAAGCTTTTTTGGAAGTTTCCGGACGGGATAGTCGTTTGCCTTTGAGCATTCAAGGAGTCGGAAAAGGGCCGTTAATCACACTTAATATCGAAATCTTGGACATCGACTTTTTGTACCTATGTTGCGCCCATAGCTATGAGGTAATTCAAAAAAATTTAAAACTTAATTTTTCGAGCACTAAATTTTTGGTTTTTTTTTATAATTTCAGGTTATAGCGACTAATCAGGGTGATATCCCCGGGACTATAGGATATCAAACGAAGCCGTTATTATTCGGTGGAAAAATTGAATGCACCCCAAAATTTATTAATTTAAAACCGGGAGAGCATGGCGTGTTCGTTATAACCTGTTCGAGCAACAGGCAAGGAGAGTTTACTGAAACTTTAGATTTTTTAATTGTCGAATCCAAACAAACAGTTAGCTTTGTTTTAAAAGGGAAAATAATTAGCCCGACTTTACATTTTGATAGAAATGTTATCGATTTCGGACTTATTCCAGTAGGTACGTTTGTTATTTTGGTATTTTTTAGGCATGAAATAGCAAAGATAAAATATTTAAGAAATTTTTTAAATTGAAAGAAATAGTTTTGAGGGAATTCTATGAAAACGTCAACGTCATCAGGGGGGGTCTGAATTTGGTTGCGCTTAATGAAGTGAATGAGGGTGAAGAGTTTACAAAATGTTGACGTCACCATTTACACTAACTTAATAAAATCAATAAAATTCGGAAAATTAATTCAATTAAAAAAAAAAAAAAAAAAAAAATTATTTTTAAAATTTTAAAATTTGTCTAAATATTGTAATTTGCGATTTGATTTTTAAGGATGACAATTTGCATCAATTGGGGGAGGGAGTTGAAAATGAATAAAAGTGACGACACAACATTTGAATGTTCTTTGATGGAAGAGATAGGTCGTTCTATTTTTTCCAGGGGTCCGGTAAAAATTGTTAAAATTAGAAAGCGCAAGCGCCAGCGCCAAAATTTTCAGGAAAAAAAAATCGGCGGCAGCGCCACAATTGTAAAAAAATTGGCGCTAGCTTCGGCCTCGGCCTCGGCGCTGGCGTCTATGCCGGCGCCAGGGAAATTTTTAATTTATTTTACTTCGCCAAAAAAAAGCAAGAGTTTCATCAGCTTATAAAAAAAATAGAACGGAAAGAGGTCATTTTAAAAACATTAATGAAATTCTGAAAATTATTTTTAAAAAAAAATTTTAATCGCCGGCGCTGGACTCGACGCCGGCGTCCCGCTGTACGTAAAAAACCGGTGCTGGCGCCGACGCCGGCACCACAATGGTAATAAATCATCTGGCGCCAGCGCCAATAGTTTTTTTACCAGTCGCTGCAGCTGCCGGCGCCAGCTTCGGAGTCCTGATTTTTTCGCAAGCCACACTAATTCAAATTTTTTTTTTTAAAGGATTTCCCACCATCGAGCAAATAACTCTAAGTAATTTGTCGATGGTCCCGGTTACGTTTTCCTTAAAAGTTTTATCCGACGGGGTGAAAGCTAACATGTCCTACACTCAGTTTGCTACGTACACGGTAAAACCGCCACTTCCGAAAAATCCGAAAGAGTTCATGGTATACCCCTCTGAAGGGATTGTCCAACCTTATTCATGTCAGAAAGTTGAAGTAGGTTTCTCGAGAAAATAATTATTCTTCCAAATTTTTTTCTAAATTCAATTTTATTTCTCCAGATTGTTTTAACGCCGAATTCAGCCAGGAGATGGGGAACTCAGCTCGTCGTGGATATTTGGGATTCGTCTTGTCCTGTTTCGTGCCCTATTCGTTTTCATTCCCACATCGCCCAGGTTTTAGTGGAACCAAACCTGATTTCCATACCGTTTTGCTTCGTTAATTATCCGTACACGAGGCACATCACTTTGAAGAATAAGTCGAGAATTCCTGGATTTTTTTACATCGTGGCTCAAGATGTAATTTTATTACAAAAAATATTATTAATTTAAGGGGCTAATATTTTGTCAGAATGTTAGGGGACAGAAAGGCTATCAAAAAGTTGACTTTTAATGATAAAGAGCGGGAAGGGTAGAAAATTCCCAAAAATAACCTGATTTTTGAATGGTCTCTAATTTCAATATTAATTACATTTTCTTGTTTAGCGCTCTAACGCCTAGTTTATTAATAGTGAATTTTTTTTTCAGCCGAACGCAATCACCCCTATTACGTATTCGCCAAATATTTCCCAAGGAGTATTATCACCTCGTGGGACTTTTAAGGTTACCTTAACAATTATCTGCAGCGCTTTAAATCGACAGACCGTTCCGCTGAAGTAAGTAGGTTTTAAGAATTTTATTTTCAGAACTTGAAATACAATTTTTTTTTCTTTCTTTTTTCAGTGTTCTAGTTCTCGGAAATGAATACCCAGTCGAGATGTCTTCCATTTGCTGCGTCGGACAGGGACCGGTCGTCACTCTAACTTCTTCGAATTTGGACTGGGAGGAAATCCATTTGCTACAGGAGGAAAAGAAAGATCTGATAGTTGCAAACGAATGTCCGGTTCCGGCTTCTTGCACTTGCGTGGTTAGTTTAAAGAATGATATAAATAGCCACCTTGTGAAGGATTTGGCTAAAAATTAGTAGGCTCGGAGCGCTGCAAGTCCTAAACTAATTTTGGTTTCATTGACCAGGCTTCAGATACAAAAAACTAAAATCATTTCGTGATTATCAGATGAGGACATGCAGCGCCCGTGGCGGAATATTTTTGCGTAAAAATCCGCCGAATTTTAATTGAGCTCTTTAATTAATTAATTGATTTTTTTTTTTAGCTGAAACCTGGTTCCCCGTGGACAGTAACCCCGACAAATTTTACGCTTCAGCCAGAAGAAAAATTAAATTTAAATGTTGCAGTGTACTTACGAGATCGAGGAAAATATTCGGAATCGTTAAAAATCGAAATTAATAACGGGAAAACTTTATCCGCATCCCTTGCTGCGATTGGAATTGGGAGCAATTTAATTATCGAGCCTAACATTTGCCCAAAAATTGACCTTGGAACACTTTTTAGGTTAGTTTTTAAAAAAATCGGTTATATTATTTCCACATTTTTTTTTGAATTAATAGAAAATGACAGGGATAAGTTTTTTCTAAATTTTCCAATACAACGCACAGTGTTTGGCTTTTAGCAAAACTAGAGCAAAATATTTGTTCTTTTTTAATTTAGAAGATTGCAAAAATTTCAGTATTTAAGCAAAAAGTTAATAAGAACTAAGTTTAGCAAAGCATTAGCAATTTTGCCGAAAAAAGTGACAAATAACCAAATTGAAATTTTTCTGATCTTTGGAAAAGGTTAGGTAAAGAAAAAAAATTAAATTTTTTCAACTTTTAAAATTTTGATTGAAAGTAGGAACTTTTTAAGTCCTATGGTGGCTAAAGAAACTTTTTTTTTTTTTGGAAGTTATTAATTTAGACTAAGACTAGCCTACTTTATAATTTTTTTCAGCAAGAAAAAATACGTCTTTAACTTAAAAATAAGAAATGGAGGGACGAAGCCAATAGGGTTGATTTGGAGTCCTATCTCTGATTTGAGAATATTTACAAATTCAAAATTTGTTAACCCACCGGAGTAAGTAATTTTTTTTTTATTTAATTGAAATTAAACGCAGAACTACAGCTTACTTAACATCTCACTTTTTATTATTTACAGTCTCGCTTTCAAAATCGAACCAACCAAATTGGATTTTTTTGGAGGAGAAGAAAAATCTCTGCAACTGGAGGTGCATAATTCAGAGACTGGATGTTATTCTCATACTTATTACTGTTTTGCAAATGTCGGAAATCCCGCGAAGGAATTACACGTAACTTCGGAGATATCTGCAGAATTCATAGAGCCCGTTATCACATTTGATAAACACGAATTGAATTTTTACTACAATGTAGGATTTGAAGGCATCGAAAAAAAGCTCATTGGTAATTTTTTTTAAAAGTTTGCGTGAAGAGGAAAATTCCCTAGGGGGAGACCGATTAAGGACATATTTTGGTCCAAAGTTTATTTAGGTCCTATGAAATTATTTATTATAGGTCTGATTGGCCCAAAGTTATTTAAATGAAAAAGGGTCACTTTAATTTTTCTTTTCGGTGTTTTAGGGATAATTGTTGGGAATTTTTTACGGAAACTCGTAAAAAAATCAGTTTTAGGGTTTATTTTACGGCCTAATTCCAGGGATGGGCTCAAGAATTGCCCAAATCATGCTTAAGATGGATCTCGACTATCCCTTTTGCCAGACACAAAGTTTTTTAGCCACTAGTTGCTCGACTCATTTCCAAACTTTTCGCTTTATATAGACGTTTAGTCTCCCTCCATTCTTTTCGCGAAAAAGAAAATGTGCAATATGTCCCCCCCGCAAATTTTAATATTTTATTTTTCGAATTCAGATGTCGTTCAGATGATTAACAAATCAATTTTAAACATCGCCGTACAAATGGAAGTTACTCATCCTTTCTACATAGAGAAGACCGACGGAGAATCCATTCAGAAAATGGAAGTTATTCTTGGCGGGAAAGAAAATCGTGACGTAAAAATCAGGTTCAAAGCGGAAGAGCAAGAAGATAAATTTTGTAGATTGTACAAAGCCAGTTTGGAATGCACTTTTAAGGAACATTCCAAAAAAGTAATTTCATTTTTTAGAAAAAAAGGTCTAAATTTAAATAGAAAATTAACCTAATATCTGCTTTTAATTTCAGACTTCAATTCTGCTGATTGCTGAGTTAAATTACCCAAACGTGCTTTTACTGCCAAAAAGCGTAGATTTCGACTGCATTCCTATTTGTACTCATTCGTATCAGGAAATTACGTTAATCAACACTTCACCAATGCCAGTTCAATATCATCTGCAGTGGGATTATTCATCGACGATATTGGAATATCTGGAACCGAAGGAGAAGGTTTTCGAACCAAAAGAGTCGATCTTTAAACCCGTGGAATCCTGTCGGACGATGTGTGAATTGAACGAGCAACGAGTTTCTCGAGGATCGGAGAAATCAGATTATCGTGAGGTAAAAACATTACACCTTTATTTTTTTTTTTTTGACAGTCTAAGAAGTTGTTTCAATGTTTAACCATTATTTTTGAAAAAAGGGAAAAGGGGAGGAGGGAAAGGGGCAGGGGGGCAAAATCATGCAATTTGATTGAGTTGACCTCTGGTCTTCGTATCAGGGAGGGCCGAAAATTTGAAAGTTTCGAAATTTCTAAACGCCTGAGGTGCCAAAAGATGCGGTTTGCCTTTAGAATTTTTTTTCTCATAATTTGCTGTATCAATGGACTTGAAGTTTTCCGAAATCGCTTAACAAGGACAGAAATAACAATTTAAAAGAAATAAATAAATAAACGTTTCTTATGTGAAGTCGGTTTTTTAATATTTGCTTCGGTCTTTCAGCTGGAAGCCAAAATGTAGCTGAAGCACGCGGTAAAGCTGCAAGATATTTAAAAACGGACTTCGGATTTGGGATTTACGTAAAATTTTCGATCGAAAACCTTTTTTTAGCAAAAAGAAAAAAGAACTATATTTTTTTTGGCGTTGTAAAGGTTTTTAAAAAAAATATTCAAGGTTGAGACGGCGAAAGAAGTTAAGAAAAAAATCATAATGGGATATGGGGGCATATCCCTTTGTAAGACTACGTCTTTGGGATACTTTTCCACTTTTTATCATTTTATTTAAAATTTTAATATTAAAGGGAAGCTTCAGAAACATTAACATCAATAAAAATTCTTGAAAAAAAACATGCTTAAAAAAATTTTCTTTACGATAATGGGAGCAAAAAGATAACTAAAAAGTATAAAATTCTAATGGTAGGCTCACAATTTAAAAATTTGAACAATGAAACGATAAAAATTTTTAAGGCATTTTTTTGATCATTTTTGGTCGAAAAATTCAAATTTTTTGAAAAAAAAAATATAATTTTTTTCCTGCCACGAAAAAAATGTAAAGTTTTTGATAAAAAAAGTCAAAAGTTGAAAAAAATGATTCATTTTAATCAAAATCTTTAAAGTTAAAATTAATATTAAAATATTGCTTTAGCTCATATTCTTGGCACATTTTATTTAAAATTTTTAAGTTTTTGTTTTTGTTCATCTAGTCTAATTTTAATATTTAAAAAAAAACTGCGTAAATTAAAAAAAAAAAGTTTCTTGTCAATTTTACTTTAAAAAAACAGAAAATTTGAAAAAAGTTAAGTCAAATTTTTGGTGCGAACAAACCACCAGACAGACGGTTTTCCCCAAGGACCGAGCCCCAAGACGTAGTCCTACGTCAAAAATTTTTTGCTTGAGAACTTTTATTGCTCTTTATAATTCTCCTTACGAGCGGTAATTGCCTCGTAAATCTCTCAGAAATAGCCGTTCGGAACCGGCGTTAAACTGTAGGTCCCGTATGCCTGTGAGCGCACGCACAGGTGTATGTGAGAGATCACCACGCTCGTAATCGAGTAAAGGACTAAGAAGAAGAATAATTCTCCTTAAGGCAATAAGAATCATTTGGCAGTAAGCTATTTTGTTTCGAGAAAAGGACTCTTTAGTGTCGAGGTGTTGTTTTTAAATATATGCATGCATAGCCCAAAACTTATATTCTAACAATATGAAGAAAAGGGTCTTTTTATTAAATAAGATTAACTCGGATTCCTATCTGATTCCTATCAATTTTAGACTGACTTTTTTTTTAAAAAATAATTTTTTTCATTAAAAATAAGAAGAAACTAACCATTCAAAGTCATGCTTTTTCCTTCACTTAGTAGATTTTTAAATCAAGAATTAAGTATTTAAATTTAAATTTAAAACTTTAAATCCAAACTTTTTTTTACTGAAGGAAAAAATTCCTTAAATTTTTTTTAAACTCTTTTATTGCTTTAATTAAGATTTTTTATTTCATTGGCTATGTTATTTCTAACGTAAGAAATAAAATTCTTTTCAGAGATAGCGCCTTTCAATCTTAAGGTCACGCTGTATTTAAAGTTGAAATAAGATTTCATAAGGTAAACATGACGCGACAGGTCTTTTAAACGTTCGTGTGTACTGCGCATGCGTCATTCATTCGCTTCATTTAAGATAAACTACGGTTCCATAAGATAAACATGGCAGGATCGGTTTTTTAAAAGTATGAACGTACTGCGCATGCGTTCTTCATCAAGTAGTGGGGAGGGGATGAAATCTAAGGTGACGGGTTTTATCATAAGGTAAACATTGGAAAGGAGTGTCATTATAGCGAAAATACATACAAGGAGAGAGAGATATGATCTCATATAAAAAGGAAGAACAATTTTTCGTAATTCACTTTTATCCTTCGCTTCGGCGAAGGGGCGTCCGAGATCCCACCATCTCGGATGCCCTGCAGTTATGGTGGTGATTGACTGCAGATTATCTCCGGAGATTTTTAATTTTTTTCTTAAGCCCTTTCTTAAAGTCCCAAGCCCCAAGCCCCTCTCTTTTACAAAGTTTGGACCTCACAATTTTGATCTCTTTGCGCCTTTAAGGTTTCCCACCTTTAAGGTATAGTGATGGTCTTAACTGTACCCCAACCCCGCCCCAACATATTGCACTTAATAAAAGTATTGTTTAAACACATCTAAATTATCCGATTTTTTAATGAGAAAATTGGATAAGTTTACTGCACTGTAAGTACTGCACACAGTATTAACAGTGCTACTCTGCTGTACTGTATGCTGTACATACAGTAGGGTGTCCCTTATTTTGGCGATTTTCGAATTTCAAATCGCTTACCCCCAAAAATGGTTATCCTTGGTGTACTGATACCTCATCATTTTTTTTTAAATTTTTTAATCAGTGGCGACTTCAGCTTAAAGTTCCACAAATTCCCATAAGAGAAAAAAAATTACCGATTTTTTTTCTCATTTGGAATTTTTTGGAACTTTAAGCTCAAGTCGTTACGCTTTCTCGTTGAGTAAAAAATTTAAAAAAAAATTCGGGCTTATCAGTACACCAAGGAGAGCCATTTTTGGAGGTAAGCCGCCATTTTATGGGTTCAACCAAACTCCTTTAGAACCTATCCCATCATTATTATGTTATGCCGGGAGTCGCTGTGTAAAATAAAATACTTATAAAAAAAAATTAAAAAATGCTTTTTTTGAATTTTTTTCAGAGCTTGCAGTTGGAACCGATGAACGAGGATGCAATTTCGAGTCTTCGCGAAAATCCTTCATGCGATTTAAAACCGCCAGTAAAACCAACAGCGAAGTTCCCCGACATAGAAATAAAAATTGAGGATGTAAAAAATGCTTTGTTTCCGGATTCTAGGAGTTATTATTCATGCGATGAGGAATTAATGAACGCTTATCAATTAACGAAATTATTCAACACTGAAGAGGGCGAATCAATGCCAGATTTCGTAAAGGTTAATACATTTTTTTTTTTTTTCGAAATCTGAAAATTGCTAAGAAATTTGGAAAAATTCTGGAAAAAAAATTGCCAGGAAATTTTGAAAAAATTCTGGAAAAATTTTCACCGCAGAAGATGACATCTTTGGTCACAGTCAGGGGTCCGAATCCGATACCAGTGCCGGCCGTGGCCGGCTGAAATCTCGGGTCCATGGCGATGCCGATTTCATATCATTTATTTAGCTCCCGATTTCGAATCTGGCATCGCCACCCGATGCCGATGCCGACGCCACCAAGCATCGATTATATCAGGTGCCGGCATCGGCAGGATCTCTGATTCCGATTTCAGTGGAAAGAAAAAATCATACAAGCAATCTAGAAGATTTTTAAAATCAGGAATCCGATTTCGATTCTGATTTCGATTCCGATGTCGATGCCGATGCCAGCACTTACAATTTCGCAGTGCCGATGCCGATTTCGGATATTAAAAAAATCCGGCATCGGATTTCTTTTAAATATTCAGGGCAGTCTCCACTTGATGACGTTCACGGCATTCGCGTTGTCCGTCATCGCGATTAACGTGATCGCACCGGAAGTACTTCGCAGGTTTTGCTTACGTAAACGTTAAAGAGTACCGTATATTTCATTAAGTATACAAAATTGGCTTACCCAGAATTTGTTTTGGAACAGATTTAATGTCTTCCCCATGCCCGAATTAAAATTTTTCTTTTTAAATCCGTAAAAACATCTTTCAAAACCACCATTTTTAATGTTTGTATAAATATAAAAAAGCAGAAGATGATCAAAAAAATCGTGGTAAAAGATCCATAAAACTTCCGGTGCGAATACGTTCATCGAGAAGGCGGATAACGCGAATGCGGTGGACGTTATTAAGTGGAGACTGCCCTTTCGGCATCGAATTTTTTTAAAATTAATCCGGTATTGGATTTTTTTTAAGTATCCGGCATCGGATTTTTTTTTTATATCCGGCATCGGAATTTTTTTAATATCTGGCATCGGATTTTTTTTTAGTATCCGGCATCGGATTTTTTTTAATATCCGGCATCGGATTTTTTAAAAAATATCTGGCATCGGATTTTTTAAAAAATATCTGGCATCGGATTTTTTTTAATATCCGGCATCGGATTTTTTTAAAATATCTGACATCGGATTTTTTTTTAGTATCCGGCATCGGATTTTTTTTATATCCGGCATCGATTTTTTTTATATCCGGCATCTGATTTCTTTTAAACATCCGGCATCGGATTTTTTTTAAAAATATCCGACATCGGATTTCTTTTAAAATCCGGCATCGGATTTTTTAAAAAATATCTGGCATCGGATTTTTTTTAATATCCGGCATCGGATTTTTTTAAATATCTGACATCGGATTTTTTTTTAGTATCCGCATCGGATTTTTTTATATCCGGCATCGATTTTTTTTATATCCGGCATCTGATTTCTTTTAAACATCCGGCATCGGATTTTTTTTAAAAATATCCGACATCGGATTTCTTTTAAATATCTGGCATCGGATTTTTTTTAAAAATATGCGACATTGGATTTCTTTTAAATATCTGACATTGGATTTTTTATTAGTATCCGGCGTCGGATTTTTTAAATATCCGGCATCGGATTTTTTTTAACATCCGGCATCGATTTTTTTTTAATATCTGACATCGGATTTTTTTTTAGTATCCGGCATCGGATTTCTTTTAAACATCCGGCATCGGATTTTTTTAAAAATATGCGACATCGGATTTCTTTTAAAATCCGGCATCGGATTTTTTTTAATGTCTGGTATCGGATTTTTTAAAAAATATCCGGCACCGAATTTTTTTTAATATCCGGCATCGGATTTTTTTTAGTATCCGGCATCGGATTTTTTTTAATATGCGGCATCGGTTTTTTTTCAATATTTGGCATCGGCATCGGCCAAAATTTTCAAGCTTGGGACCCCTTGTCACAGTTTGATGTAGATGTAACAGTGTTGTCCCAAAGACTTAAACAGCGAATGCCGTTTTGACGCATAGAATTAAGCACTAATCCCGAATTCAGCTTTTAATTTTTCCTCTGAAAGCCAAACCAACATCTCTAATTTTTTAGAATTTAATCTCAATTGATTTTCTCAATTGATCAAAAAATTTATTTATTCTTTTTTTTTTTTCTAGTTATGTGACATCACTCCCTTCCACGGAAAACTGGAAAAATTCGCAAGTCAGGTTTTAACCGTTCGTTTCGGATCGGACGTTCCTGTTTCCTTACACGCTCAAGCTTTGCTAAGCATCAGAAACGGGCCGGTGGAAATTATAAAGATCGACGCGAAAGCCGCGAACATCAATTTTTACGTGGATAAAGTGGACGTCGATTTCGGAAGGCAGTTATTTTGCGAAACAGGTTGCCGGACGATTAAAATTTGTAACACCGGCCTTTTGCCCTTCGATTTTGAAACGAACACGATGGATCCGTTGGCTTACGTTGAAAATCTTGATTTTCCCGTCGAATCGGGGGTTTTGATCATCACTCCTCGTTCCGGTCATGTTCTCGCTGGGTCGGAGGTCAAATTGACTGTACGGTATCATCCTGGGACTCCCGGGCAGTTTGACGAAAATTTTCAGCTGAGGGTGAGTTGTTAAGAAAATTATTAGCTCCGTTATTTCAAATTTTTTATGTAATGATTAAAACGGTGGAAATAGAGTTTCTGCCCGGGATTTCCCGTCCCGGAATTCTCGGGATCCCGGACAAAAATTTTAATCCCGATTCCCGGGATTGAAATTTTTCGGGATTTTTCCCGTTTTTCAGAAATTAACGGGAAAATTCCCGGGTTTTCCCGGTTAATCCCGGGAATTTCCCGGGTTCCCGCCATATCATTATTTCCCGAATCCCGGGAAATACTTTTTCCAAAAAAAACGGGATTCCCGATTCCCGAAATTTTAAAATTCCCGGGAAAACAGAAACTCTAGGTGGAAATGAGTTGATGCGAACCGGTTCTTTTTATATTCGGAAACTGAAGTGATAATTGCATTTTGAACGGTTTGTTTTTTGAATTTAAAAAGAATTAAAATCCAATATGGCGGATGAATTTTAATGTCAATAATTTGAATCGACGCTAAATTGGATTTCTTGACTAGAACTTCGTTATTTTGACATCAGATTTGAAATTTAAGGAATCGGAAATCCAGAGAAAATTTTTTCTGGAATTATTTAAAAAAAAAAAAGACATTTGGCATTACATTTTGGTTTTGTATTACATACGTGTGATTCGGGTTGCCTATACTAGAAGTCGGTAGGAGGTATTTATGGGGTTGTGGGATAATTAATCGTTAGAAATGATACTAATATATGAAAATAATATTTTTTTGGTTTTGGTTTTTCAGATTGCTTATTTAAATCCGATCACCATTCGCGTCACCGGTTTTGGAGTTTTCCCTCAAATCTACGTAGATCTACCTCGTCCCGGTTTGTCAACTATCCCAGTGGAAACAGGATACGCAGGAATCGCAAGCTTAAGGGAGGATTGGTTTTTGGTGGAAGAGCAACTTCCTGTGGAAAAAGGTCGATCTTTTTTAATGAAAGGATACAGAAGCGAAGAAACGAATTTGAGCAGTATTACTTCCAGAAATGAAATCAATAATTCAATCCTGAGGGATTACGCTTTCATAGAAAATGTAAGTCTATACTAAGACGTTTTGGCTGTAGAGCCTAGTATGGGACCTCAAAATTTTTTACTTGGAGTTATTCAAGTATTACGTTGGGTGGGAAGTGGAGGGGGAGAAGTTTTACGCTAATAATCGATTTTGAGAAATATATAGGGTTAAAATCGTATTTAATACCGAGAAAGGAGACTTGTAAATATAGGGTGGGTCGAAACTGACAAATTTAAGAATTTGAAAGCTCCTGATAGTGGAATGGATGCCTTTTGGCATCACTATTAACTATAATTTTTCCAGAGCTTTTGAAGGACATCTTGAGGTAGTGCAATGACCTTGGAAGTTTTTAAAAAGCCCATATAACAGCAAAAAATTTTTTTTTTTTTTTTGTTGAAAAAGGTATTATTTCCTATCGGAAATTTTGCATAGATTACTAATGTGAAGTCCAAAGTCCATTTTTGTGTACGGCTTTTAAGCTAGGAGGGAAGAAAGTAAGAAATTTCAGTGTTTAAAAGAAAAGCTCGAATACTGAAAGTAATTTTGAACTTCCTATTCGTCATCTACAGAAAATTTCCCATCTGAAGCGATACTTATTTCAGCATGCCTTTACATGAGCTTTTAAAAAACTTCAAGGTCATTGCACGACCTCAAGATTATCTTCAAAAAAAAATTCTCAAAAAATTAGGAAAAATAGTTACGCCTAAGGCACCCATTCCACCAAATTTGATGCCGATGCTGGGCATCGGAATCAAGATTCCAATTAGGAACCAAGATTTCCTAATTTTCAGCTCAAAATTCCAAAATTTCCAAATTTGTCAGTTTCAGTACCACCCTATGTAAAATAATTTTGAAAGGAAAGAAAAGGTTCAAAAAGGCTTGAAATTATGCTTACAGAATACTTGAATAGTCCTTAATTAGTATATAAACTGTACTTAGATTCTTTGCTGTACAATTCCATGGCTTGAATCTGCATTAACTAAAGACTTAATTTTTTTTTTTTTTCTGCAGGAGCCTGTGCCATCCGAAATCGAAATCCAGCTTTCCATCGAAAGAATATTGGCTTATAATTTGATAACGAATGGGATTTTATTTCCTTCTGATTTCGCAGTTTACGCTAGAATCATCCCTCATTTTTCCGTTCCGGCTTATGAAATTGGTAAGTTCCAAATTATAATAAAAATAAAATAGCTTGTAAAATATCCCTAATGGGCAGCAAGTGGGTAATAGAAACCTATTGGATTGCTATTTCTAAAAAAAATAGCCTAGTCATAAAGTAGGCTTTAAAAATATTAGAAAACTATTAGATAGGTATTACAAAGTTTGTAATAACTAGAATGAAAATGCCAGATTTTTTGAGCTTTAGCAGGTTAAAAGCTCAGGTTTTTTAGAATTGGAAACTCGTAAAGTCTTTCTACCAACCTAGAAAAATCCTTTTGAGTTAAAATAGTTTTCTACACCTTTTCTTGTCGAAAAAATTTACTTTTCGCAGAAAGTGTTTTTCGTTGGCCAAAAAAAACAATTTTTTTTTTTCTGAAAAAAAAAAAAAATTAATGCCTGCAGTAATTTTATTACGTTTAGACACTCTGAAGGCAGCCAATAGTTTTTTTTTACAGCAGTAGCTACTCAGTCAAAAAGTGTTTACTACTAGCCGGTCAAAAACGAACTAGAATTTGCGTCTAGTAAGAAATTTAAAAATTTCTTATTTCCGTTAAGTTTTAATTGTTCTTTTTTTTTTTTTTTTTTTGTTAGATTTTGGGACAGTCATAGTGGAACAACCCTCAGCTCGAACCGTTTCAATCATGAATTACGGCCCCCTGACGGCTGTTGTTTATTTTACTCCTGATCGACATCACAAGGATGAAGGAATTCGAGTTCGAATAAAAACTCGAAACGAATTAAAAATCGGAGAAAGCCTGACTTTTAGCGTTTATTTTTTGCCGAAAAGGAATAAATACAAGAAAAAAATGGAGGAAGTGGATACTTATATTCATTTCGAGGTATGTAAAAATGATTTAGAAATGAAGTGAGCGGCTTAGATAATTCGATAACATACTATTTCGAAATCTGTAATTTTACCGTAGGATTTAAAACTAAAATGCACGAAATTTTAAAAATAATAATTTTTATTTTAAAGAAAATTTTATTTTAAAAAATTAAAAAAAAAATTATTTTAAAAAATTTAAAAAAAATTTTAAGGTTCTAGTTCGTTTACATAACCGGCCGGCTAACCGGCCGGTGTACACATTTTAACGATAAAAAAATATTTAAAAAATTTTTTTTTAAATCCAATATTTTATACATGAAAACGGGGTCTAACTGCACCGAAACCGTACCCAAAACGTTTCGTTATGTTCAGAGATAAATTTCCATGATTTTAAATGCACGAAGAACAGTTAATAGTTCTTATATTTGATAATATTTAATTGTTTTCGCAAAAAAAAAAAAAAAAAAAATGTTTATTTCCGAGAGACTAGTGCAGCGCTCCAGCGGGGAAACCGCGAACTATTTCAACAACAAAAAGAGAAATGGCGTTATTTTTTTATTTCGAAAACATTAAAAAAAATTATCAAATGTAGGCACCACAAAGCCTTTTTCATACGTTTCAAGAACGAATCTTTACCTTTTAAACATAACAAAACGTTTTGGCACGGTTTCGGTGCGATCCGATCTCATTTTTATGTGTAAAATAACGAATCGAAAAAAAAAAAAAATTAAACTTTTTTTATCGTTAAAAAATTTTCACCGCCCGGCTGACCGGCCGGTTATGTAAAGGAACTAGAACCTTTACTTTAAAAAATTAAAAAAAAATTTTATTTTAAAAAATTTAAAAGCATTTTTATTTTAAAAAATTTAAAAACATTTTTATTTTAAAAAATTTAAAAAATTTAAAATAATTTTCATTTAAAAAAATTTATAAACATTGATTTTAAAAATATTTAAAAACATTTTTATTTTAAAAAATTATTTTTGAAAAAAATTTAATAAGAGCTTTTTCGAATATAAAAAATTAATATCAAGTTTTTATCTGTAGGTTTACCATGGAGCTAAAATCCCGGTTCATATAGTGGGAACAGTCACTTATCCTTTCGTCGAACCTTCAACTTATGAACTTAATTACGAAGACGTCAAGTGCGGCACCTGCAAGGTGATGATTTTGAAACTGAAGAATCGGTAAGTGTCTTTTTACTTGCTTAATTATAACAGTTGAAGAAGCTGCATCCGTTTCTACTTTGGAACCAAATGGTCCCCCATGTAACAGGAATTAATTTTGTACTCTACAAGAAAGTGGAGCAAGATCAATGTTCGATTTAACAGTTCGATTAAAATAGGCTTTTCTCCAGTTGAAAAATTTATCTAGAAAAGTAATTTGTATTTTTCGATTTGAATTTTTATTTTTATTTTTAATTTGTCTTCTGCGAAGCGAGCCGACACCGTTAGGTTGGTAAACATTTTTTTCGGAATCCTCAGTTTTCTAAAATTGTTATCTTAAGTTTCACATAAAACTTTTTGTCACGTTCAGTAGTCAGTCAATAAATTTTTAGGACTTTCCCGAGGAATGGGTTCGCAAATGGCAAATTAAATTTTGTTTTATGCCAAATTCTTTCCCGCATTCATTACATTTGTAAGGCTTCCGTCCGGAATGTATGGCTTGGAAGTGTACTTGCAAATTCGATTTTTGAGTAAATTTTTTTCCGCATTCACTGCATCCGTAAGGCTTCTCTCCGGAATGAGTTCGCAAATGTAATCGTAGATTATTTTCCTCGCCAAACGATTTTTCGCATTCCGTGCATTTATAAGTTTTTTCGTGATTCTTTAAATGACGAGTTAAGTTTGAATTGCTTGTGAACAGTTTTCCACATTTTTCGCACTTAAAAGGTTCTTTATCCGAATGGCTCTTTAAATGGTAACGCAAAGCTCCTCTGGTTCCATACTTTTTCCCGCATTCTTTGCATTGGTGTTGATTCCCCATGAAATGAATTTGTACATGTTCAGCTAAATCAGTTCTATATCTGTATTTTTTCCCGCATTCATTACATTTGAAAGGCTTTTCTCCGGAATGAACCCGCGAATGATTCTGCAAGCTAACCTTTCCAGTAAACGATTTTCCGCATTCGTTGCATTTATGAGGTTTCAGGCCGGAATGGCTTCGCATATGACGGTTGTAATTTCCGTTCATACTAAAGCTTTTCCCACATTCAGGGCACTTGTAAGGTTTTTCTCCGGTATGAACTCGCGAATGCACGGTTAAAGTCCTTCTGGCAATGAATCTCAGTCCGCATTCGCTGCATTTGTACGGTTTTAACCCAGAGTGAATTTTTAAATGCGCTAGTAAATTACCTCTATAAGTAAATGCTATTCCGCATTCCTCGCATTTGTGAGGCTTCTCTCCGGCATGAATTTTTAAGTGTATATTTAAAGTTTTTCTTTGGGAGAATGATTTTCCGCATTCGTTACATTTATGGACTGTTGCTTTGGGATGACTTTCTAAGTGTTCTTTCAGCAGTTTAGCGCTTTCGAACGTCTTGTCACAAATTTTGCATTCGAACGATTTTACCACACCGTGCACTTTCGAATGCACAATTAAATTTCCTGAGGTCGTGAATTTTTTTTTACAATGATCACATTCGTACGGTTTCTCCCCGGTATGAATTCGTATATGATTCATTAAAACGCCCCTTTCACGGAATCGTTTTTTGCAAAATTCACATTTGAAAACTCTTTCTGCGGCGTGGGTTTTTTCTACGTGAACAATCAAATCTTTTTCCTGCCCGAATTCCGTTCCGCAGTCTTTACACTTGTAAAGGATTTCCCCGGTGCAACACCTTAAATGCCTGGTTAAAAGATATTTCTCGTTATACGCCTTTCCGCATTTTTCGCATTGAAAAGGTTTTTCCTTTGTGTGAGTCCTTAAATGGTTTTTTAAAAGATATTGCTCGGTAAATCCCTTTCCGCATTCGTCGCATGTGAAGGGTCTCTCTTTTTTGTGAACAGCCGCTAAATGTCGATATAAATGCTTTTTCCGAGCAAATGATTTTTCGCATTCGGTGCATTTATGCTCTTTTGCATCCCAGTGAAGCTGTAAATGGTGTTTTAAATCTTGTTTGTCACTAAACGTCCGTTTGCAGTGGTCGCATTTGTAAGGTTTTTCTCCGGTATGAACATGTAAATGTGCGGTTAAGTTTTTTTTGAAGCGAAATGTTCTTTTACATTCGTTACATTCGAAAGGCATCTCGTGAAAATGAACTTTAACATGTCTAGCTAAATAATCTTTGACCCGAAATGAAATTCCGCATTCGTTACATTTGAATTTCTTCTCGACTGGGCCATTTTTTTCGGAAAGTGGCGACCTCTTATCGTTGTTTGTAATCGATTTTCTTGGGTGACGTTTTGGGAGCTGGCGGTTTGCGATGTTAACATCATCATCTAGACGTCGATTATCTTCAAGTGGCTCTTCGTTTTCCTTATCATTACTTAATTCGCTACAATCAACAGCTTCGGCTGCGTTATTTTCATGTTCGCTGCTTTCCGAAAGCTCGTTTTTTGCTCTGCCCAAATCGCTTTTGACATTTGGTGGAATTGCCCGTTTTTTGCACTGTCTGCAAAGCAGCAGCTCTTTTAAATTCACTCCTCGATGAAGATTCACGAAACATGGACTGGTCAGAAAATTTGAGAAATTCGGTTTTGGTTTAAAATCCACTCCTGAGTCCAAAATTTTATATTTGGATTCTCGTACTGCTTCTCCTAGTTCAAGAGTCCCATTTTTATCTGAAAATTTTACACAAAAAAGTTAAAATATTTATTACCCGAGTAAAAATTCCCATAGAAATTCGCGATAACTTATCATGAATTCGAGCGACAAAATTCACGATAAGTTATCGCGATTTCAGTGATTTTCCATAAAGAAATTTTCATAAAGTTATCGTCCTCTTATGGTTTAACATGAAAAGTATGACGATAAAACTTATGAATACTCATTAGTTATATGGTGCGGTATAAAATGGTATAAACGATAGACTTATCGCGATTTTAATGATTCCATATAAAATCATTAAGTCATAAACTTGTGGGAATCTATAAGGTTTATGATACGGTTTTGGCGTAAAATACGATAGACCTATCGCTATCTCAATAATAAACCATAGAGACGAGCCATAAGTGTATCGCGTTTCTTATGTGTAGAAAGACAAACAGGAACCATAGATTAGACCAAGTTAATTTTATTAATTTATTACAATTTATTTAATTTATTCTTCATTAATCACTCTGATTAAAATTAATTTATCACTCACTGTTCACTGTTCAGTGTTCACTAAACACAATATTGTTCTTCTTCATAATTTTTATTCTATTTTTTATTTATTTGTTCACTATTTTTGCTGTTGTTTTTTCACTATTTTCACCAGTCGTAAATAACATATTGTCCTTCATTTAATTAATTTTTTTCTGTCCTTCCATAAAAGTTGTTAATTGCTTTAAAGTATGCTCATGAAGTTGATCGTTATTTAAGAAACCAATCCACATATCTGAAAGAAAGATCGGAACGTTTAATAGCTATATTACCAATCATTTATTTTTTTTTTTTTAAAATCAGGTGGTATACTTACATTTTTCTAGTTTTGATTTAATCTAATTTATTTTAATTTAATTTGCTTCAAATTTTCTTGGATATCTGGCGAATTTGAAGGTGCGGCCTGCAAATATTCAATAAAAATTGGCACAAAGTATCAATGTCGATCTCCCCTAAGATTAATAAATTTAAAGCGGTATATACTTATCTAATTAAGAAAAAGCATCCGGAATCCTTTAAAAAAAATATCCGTATATTATTGTATACTATCAGTTCACTTTCTGGCAAAAAAACCGAAACTGGAAATTTCTCTAAAGCCAGAGTTTTAAAAGAAAAACGATTTTTCCAAATATAATTGCGTAAAATTAAAGTATACATTTTAGCACGAATCCACGAATCTAACTAAAAAAAAATGTAAGTTTTCAATGCAAACCGTGTACCTGGGATTTAAGGATTTTTAAAAAGGTTGTCAACCATTATGAAGATCATAAATAAGAAGAGTTGAGGGTTCCTTCATAAAGAAATCGGTGAGACGACCTTTTTGCAAAGTAAATACAAAGACCATCTTATTTTGAAAACACGCCTCAATCAAAGAAAGGCATTATTTTATATCTTTCTATTCATTGAGATATTTCTTTTATACATTCAGTGCATGAATTGTAGAGGAAGACCTTTCCTATTTCTATAAAAAGAATTTAAGATGGTCTAACCTTATAAGAATACATAAAATTCTATCGCGCTCCAATAAATTTTTCCTCATAGAATTTTATGATTTCCGATGAAATTTACTTTGGTATAACTTTTATCGCAATTGATAAAATTTTATCGTGATCCATAGCATTTTTCTTCATACAATTTTATGATTCGCGATAAGAATTTAACATGGTCTAACCTTATGAGAATACATAAAATTTTATCGCGCTCCAATAAATTTTTCCTCATAAAATTGTATGATTTCCGATGAAATTTACTTTGGTATAACTTTTATCGCAATTGATAAAATTTTATCGTGATCCATAGCATTTTTCTTCATACTATTTTATGATTCACGATACAATCCACTCAAATCACAGCTTTATGGTAACTCATAGATTCTATCGCTCCGCATCCATACAATTTTATGGTTTTTCATTGCTTTTATGACGTTTTCTGAATTCATAAAATCAATGATTTTTCATAAACAGAGCAACCATAAACTTATCACGAACTATAGCCCTCTTATCGTCCGTTTAGCGTTCCTATCGTTCTTCATAAGTGTCCTATGATTGCTCATAGATCCTAAACCAGAGCGCGATGGAATTTTATCGTGATTCATTCATTTTTATCACTTTTCATAAAACATATGGGTATTCATAATTTTCTATCGCGATTTTCTATGGGAATTTTTACTCGGGTAGGACATTTGTCATTAAATGACTGCTATCTAAATTTGTTAATTTTGCAATACTGTGATTTAAAGAGGGGGGCCTATGTGCCGGGTTTTGGCCCCCCACCACTGTTATCTCCGCTTATGGCGACAAATAACTTCCCGGGCACCAAACAACCCTGTACTTTCATGCCGCCATCTTCAAAATTACCCTTTTCGGTTTGGCAACCGTGTAATCAAATCACATGACTCGTGTGATTCCATTACATTGTGTGATAGAATCACAAGAATCCTGTAATAGAATTACATACCGGGGATCAAAAGCACGGGTTATCGGCCCTCCTCCTAGGTCAGACCCATAGCCGCGAAAGAGACCCCCCGAGGAAGGGTAATGAATGGGGCATAAGACTTTTAATTTGATTATTTATCGAAAGCTGGCATACAAGCAGTTTTTTGTTCTCCGAAACTAACCTTTTTAAGAAATTTTTCAGGCCTTCCGGAGAAGAGGTTTGAGTCCCACTATGAATTTGTCTACATAATTTTTACAAATCTATTTAGTCATTTTTTTTTTAAATTTTGTCGATTGAATTTCCTAAATGTCTCACAATTTTCAAAAACGCTTTCAGATCCTGTATCTGTAATTTCATTTACATCAGTTCCGATTGCATTTCTGATCAAATGTAAAATTTCAAATATTTCACACCTTGTTTTCATCTTCAAATAACCACTAGCCTCATTTTAATGTATTTATCAGATATGTTGGAAACACCTGAAATAATATGCCCTCTTCGTCCTAAAAATTTGATTGCAGAGGGAAAACAATTCAGATAATTATCTTCAGTAATTTTTTTTCTGTTCTTGAATAACGTTAACACTTATGGAGAACATTTGGCATTTTTCAGTATTTTGTTCTCAGAATTGGAATAAGAAATTTCCATCTTATTATCAAACAAAATAACAAATTTGGAAACCTATTTCTAACCCAGAGCAATATTTTTAAAAAATTCCTGTAATTTACTTTTAATTTCAAGAGAATATTCTGGCTCACTTATGTCAGACTACGATTATCTAAATCAATCAGATCAAATCATTTTGCAGGTGGCAAATGGTAAATTACACATCCTGTAAAACTTTACGATGTTGTTTTTCTAACTAAATGTTTTCCAAAGCATAACGAGTCTGTTAAAAAACATGTTGCCAAAGTACACCTAATTCAAATTCAGTATATCGTACAATGTAATAAACATCAGCTTATTAGACCTTAACCCTTCTGAAATCAAACTTCACTGCTTGTCGCCCAAAATCCTTATAAGGGTTGAGGTGAACTGAATTTATTAAAATCATAAATCGCCACTGAAACATAGGAACTCTCAACTTACCTGGTGAATCATTTTCCTTCTTGATGAGGGTGTCTCCAAAATCGAATGTGCTGTTAAATTCAGGGTTTTCTGGGGGAAAAAAAATTAAAAATAAGTAAATACTTAAACATGCATAGCGTTTGGAGAAAAAAATGAATGCTTTAATTAATTGGCACTTATTTACCTGGCATCATACACTTAAGCTTTCAAGCGACGGATTATAATTGTTGAATCATTTGCAAACAAAAAAAAACAAAAGTATGATCTTAAAACTAAAAACTATTTAGTTGTGTAAGACCACTGTACAGCACAGACCCTCCAAGAGTTGTTTTCATACAGCAGACTACATTTAAAAGGGCTAGTTTTAAATTAAGACACTTGAGGTTAACATAGCGCTAGCGTCACCTCTACATATGGCTATTCCCTAAAAGTCACAATGAATGAACATAAACTAATTTTAAGTCACAACGAAAAGTGTGATGCAATAATAATTTAAGAAAAAAAAAATAGTAATAATGTTTTCGCACCATTTTAAATTTAATTTTGTTTGTCTCACATCGCAAAGCATTGTGGGAATAATCCATGATGCTTTGAGTTAAATGAAATTGATAGCGCAATGATCAGGGTTCTCCGTTAAATTCACAACGGTTCATCCTCCATTTTTGTATCTTTGGCACTTTCGTATGAAAAAAATTTCGTTTTTTAAATTTGTAATTTTTATTTTTGACTTGACAAAAATTTTATTGCTAATGTTTATTGCCGATTTAAGGACAAATGGCTTATGCAATTCGACATCGATACGTGTTACGTTCCAATTTCCCATGTAAGCCAGATTCTGTACTATAGTTTGTTTGGTACTTTTATGAGACCATCAATATTTTTAAAATTTTGACATTAACTCTTATTGCTGCATCTGTTTGGATTTTCGAGCCAAAAGGTCCGAAAGATGGTCGACAGTGCACTCGTGGCATTACTTCGTTTGGGACGTTGATTGGGAATGAGATTTTTTAATATGGGTCATTCATAGAGAGTAGCTAATTTTGTATTGTTTGCGACAAAGGGAGTAAGATCAAGGAAGAACTGTTAAATTAAAATAGCTATAAAATTTATTTTGTCAATACATTTACGATCATTTTGAACAGTGCCAAGGAGCGTTGTTTTAAAATACAATTTCAATGAATTCGGAAAATACATTATCGAAGTACACAAATTTATTTCCCTTACATTGGTACTATTTTTTTTTCGAGTGGATTGGTGAATGCCGAATTAATTTCCATTTATCGTAAAATTATTTCCCGCAATCTTTGCAGGTGTGTGACTTTAGTCCAAAGTGAATCCTTAAGTGAGAAATTAAACAACTTCTCCTTACAAATGACTTTCCGCATTCGTTGCAGTACATTTTTTCCCCAAAATGAGTTAATAAATGTCTTCGCAATTCATACTTTCGAGTAAATGATTTTCCGCATTCGTTGCAGTATAGTTTTTCCCCAAAATGAGTTAGTAAATGGTTACGCAAACTGCCCCTTCGAGTAAATGATTTTCCGCATTCCTTGCACTTATAAGGCCTTTCCCCAGAATGCATTTCAAGATGACGAACTAAATAACGTCTTACGCCAAATCTTTTTCCGCATTCATTACATTCGTAAGGTTTATCCTTCGAATGAACCACTGAATGATGCTTAAGACCGCCAATCTGAGCAAAATCTTTTCCACACTTATCGCATTTATAAGCTTTTTCGTCTGAATGAATTCGTCGATGACGAATCAAGCTTCCGTTAAAGCTAAACTTTAATCCGCATTCATTGCACTTGTAAGGTTTTTCCCCTGAGTGAACTACCAAGTGCTGTTTTAGAAAAACAGCGTGGGCAAAGGTTTTTTCACATTCATGACATTTGTAAGGCCTTTCTCCGGTGTGAATTCTTAAATGGGCAATAAGTCCGAGTTTTTTCGTGTACGCCTTATCGCATTGATCGCATTTATAAGCTCTTACCCCACTATGTGTGTTTCTTATATGTCGTAGTAAATGTTTTCTTTGAACATACGACTTCTCGCACTCGTTACATTTATGGTCTTTCGCTCCTGAATGAAGTTGTAAATGAAACTTTAAATTTCGTTTCACAGCAAAAGCCTTACCGCATATGTTGCATTTGAAGGGTTTTTCTCCGGAATGAGTTCTTAAATGTAAAATAAGTGGCTGCTTTAAGCGAAACGTTTTTTTACATTCGTTACATTCGAGAGGTTTTACCCCGGAATGTCTTCTTAAATGTTCTTCTAGTCTTCTTTTTAGTGAAAATGTTTTTTCACATTTGACACATTTAAATGGTTTTTCGCCTGAATGAATTCCTAAGTGTTCAATTAAACTTGTTTTGAGCATAACTCTTTTTCCGCATTCTTTACATTCGTATGGCTTCTCCCGGGAATGAGTGTGGACTAAATGGCGGTCCAAATCCCTTTTTCGAATAAATGCTTCGTTGCATTCGTCGCATTCATGTTTTTTCTTTTTCTTGTGAGTATTTTTTGTAGATGAGATCCCATTAACCTGGTTTGCATTACTAACATTTTTCAGCCCATTTCTTGATTTGGATCTGCTAGAGGTTACTTTACGGAACATACATTTGACAATTTTCCTTGTACTCTCATTTACACGATCATCAAGGATTTCATTTGACTGAGTTGGCGTTTCGTTTTCCTCGTTGCCACCTCCTAATGTCGGTACATCATTTTCAGCATCAAATGTTCTGATATCATCCAAACGGACTCTGTTATTAGTAGTTTCTTTTATTTTGAGTTCAACTTCGTTCAATTCCAATTTGATAATATTTCGTAGGCTCGACGTTTTTTTGCATTTGGTGCAAGAAGATATCTCGTTTAAATTCACCCCTTGGTGCAAATTCACGAAACATGGCCGAGTCGAAAAACGGTCGTTTTCCGATGTTGTACCTTTCTCCGTTTTTTTACTTTGTTCTGTTTTAACAATTTCTGATTTCGGTAAACGTGCCTCTCCAGGTTCAAGGAATCCATTGCTATCTGAAAATAAGTTCAGAAAATATTAGGACATTTGAATGTATGTACATGGATCAAGCAGAGTTTGAAGGTTTTATTTCTTCGGATATAAATGAAAATCCGTTGTCTGATGCTGGATACGGTCTGGCACGTTTCCGGTTGTGCAGTAAATTAGCCCATGACGCCTTAACTTCGCAGGTTTGAGTTTCCTTATGATTTAGTCTGTACCTTGACAATTTTCAGAAATCTACATAGTCATTTTCTAGGATATTCACGGGGCATTTTCGAAAACACTTTCATATCCGACATCAGCAGTTTCATTTACATCAGTTTGATTGTATTTCTGATCAAATGTAAAATTTTTGTAATTTCAAACCTTGTTCTGATCTTCAAATATCCACTAGCCTCATTTTAATGAATCTACTGAATTATATGTCATACTACGATTATATAAACCAAAATCTGATCAAATCATTTTGAAGTTGACAAGAGATAAATTACAAGCCCTAAAAACCCTTCTGCTAGGTAAATGTTTTCCAGAGCAAAACAAGTGTATTACATATCTTTCCATAGTCTACTTGCTATCAGCTAATTCAAATTCAGTATTTCGTATTTTAGTGTCAGTTAATAAACATCAACCTCTTAGACCTTACCCTTAAGAAATCAAACTTCACTGCTTGTCGCACAAAATCCTTATAAGGGTTGAGGTGAACTTGAATTTTTTTAAACCATAAAGTATTACTGAAACATAGGAACTCTCAACTTACCAGGTGAATCGTTTTCTTTTTTGATAAAGGTTTCTCCAAAATTAAATGTGCTGTTAGTTTCAAAGTTTTCTTCTTTCGCTTCAAAAAACAAAACAAAAAAAAAAAAAACAAAAAAATAAGTAAGTGATACTTAAGCATGCAGAGCGTCTTGAAAAAAAATCAATGCTTTTATTAATTGGCAATTATTTACCTGGCATCATAAGCTTTCAGGCGATGGCTTATAATTGCTGAATCTCTTGAAGTCAAAGAAATCAAACCTATAATCACAGTACTAAAAACTTTTGAGGAATATTTTTGAATAAGACCACTATGCTCAGCACCCCCAAGGGTTATTTTGATGCAGCAGACGGCATTTAACAGGCTAGTTTTGAGTTTGGACACTTGAGGATACCATAGCGCCAGCGTCACGCCCTTGAACTATACCGTATTTCGCAACACGTGGCTTTTCCCTAAAAGTCACAATGAATGAACATAAACTAATTTTAAGTCACAACGAATCGCTTGAATCGAAAGAGTTGCTTTAACAATTTAACGGAAAAAAAATACTAATAATGTTTTCGCTCTATTTTAAATTTAACTTTGTTTTTTTTTCGATAGCAAAGCATTTTGGAAATAATCCATAAGGAAATAAGCTTTAGGATCGCAAGGGTAGAACGTTGATCAGGGTTCTCTGTTAAATTCACAACTGTTCATTCTCTAATTTGGTACCTTTGAAACTTTCGCATGAAAAAAAAAATTTTTCCTTTTTTTTTTATGTTTCTGATTTTAGTTTTTAACTTGACAAAAGTTTTGTTGCTAGTGATTGTTGCCCGATTTAAGGAAACATAGCATGTGCAATTCGAGATTATGTTCCACTATGATTTTCCAATATCAATTATAAATTGGTTGATACTTTTTTGAGACCTAAAATATTTCTTTGATATCAACCATTATTGCTCCATCTGGTTCCACTTTCACAGCCAGATGGTCTAGAAGATGGCCGACAGTGCAGTCGAGGCATTTCTTCGTTTCAGGCCTTGATTGGGAATGACATTTTTTAATGTGGGTCATTTATACGGACTAACTAATTTTGTACTGTTTGCGAGAAAGGAAGTAGGATCAATGGAGAAAAGTTCGATTAAAATAGCTATAGATTTATTTTGTCAATACATTTACGATACTTTTGAACAGTGCCAAGCAGCGTTTTTATGAAATACAATATGAATGAATTTGGAAAATACATTTTCGAAGTACACAGACATATTTCCCTTGCATTGGTACTACTTGTTTTTCGAGTGAATTCCTAAATGGCGAATTAATTTCCATTTATCGTGAAATGATTTCCCGCATTCTTTGCAGATATGTGAATTTTCTCCAAAGTGAAACTTTAAGTGAGAAACTAAAGAACTTCTCCTTACAAATGACATTCCGCATTCGTTGCAGTACATTTTTTCCCCAAAATGAATTAATAAATGTTTTTGCAAATTACTTCTGTGATTAAATGATTTTCCGCATTCGTTGCAGTACATTTTTTCCCCAAAATGAGTTAGTAGATGCATTCGCAAACCAGCTTTTTGAGTAAACGACTTTTCGCATTCTTTGCACTTATAAGGCCTTTGCCCAGAATGCGTTTCAAGATGACAAACTAATTTATTTTTGAAGCCAAATTTTTTCCCGCATTCATTACATTCGTAAGGTTTATCCTTCGAATGAACCACTGAATGAGACTTAAGACCGTGAATCTGAGCAAAAGCTTTTCCACACTTATCGCATTTATAAGCTTTTTCGTCTGAATGAATTCGTTGATGACGAGTCAAATTTCCTTTACAGTTAAAATTTAATCCGCATTCATTGCACTTGTGAGGTTTTTCCCCTGTGTGAACTACCAAGTGCTGTTTTAGAGAAACATCGTGGGCAAAGGTTTTTTCACATTCATGACATTGTAAGGCCTTTCTCCGGTGTGAATTCTTAAATGGGCAATAAGTCCATGTTTTTCCGTGTACGCCTTACCGCATTTCTCGCATTTAAAAGCTTTTTCTCCTTGATGTGTGACTCTTATATGTCGAAGTAAGTGTTCTCTCCGGGCATATGACTTTTCGCACTCATTACATTTATTCTGCTTTACTTCGGAATGAGTTTGTAGATGATACTTTAAATAATGTTTCTCAGCAAACACCTTAACGCATATATCGCATTTGAAGGGTTTTTCTCCGGAATGAGTTCTTAAATGTACAGTAAGCGCCTGCTTGGAGCGAAACGTTTTTTTACATTCGTTACATTGGAGAGGTTTTATCCCGGAATGTATTCTTAAATGTTCTTGTAGTCCTCTTTTTAGTGAAAATGTTTTTTCACATTTGGCACATTTAAATGGTTTTTCGCCTGAATGAATTTCTAAGTGTTCAATTAAACTTCTTTTGTACATAACTCTTTTCCCGCATTCATTACATTCGTATGGCTTCTCCCGGGAATGAGTTCGGACCAAATGGCGGATCAAATCCCTTTCTCGAATAAACACTTGCTTGCATTCGTCGCATTCATGGTTTTTCTTTTTCTTGTGAGTACTTTTTGTAGAAGATGACATCCCATTGCGCTGGTTTGCATTACTAACATTTTTCGGCCCATTTCTTGATTTGGATCTGCTAGAGGTTATTTTACGGAACATACATTTGACAATTTTCCTTGTACTCTCATTTTCACGATCATCAAGGATTTCATTTGACTGAGTTGGCCTTTCGTTTTCCTCGTTGCCACCGCCTAATGTCGGTACATCATTTTCAACATCAAATATTCTCGTTTTATCCAAACGGCCTCTGTTATTCGTAGTTTCTTCTATTTTGGGTTTTACTTCGTTCAATTCCAATTTGATCATATTTCGTAGGCTCGACGTTTTTTTGCATTTGGTGCAAGAAGATATCTCATTTAAATTCACCCCTTGGTGCATATTCACGAAACATGGCCGAGTCAAAAAACGGGCGTTTTCCGATGCTGTACCTTCCTCCGTTTTTTTACTTTTTTCCGTTTTAACATCTTCTGATGTGGGTAGTCGTGCCTCTCCAGGTTCAAGGAATTCATTGCTATCTGAAAACAAGTTCAGAAAATATTAGGACATTTGAATGTATGTGCATTGATCAGTGAAAGTTTGAAGGTTTTATTTCTTTGGATATAAATGATAATCCATTGTCAGAAGCTGGATCCGGTCCCGCACGTTTCATTTGTGCAGAAAATTAGCTCCGCACGCCTTAGCTTACCTGGTGTAGGATTTTCTTCCTTGACAACTACTTTGTTAAAATCTGTATTGTTTGTAGGACCAAGATGCCCGTGTTTCGTTTTCCCTAAAAAAAAAAAAAAAAAAAAAAAAAAAGTAAAAAATTGAAAAAGAAAGCAGCGATATTTTTCAAGACTCCTAAGTACTAAAATTGGCACTATTTCTTATTTTACATTTTTTTTTTTCAAGTAGGCCTAAATTAAGAAATACTTAAACGTGCATAGCGTTTTCAGGGAAAAAAATGTATGCTTTTATTAATTGGCACTTATTTACCTGGCATCATACACTTAAGCTTTCAGGCGATGGATTATAATCGCAGAACTATTTGCAATCGAAAATATCAAAAATATGATCATAACACTAAAAACCATACAGTTGAGTAACGCCACTGAACACTACAGAACCTCCCAGAGTTGTTTCCATGAAACAGACTACATTTAATGGACTAGTTTTAAATTAGGACACTTGAGGTTAACATAGCGCTAGCGTCACGTCTACACGTTGCCTATTCCCTAAAAATCACAATGAATGAACAGAAACTAATTTCAAGTCTCGACGAATGGTGTGCATTAATTAAAATTTAAGAGAAGATAAATAGTAATAGTGTTTCGGCCCCATTTTAAATTTAATTTTGTTTGCCCCTCACCGCAAAGCTTTGTGTAAACAGTCCATGATGCTTTGCGTTAAAGGAATTAGCTTCAGAAGCGCAAGCGTAGAACGTTGATTAGGGTTCTCTGTTAAATTCACAACGGTTCATCCTCCAGTTTGGTGTCTTTGACACCTTCCCATGAAAAAAAAAAAAGAAATTTATTTTTTAAACTTTTTTTTAGTTTTTAATTTAACAAAAGTCTAATTGCTTTTGTTTGTTGTCCGATTTAAGGAAAGATGGCTTACGCAATTTGAGATCGATACGCGTTACTTTCCAATATGATTTTCCCAATTCGGCGATTTTGTATTATAGTTTGATTGATACTTTTTGGACACCTTAAATATTTCTTTGAAATGAACTACAATTGCTGCATCTGGTTCTACTTTCGAGCCAAATGGCCCGAAAGGTTGCCGACGGTGCAATCGTGGCATTACTACGTTTGGGACCTTGATTGGGAATGAGATTTTTTAATGTGGGTCATTTATACGCAGTAACTAATTTTGTACAGTTTGCAAGAAAGGAAGTAAGACCAATGAAGAACAGTTCGATTAAAATAGCTTTAAAATTTATATTGTTGATACATTTACGATAATTATGAACAGTGACAAGCAGCGTTGTTTTAGAATACAATTTTAATGAATTTGGAAAATACATTTTGTAGTACATAAACATATTTCTCTAACATTGGCACTACTTTTCTTTCGAGTGGATTCGTAAATGGCAAGTTAAGTTGCATTTTTTGTAAAACGATTTCCCGCATTCTTTGCAGATATGTGACTTTTCTCCAAAATGAATCATTAAGTGAGAAATTAATGAGCCTCTTATTACAAATGACATCCCACATTCGTTGCAGTACATTTTTTCCCCAAAATGAGTTAGCAAATGGCTTCGCAAACCGCTCTTTTGAGTAAATGATTTTCCGCATTCCTTGCACTTATAACGCCTTTCCCCAGAATGCGTTTCAAGATGACCAACTAAATAAGATCTTGCGGCAAATTTTTTCCCGCATTCATTACATTCGTAAGGTTTATCCTTCGAATGAACCACTGAATGGAACTTAAGACCTTCAATTTGAGCAAAAGCTTTTCCACACTTATCGCATTTATAAGGTTTTTCGCCGGAATGGGTTCGTAGATGGCGAATCAAGTTTCCGTTAAAGCTAAACTTTAATCCGCATTCATTGCACTCGTAAGGTTTTTCCCCTGAGTGAACTACCAAGTGACCTTTTAGAGAACTTCTGTGGGCATACGCTTTTTCGCATTTATTACATTTGTAAGGCCTTTCTCCGGTATGAATTCTTAAATGAGCTCTGAGTCCATCTTCGTCCTTGTACGCCTTATCGCATTGTTCGCATTTCAAACGTTTTTCGCCTCTATGTGTGGATCTTAAATGTCGTAGTAAATGTTTTCTCCGAGCATATGACTTTTCGCACTCGTTACATTTATGCTCCTTCACTACAGAATGAAGCTGTATATGATACTTTAAAGATTGTTTCTCAGCAAAAGCCTTTCCGCATATGTTGCATTTGTAGGGTTTTTCTCCGGAATGAGTTCTTAAATGTAAAGTAAGTGCCTGGTTGGAGCGAAGCGTTTTTTTACATTCGTTACATTGGAGGGGATTTTTCCCGGAATGACTTCTTAAATGTAAAGCCAGTTCTCTTTTCAGTAAAAATGTTTTTTCACATTCGGCACATTGAAATTGGTTTTTGCTGGAATGAGTTTCTAAGTGACGAATTAAAGTTGTTTTGTACATCATTTTTTTTCCGCATTCATTGCATCCGAATGGCTTCTCCCGGGAATGAGTTCGGACTAAATGGCGGACCAAGTCCTTTTTTCGACTAAATCCTTTGTTGCATTCGTCGCATTTATGGCTTTTCTTTCTCTTACGAGTCCTTTTGTTAGAAAGTGACAACCCATTACCCTGATCTGGATTACTAACAGTTTTCGGCCTAATTCTTGATTTAGATCTGCTAGAGCTAATTTTACGGAACATACATTTTACGATTTTTGTTGTACTTTCATTTACACGACGATCAACGATTTCATTTGACTGAGTTTGCGTTTCGTTTTCCTCGTTGCGACCGCCTAATGTCGGTGCATCATTTTCAGCATCAAATGTTCTCATTTCATCCAAACTGCCTCTGCCATTAGTAGTTTCTTCCATTTCAATTTTTACTTGTTTCAATTCCGATTTGATAATATTTCGTGGGCTCGTAGTTTTTTTGCATTTCTTGCACGAAGATATCTCATTTAAATTCACCCCTTGGTGCAAATTCACGAAACATGGCCGAGTCGAAAAATGGGCGTTTTCCGATATTGTCCCTTTCTCCGTTTTTTTACTTTTTTCTGTTTTAACAATTTCTGATTTCGGTAGTCGTACCTTTCCAGATTCAAGGAATCCATTGTTATCTGAAAATAAGTTCAGTGAATATTAGGACATTTGAATGTATGTGCATTGATCAGGCCGACTTCTAAAGGTTTTAGTTTTTTAGATATAAATGAAAATCCATTCTCAGAAGCTGTATTTGGTCCCGCACGTTCTATTTGTGCCGAAAGTTAGCCCATCACGCCTTAGCTTACCTGGTGTATAATTTTCTTCCTTGACAACTACTTTGTTGAAATCTGTATTGTTTGTGGGATTGACAAATTGCATATCTTTCGTTTTACCTTAAAAAAAAAAAAAAAAAAAAAAAAAAAATTTAAGAAGACAGCAGCGATATTTTTGATGACCCTAAAGTACTAAAATTGGCAATATTTCTTATTTTACATTTTTTTTTTTTTCAAGTAAATTAATAAATACTTAACGTGCAAAGCGTTTTGAGGGAAAAAAATGAATGCTTTTATTAATTGGCACTTATTTACCTGGTACCATACACTTAAGCTTTCCGGCGAAGGATTATAATTGCTGAATTATTTGCAATCGAAGATATCAAAAATATGATCATAATACAAAAAACAATTCAGTTGATGAAGACCACTGCACAGCACAGAACCTTAAAGAGATATTTTCATAAAGCAGACGACATTTAATTGGATAGTTTCGAATTAGGACACTTGTGGTTAACATAGCGCCAGCGTCACGTCTTCACGTGGCTATTCCCTAAAAGTCACAATGAATAAACATAAATTAATTTTAAGTCACATCGAATGCCGCGAATCAACAAAAATTTATGAAAAAAAATACGAATTATGTTTTCGCATTATTTTAAATTCAATTTTGTTTCTCCCCAATCGCAAAGCATTGTGCGAATAATCCATGATGCTTTGCGATTGCGTGAAAGTAATAAGCTTTAGGAACGCAAGAATAAATTGTTGATCCGGCTTCTTCGTTAAATTCATCCTCTATGTTGGTACTTTAAAACTTTCGGATGAAAAAAAAAAAAAAAAAATTTCCTTTTTTTTAACTTTGTTGTTTTAATTTTCAATTTGACAAAAATTTTATTGCTAGTGTTTATTGCCCGGTTTAAGAAAACATGCTTGTTCCATTCGAGATTAAGTTCCAATATGATTTCCCAATATCGGTCGTTTTTTGTAGTAGTTTGGTTGATACTTTTTTGTGATCTTGAATATTTCTTTGAAATTACCTCTTTTTGCTGCATCTGTTTCTATCTTTCCGCGTAACGTTCGAAAAGATGACCGACAGTACAAGCGCGGCATTACTCTTTTTGGGACTTTGATTGGGAAAGGAGATTTTTTTAATATGGGTCATTTATACGGTGTGACTAATTTTGTACTGTTTGCTGTTGAGAAAGGGAGTAAGATCAACGAGGAACAGTTCGATTAAAATAGCTGCAGATTTATTTTGTCAATACATTTACGATCATTTTGAACAGTGCCAAAGAGCGTTCTTTTAAAATAGTTTTAAGGATAGCGATAAAATGAATAACACCGATCCGATTTACTCTCTTTATTTACAACCGTACTATAATCTAACTAACGAACTAAGGAATTAACTAACTAACTGACTGAAATGCGATTCTTGTATATATACAAATTAGGATAAATCTAGAAAGAGTTCGAAATATTGTGTTAACGTAAGCAGCTGAGAAACTTCCAGCATACTCTTTTCTCGGAATTAGATCATGACTTACTTCTAGCAAAACATATTATCTTATCAAATGACTTCGAGCAAAACATATTATCTTATCAAATGTTTTCATTCGATATTTTTAATAAATACAATTTGATTTGCATGCAAAAAAATACATTTTCGAAGTTGTGGACGTCCACATGAAAACCTGCCTTCTGGGGAATGGCGGAGAAAACGTTTTATTTGTAAACAATGTGTCTCTTTATAAGTTAAACATCCACAGCCTTCTAAGTGTCATTCCCCAGAAGGCAGGTTTTCATGTGGACGTCCACTTATTTCCCTTTTTGTACTACTTTTTTTTTTTCAGATGAATTTGTAAATGGCAAGTTAAGTTGCTTTTTTGGTGAAATGATTTCCCGCATTCTTTGCAGATATGTGACTTTTCTCCAAAATGAATCATTAAGTGAGCAATTAAAGGACCTCTTATTACAAATGACATTCCGCATTCTTTGCAATACATTTTTTCCCTATAATGGTTAATAAATGGCTTCGCAAACCCTTCTTTCGAATAAACGATTTTCCGCATTCCTTGCATTTATAACGCTTTTCCCCAGTATGTGTTTTAAGATGACAAACTAAATACCCTCTTGTGCCAAATTTTCTTCCGCATTCATTACATTCGTAAGGTTTATCCTTCGAATGAACCACTGAATGATTCTTAAGATCTCCATTTTGAGCAAAAGCTTTTCCACACTTATCGCATTTATAAGGTTTTTCGCCAGAATGGGTTCGTAGATGGCAAATCAAATTTTGTTTACAACGAAACTTTTGTTCGCATTGATTGCACTTGTAGGGTTTTTCCCCTGAATGAATTAGCAAGTGACGGTCAAGAGAAGTACGGTAGGCAAACGCTTTTTCGCATTTATTACATTTGTAAGGCCTTTCTCCGGTATGAATTCTTAAATGGGCACTGAGTACGTTTTCTGTCTTATACGCATTTCCGCATTCATCGCATTTATAAGCTTTTACTCTTGCATGTGTGGTTTTTAAATGTCGCAGTAAAGTTTTTCTCTGAGCAAATGACTTTTCGCACTCGTTACATTTATGCTCTTTCAATCCAGAATGAAGTTGTAAATGATACTTTAAAGATTCATTCGCAGAAAACGCCTTAGCGCATATGTTGCATTTGTAGGGTTTTTCTCCGGAATGAGTTCTTAAATGTAAAATAAGTTTCTTCTTTAAAAGAAACATTTTTTTGCATTCGTTACATTGGAAAGGTTTGATCCCGGAATGTATTCTTAAATGACCATCTAGTCCTCTTTTTAGTGAAAATGTTTTTTCACATTTGTCACATTTAAATGGTTTTTCGCCTGAATGAGTTCCTGAGTGTTCAATTAAACTTCTTTTGTGCATAACTCTTTTCCCGCATTCATTACATTCGTATGGTTTCTCCCGGGAATGAGTTTCGACTAAATGGCGGACCAAGTCTATGTTTCGACGAAATTCTTCGTTGCATTCGTCGCATTCATGGTTTTTCTTTTTCTTGTGAGTACTTTTTGTAGAAGATGACATCCCATTGCGCTGGTTTGCATTACTAACATTTTTCGGCCCATTTCTTGATTTCGATCTGCTTGAGGTGATTTTACGAAACATGCATTTGACGATTTTTGTTCTACTCTCATTTACAGGATCATCAACGATTTCATTTGACTCTTTGCCTTCGCCTAATGTCGATACATCGTTTTCAGCATCAAATGTTGTCATTCCATCCAAACTGCCTCTGTCAATACTAGTTTCTTCCATTTTGGGTTTTACTTCGTTCAGTTCCAATTTGATAATATTTCGTGGGCTCGTAGGTTTTTTGCATTTCGTGCAAGATGATATTTCATTTAAATTCACCCCTTGGTGCAAATTCACGTAACATGGCCGAGTCGAAAAACGAGGTTTTTCCGATTTTCTAGCATTATCTGTCACCGTTTTTGTACTTTTTTCCGTTTTAACAATTTCTGAGTTGGGTAGCCGTAATTCTCCAGGTTCAAGAAATCCATTATTATCTGAAAATAAATTCAGAAAATATTAGGGCATTTGAATGCAGGTACATTGATCAGGCAGAGTTTGAAGGATTTATTTCTTCAGATGATTGAAAATCCATTGTCAGAAGATGGATCCGATCCCGCACGTTCCATTTGTGCAGAACATTAGCCCAGCACGCAAATTAGTACGAGTCACGGATCTTTAGCTTACCAGGTGTACAGTTTTCTTCCTTGACATGCACTTTGTTAGAATTTATATTATCTGTGGTTTCAAGATGCATCTCTTTTGCGTTCCCTAAAAAAGAAAAAAATGAAATTAGAAAACAGCGATGTTCTTGATGACACTAAAGTGCTAAAATTTGCACTATTTCATATTTTTTTCGAGCCATCAAGGGAGCAGGTTTGAGTTTGCTTATGATTTTGTCTATATCTATACAATAATTTTCAGAAATCTACCTAGTCATTTTCTAAGATATTGCCTGGGCATTTTCGAAAACGCTGCATCAGCAGTTTCATTTACATCAGCTTGATTGTATTTCTGATCAAATGTGAAATTTCGGTAATTTCACACATTGTTTTGATCTTCAAATATCCACTAGCCTCATTTTAATGAACTCATTAAAACGTGTGAAATATTTTGACCGAGTGGCATGAAAAGGGTCGACAGGGAAAAGGGTCGAATTATTTTTTCGACCCTTTTCCCCTCGACCCTTTCCCTTTCGATCCTTTTCCAAAAAAAGTGGCTCCAAATAAGAAAAGGGTCGACTTTTTATCTTTTTATTGTAAAATTATTATAGAATTAAAGGCCACTAACGGGTTAACATATGATTTCTGCCCCCGAAAGGGATTTTGTTCAAACTTTGCCTATAAATAGGACCATATTATAGGGTACTTGAGCGAAAATTTCAGGGTCGTACTACGACCCGTTTTCCGGTTGCGACGGGTAGTAAAAATTTAGATTTATTATTTTGCCGGAGAACGGAGTGTCGGATTTTAAAAAACTAAAGGCAGAAAAATAGTACTTTTTAGGCCTATTTTATGGTGAGTTCGGCCAGTTTTTAAAAATCGTCTGCCCGTTATGCCTTAAAATTTAAATTTTATGGCAAAAAAAAAAAAAAAAAAAAAAAAAAAAAAAAAAAATTTGCATGAAGGAGGTCCGTAGCGCGAAATTTGGCTTCATTTCTGAAAAAAATAAAAACCGAAAAAAAAAATGGCCTAGAAACGTATTTTTAAAGCCTAAAATTTTTAGAGTCAAAAAGACTGTTCCGATTTCAACTAATTTCTTAAACTCGTACTAAAATTTGGATTTCAAGACTTAAAGCACGCAAAAAACTGACCTAAACCATATTTTTTCACGTTTTTTACCAAAGGTCTAAATGGGCTAGTAATGGGCCAAAACATGGCAACAGCCTAAATTAAACCTCGCCTAGCCGGAACTAAAAATCTGGCTTCATATTCTGAAAGTACGAAAAAAATTGGGCTAGAACCTTATTCCTTCGGGTTTTTACCAATGGCCTAATTTGGTTTATTGGCCTAAAAATGAAAATTGCCCCAACCTAAATGTTCATATCATGGTAACCCCGTAGTGGATTCATATCATGGTAGTAGCCTTTTTGGATTTTCCAAAATTTAATTCTGTAATAATTTTAAAGGAAAAAGATAAAAAATCGACCCTTTTCTTTTTTGGGGCCACTTTTTTCGGAAAAGGGTCGAAAGGGAAAGGGTCGAGGGGAAAAGGGTCGAAAAAATCGTTCGATCCTTTTCCCTGTCAACCCTTTTCGGCTACCCCTTTTTCCTTTGACCTTTTTCGTCCTGAAAATTTGATTGCAGAGGAAAAATATTTCAGATGGTTATAACTTTAGCAATTGCTTTCTTTTCCTCTTGAATAATATTAACACTTATGGAGAAATTGATGTTTTTTGGTGTTTTGTTCTCAAGACTGGAACAAGAAATTTACACCTTGGTTATCAAAGAATTTAACAAGTTAGCGGACTAACTCTAATCCAGAGTTTTGTTTTATAAAAAATTAGTGTACTTTATTTTTAATTTCTGACTGACTTATGTCATGCCACGATTATATAAATCAATCTGATCAAATCATTTTGAAGTTGACAAGAGATAAATTACATGTCCTATAAAACCCTATGATGTTACTCTTCTAGGTAAACGTTTCCCAGAGCAAAACGAGTCTTTTAAACATCGTACTATAGAGCACCTTGCTATCAACCAATTCAAATGCAGTCAGAGTCGCTGTTTAAAACATTTTTTAAGAAAAAACAGTTTAAAACGTTTTATATTTTTTTCCCATATTTTAAAACGTTTTAAAACGTCTTTTATTCGGCCTGGTTTTAAAACGTTTTAAAACACGTTCAAAATGTTTTAAATTCGTTTCTATTTTTATTCAAATTTTTAAAACGGTGTTTTTTATTCAAATGTTTTAAAACGTTTTAAAACACCGTGTTTTAAACCAATTTGTTTTAAAACAATCATCCCTGCGATTAAGCAATCATTATGAATATGAGCGGTTCATACAATCTATGGTATGGTCCATACCATAGATTGTATAAAATGAGTCGTTCGCGACAAATTGCGGGCTTGGGCCTCTTAAAAATGTATTTTAAAACGTATTTTATTCACTTACTAAAATACGGTGTTTAAAACAATGTTTTAAAACGTTAGTGTTTTAAAACTGTTTTTTATTCAAATGTTTTAAAACATTTGAATCATCCCTGTTTCAATCATCCCTGAATGCAGTATTATCTATTTCAGTGTCAGGTAATAAGCGTTTACACATCAACCTATTAGACCTTACTTTTACATAATCAAACTTTACTGCTTGCCGCACAAAATCCTTGTAAGAGTTGAGGTTAGCTGGAATTTTTTAAAATCATAAATTGCCATCGAAGCAGAGGAACTCTCAACTTACCCAATGAATCGTTTTCTTTTTTGATGAGGACATCTCGAAAATCGAATGTGCTGTTAGATTCAGGGTTTTCTGGAAAAAAAAAAAGTAAAAAATATAAGAAATGATAAATAAATAATTAAATAAATACTTTAATCTGCAGGGTGTTTTGAAAAAAAAAAAAAATTAATGGTTTTGTTAATTGAAACTTATTTACCTGGCATCATACACTTAAGCTTATTATTGAATTATTTTTGAATTATATGCAACCTAAGAAATCAAAAGAATGATCATAATACTAAAAGCTATTCAGTTGAAAAAGACCACTGCACAGCACAGGACCTCCAAGAGTTGTTTACATGAAGCAGACGACATTTTAATAGGCTAGTTTTGAATTAGGACACTAAGGTTAATATAGCGCCAGCGTCACCTCCACACTTGGTTTTTTCCTAAAAGTCACGACGAATGAACATTGCCTGATTTTAAGTCACAACGAATGGCGTGACAATTAATAAAAATTTCAGAAAAAAAATTCTATTGTTTTACGCCCCATTTTAAATTTAGTTTCGTTTGTATGTACACCATCGCGAAGCATTGTGGGAATAATCCATGATGCTTTGCGTCAAAACAATAAGCATTAACGGCGCAAGGGTAGAACGTTGATGAGGGTTCTTTGTTAAATTCATAAGGTTTGTCCTTTATTTTTTTGGTACCGTTGACACTTTCGCATTAAAAAAAAAAAAAAAATCCCTTATTTTAAACTTTTTTATTTCAATTTTTAACTTTAAATAAATTTAATTGCTAGTGTTAGTGTTAGTGCTCGATTTACGGAAACATAGCTTATTTAATTCGAGATCAATACGCGTTATGTTCCAATATGATTTTCCCATGTCGGCCATGTTGTATTACAGTTCGGTTGATATTTTTTTGAGACTATAAGTATTATTAAAGCTTTGAAATTAACTCTTATTGCTGCATTTGGTTCTATTTTCGAGCGAAACAGTCCAAAAAATGGCCGATAGTGAAGTCGCAGCATTACTTCGTTTAGGACCTCGATTTCAAAGGAGATTTTATTAATGCGGGTCATAATTACGGAGTAATAAATTTTGTACTGTTTGTGAGAAAGGGAGTAGGATTAATGAGGAACAAATAGTTCGATTAACATAGCTATAAAATTTATTTTGTCAATACATTTACGATAATTTTAAACATTGTCAAGCAGTAGTAAGTAGCAGTTTTAAAGTACAATTTGAATGAATTTGGAAAATACATCTTCGAAGTATCCAGACATATTTCCCTTAATTTGGCACTACTTTTTTTTTCGAGTGAATTCGTAAATGCCATCTTAAGTTGCGTTTTTCGTAAAATGATTTCCCGCATTCTTTGCAGGTATGTGACTTTTCTCCAATGTGAATCATTAAGTGAGAAATTAAATAAGCTCTCATTACAAAGGACATTCCGCATTCGTTGCAGTACATTTTTTCCCCGAAATGAGTTAGTAAATGTCTTTTCAAACAACTTTTTTGAGTATATGATTTTCCGCATTCATTGCACTTATAACTCCTTTCCCCAGAATGTGTTTGAAGATGACCATCTAAATAGAGTCTTGCGGCAAATCTTTTTCCGCATTCATTACATTTGTAAGGTTTATCCTTCGAAGGAGGTTTTTCGGCAGAATGGGTTCGTAGATGACGAGTCAAGTTTCTTTTAAAGCTGAAATTTAATCCGCATACATTGCAGTTGTGAGGTTTTTCCCCTGAATGAACGATCATGTGGTCTCTTAGAGAACCTTTGCGGGCAAATGTTTTTTCGCATTTATTACATTTGTAAGGCCTTTCTCCGGTATGAATTCTTAAATGAGCTCTGAGTCCGTCTTCTCCCTTGTACGCCTTATCGCATTGTTCGCATTTAAAATGTTTTTTGCCTCTATGTGTGGATCTTAAATGTCGTAGTAAATCTTTTCTCCAAACATATGACTTTTCGCACTCGTTACATTTATGCTCCTTCACTCCAGAATGAAATTGTAAATGATACTTTAAAGATTGTTTCTCAGCAAAAGCCTTTCCGCATATGTTGCACTTGTAGGGTTTTTCTCCGGAATGAGTTCTTAAATGTGAAGTAAGTCTCTGCTTGGAGCAAAGCGTTTTTTTGCAAACATAACATTGGAGGGGGTTTTTCCCAGGGTGACTTCTTAAAGGAGAATCCAGTTCTCTTTTTAATTTTCTTGATTGAGATCTGCTAGAGGTAATTTTACGGAACATACATTTGACGATTTTCATAGTCTCATTTGCAGGATCATCAACGATTTCGTTTGACTGAGTTGGCGTTTCGTTTTCCTCATTGCCATTGCCCAACGTCGATACATCATTTTCAGCTTCAAATGTTCTCATTTCATCCAAACTGCGTCTGTCTTTAGTAGTTTCTTCCATTTTGGGTTTTACTTCGTTCAATTTCAATTTAATAATATTTCGTGGGCTCGTAGTTTTTTTGCATTTCGTGCAAAATGATATCTCATTTAAGTTTACCCCTTGGTGCAAATTCACGAAACATGACAGATTTGAAAAACGGGCATTTTCCGATCTTGTACCTTTCTCCATTTTAACTATTTCTGAGTTGGGTAGTCGTACTTCTCTAGGTTCAAGAAATCCATTATTATCTGAAAATAAATTCAGAAAATATTAGGGCATTTTGAATGCAGGTGCATTGATCAGGCAGAGTTGGAAGGATTTGTTTTTTCAGATGTGAATGAAATATCATTGTCAGAAGCTGGATCCGGTCCCGCACTTTCCATTTGTGCAGAGCAAGGAAATTTGTACGAGTCATTGGCCCAGTTAGCCCATTACGGAGAATTAGTACGAGGATCTTTAGCTTACCTGGTGCACAGTTTTCTTCCTTGACAAGCACTTTGTTGAAATATCTATTGCCTGTGGAATCAAGACGCATGTCTTTTGTTTTTCCTAAGAAAGAAAAAAAAAAAAAAAAAATTAAAAAAAGAAAACAGCAATGTTCTTGATGACACTAAAAAGCTAAAATTGGCCCTATTTCTAATTTTAAATTTTTTTCAAGCCTTCCATAGAGCAAGTTGGAGTTTCCTTATGGCTTTGTCTAATCTAGAAAATTTTCTGAAATCGATTTTGTAAGATATTTGCCTAGGCATTTTCGAAAACAGTTTCATATCTTGTATCTGCAGTTTCATTTACATCAGTTCAATTGTAATTTTGATCCAATTTAAAATTTTGGTAATGTCACACTTTGTTTTGATCATCAAATATCGATTCATTTCTCAGCCTTATTTTAACTACTTGTTAAATATATCATGGAAACACTTGAAACATTACATTGTGGCCTTGTTTGTCCTAAAAAAGTTTTTGCAGAAATAAGTAACCAGGATGATTCCTCAACCATTTTGTTTTTTTCTTCCTAATTAATATTAACTCTTACGGAGAATATTTGGCATTTTTCATTATTTTGTTCTTTTTGAACAAGAAAATTGCAACTAACGAAACAAACTAAAAAATTTGAATATTTATTTCTGATCCAGAAAAATATTTTCAAAAACTCTTCCCCACATAATTTGCTTTTAATTTCAATATTCTGGTTTATGTAAGTCATACCGGAATGATTCCTGTCTGAATCTGATCAAATCATTTAGCAACTGGCACAATATAAATTAATCGTCTTTTTAAACCTTGTCATGTTATTCTTGTAGGTAAATGTTTACCAGAATAAAACGAGTCTTTTTACCATCTTGCAATAGTTTACCTTGCTGTGAACTAATTCAAATGCAGTATTTTCTATTTCAATGTCATTTAATTAGCAATTGCAATGTCATTTAATTAGCATTTGTACAGACCTGTTAGATTTCACTTTTGCAAAATCAAACCTCACTTTTTGTCGCACAATATACTGATAAGAGTTGAGGCAAACTGGAATTTATTTAAATCATAAAACGTCACTGAAACATAGGAACTCTCAAATTACCTGTTGAATCATTTTCTTTTTTGATGAGGGTTTGTCCGAAATTAAATGTGCTGTTGGCTTCATAGTTTTCTGCGTTCACTTGAAAGAAAAACAAAAAACAAATAAATGATACTTAAGCATGCAGGGTGTTTTGAAAAACTGAAATCAATGCTTTTGTTGTTAATTGGCAAATATTTACCTGGCATCGTACACATAAGCTTTGAGGTGATGGCTTATAATTTCTGAATCACTTGGAGTCAAAGAAATCAAACATATGATCACAGAGCAAAAAATATTTTTTTTCTGTGCTAAAAACTATTGAGGAATATTTTTGAATAAGATTACTATGCTCAGCAGCTTCAAGGGTTATTTTGATAAAGCAGACGACATTTAACAGGCTAGTTTTGAATTAGGACACTTGAGGTTAACATAGCGCCAGCGTCACATCTACACTCGACTATTTCCTAAAATTCACAATGAATGAACACCATTAAGTCACAACGAATGGGGTCAATCGAAAGAGTTGCAATAAATATTTAAAAAAAAAAAAAAAAAACATTTTCAGGATTTATAAGGCAATATTTACCATTCATATGCAAGTGTCTACATGTCCATCCAAATAAGTTCTGTTTATATCTTTAATTACTTTTTTAAAATTTAAAAAATAAATTTGTTTAAAAATTAGGGCTTGGAAGTGAAAGAACTCGAAGAGAAGATAATTTTTAAATATTATTATCATAAACATGATAAACATAATTTAGGATTAGGAATCTGAAAGAACAAGTTACGAAATGGATTTTACAATTAGTGATGGCGATAAATTATCGATATATCGATATATCGGAAGGAAAATTATCGATATTTATTCCGATAATGTGGAGTTCGATATATCGATTTATCGATAATTTTTATACCGATAAACCGTATGCATGTGACGTCATTTTAAGGGGAAGTGATTGGTCTAATTCCATAACGAACTATTTAGCGTGACGTCACTGGAGGACAAACAATCTCACTGGAGGCCAACTTACATTGACTCTTATGGGGAAAAACTTTAAAAAATTTTTTTCAAGCAGATGCTTAAGTGTTTAAATTCTAATTACTCGCATTTAAACTCGTAATTTTTTTATTAATGCTATGCCGTGCAGTTAAATAATTTTCCGAGTTTAGTTTATTTAATAAGTTGAAATTTACTTGAATTGCCCATAAGAGCCCATGTAATCTAGGACGCATCCATGTTAATAGGTTGCGGAATTAAACCTACCCCCACTACTCCCAGACCTCGACTCCATTTTACTTCCCCACCCTTGCATACGGTTTATAATTAATTTCGAAAAGTTTTTAGCTCTGAATTTTTTTTCCCCTGTTTTCCTTAACTTGAAATAATTAATTTTACATTTTGTCGCGGCCGATTTCATTTTAGCTATTATAAGTGATGTTCTTTTACTGTATTCCTTTTTTCCGGTGTAGAGATATAGGAAATATACCGTATATTTATTTTTTGTACGCGAAAGTACCACCATTTTCAAAAAAGTACCATAATTTCATTTAATTGTACCATCATTTCCACAAAAGAAAAAAAATTAATGTTTTGAATTGAAAATCGTTAAAATAGGAGCGCTAGTGCAGATGTTGTTCCCAAATTTCGGACAGACGAATTATAAATATAAGTTTACATATACAGGGTCGCCCATGTTTAACTTATGTAGTACATAAAAAGTATTACGCATCCCTAATCACAGAGCCCCCGTGAAATTTACCCTTCAAATGTACGTGTTTAGCTTGTGCGCTGGGAAATATTTCCCTCTAGATCGGGGGAATCTCAACAAAAATTTTGTTACGAATTACAAAAACATACGTATGTTACTTTTAGAAAGTCATATTATTCAAAAATTAATCTAGAAAAAACGTACCATCTTTTTACCTTCCGTACCATCAATTCAGGCAACACTGTACCATCATTTAACCAGAGGTCTCTGGCATCACTGGATATTATATTGATCAACAGAAATTTTTTTTCCAGACAGATCAAGATAAAAATAAAAATAAAAATAAAAATAAAAATAAAAATAAAACAAGATTAAAAATAAAATAACAAGGTAGAATAAAATAAAACAATAAAAAAATAACAGTTTAAGGTTAAAAAAAAAAAAAAAAAAAAAAAAAAAAAAAAAAAACAGCCAACCAGCAATTAGCCCTCGACTAGTACATTCAAGACAGCTTTTTTAAATGCATTAAGACTGAGGACGAAGGGATCTATGTCTTCGAGCTTTGTATTGAAATCACGCAGAATCCCGTCGATTACTGCACAACTTGAATAGTGAAAGAGATTCCTTTGACGAGTAAAACGAATAGGAACTCTAAATTGAACAAGATTAAGTAAAGAAGGTGAATCAATTATGTAATTGAGCAGTTTAAAAATAAGAATATAAGCTGATAAATCCCTTCTATCCTGCTTATCCCCATTACTATTTACAATAATTCATAGAAGAATGTTCGGTTTTCGAGAGAAGATGATGTACCATGTGTTCGAAAAAAAAGAGGAAGCATATCCGGTTTATGAAACAAACACGCGACCTCTAGCGGACATTTTGTTGAAGATAAGAAGGTGGTTACGCGGTTTTTTTTAAATTGTTGTGACGTTGAAAGGGATTCACTTTAATTCTTTTTTATTTCTTTTTTTGTAAAAATGCAAATTACTTACTGATTATTTGAAATGCAAATTACTTACTGATTATTTTGTAAAAATGCAAATTACTTACTGATACATCTTCTCTCGAAAACCGAACATTCAAAAAAAAAATGACCTGAGTTGACTTTTCTATTTTTAGCAAAAGACAATCTGTCTTAATTTTTTATTAAAACAAATAATAATACTAAGCCACCAACCTTTTTCCTCTTTGATTTGCGTGTGTTTTGCTTACTTTATTATTTCAAGGCTTCGGTTAACACCAACAGATTCTTTTGCCGAGTGGGAAAAAAATAGAAATAAATGATAATGAAAATATTAATTAATATTTACCATTAATTAAATTAAAGTGGCATAAATAACAATAGTATTTTAGAAATTACTAAGAATTCTCAATTGTCCAAAAATATTCTCAATGAAGATTGTTATTTTAATTATAATTAATTTTTTTTTCTTTTATTTTCAGGTAAGTTTTAATGAATTTTACGTCGGACTTGAACGTCGATTTAACAGCTGGTTTAAGTAGAGCCTGGAATTAAATCCGGCTTTAAAGGTATGCGCCTCCTTCGGGTGGTCCAATGTCCACATTTTGTAACCATAACTTGGGGGAGGGGGGTATGTAAAAAATTCTAAAAAAAGCTACGACAGGAGAGGAACTAAATTATATGTAAGACTTTAATTATTCATAAGGAATTTAAAATTTAGGAGAGACTTTTTTTTTGGGGGGCTACAAAACCACATGTCCATTGAATTTTCGCCCTATTTATTTCTTTGAATCCTTCAGAATCAATTTGAGAAATTATAAGTGTAAGAAAATTTTACATCAAAAATTAGATGACTTGAGTAAATTGAGGTCACCCAAATGATCACGTTAATATTAATTGTGCATAAGAAAAGCCTATTTTTTTTTAAGGAGGGTTAAAAGTTTTGCAAAAATAGATGACGTTAAATTTAAGTAAATTGCCCCGTACAAGTGTCACTGGGAGGGAGGTAAAAATGGGGAAAGGGTAAGACGGGTAAAATTGTGAAAACCAACTATCTAAAATAATTTTTAATAATATTTAAATTAGTAATATTTTAAAATAACTTTATTAATAGTTGGTTATTATAACTAACTTTAGTTATACTAACGTTCGTTAACTAACTAACCTAATTGGTTAATATTACTAAAGTAGTACTTTCAGGACTTTTTAATACCGTAGAATGGGGTAAAGTTGAAGGGCCTAAAAAATGCTATTAAGCATCGCCTGCTTATCTCTAAATGCAATTCATCACTCTAGTCCCTTGCCGAATATAACAGAGTTCTCAGAAAATTGTACAGATGAGATGGATTTAACAGACCCTACCGTTATTTTCACTGAGGCTCCTATCAGAGAAAAACCTACATTTACTGAAATTAAGAGTAATCTTTCTCAACTTCTTCTTCTTCTTCTTCTTCTTAGTCCTTTACTCGATTTCGAGCGTGGTGATCTCTCACATATACCTGTGCGTGCGCTCACAGGCATATGGGACCTACAGTTTAACGCCGGTTCCGAACGGCTATTTTTGAGAGATTTACTAGGCAATTACCGCTCGGTGGTTTGCCATTGCCTTCCGAGGGGTGGTGACCGTTGATTTTCTGACTAGCGCACTAGTTTTGGCCTGAGAAAAATTTCTAGCTGTGAACTAGGATAGAAGCACGACGCGTCGCATCGAGAGTCGAGCGCGCTATGAACTAGGCTACGGACCACCACTGCAATGAAGTGAACTAAAAATGTTCTCTACTTTTCCGCTGCATAGTCATAATGCTAACAATTGTGCTGATAATGACTTTTTCAGGCCCTTCAACTTCACCCCATTGTACGGTACTTTGCCCATTTTTTCATCCCCTATTCTTCTTATTTGCGATATCTTAGAACTTGCACACCGCCACTAGGTTTTCCCTAATCTTCATCGTCTCTCCCCTTCCTTTTCATTGCTGTATGGAGGAAATCTAAATGAATCAAGGAATTTTAGCACGAGGAAATCTTCTCATGAGACAGGGCATGGAGGGCAAGCAATCTTGTAGGATATAAACAATCTTGTTGGAGTTATCTATTCCACTTTTCACCGGCTGTTACTCTTCTGGAGGAAACAATACCCCTAGTAAAGCTTTGCTTGCTAACAACTTTAGTTTTCTCGTCCCGATTTTACTAGAAAAGACTTACATCATTACCAAGAAACAAATCAAGGAGCTAAAAAAAAAAAAAAAAAAAAAAAAAAAACATTAAAAGATGAATGTTCTAAATAATTTTCCTCTGTTCCTTTCGCTTTCGCTTTCATTTTGCATTATTTTACTTTAAGCTTGAAATAAGTTCAAAATTATCTCCTTCTTTTTTTTTTTTTTTTAATCCTTCGCTTTAAAAAGGATAAAATCAGGAAGTCTGAACGTGTTGAAGGGACCAGCGAACCATAGTTAGGAAGAGTTTGTCTTTTAGCTATTTCCAATTATAAAAAGTGGAGATAGCGTACAACCCTCACTGAGAAATGTTACCCCTCATCGCTTAAAAAAAAAAAATAGTTCAAAAATTTTCTCTGATGCTTCCCATATAACCCTTGAATTTTAATTTAGGTTAAAATAAAGAACACATGTCTTTTCTCTAAAATAGTATACTTATTTCTAATTTCATAAAATTTTTACACATTGACTTAGTTGACTTAATTATTAACTATTTTTTTAAAAAAAATTTAACTACAGCTATATTAAAAAATGAACTCTTAATTTTTTTGCCAACCCATACGAATCTTTTTTCGAAATAAAAAAACTTAATGTAACTAGCGTAAAACCAATTTCTGCTGCAAACTTTCCATTTTTTTTTTTTTTTTTTTTAAGTTTGCGGTAGATTATTAACGACTGTCTTGGTTACAAGAACAATATAAATATAGCTGTCTTTTTTTTATTTTAGCCGAATTCTAGGCTTTGGCTGCAATGCATCACCATTTGCTCGCTTTTCCACAATTTGTATCTCTAAAACACTACAACATTTAATCATCACCTCTTAAAATTTAAACTTTTTTTTTTTTTTTTTTTTTTTTCTTTTCTTTACAAAACGATAATCTTGTCGACTTTGAGATAAATTATTTGCCTTATCATAATGAGTAAAGCCACGAAAATTTCCTTAATTCTATAATTTGGGCACAACATCAAAATCCAACGCACAGTTTCCAACAATCCTTAGCTTTTTACACACAAGTTTACTTTAAAATATAATTTTAAAAAAATTTATAAAAGCTACAAACACTTGATAAAATCGAATCCGCAAAATCCATAAAGGAATAATAATTCTTGTTTTGGACTTTTGGCCTAGTAAAAATATTCCCTAATTTGAGCAACAAATAAAAACACACTAATAAGAGCAATATCAAAATAAGTAGTCTTGCTCTTGAGAGCTCCTTTTCTCCAAATAATTTTCCTGCATTGCACCTAAGATAAGTCTTTATTTTTGACGTCAGGTTTTCGTTGTTTGCTCTTGAAGAATCCGAATATTTTTTGCACCTCTTGCAGGAGGAGGAAAGCTCCTGCAAGTTTTTGCTGCGATGTAGGTCGACGAAGCACGGACGGATCAGATTTTGAAGGTCATCATTTTTTTTGACTTTTTCGACTTTAGAAGTTTCGGTTTCGGAGATTTCCAAAGGCTTGAGGATCTTCTCGTGATCTGAAAAGATAAATCGAAAAAATTATAATTTGTAAACGGGGTTTCTTTCAAGTTGTTTTACACAGAAACAAAAAAAAAACAAAAAAAAAAAAAAAAAAAAAAAAAAAAGATTCGGTTACATCCGGTTTTGGCTTCGGTTTCTTTCAATTTTGGCTTCAGCCTAATTTTTTGCTTCACATTGTCTTTCGTTTCGTTTTATTTTATTTTGAAAAATATTATTTTTTAAAAAAAAGTTAGTGGCTGGTCAAAGTGGATCAAAAATGGGCGGATGGGGGTCAAATTAAGCCTAAATAAATAATTTAAAAATTAATGTTTCTATTCCCCAAAAGGTCCCTAATTTTCCTAATTTTGGTCCCAAAAGTCCCTAATTATTCTTTAGGGCTAAAACGGTTTGATGCTTGGAATTTTTAAAAAAATGATTTGCTGAAAATTATAATTTCCAGAAGCAAGGATTCAGAACCCCGAATTATTGAAGTATTTTTGAGTCTGGGTCAAATCCCCGAAATAATTTTTCGGGGATTTGAGTTTTGCATGCCAAATATTAATTTAATTTTTAAATAAATCAAATAATTTTTTTTTTTTTTGGGTTCAAAACCCAGAAATTTTTTGGGGATTTGATTTTTGGGTTTTTCTGTTCATTTTAATTTTAATGTCTAAAGCTAAACAGCAAAACTTTGCATGGTGTTAGCTTTGGAAAACGGCGTATTTAAGAAGAATTTGTGCAATTTTTTCTCCAATTTTTTGACAATAAAATTAAAATGATTCATTATAAACCCAAAAATCAAATCCCCAAAATATTTCGGAATTTGAATTTAAAAAAAAAATTATTTTATTTATTTAAAAATTTAATTAATCTTTGAAATGCAAAATTCAAATTCCGGAAAATCAAATCCCTGAATTAATTTTCGGTGATTTTCGGGGATTTGACCTGGCCCCGTGTATTTTTACCAGATTTTTTGGGAGGATTTGTTTTAGTTGTGATTTCTATTGCAGTTTTTAAGGGCTGGCTCTTTTTTTTCCGGTTGTATTACATATTTTAAGTCAGAGGAAAGAATATAAAAAGTACCAAACAGAAAAACTTACTGAAAATAACTCTCTTTTGCACTCAACATTTTGTGTTTGTTAAAAAAAAAATAATCCAAGGTAATATAATTGTTTGGAGGATTCTAAGAAAATTTCAGGCTCGGGTTACCTGTTAGAAATAGGCTTGACCTCTTATTTATAAGTTGACAACACCGCATTGTTTTGTTCTTTTGTCTCCGACCATGTTTTTTTTTTCGTTAAAAATATATTTTCGTGACAGATTTTTTTTTTTTTTTTTTGGTGGGGTGGGCCGAAAAAAGGGAATTTTTGAATTTGAAAACGCTTGATATGGGAATCGATGCCTTATTATAATTCTATTAACCCTAATTTTTTTCAGATTTTTTCAAGGTCATCTTGAGGTCGCACAATGACCTTGAAGTTTTTGAAAAGCCCATATAGGGGCAAAAAATAAGAATTTTTATTTGCTGAAAAAAGTATCATTTCCTATCGGAAATTTTGCGTGGATTACGAATATAAAGTCCAAAATCATTTTGAGTGCGCGGTTTTCGAGCTTTACGCCTATTTTCTAAACACTGAAATACTTAAGGCTACTTTTTCTTTTAGCTTAAAAACTTTACACAAAAATGAAATTTGGACTTCATATTCGTAATCTACGCAAAATTTCCGATAGCAAGCGATACTTTTTTCAATAAAAAAAAAGTTTTTATTTTTGTCCTTATATGGGCTTTTCAAAAACTTCAAGGTCATTGCACGAACTCAAGATGACCTTCAAAAAATCTGAAAAAAATAAGGGTAATAGTATTATAATAAGGCATCGATTCCCATATCAGGCGTTTTCAAATTCGAAAATTCGTTTTTTTCGGCTTACCCTAGGGTCCATAGATGACCGTAATTTCACGAAAGCACTTAAAGACTCCATAGAAATATAGAAGTACTGTGTAGTTTGAGAGGTACAAGAAAAAAAATTAAATGTTCAAAGAAATACAAGAATTAAATATTCAAAAAAATAAAATTAAAATGAAATATGCAAAGAAATAAAATTTGGGACTTCAGGGACTAAATTTGACAATTTTGGGGATTTTCTTAAGAGTCGTTTTTTCTAGCTTTTAAATGAGCTTTTTAAAGACTCTTATGACCCTAGACGTGCTTTTTAGGATTTTTAGATTTTTTTTCTGTTTTAAAATTAACGTTATGCAGGAAAAAAAAGAGTTATTATTTTGAAACAACCAAATAATTGCTAAAATGATACTGTAGGGATGATATACATTAGGGTGGGTCGAAAATCAAAAATTTTGGATTTTCAAAATGCCTGATGGCGCAATCGCTGCGTTTTATCATTTGTGAAAATTTTTTCCTTTTTGAATTTTTTTTTAAATGGCGTCTTGAGGTATCACAAGAGAGTCAAAGTTTTAGAAAACTCTCTAAGGGATGAAAATTCGACTTTTGGATTTTTGTGAAAAAAGAATTATTCCCTATTGGATTTTTAACGGAGATTTCAAAAATTAAATCGGTTTGCTTATTAACAATTTTTTTTTTTTGAGATATTGTAAAAAATGTGATAAAAATATTGGAATTTCAGATTTTTGCCATTTTTACGCCTTATTTGGCCTGTATCTCAAAAGAAAAAATAGTTAGACGCAAACCTATTTTTTTTTTCGAAATATGCTTTAAAAATCCGATAGGAAACGACACTTTTTGCACAAAAATCCAAAAGTCGAATTTTTGGTTTATCGAAGGTTTGCATAATAAATCATATTTAATTTAATTCTTTTTTAAAATAACAAAAAAATCTTTTTTTTTTAAGTTTTTTTAAAATTAGGGAAAATAAGGACCAGTTTAAATAATAGGGACTTTTAGGGCCCCGATCTAAAATTAGGAAATTTCGGTACCCAGTTCCATCCCTGTAGCACAGTTGATTTTCTTTATCAAAGAAAAAAAAGAAGTCCTTTTTTTTTTTTTTTTTATGGTGACACCCCGCCAAAAAATAATTATAAAGTTTCATTTCATAAGAGAGGGCACGAAAAAAAAAAAATTACAACATTTTTAAAAATAAACGTGATAGAAAAGGGATCAACATACCTATCGAATCATTTTCCTTCTGGACGAAAATATCTGCCATTTCCTCTTCGTTTGAAATACCCGGCTTGCATATCTGTTCGAAGCCATCGTCCTTTTCCATAGTTTTTTCTGAAAAGACAAGAAAAGCCTGATTAGGAATATACCTCTTAAAAAAATATACGACAGAAAAATCAGTTTAAAAAAAAAATTAAAAATATTTTTTGCGCCTTCAAAAATAAAGTTATAAAATTCGTTAAACTTTTAAAATATAAAAACAAGGAACGGGCTTTATTTACCAGAAATACGGCTTAAATTTTGATCGATTCGGATTATATTTTTTTAAATTTAATAATAATTGAAAGCACTAAGAGAAAATATATCTATCCTTGTTTGTAAAACACGTTTTTTTCTAAATGATGGAACACTGGTTTTCCAGGAATAAATCCTCACAAGAAAAAAAAAAAAAAATACTTACCAAAATTATCATTCGAATCCCGTCCTTTCGTAAATATTTCACTAATTCTCAGCATTTTGCAATAAACGTTAAAAAAAATTAAATATTTAAAATCACTGAATTATAATTTTTTTTTCTCTCTGGCTTCTACTTTTAACTGGAAAATATGAGCAAGCACTCAAATGAGCAGGTAACTTACTTGAACAAGGTCAGTGCACTTCTGAGTGGTACCTTATTATTTTTCATTTTTCAGTGTGTTTAGTTTTTATTTTCGTCACTTGGGGTTAAAATAGCGCCACCGCATGCAAAAGTTCAAAGAATTACTCTGCCTAAAATCACAACGTGTAACAACCAGGTACCGTAAAAGGGGGTTGTATCTTAGGGTCACTTTTACGGTCCCCTGTGGTAACTTTCATGGGGTTTTTGGTCCTACAACAGTGCCCCAACGTAAAAACTAATTCTAGATTCAGAATCCGCGACCCCTAAAACCCGTCACAAATAATGTTAAGAAAGGCTGTTACCGGGTGACCATAAGAGTTGTGCCCCAAAATTAATTTTTTTTTGGACTTTCATTAATCGATAAAAGCTAGTGAGGGGGTAAATTAGGCCCAATATTAAAGTCGAAATGAAAGCCGTTTCTGTGGCGGGGATGGGAGTGCTAATTCAGTTTTTTTTTTTTTTTTTTTTTTTTTTGGCAGAGAATGGGTTGTCCGATCGAAGAATCCAAAAAACGAGAAAAAAGCTCCTTTAAAGGGCTATTTAAGAGTATAATCGTTAATTTTTTAATAAATGGCCCAGTGGCCAAAATGGCCATTTAGACAGAAAAAAAAATTATTTTATTCATGTTATTGTCGCCGAACCAAAATTTCGCTATTACAGCCAAAAATTACGTCAAAAATTGGCCTAAGTAAATGTGCTTTTAAATTTTTCTTTCAACAAGAAAGTGGCCAAAAGTTAAAAAATATGTTTTCGCTCCGAAGAGGCCGCTGCACAAAAATTTCGCTATCACCACGTGAGAGTACGCAAAATACTGGCCTAGATACGTATTTTTTTGGTTTTTTCCCCCAACGGCGAAAGTGGCCATAAAATGGCCAAATTCTCAAAACATTTGTTTCGCCACGAAGACCACGCTGGACCCCAATTTCGTCTTCACCATGTGAAAGTACGCAAAAAATTGGCCTGAAATCATGTATTTCGCCTTGGGACCCTATGGGCAAAAATGGCCAAAATCATAAAAATCGCAAAAAATTGTTTTCACTCATAAGACCCGGCTGGACCAAAATTTAGCTATTACCACGTGAAAGTACGCAAAAAAAATTGCCTAGAAACATATTTTTTCGTCGGAGAAAAAAAGGTAGAAATTGGTTCGATTTAATGGCCTAAAGTAGCCAAAATGCGTAAATTTCGGCCAATTTCTACCTTTTTTTTTTTTTTAATTTGAGAGAAGCTCTGAGTTTAATGGGAGAAAATCGTTTTGAAGATAATTTTATTGGTAGAAAGACAATTACTCAGGCTGCCTGTTAGAAATGGATTTGACCGTATATTCAAAAGTTGGCAACATCGCTTTTCAATGTTTCCTCTGTCACTAACTCTCACCTTGTTTTTTTTTTTCTCGAATGATGTCAACGATCGGATTAACTGTCAGAAACAGACTTCCTTTTGTTCAAGAGCTGACGACATTCTTTTGTTTTGATTTTATTTTATTTATTTTTGCCTCCCTGCCATGTTTTTCCAGTGCGTCATAATGTTTTTTTGGAGATAGATCTGATGGCTCATTACTAGCAGGCCTCATTTTGAAGGTCAATTTTTTAATTTTCGCTCCCTTGGCAAAAAATCATTCATTTATATGCAAAAAGAAGCCTGAATTTTTTTTTGATCCAGGCCCAGGGGTTTGAAGTTTTTAGGCTCGAAATGGTACTTCATTTGGACGAATTTCAAAAATTTGCCCAATTAACATCTTTTAATATAAAAAACTGTGCTATATAAGGTGTTATGGGTACGTATTGAGCTTCCTAAAAAAAATATTCGGCTCGAAAATATTGACCCGTTGGCCGCCAAGGCAGGGTTATACTAGAAAAACGGGGATGGTTGTAAAAGGGTAAGGGCAGAAAATTTTGAAAATTCAAAAGTAGCCAAAATATCTACCTATATAATAAAACCCCTCCGTTTGTCCGCGTTTGTCCGCAGACAAGCTAATTTTAACGAATTCGACGAAAAAATACATAAAGTTTTCGTCCACAGACAAAAAATATTTTGACGAATAAAAGGAAAAGTTTTTCTGTCTGTACGCAGGGATTTTTTTTTTTTTTTTTTTTTTTTTTTTTTTGTCGTTTGCAAAAAATTTTTCAACTTTCGACATGTGTGTCTGTCTGTAGGCGGTGTTTTTTTTTTGGGGGGGGGGGGGGGGGGGATGTGTGTCTGTCTGGTGTTTGTGCGCAAGGGATAAAGTTTTTTTGAAAAAAAAAAAAAAATACTTTACTATTTTCATAAATAAAAATATAAATAAAAATTAAAATCAACTAAAGTAGAAGTCTTGGCCGTTTGTCTGTCTTACGCGGTGTTTTTTTAATGATTAAATTAAAAAAAATTTTTTTAATAAAAATTAATAATTAAATTAAAAAAATTTAAAAAAAAAAAATTAAATTTAAAAAATTTTGGTGGTTCGGTCTGTCCGTATGTCTGTCTTATGGTTTTTTTTTTTTTTTATAAAAAAGCAATAAATCGGTTCGAATTGTCCGTCTGTCTGTCTGTCTTGCGCGGTTTTTATTTTTTTTTATTTTATATTTTATTTTAATTGAAATTAAAAAAAAAAAAAAAAAAAATTGCTCAAAATTTAAATTTTGGTGGTTGGGTCTGTCCGTATGTCTGTCTTATGGGTTTAAAAAACCCAACACATTCACTGATGTCCGATGTGCGATGTCCGTACGCAGTGATTTTTTTTTTTTTTGCAAAAAATTTTTCAACTTTCGACATGTGTGTCTGTCTGTTCTCTTTGCACAAACTCTTTGCACAAACGTTTTTCTGCGTTTGTCCGTGTTTGTCCGTGACAAGCTATTTAAGTAAAAAATTTTTAATTTTAATTTTACTTTTTTAAATTGCTAAAGTAATGTTTTAATATTAAAATTTTAATTTTGAAAAAAAAATTAGTGGCATCAGACGAAAAAAAAATTGGCGAAAAAATAGTTTGTTTTATTTGCCTAAAATATTTCGCATTTTTGTCCACAGTCGCATTTTTTGGGCGGAAAAAACTTAAGTATTTAACGTTTTAACGTTTTCCTACATTACTTTAAGCTAGACGCGAAGCGGCTAGTATAGAAATAATGCCGCAAATGTAATTTCGATGCCAAACATTTTTTACCCTATGTTAACCCCATTTTTCCTGATTTCTGGCCTTTTTTTTTTTCTAAAAACGTTTCACGTTATGGACCCGCACTGTGCGTTAAAACCCATTTTAGACGCCTACCAATTTTCAGTGTATGCAACCCGCAACACATACATGTAATACAAAAAAACGCACAAAATTTGTTTCCTTGCGTAAATGATTCGGAAAGCGACTTTCTATACGTTTTCGACGTCGCTGATTTCAAATCTGACGTCAGAATGATCTAATTCCACTCGGAAAATCCAATATGGCGGAAAAAATGAAATTATTAAAAATAAAAAGGCTCCGCCATATTGGATTTTAATTTTTTCAGAATTTTGACTTCAGATTCGGAATCAGCGGTTCAAATTACCCCTAGAAACATGTCTTTCATAACTTTTTACTAAAAAGGAACTTTATCCGGCGAGAAATACAAAACGGCTCGTAAAGGGTCGGCAAAGGGTTCACTATAATTTTTTTTTAGAATATTACTAAACGGGTTTTGGGAATTTTACCTACTTTTTTTTTGAAAATTACAAAAAGAAAATAGAAATAAAAAAAATAAAAAAAAAAATATAGAAAAAAAATTCCTGCGTACAGACAGAGAAACTTTCCCTTTTATTCGTCAAAATTTTTCTTGTCTGATGCCACTATATATTATATTTTTTTTCTTTTTTTTGTCTGTGGAAAAAAATGCAACATTTTTTAGGCAACTAAAACTTTATGTATTTTTTTGTAAAATTTGTTAAAATTAGCTTGTCTGTGGACAAACGGAGGGGTTTTATGATATAGGTAGATGTCCGTAGAAATCCTTGCAGAAATGTTTCCTGTTATATGTCAGACATATTTATGATTCACTTTGCCAAAAAAATGAGACTATGAAGTACACTCGATATAATATTTGTTTTGAAAACGAATTTAGAATATCAGTGTAAATAACGCCTCTACAGAGTGCCGAATTCGTATAGGTGTTTTCTTGACTTCCAGTCAGAATTCAATTAGATGAATTTAAATCCTTACGGGCATTTAACTACCGTGTAGAGTAGGCGCATTTTTTTTGGATCATTTTGACTACCTCACATGTGACTCAGATTTTTCACTTAAGTTTAAAAAATTCATTTTACTAACAAGAATGCCGCCTTCGCAAAATGAAACCATTCAAAAAATCCGATTTTTTGAAATAATTACATGAAAACACTGTAAGAGCATTTTAAAAAAAATTAAATTAAAAAGCTAAAATTATAAAACTATACCAGGATGTTATGAGCTTTAAAAAAAAAAATAAAATTTCCGGGTTTGAGCTTTTGAAACAGAAAAGTTTTTTGCGTTATCAACTTTGTACTGCTAACTTCCCGGGAAATGCAATGAAAAGCACAAATTTTAAAGTAGTGTTTTGGTACAGCAAATCTGAGGATTTGGAAAACAGCAAATAGGCCACGTTTATTCTGGTATTTTTAAAAAGAGTACGAAATTTTTATTAATTAAAAATAATCATTAAATTACAAATTAAAAAATTCGGGCTTTTAAATATCAAAACCATTTTGTCGTTTTTTCATGTATGAAAAGAAAGTGTCCTCTCCATTTTGGATATTTTTATTTTAAATTTTCGCTCAGCGTAAAAAAGTAAAATAAATTGAAATAAAATCTTGGCGTAGCACCTGGGAAACTCGAAATAAACAAAAAACGGGAGCTTTTTTAAAAATAACATCTTCATTAAATTTCTCCGGTGTGTTCTTTCGTTTCTAACTACTTTTTTTAAGAATTTTTCAAATGAAATGAAAACGAAATTTTTAAACTATTTCATTTTTCGGAAATGAATTTGTAAATGAGCAAGTACGCCACGTTTAGTCGCGTATTTTTTTCCGCATTCATTACATTTGTAAGGATTCTCAATTCAGTGATACTTTTTTAAATGGCGAAGTAATTCGTACTTAACATAAAAGCTACTTCCACACTCCCGGCACGCGTAATTTTTTTCTCCCGAATGAATTTGTAAATGTTGTTTTAAATTTTGGTTACTACTGTATTAGGGTGTATAGAAAAAGAAAGTGTTTGGAATTTTGTTGCTCACCGAAAAAATAGTTTCATTGGGGGGTAAAAACCTCAAAAAAATTTTGAAACTTTTTTTTCCCAGCTGGAGGTCGCGCTTTGCAGAAAAAGGGCCTAAGTCAAGAATTTTTTGAAAGCGTTCAATTAAGTTAATATTTAGCGCATTTTTCAGTAATCGATATTTGTAAAAGGGGTCTAATTATATGTTTTTGAGGTCGTAGAACACGAATTTCACCATCCCGATTTTCTCCGACCAACGCCTGAGTAGGGGTTTAAGTAAGAATTTGGTTTTTTGAGCCAAGAACTAATTTTTTTGTAAAAAAAATGGTGACAACTCCTCACCAGTTGAGTTAGAGATCATGTTCTATGATTTTTTTAGTCAGAACACTCTAATTAATAAGGCATTTTTGTGTTTCGGATCAATTTTCTAATTTTTTTCACGGACAAAAAGAATTTGGAATTTAAAAAAATTACTGGTAGAATTTTCCGTCCGTTAGAAAATTTTGGAAATTGTTCCGAAACACAAAAGTGCCTTATTAATTAGAGTGTTCTGACTAAAAAATGTCATAGAACATAACCTCTCACTCGAACTGGTGAGGAGTTGTCGCCATTTTTTACAAAAAAATTAGTTTTTGGCTCAAAAAACCAAATTCTCACTTATACCCCTACTCAGGCGTTGATCGGAGAAAATCGGGATAGTGGAATTTGTGTTCCTCAAGCTTTATTTCATAAAGCAACTTTAAAAGGAAAAAAAAAATTTTTGGGGGCTCCAAATTTGGACATAAATAAAAATTAAGCCCAAAAAATCAGGCTTAAACGCTAAAAAAGCGGTAACAGAGACTCAGGCATTGGTCGGAGAATATCGGGATGGTGAAATTCGTGTTCTACGACCTCAAAAACATATAATTAGACCCCTTTTACAAATATCGATTACTGAAAAATGCGATAAATATTAACTTAATTGAACGCTTTCAAAAAATTCTTGACTTAGGTCCTTTTTCCGCAAAGCGCGACCTCCAGCTGGTAAAAAAAAAATATTTCAAATTTTTTTTGAGGTTTTTACCCCCCAATGAAACTATTTTTTCGGTGAGCAACAAAATTCCAAACACTTTTTCTTTTTCTGTACACCCTATACTGTATGTTTCACCGCATTCGGGGCACTTGTAAATATTTTCCGGAAAATGAACTTAAAAATGTAGCTTTAAATAGCCTTTACAAGTAAATTTTGCTCCGAATTCGTTGCGGAATGAGTGTGTTTGTGTTTTTTAAAATTAGAATCACTGCCAAAGGTTTTTCCGCACTATTTGCACTTGTAAATTTTTTCGGCACTTTTCTCAAAATGAATATTTAAATGCTGTTTTAAGTGTGACTTCCAAAAAAATTCTTTCTTGCATTCGTTGCATTTGAAAGACTTTTTCTCAGAATGGACTTTCAAATGATAATACAATCCGGAACCTGATGAATACGCTTTCCCGCATTCTTTGCACCGGTAACGATTCTCTCCTGAATGAATTAATAAATGACTCGTTAAACGTTTTTCCGTGCTAAACATTTTTTCGCACTTGTCGCATTTGTGAGACACGGCATTTTCTTTCAAATGAACTCTCATATGGTTTTTTAAAGTGTCTTTCACACGAAATGATTGTTTACATTCGTTACACTTAAAAGGCTTTTCACCAAAATGAACTCTTAGGTGTCTAATTAAGTGGTCTTTCCTAACATAGTGATTGTCACATTTATCGCATTTGTATGGTTTTCCTCCCGAATGACTTTGTATATGCCTCATTAAAACAAATTTGCTGGGAAATTTCCGGCCGCATTCATTGCATTTGTAATTTTTTTCTCCTGAATGAACCAGGAAGTGCCTTTTTAAATTCGATAATGTTGCAAAACGTTTTTCACATTTGTCGCACCTGTGAGTTGCCGTTTTTCCTTTATGAGTGGCCAAATGGTAGTTGAGATATTTTTTGTGTTTAAACTTTTTCCCGCAATTGTTACACTTGTAAGGTTTCTCTTCTGAATGAGCTTTTAAATGAACTTTTAAAGATGATTTCCAGAGAAAAGTTTTCCTACATTCTTTGCATTTAAACGGCCTTTTCCCGGGATGAACCATTGAGTGGTATCTCAAACCTGTTGAAGTAGAATATCTTTTGTCGCATTTGTCGCAACTGTAAAGATTTTCTTCTAAATGAAATTTTAAATGTCATATAAATTACTCTTTTGCGAGTATGCTTTTCCGCATATATCACATTTAAATAAAGTCTTTTGGCCACAAACCGTCGAATCATGTCGACTTAACTCTCCTTTATTGGCGAACATTTCTTCGCATTTTCCACATTTATACGTTTTCTGCGTTGACTGAATCCTTAAAAACGGCGATCCTTGAGCCTGTTTTTTATTAGTATGAACGAAAGTTCCTTGTTTATATTTTTTACTAACAATTTTCCGGAACATGCATTTCACAAGTTTGGTTGTACTGTTATTCGAACGGTCGTCAGTCACACCTACATTTTCCATGTTGTTACTGCGCAATGGAAATTTATCTTTTCCACTGGTAGATATTTTAGTTAAATCCAAGCGAAGCAAACTCACGAAGCATGGTCGGATGGAAAAATGAGAGTAATCCAGCGTCTTTTTTTCTGTTCTGGAAGGTGGTCCCTCAGGGCAGTCAAGACTGGCTTCTTTGTCTGAAAATCATAAAAAGATCAAAGAATTAAATTTTTTTAAATAGAAAATGTCATGATGTATAACAAGACTCAAAAAGTCGTATACACCGTAAAAAATTTTGTGTTAAAAGTAATATAAACGTATGTCAGAAGCGGTCCACATATCTTTTTTGTTGTTTGTTTATGTTTACCTTTTGGAAAGAAACAACATAAAAAAGTTATGTGGACCATTCTGACATATTGTTATTATTTAAAAATTTTTTTACGGTGATAGAATGTCGCTTAATATCAATATAATATAATATATATAATGTACATATAATAATAATAATAATATAATATATAAAATATATATAATATTATATATATAATAATACAAAAATAACCTTAATATCAATAATACATATGTTATTCATAGAGTTTAGCGAAAAATATCCAAATTTTCTGATATGACCCCTGAATACGGAACAGATATGCATTTTCTATAATGCCCCTGAATGTGTGTCAATATTTTAATAATAAAAAGCTTTTAAAAAAAGCTTTCATTTAAGTTTCAAAGTGTCTGAAACGTTCCTGAAACGTCTATGAAACTTTCGCATTTATTTGTGTAATTTTGATGACTTTTAAGTATTACGTAATCATCATTTTCCACTCTTTTGACCGTCTGCGTCCTGGTTATTAGTTGTAGTTAGTAAGATTTTCCTAGACCCGCCTTCTTAATTACGTAAGATTTGTGTCAACCCCCCCCCCCCCCACCCTTTTTTATTTTAAAATTTTTTTTTAAATATTTTTTTTTGGAAAAAAAAAATCTAAAACGAAAAGATAAAATTTTAAAACTTTTTATTTTAAAGACTTTTTTTTTCAAATATGAATTAAGCTAAATAAAATATTTTTTTCTGTTCCAAGAGTATTTAAATGAAAATAAATTTTCGATAATCATAAAGTACTACAGTACTGATTTAAAATGCTATCTACGGTATTTTTATTATGTGGTACCTTTTCAAATTTTTCAAATTCTATGGAACGTTTCAGTAACGTTATGGTATGCATTTCAGATACGTTTCTGAAACAAGTTTTTGATACGTTTCAGAGATGTTCCAAAGATCCGAGTTTCAATGAAACTATTCTGAAACGTACCAGAAACGTTTCACTGAAACTGGAAACCTTAAACGTTTGAAACCCTTATGAAACGATCCCGATCTGAAACGTCATGTGTTTTTCGGGAAAAAAGAAACGGCTATTTTCGAGTAATGTCCTATCACGTGTTATGGTCGAGTGATCAAAAGGTATCAAAGGAAATAGGCCCAAACAGCTTTGAATTTTTTGAGAACATTCGTATAAATCTTTTTGAACGTTTTAAAGTCACTGAACTGTTTTAAAGTCATGTTTTAAAGTAATTGATTGACAAAGGCCACTTTCTGTAATAGTATACGGGAATACTTTGAATCATCTGTAATATTTTAAATAGGAAACGTTTTTTTAAAGCAGCTGAGGTTTGAAATTATTTATAAGAACTTACCAATCGAATAACTTTCCTTCTTAATGATGTTTTTCGAATCAAGATCGGGTTGGCTTTTTTTAATTTCCACTTTAAAAAAAAAAAAAAAAAAAAAAAAAAAAGCGTTATTAACAGGTTACGTTTACAGGAGAGAAAAAATAATCGTACCTGGAAACAAATTAGAGAGTAAATCCATTGAGCCAAAACTCTTTTTCGTTATATTCACTACCGGTATTACTTTGCATTTCATAAAAAGAGTGTAAAAAATTAAAATGTAAGAAATATAATAATGTGAAAACGATGAACAAAAATAATAACGTTCACCAGAACGATGCCTTCTATTTACTAACAGCAATCGGATTACACACCCAGGTATACATGTATCTCATTGCGATAAGGGTACAAGTGCAGAAGTAGATGTTTACCTATGATGTCCTAATGGGGTGGGCGCATTTTGTCGAGATTTCAGTATTTTCACAGAAGAAAAAGTTAAGCAGAAAGCCGATTCAGTAAAAAATATGATAATGATGGCGATAAATTAAGGATATTTTTTTCGATAATGCGGAGTTCGATATAGTTCCGATACGTTTTTAGCTCCCTTTTTTTCCCGGTTTCCTTATTAAATAATAATCAAATAAATAATTAATTTCCTTATAAATTAATTTTACATTTTGTAAGGACCGACTTCATTTACGCTGTTATAAGTGATGTTCTTTTTTTGCATTCTTTTTTTCCGATGTAGAGATATATCAGTAAGTAACCGGAAGGAAAAATTTCTGCGTCATTCCTGGGGCAAGTTATAAGGATGAGAAAAGTCCGATTTTCTACTAAACTCCCTTTCGAGTGAAACATGGGTCGAGCGCATCCCTTTTGTGCATATCGCTTTTGTGTATAAACTTGGCTGCATGCGCTCTGCGCACGCCAATCTTAAAAACAGAGTAAATGGCAAGCCTGATTCCCGTATTTTTGACGTGGGACTACGTCTTGGGGCTCGGTCCTGGGAAAATCTGTATGTCCGGGTGTCGGTCTGTCCGAACCAAAAATTTTATTAAACTTTTTTTTAAATTTTTCTGTTTTTTTTTTTTTTTTTTTTTTTTTTTTTTTTTTAAGTAAAATTTAGAAGAAATTTTTTAAAAAATTTAAAGAAATTTAAAGTTGAAATTTTATTTTAAACTTAGACAACATGAAAGAAAGCAAAGACTTCAAAAATTTCTTGAAATTTTATTTAACTGGAGTATTTTTTTAATTTTCGCCGTTTTTAAAGATTAACTTTTTTTTTAAGTATAAAAATTTAGACTCCATGAACAAAAAGAAGACCTTGAAGATTTTAAATATAATGTTCACTATATTTTGAGCCAATTACTAATAATGAATCCTGAATCAATAATGAATGTGCCAAAAGACTGATAGAATAATCATTTTACATATTTAAAAATTCGAGCTTTTAAATGTCAAAACCCATTTTGTTGGACAAACAAACAACCATTTTGTTATTTTCTCGTGGAAAAACAGTACTGTCTCATTAATTTAAAATTTTTTAATTGTTAATTGTTAATTATCGCTTAGCGTAAAAAAAGTAAAATAAATGAAAATATAAATCTTGGCGTAGTACCTGAAAAATTCGGGATAAACACAAACAGAAGCTTTTTTTCTTCTAAATGAATCGTAAATGTATTTTTAAATTTGCTTTATTACAGTAAGTTTTACCACATTCGGGGCATTTGTAAATATTTTCAGGAAAATGAGTTCCTAAATGTTTCCGTACATATTCTTCACTAGAAAATTTTTCTCCGCATTAGTTGCATTTACAGGGTTTTTTCCCAGCATGAACCCTCAAATGCCTAGTTAGCGTTGTGTTGTGATGAAACATTTTCCGCATTCATTGCATTTGTAATTTTTTTCCCCTGAATGACACAGTAAGTGGTATTTTAAACTCGATGATGATGTAAACCGTTTTTCACATTTGTCGCAACTGTGAGCCTTTTTTTCTTTATCTGTGGCTAAATGATAGGTTAAACCTGCTTTTGATTTAAACTTTTTCCCGCAATTGTTGCACTTGTAAGGTTTTTCTTCTGAATGAGCTTGTGAATGTTGAATTAAATCTTCTTTCTGCCGCCACATTTTACGATGTTTTTCCCCAAAATGAACTCTTAGGTGTTCATTTAAGTTCTCTTTCCTGGAATAGTGTTTCTCGCATTTCTCACATTTGTATCGCTTTTCTGAAAAATGAGTTCGTAGATGTCTTACTAAAATATTTTTCGCGATGAATTTCTGGCCGCATTCATTGCATTTGTAACTTTTTTCTCCTGAATGAACCAGTAAGTGATATTTTAAACCCGGTAATGATGTAAAATGTTTTTCACATTTGTCGCAAGGAAAAGCCATTTTTCCTTTATCTGTGGCTAAATGGTCGGTTAAACCTCTTTTTGATTTAAACCATTTCCCGCAATTGTTACACTTGTAATGTTTCTCTTCCGAATGAACTTTTAAATGATCTTTTAAAGATGATTTCCAGAGAAATCTTTTCGTACATTTGTTGCATTTAAAAGGCTTTTCCCCAGAATGATCCGCTAAGTGGCGTGTCAAACCGTTCAAACTTAAATAACTTGCCTCGCATTTGTCGCAACTGTAAAGGTTTTTTTCTAAATGAAATTTTAAATGTATACGTAAAGTTTTTTTTCGTGAGAAAGCTTTTTTGCATACATCACATTTAAATACAGTCTTTCGGCAACCAACTGTCGAAACGTGTCGACTTAACTCGGTTTTCTCGGCAAAGGTTTCTTCACATTTTCCACATTTATACATTTTTCGCGTTGATTCTTGAACCTGTTTGGTATTAGTACGAACGGTAATCCCTGCTTTATATTTTTTCTTGACAATTTTCCGGAACATGCATTTAACAAGTTTGGTTGTATTCTCATTGGAACGGTCGTCAGTCACACCTATATTTTCCATCTTGTTGCTTTTTAATGGAAATTTGTCTTTTCCACCAGTAGATATTTCTGTTAAATCCAAGCGAGTCAAACTCACGAAGCATGGTCGGATGGAAAAATGAGAATAATCCGCCTCTTTTTTTACTGTTTTTGAAGGTGATTGCGCAGGGCAGTCGAGATCTGAAAAAAATAAAAATAGCAAAAAATTACATGGGCTTTTTTTGAAAGATTGTCATGGTGTATTTATATGCACGATTCTCGAAAAGTCTCTTATATATTTCCGCAATTTTTGAATTTCAAATCACGTGCTCCAAAAAATAGTTCTCCTTCGTGTACTGACAAACCTGAATATTTTTCTTAATTTTTTGATCAACGAGAAAGCGTGGAGTTAAATGTTCCGAAAATTGACGTAACAGTAAAAAAGTCGACAATTTTTTTTCGCGAAAAAATATAAAGCTAGAGACCAAAATAAGAGCGAAACCGATTACTTCGTATGTTGCACATGCAGGGAGCAGAGCCTGCCTGTCTAGACGTGTCTTAGTAAAATGAGTGCGTAATTAAATTGGCCTAAAAAAGAGCGGATAAAAAAAAATTTGTCTACTTCTGATTTTTGCTCTCCGGGCCTGTTTTTTACTATCTGAAATACCTTTCCATTTTTTTTTTTTTTTTTTTTTTTTTTTTTTTAGATTTTTAAAATCTTTTTCGGGGGTGTAAGTGCCGATCAAAGATATTTTTGACAAAAGAAGAAAAAAAAAATGGAAATAATTTGATCAGAAGCCAAAGATTAAAAATATTGTAAGGCTTTTAAAGCCAAAGCAGCTGAGGTTTGAAATTATTTATAAGAACTTACCGATTGAATAATTTTCCTTTTTAATGATGTTTTTCCAATCAAGATCGGGCTGGCTTTCTTCAGTTTTCACTAAAATAAAAATAAAAAAAACGTTTTAACATGCGTTATTTACAGGAAAAAAAATTGTACCGCGAAACAAATTAGAGAGGAAATCAACCGAGCAAATTCCTTTTCATTACATTCACTACCGGTATTATTTTGCATGTCATAAAAGGAGTGTAAAAAATTGAAATATAAAAAATAAGAAATAAGAAATGTCCAAACGACGAACAAAAATAATAATCTTTATGTACCTGGACGATGCCATTTATTTACTGACAGCATCTGCATTGCTAATATCAACACGGGTAAATATGTATCGCACTGCGATAAGGGCACAAATGCAGACATAGATATTTACCTAAAGGACGCGATATCCTAATGCATTTTGTCGTGATTTCTCCCGTTGGCTTTTCGAACACTCGTTTGCCTTTTGCGCCATCGATTTCTAAACGGTGCAATTACATTTGGCTTTTGGTTCTTTGTTGCATGATGCTTGTATTATATTATTTCTTGTTAGGACATTATAAACATAAGATCAAGATAGAATTTGAAAAGGAGGACTCACCGATTATTCTGTTATTCCTGTTGTGTCAGACACATTTATGATCCACTTTGCCAAATAAAAATGTCTCATACGTAGAATACCATTTGCTTAAGTTGATAAGTTCCCGAAAATAAAAAGTCTCAATTTTTGGAATTTTTGTTTTTAAGTCTTCGCTTAACTTAAAAAACTAGTATAAATTAAAATCAAATCTTTTCATACCACCTCGGAAACTCGGGATAAACAAGAACGGGAGATTTATTTAAAAAACATTTTCAGCGAATTTCTCCGGTGGTTTTCAAGTTTCGAAGTATTTTTTTGTGAGAATCTTTCCAATGAAATGTAAACGATTTTTTTTAAAACTACTGCTTTGTTCGGGAATGAGTTTGTAAGTGAGTCGTTACTCCACGTTCAGTCGCGTATCTTTTTCCGCATTCATTACATTTGTGAGGATTTTCAACTGAGTGAGCCCTTATTAAATGGCTAATTAAATTGGATTCAGTATAAAAGCTACTTTCACACTCCAGGCACGCAAAACCCTTTTCCTCCGAATGAATTCGTAAATGATTTTTTAACGTTGCGTTATTACGGTAAGTTTTACCGCATTCGGGGCACTTGTAAATATTCTCCGGAAAATGAACTTTCAAATGTTGTTTTAAATATTCTTTAGAAATAAATTTTGCTCCGCATTCGTTGCACCGATAATTTTTTTCTGCGTAATGAGTTTGTATATGTCTTCTTAGATTAGAATCTCTTCCAAAGATTTTTCCGCACTCGTTGCACTTGTAAATTTTTTTGTCACTTTCCTTAAAATGAATATTCAAATGCCGTTCTAAATGTGTTTTCAAAAAAAATTCTTTCTTGCATTCGTTGCATCTGAAGGGCCTTTTCTCTGAATGGACTTGCGAATGATAAAGTAAACCACCCATTGATGAATACTCTTTCCCGCATTTGTTGCACCGATAAATTTTTTTTGCAGAATGATTTTGTATGTGTGTGTTTAAACTGGATTTAGTGCTCATTGTTTTTCCGCACTCGGTGCACTTGTAAATGTTTTCGGCACTTTCCTTGAAATGAGTATTTAAATGTTTTTTTAAAAATTGCTTCACACGAAATGATTGCCTACATTCGTTACACTTAAAGGGCTTTTCACCAAAATGTACTCTTAGATGTTCATTCAAGTTCTCTTTTCTAGTATAGCGTTTATCGCATTTATCGCATTTGTATGGTTTTTCTCCCGAATGAGTTTGTAAATGGTTAATTAAAGTATATTTCCTGGCGAATTTCTGGCCGCATTCATTGCATTTGTAATTTTTTTCTCCTGAATGAACCAGTAAGTGATATTTTAAAGCCGATAGTTTGGCAAAACCTTTGGTTTTGTCGCATTTGTCGCAACTGTAAGGCATTTTTTCTGAATGAACTCTTAAATGTGTATGTAAAGTTTTTTTTCCTGAGAATGTTTTTCCGCATATATCACATTTAAATAGAGTCTTTTGGCCGCAAACCGTCGAAACATGTCGACTTAATTCTCTTTTCTCGGCGAACGTTTCTTCACATTTTCCACATTTATACGTTTTCTGCGTTGATTGAATCCTTGGAAACGACGGTCCTTCAACTTGTTTATTATTAGTATGAACGAAAGTCCCTGGTTTATATTTTTTCTTGACAATTTTCCGGAACATGCATTTCACAGGTTTTGTTGTGCTCTCATTCGAACGGTCGTCAGTCGCACCTCTCCTTTCCCCCAGTATCGAAGAGTTTTCCATGTTGTCGCTGCTTAACGGAAATTTATCCTTTCCACCGTTAGATATTTCCATCAAATCCAAGGAAGGCAAGCTAACGAAGCTTGGTCGAATGGAAAAATGAGAGTAATCCGGCGTTTTTTTTTACTGTTTTTGAAGATGGTTGCTCAGGGCAGTCGAGACTACTTTCGTTGTCTGGAAAAAAAAAAAAAATAAAAATAGCAAAAAATTACATTGATTTTTTTTTTTTTTTTGGAGATTGTCACGGTGTGCATATGATACACGACTCTCAAAAAGTCGTAGAGTCGTCTTCCATGTATTACGGAACTGAAAGAGATCGTTTTGACTGCTTGTAAAAATTCACTTTGGTTTTTGCAAGAGTATATTGTTGAGTTTGATTCGATTCGATTAAACAAATTTGCAAATAATTTGGTTCCGTTTGGTTTTGCTTATTGTCCTAAAACATTTTTAAACTTGTGTGATTGAACTAATTTGGTTTTTGGTTTCCGGAACAGAACTTATATAAATCAATATTTATAATTACTATAAATGACTTCAAAAGAAATTTCTGACTGATTTCGGTCAATTTGTCCGCCAAAAAAATTAATTTCAAACTTAAAAATATACTAAATTGGTATATGTATTTAATAATATAATAAATATACAATTAATTATCCTGTCTTTACTTTTTTTTGAGATATTGTTTCATCGTGCTAATTCAGTTTTTTTTTCTTACAGGTAAGTTATTGAAAGCGAAAGTATCTATTCACTGCACATACATTTGTCATAGACCTTTGGGTGAGTTCAAGTTCAAGTATTTATTTTTGAAAGGCCTGATCAGTCTTGGTGTAAGTTTTTAATCGACCGGTTGAAACATATAAAGACTTAGAATTTTGCTAATTCTGGTCTAATGTTTTTCGCTTCGGGCTGGCACAGTTGGGTAAAAATATTGGACACGCTAAAAAATTCCCGAAAACCTAATAAGCCACATAATCCGATTATAATTGTATCTTCGGCTTTGGCGTTTACAAGGTGTCTACTAGAAAAGGATTTTCAAAATACAGGTTTTTACAAGCCCAATTTAGAGAAAAATTCAGGTTTTTTTATAATCTCCACACTTCCCTTTTTCATATGCTTTGATTTGGGGGAAATGTAAATTTTGAACAGTGATTGATTGACTAAGACCACTTTCTGTAATAGTATACGGGAATACTTTGAATCATCTGTAATATTTTAAACAGGAAATTTCTTTTTAAAGCAACTGAGGTTTGAAATTATTTATAAGAACTTACCAACTAAATAATTTTCCTACTTAACGATGTTCTTCGAATTAAGATCGGGTTGGCTTTCTTTAGTTACCACTAAGAAAAGGAAAAAAAAAAAAAAATTTAACATTTGTAATTTACAGGAGAGAAAAAAAAAATCGTACCGGGAAACAATTAATTAATAGAGTAAATCCATTGAGCTAAAATTCCTTTTCGTTATATTCACTACCGGTATTACTTTGCATTTCATAAAAAGACTAAAAAATTAAAATATAAAAAATGTGAAAACTATGAACAAAAATTGTAACCCTTACTTGGACGATGCCTTTTATTTACTAACAGCATGAGTCGTCGGTATTATAGGAATTGCGGACAACATTGAGGTGTGTTCGAAAAGTCGACAGATGGCGGTGACAAAAGGCATATCCGGTTTGTAAGGGAGGGAATTACAATATTGTTAAATAGACCCTTTTTCTTCTTTCATTCATTTAAATTTTAACGAAAAAAAAAGAAACATGCTATGAGAAATATTATTAATGTGTTCTACATTTTAATAGTGCAGTAAATTAATTGCAACCCTTGCAATTCATTTCGACTGCTCCGAAGAACAAGTACCTATTTTTTTTTTAACCGTACAAAAAGTACCTATCTTTTTTTGGACAGTTGAAAAACTACCTATCTTTTTTGTGTTACTGCAAAAATGATCTATCGTATATAGCAATGACCATTTAAATAGATCGTTTATAAGTCGTCAAAAAAAAGATAGGTAGTTTTTCAACTGTCCAAAAAAAGATAGGTACTTTTTGTACTGCTAAAAAAAAAATAGGTACTTGTTCTTCGGAGCAGTCGATTTGTACTAAATAAACAAGATACTTTAGAAATTCCTATAAAGATTTTTACAACAAAAAAAAAAAATTATTTTGCAAGTACATACACGTTGCAAATACAAGTTTTATCTTTTTATTTATTTATTTATTTATTTATTTATTTATTTTTTACCGATTTTCTGATAAGAATCGTACTAAAAAAAATTGGAAATTGGCTACCGATACCGGTCCACCCCAACAACACAATAGACGCAGACGGCGCAGATTTGAAGTTGAACTTTAGTTTTGAAAGAGTTGAAAAAAATATTTTGTCTCTCGGGTGCTCTTTTTAAGGTGGTAGTTTTAGTAAAGAAACGGTTAAATGTAATGTAAACAAAAGAATTAAATTTTTGATCGATTCAAGGCGCTTCAGGTTATTCGGTTTTTTTCTTTTCACGAATCAGTGTTTTGTGTTTAAAGGTCAATGCACGATGTACCCAACTTTTTTTTCTTTTTTCAAAAACGTTTTTTCCGTAGAAACCTTGTTATGATACTGTATAACAATAACCTAATAAACAACTGGTCTGCTGCTTCTTTTGTCAAAATCTTTTCTTTCTTTTTAACACATTTATGCCTATAAATATATTTTTTTTTCCATTTCCTAAAAATTTTAAAATTATACGTTGCCAACAAGACTTTTTATTATGCATATGTCTTTTTTTTTTTTTTTTTTTTTTTCAATAAATCATTTATTCATTCATTCCGTGTTGGCATTTCTGAATTTTTTGTAAAAATGGTCCTTTATTGAGGGAAATTAGACAATAAAGACCTTTCCGACATAAACCCTTTCTTTACCCGATTATAATCTTCAAAATAGCATAGCGAAGATGCAAATTTTTTTGGGAACCTTTTCTTAAAAATGAAGCTATGCCAGTTGGCAAATATGGGCTTTAATTATAATGAATACTTTAAGTTGCATCTCTCTAATCTGATTCAGTAGGCTCTCTCTACACTTAGCTGTAACAATGCATTAAATACCCTATTACCATGCTTATTCCATGAAATTCCGGCGAATGCTATACATTGAAAGTGTATGAAACTTTTAAAAATAAGCGGGCGGAACTTACTTTCAATGTGGTTAGAATAGTCGAAAAACATGAATTTTCGAATTTAAAAAATTCCTTGGCCTGAAATCAGATTGCTGCAGGGGTATTATTAACTATAATTATTTTTTTTGAATGTTATATTTACCTGACCGGAATGATTTTGAAGTTTTTGAAAAATCCATGCAGGGCTAAAACAACTAACTTTTGTCGGCGAAAAAAGTTTTGTTTTCTCTCGGATAGAAATTTTCTGGACATTCGTGTATACACAGTAAAAAATAGTATGTAAATATGTTAAAAACGGTCTACATAAAGTCTATGTTAAGTTATTATGTTAAAAAATCAACAAAACTTGTTTGTAAACAGCAAAAAAATGACAATCGTTAATGGACGCAGAACATTAAACAAAACAATTGTGTTATTTTTCTTAACAAAATATTTATGTAGACCGATTTGGACATACAATTTGTGTCAATTTTAACATAAAATTTTTTACTGTGTAGTCTACGGATATGTAGAGTACTAAATTAGTTTGAGTATAATTTTTGAGCTACAGCCGAAAAAAAATTGGATCAGTAAAGTTTAGCTATCTACAGCTATTTTAATCAAATGGAAGCTTTATAATGCAGTTGGCTTACGTAGCAGAGCCTAAAATTATTTCAAAAAGCTACTACACACATTAAATTACCCCCCCCCCCCATCTTAAGAAAAACCCAAAAGAATTTTGGGTTTCTCAATTTACAAAAAAAAAAAAAAAAAAAAAAAAAAGCGAAGGGAAATAACAAAAGCTTCAGAATTTGGAAAATTGCATCTACTACCAGTCTATATTCATGCGTTTAGAAAAATAAAATTTTTAAATTGTATTTAAAAATTTTTTAATTGTATTTAAAAATTTCTTTTTCTCCATTTGTTTTTAACTTTTTTGGACCGAAATATGCTAAAATTGTACTACACATATTGTCAAATTGATACTACACACTTTAGATTTCTAACTACACAAAGTGTGTGCTACTACACACAATTTTAGGCTCTGTTACGTAGTAACTGACCCCCTAGAGATTCCGCCCTGGAACAAATTTTGATTTTTGATATTTTTATTTCTTGTTCTTCTTCTTTTTGCTTTATCGACCGCAGGGAAAATAAAGCATTGCATTTAGGACAAATTTCAGATTTTCAGTTTTCGATATATTTGGTGGGTAACAACTTCTAATGAAATGTAGATGCTGATTAGTTTTTGAGCAAATTGGTTCAGCAATTCGGAAGCAGTGAGTGAAAGTGTTGAATTTTCAACAATTTTCAAGACCTTTTTTGACTATAAATCGCAAACGCAGCTACCGATTGAGGCCAAATTTCGCACTGTAGTAGGTATTCATCAATATACGCTTTCCGTTGAAATTTGGTTAAATTTTGTTGAGTGGCTCAGAAACGGTGAGCAGGGCTAAGAGTATGGGTATAGACCTAAAAACCGATATCTCCAACTTTTGAAACGTCACGATGTGACGTAACAGATTAAGTCAACAAAACGATTTGGTCGTGCTGATTGGCGGGTTGCTCGTGGTAGCTAACGAAAAACTAACCGTATTTTTGAAAATATTTTCGGAGTAGACGATTCCGAATCTGAAATAATTTATCAGAAATTCGGATTCCGTATGCCCGTACTGCGGGTTTGGTGGACCTCTGATCAAAAATCTAACCGTATTTTTGAGAATAATTTCGGGGTAGAGGATTCCAAATCTGAAATAATTTTTCCGAAATTCGAATTCCTGGTGCCCGTACTGCGGTTTTGGTGGACCGCTGATAAAAAATCTAAGCTTGTTTTTCAGAATATTTTCGGGGTAGAGGATTCTGCAGGGATGGTATGCCGAATAGATCTTAATCGGAATCGGAATCGGAATCGGAATCGGAATCAGATTCGATCTATGGAAACTAATCGGAATCGGAATCGGCATCGGCATCGGCATCGGCATCGCGAAAATTTTTCCCGTAATTTAGAATCGGAATCGGAATTAGATTCGATCGATGGAAATCGGAATCGACATCGGAATCGCGAAAATCGTTTTCGTAGTTTAGAATCGGAATCGGAATCGGAATCCCGTTTGTAAAATCATCGAGCATCACTGGAATCGGAATCGGAATCAGCATCAGGGGTCAATTTCTCCCAGATACAAGAGTTAAATTACAAACAAAGTCGAAATTTTTATTAAAAACGTTTAAAAAATGATATTTTCAAAACAAAATAAGCAGGGATGGTATGCCGAATAGATTTTAATCGGGGTCAGGATCGCGGAATCGGAATCAGAATCAATCGATGGAAACAAATCGAAATCGGAATTCGATTCGATCGATGGAAAATAATCGGATTCGGCATCGGCATCGGAAAGTTTTTCTTGTAGTTTAGAATCGGAATCGGAATCGGAAGCGCGTTTAAAAATGATCAAGCATCACTGGAATCGGAATCGGAATCGGAATCAGCATGCCATCCCTGGGATTCCGAATATGAAATAGTTCTTCAGAAATTCGGATTCTTTGTGCCCGTACTGCGGCTTTGGTTGGAATTTAAATGTCGATAAAGCACTATGATCGGTTCACCAATCTCATTTTTTCTTTTTTTTTTTTTGAAATATGAAATGTTCGCATTTTACAAATGTTTAACATCGTTGCGCCCGGCTAAGACATTATTTTTTAAAAGTCAATTATTTTTATTAAAAATTTTTAAAAATCAAAATGAAATTATTGTCATTGCGAGCTTATACAACTTTCACACATTAAATATAACACTTCCGAAAAAGTTTTGAGGCAAAAGGATTTTGACTTCTGAAAAATTTACTACAAAACTACAGATTACTGTATTTGACAAAACTTCGAAATGGCTTTAGAACACTATTCATCATTAAAATATTTCCAAAAATTTCAAAGTTTTCATTAGCTTTTTGAAGGTTATACTCTATTCTCTTTCAGTTTTCAGTGATCGATCTTTAAACACTTTAGTTTCCATAAATAACTATAGAAAATGTGCCCTGTAGTAATAACTATATGTGAAATTTCAGTGACTAGGGGTCAATCAAGTGTTACGTAAACATAATTTTCAATTTTTGATCCCCTTCTCCCGGATATAAGAAGAAGTAAGATTTTCCGAAATTCCCTCTCAAAATTAATTTTTTTTTTTTTTTTAGAGCTCTCAACTAACTACGCTAATGTTTAATTAATCTCGAAAAGATATAAAAATTATTCCTTCTTCTCTATTTCCTAGCTCCAATAATATTGAAAAATGTGAGAAAAATAGTGAGATGACATTAACTCCTGTCTATTGAAACGACAAAAAATTAAGCAATGATAATTTACTTAGGTAATAAGATTCCAAATTACCAAAAACGCTCATCATGAAGAGACTGATTGTCTGAAAATCTTTTGATACAAAACTTTCATTTCATCAGATTTTTATTCCTTAAAGATATGAAATTTCCAGAACTTACTCTAAATTTTCCGAAAAAGGAAAAACAAAGCGTTTTCTGTAAAACACTGTTTTTCTGGAACAAGTGAATAATATACGGAATGATCCCTTTTCGCATTATTTTACCTACGTACGCAGTATTGTCGCCAATTTTCTTTCAATCTCTAAATTTATTAAAATTCGTTTTCCTCTTTTCGTAGGCTATGCGATCTTTTTAGCGATCATAGAGAAAACGATTTCTCGCATCTACCTTCCTCCAAAAAAGTTACTAATTTGGTTATTTTCAGTCTCTACATTTTCTTTTCTCTAATTCATCTCTTAGATAATGGTTTTTTTGAGCTGGTCAACTTGCCAAATAGAAGTGCTGCACGAGAATTCTCGGTCCTAAAAATTCCGAGACGCTTCGAAATTTTTCCGGAAAACTTTCTTGAGATTTTTTTTGGCGAAAATGAAACTCGATTTCTGGAGAAATGAATTTTTAGAATTCCCGAAAATTCAGAATCTCGCAAGAAATGGATTCGTTTGATAATTCGAGATTTAAAGATTTTTAAGAATCATTGATTTGTAGATTTGCCGAAATTTAAATTTTTGAGAAAGAAAGACAGTACTTCTACTTCAAACTCAGGGCTGCAATTCCGATTAATTTTTTTTCGGAATCGGAATCGGAATCAAAATCCATGGTTTTTTGAATAAATAGGAATCGGAATCGGAATCTCGTATGAAAACAGTTCGGAACCTTCAATTCGGAATCGGCATCGGCATCCAACAAAATATTTTCGATTCAGATTGACTTAAAAAGCACGAAAATACCGTTATTACACTTAATCATTTTGGTTGAAATCAGAATCAGAATCAGAATCGGCATCGCTAAAGTATTTGTTAGTTGGAATCGAAATCGGAATCTGAATTTTTTTTCCACCTTTCGGAATCGGAATTGCAGCCCTGCTGCAAACGTGTATTCAAAGCACAAATGGTTTTTTTTTTTACCTTTATCACAGATTATAATCTGATTATAGTCTCAGATTATAATCAGATTACAATCTGTGCTTTTATTGTCTCACCCTTAAGTCGTATATTTTTTTTTTTTTTTTTCTGCTCCTTAGTCAACATGCCAAACGACTACTATTACTACGGAGGATCGAAGAGTTGTCTGGCGCTGATCAGCTTAAAAAAAGTTACGTCTTAAGGGGACGCGTAATGATGATATCGGGAAAATTAATTTTTGGTAATAAGAAATAAATTGATGACCCACTAGGAACCTGGAAATTCTGCGAAAATAATTTTTAAAGGCATAAAAAATTCGACTCTTATAATCTATTAAGGCAGCAAGGCTAAGATGAAATTGGTCCAATCCGTTTTGGACCAATTTCTCAAATAAATAACTCAAAATGAGAATGAACCATTTTTGATTTTAACCAACCTCAGGGCCATTTATTTACCAAACTCTGTTTAAAAAGAAAATGCCCAAAATCCCAATTTTTTTTCAATTTTTTCCCCCCCAAAAAAAAATTGCTGCCCCTTCAGAAATAAAGTCATACTATTCCGTAAAATGTTAAAATGAAAGCCAAAAATCACTTATCACAACCAATTAGATAAGTATTGTTTCGTATTATGTTTTTGCTGATTCAGCTGATTCAGCTGTTGGGGTTGAAAAAAGTAAATAGCAGAGTAAACATATTCGGAGTAAAGTTAGGGAAAGGTACGTTTCCCGTAATGAGTCTCTTTTTTTGGCAAAAATTAGACCGTAATGTCTGAATCTAACATAGGAAATACTTCTACAAGGATCATTGCTACGGAGATCCATTAATATAGCCTATAAAATAAAAATAATCCATATGCAAAGAAACGGTTTTTGAAAAAAAAGTTAGTAGAATAATTGGTGAAACATTCTTTTGAAAGGTGAATCCTGTCCTCATCTTACGTTTATAATATTCCCAAAATAAACAAAAATAAATAATAATAATAAGGAAATACCATGCAACAAGGATTTATAAGCCAAATGTAATTGCGCCTGTTAAAAGTAGGAAATAGATGGCGCATAAAGCAAATGAGTGTTCGAAAAGCAGAGGGAAAAAATGTTGTCCGCAATTCCTATAGTACGTAAGATTACTAACAGCATCTGCCTTGCAAACAGGGTTGCCAGGTCTAAAACTACAAGAGTGGTACATCTCAACCTTAAATAGTGGTACGCCCATAAGCTCAACATTAAGCAAAAATTTTTTTCGGTGGTACAGCGTACCACCATCACGGATTCAATAGTGGTACCCCATAAGCTAAACATAAAGGCCTTTTCTTCAATAGTGGTACATGTACCACCATGGTGGTACATCTGGCAACCCTGCTTGCAAACATAGACACAGGTAAACATGTATCGAATTGCGATATGGGCACAAGTGCACAAATCGATATTTACCTAAAGGACCCGATATCCTAATGGGGTGGGCGCATTTTGCTCAAGATTTTTTCCGTCGACTTTTCGAACACTCATTTGCTTTTTGCGCCATCTATTTCTTATGGCTGCAGGACATTTGAAAAAACGAAGAGATGAAAAATTTGGACTTTTGAGAAAGGATACTTGTTGCCTTGTATTATTGAAATAAGGTGATCAAACAGTTACAGTTAAGTCTGACGGAGTTATAATTTTCAATATAATAGGTTAATAGTTATTTTTAATAGTTTACAAATAGCACCAAGTTTTATAATAATTAATTAAGAGTAACCATTAAATTACATATTAAAAAATTCGAGCTTTTAAATATCAAAACCATTTTGTCATTTTCTTATATGAAAACAAAGTATTGTCCCCATTTTGGATTTTTTAAAGTTTAAATTAACGCCTGACGTAAAAAAGTAAAATCAATTGAAATTAAATCTTGGCGTACCACCTGGAAACTAAGAATAAAAAAATGGGAGCTTTTATTAACATTTTCAGCAAATTTCCCCGGTGGATTTTTTCAGTTTCTATTTATTTTTATTTTATTTTATTTTATTTTAATTTTTTTTTTTTTTTGAGAATTTTTCAAATGAAATGTAAACGATTTTTTTTTTAAACTACTTCATTTTTCGGAAATGAATTTGTAAATGAGCACGTACGCCACGTTTAGTCGCGTATCTTTTTCCGCATTGATTACATTTGTAAGGATTTTCAACGGAATGAGCCAATTTTAAATGGCGAATTAAATCACAATTGGCGTAAAAGCTACTTCCACACTCCAGGCACGCGAAACTCTTTTCTCCCGAATGAATTCGTAAATGTCTTTTTAAATAATCATTATTACAGTAAGTTTTGCCGCATTCGGGGCACTTGTAAATATTTTGAGGAAAATGAGTTCCTAAATGTTTCCGTAAATATTCTTTACAAGAAAATTTTTCTCCGCATTCGTTGCATCGATAATTTTTTTCTGCGTAATGAGTGTGTATATGTCTTTTTAAATTAGAATCACTGCTAAAGGTTTTTTCGCAATCGTTGCACTTGTAAATTTTTTCGTTATTTTCCTTAAAATGAATATTTAAATGCCGTTTTAAAGTTGTCTTCGACGAAAATTCTTTCTTGCATTCGTTGCATCTGAAGAGCTTTTTCCCCGAATGGACTTGCGAATGATAAAGTAAACCGGCCGTTGATAAATACTCTTTACCGCATTGCTTGCACCGATAAATATTTTCTGCAGAATGATTTTGTATATGTTTTTTTAAACTGGATTTAGTGCTCATTGTTTTTCCGCACTCGTTGCACTTGTAAATGTTTTCGGCACTTTCCCTAAAATGAGTATTTAAATGGGTTTTTAAATTTTTCTTGGAAGAGAAAGTTTTCTTGCATTCGTTGCATATAAAGGGCTTTTTTCCAGAATGAACACTCAAATGCTCAGTTAGCGTTGAGTTGGAAAAGAAACATTTTCCGCATTCATTGCATTTGTAAGGTTTTTCTCCTGAATGGACTCGCGAGTGATAAAGTAGACCGGAACTTGATGAATACTCTTTCCCACATTCCTTGCACCAATAACGGTTCCTTCCCGAATGAATTGGTAAATGACTCATAAATATCTCTTCTGTGCTAAACATTTCTCCGCAGTCGTCGCATTTGTAAACGGGTTTTCCCTCTATAACTAGACGTTTGGCTTGGGGAGTGTTTTCTTTAAAATGAACTCTCATGTGGTTTTCTAAAAATTGCTTCAAACGAAATGATTGTTTACATTCGTTACACTTAAAGGGCTTTTCACCAAAATGAACTGTTAGATGTTTATTTAAGATCTCTTTCCTACCAAAGCGTTTATCACATTTATCGCATTCGTATGGTTTTTCTCCCGAATGACTTTGTAAATGTCTCATGAGACCAGATTTCCAGGTGAATTTCCGGCCGCATGCATTGCATTTGTAATTTTTTTCTCCTGAATGAACCAGGAAGTGCCTTTTTAAATTCGATAATGTTGCAAAACGTTTTTCGCATTTGTCGCAACTGTAAGTGTTTTTTTCTAAATGAACTCTTAAATGCGTATGAAAAGTTTTTTTTTGTGAGAATGCTTTGCCTAGATTTTTTCGGCAACATACCGTCGAAACATGTCGATTTAATTCTCCTTTCTCAGCGAACGTTTCTTCACATTTTTCACATTTATACCTTTTTTGAGCAGTCTGAATATTTGGAAATGGCGGTCCTTGAACCTGTTTGGTGTTAGTATGAACGAAAGTCCCTGGTTTATATTTTTTCTTGACAATTTTCCGGATCATGCATTTCACAAGTTTGGTTGTACTGTTGTTCGAACGGTCGTCGGTCACACCTGTGTTTTCCTCGAGTAACCGGGAATTCTCCATCTTGTTGCTGCTTAATGGAACTTTATCTTTTCCACCGTTAGATATTTTAGTTAAATCCAAGCGAGGCAAACTCACGAAGCATGGTCGGATGGAAAAATGAAAGTAATCCAGCGTTTTCTTTTCTATTCTGCAAGGTGGTCGCTCAGGGCAGACTGTTTTCGCTGTCTGAAAATCATAAAAGTACCCAAAAATAAAATTTTTTCAAAAGAGGATGTCATGGTGTATAACAAGACTCTGAAAAAGTCGTATATACAGTAGAATTTCAAATCTCGTACCCTCAAAAATAGTTCTTCTTGGTTTACTGATAAACCCGATTTTAGAAAATTTTTTTTACTCCACGAGAAAAAGCGTGGCGACTCGTTTTAAGAACTTTAGCTTTTGAGATATGGATTTTGGGATCATTGGAACGTTCTTAATTGAAAAAACCTTTCATTCTCGTCACCAACGTTTCGTTATTTATATTAATAACTTCATCAGGACTAAAAACAAATGATGAAATGCATCAAGACAAGAAAAAAAATTGGAAAGAAAAAACACAGTCATTGACCTTGGGTTAGCAACATACCTCATAATGTGCGAACAAGCTTATAATAATTGAATTTATTTTAACACATGTTCTGAAACGTCAAACGATTATAATTATCTAAATTAAAAGCGATGATCGTATTAAATTAATTGTAAAGTCAATAAATAATTAAAAATTAAACAATTGAAAAACAAACGGCCATTTTTGAGTAATGTCTTATCACGTGATAAGGTCGTGTGATCAAAAGATATCAAAGGAACGAGCGCGAAACATTTTTGAATTTTTTGATGACATTCTTATAAATATTTTTGAAGGTTTTAAAGTCACTTTAAAACATTAGGATAATTTTTGGCATTTAATTATTTGGGGGAACAAAGATTGTAAATTGACTAAGGCTACTTCTTGCAATAGTATACGGGAATACCATGAATCATGTGTAATATTTTAAACAGGAAATTTCTTTTTGAAGCAACTGAGGTTTGAAATTATTTATAAGAACTTACCAATTGAATCATTTTCCTGCTTAACGATGTTCTTCGAATCAAGATCGGGTTGACTTTCTTTAGTTTTCACTAAAACAAAAAAAACCTTTAACATTCGTAATTTACAAGAGAGAAAAAAAATCGTACTGAGAAACAAATTAAGGGGTAAATCCATTTAGCTAAAATTCCTTTTCGTTATATTCATTACCGGTATTACTTTGCATTTCATAAAAAGAGTGTGAAAAATTAAAATGTAAAATATGTGAAAACTATGAACAAAAATAATAACCTTTACTTGGACGATGCCTTTTATTTACTAACAGCATCTGCATTGCGAACATAGACACAGGTAAACATGTATCGCATTGCGATAAGGGCACAAGTGCAGAAATAGATATTTATCAAAGGACCCGATATCCTAATGGGATGAGCGCATTTTGTCGAGATTTTTTCCCTCGGCTTTTCGAACACTCATTTGCTTTTTGCGCCATCTATTTCCTATGGCTGCAGAACATTTGAGAAGAAATTAAAAATTTGGACGTTTGAGAAAGGTTACCTGTTGCCTTGTAATGTTGAAATAAAGTGATAAAACAGTTACAGTTAAGTCTGACGGAGTTATAATTTTCAATACTTCAGTTTGCACTTAATGTACTACATACATTGCAGTATGAGCAGACTTCTGAGCACAAACTCTCAAACCAATGTTTGGCTTTTGAAACGTAGAATTATTATTGAACCGCATACCTTCAGAAGCTAAACATAAATATTACAAACTAGGGTTTTCAGCATTGGTTAATAGTTTTTGAAGTACGGCATCTGATAACTTTTTTTCGATGTTTCAACAGGTATTATGTGCACTACATACTGCGCTATAAGCAGTCTGTTTAAAAATGCTTGAAACTTTGTTTTGTAAAATTCGGTTTGAAATCAAAGTCGTGCATGGAATGCTTTTTTTCCCCGCTTTTTTAAAAATATTTTTAAGTCGTCGTTATCATAAAATGAAAATCATAAATAATTTCTGTATGTAGTTCAAGCGATTGCTGTTTTTTTTTTATAATTTCAGTACTTTTATAATTTTCTCGAATGACCATTTTTAAAAACTGAGCCGTCAAAAAAAAACCCCGAGAAATACAATGAAAAGCTCAAATTTTAAAGTAGTGTTTAGATGCACAATATTTGAAGATTTGGAAGGCAGAAAATAGACCACCTTATTCTAGGTATATTACAAATATGACCAAGTTTTTTAATAATTAAGAGTAGCCATTAAATTGCATATTAAAAAATTCGAGCTTTTAAATATCAAAACAATGGTTTGTCATTTTCTTATATGAAAACAAAGTACTGTCCCCATTTTGGATTTTTAAATTCTAAATTAACACGTAGCGTAAAAAAGTAAAATAAATTGAAATTAAATCTTGGCGTAGAACCTGGGAAACTCAGAATAAAAAAAAATGGGAGCTTTTATTAAATAGCATTTTCAGCCAATTTCCCCGGTGGGTTTTTTAAGTTTGGGCGCAATTTCACATGTTCGGCGAACATGTTTGGCGTGAAATTGCGCCCTACTTCAAAAATGATGCCGCCATTTTCAATTTATTTTTTCTATTGTTCAAAAAATCCGATTATTTGAAATAGGTGCATAGAAACATTGTACGGGCCTTTTTTAAATTTTTTTTTGTTAAAAAAATCTTAAGGCATCTTTTTTATTTAGTTTAAATGAATTTCAAGGGTTACCATCAATCTACTGCATTATTTAGTCACTAACTAGTGACTTTAGTCACCATGCTGCCCAATTTCGCCTTCGAAAAAAATCTTTATTAAAGCGATACGATAAAAAGCTGAAATTATAAAACTATATCAAGATATTTTGAGCTTTAAGGAAAATCATGTTTCAAAATTTGAGCTTTTAAAATCAAAAGGTTTTTTGCATTATTAATTTTTTACTGCTAACGCCCCGAGAAATAGAACGAAAAACTCAAGTTTTAAAGTATTCGAAATGTTTTCTTAAATAAGCTTTTCAAGTATTTTCTGTGGAATGAATACGAATATGTTTTTCTAAATTATATTCACTGCTCAACGTTTTCCCGCACTCGCAAATTTTTTCCGTTTGCACTTGAAATTTTTTTCCTTAAAATGAAGAGTTAAATGCCGTTTTAAATGTGCCTTCGCAAAAAATGCTTTCTTGCATTCGTTGCATCTGAAGGGCCTTTCCCCAGAATGGCCTTGCAAATGATACAGTAAACCGGTCTTTCTTGAATACTCTTTCCCGCATTCCTTGCACCGGTAACGAACTCCTCCCGGATGAATCCGTAAATGACTCGTTGAAAGTTCTTTTGTGCTAAACATTTTTCCGCACTCGTCGCATTTATAAATGACTTTCCCATCAATAGCGTTGACTCTGGGAGTATTTTCATTCAAATGAACTCTCATATGGCTTTTTAAAGCTTGCTTCAAACGAAATGATTGCTTACATTCGTTACACTTAAAGGGCTTTTCACCAGAATGAACTCTTTGATGTCTAATTAAGACCGCTTTCCTAATAAAGCTTTTCTCGCATTTGTCGCATTTGTAGGGTTTTTCTCCCGAATGAGTTTGTAAATGGTTAATTAAAATATTTTTCGCGATGAATTTCTGGCCGCACTCATTGCATTTATAATTTTTTTCACCTGAATGAACAAGCAAGTGGTATTGTAAAGCCGATAATGATGCGAAACGTTTTCCACATTTGTCGCAGCTGTGAGGCAGTTTTCCTGTATGAGTGGCCAAATGACGGTTTAAATTCCATTTGTGTTTATACTTTCTTCCGCAATCGTTACACTTGTAAGGTTTCTCTTCTGAATGAACTTTTAAATGATATTTTAAAGATGATTTCCAGAGAAATGTTTTCTTACATTCGTTGCATTTAAAAGGCTTTTTCCCGGGATGAACCATTGAGTGGTATCTCAAATCTGCCATCTTTGCCCGATTAAAAGGCTTTTCACCAAAATGAGTTCTTATATGGCTAAGTAAAGAATATTTCGTGGCGTATTTCTGGCCGCATTCATTGCATTTGTAATTTTTTTCTCCTGAATGAACCACTAAGTGGCTTTTTAAACCCGGTAATGTTGCAAAACGTTTTTCACATTTGTCGCAACTGTGAGCCAATTTTCCTTTATGAGTGGCTAAATGGTGCGTTAAACTGTTTTTTGATTTAAACTTTATTCCGCATTCGTTGCAAGCGTGGAATTTATGATCTCCTTCTCCAAAATGAATTTTTAAATGAGTTTTTACATTTAATTTCGAGGAAAATGTTTTCCTACATTCGTTGCATTTAAAAGACTTTTCCTTGGAATGAACCATTAAGTGGTATCTCAAACCTCGTAAAGTTGCATAACTTTTCTTGCATTTGTCGCAACGGTAAAGGTGCCCTTCTGAATGAGCTTTTAAATGTGCATACATATTACTTCTTTGCGAGAATGCTTTTCCGCACACATCACATTTAAATAAAGTCTTTTGGCCACAAACCGTCGAAACATGTCGACTTAACTTTCCTTTATCGGCGAACGTTTCTTCACATTTTCCACATTTATACCTTTTTCGCGTCGACTGAAGTCTTGGGAATGGCAATCCTTGAACCTGTTTCGTGTTAGTATGAACGGAAGTCCCTGGTTTATATTTTTTCTTGCAAATTTTCCGAAACATGCATTTCACAAGTTTGCTTGTAGTCTCATTCGAACGGTCGTCAGTCACACCTCTATTTTCCATGTTGTTGCTGCTTAATGGATATTTATCTTTTCCACCGGTAGTTATTTCTGTTAAATCGAAGCGAGGCAAACTCACGAAGCATGGTCGGATGAAAAAATGAGAGTAATCCTGCGATTTTTTTTCTGTTTTGGAAGGTGGTCGCTCAGGACAGTCGAGACTGTTTTCTCTGTCTGAAAAAAATAAATATAGCAAATAATTACATTGAGATTGTCATGGTGTATATATATACACGAGTCCAGGGTTGCTGTTTAAAACATTTGTTAATAAAAAACAATTTAAAACGTTTTATATTTTTTCGCATGTTTTAAAACGTTTTAAAACGTCTTTTATTCGGCCTGGTTTTAAAACATGTTTTAAAACACTTTCAAAATGTTTTAAATTCGTTTCTATTTTTATTCAAATTTTTAAAACGGTGTTTTTTATTCAAATGTTTTAAAACGTTTTAAAACACCGTGTTTTAAACCAATTTGTTTTAAAACAATCATCCGTGTACACGACTCTCAAAAAGTTGTATTTATTTTTTGGGTGTTCCTTATTTGGAAAAATCCCCCAAAAAATAGTTCTCCTTGGTGTATTGATAAACCCGAATTTTTTTTTAAATTTTTTACTCAACGGGACAGCGTGGTGACTTGAGCTTAAAAACCCAAAAATTGCCATAACAAAAAAAAAAAAAAAAAATCGATCAACCTTTTTTTTTTTTTTTTTTTTCCGAAAAAATATAAAGCTAGAGACAAAATACGAGTGAAACTGAAGACTTGGTACGTTTTGTCACTTCACCACTTTTTTTTGTCATATTTTTGGTTTTAGCTCAAATTCCGGACCTTATATAACAAAGTAGACTTCAGATTCGTGATCTACGGAAAATTTCCGATAAAAAAACCATTGCTTCGCAAAAAAAGAAAAAAATGGGTCAACTCAATTTTTTCGTCTCATCTCGAAATTTTCGAAACTTTAAGCACAAGTCGCCGCACTTTCCCGTTGAATAAGAAATTTAAGGAAAAATTCGGGTTTAGCAGTAAACCAAGGAGAAACACTTTTGGGGGTAAACCATTTGAAATTCAAAAATTGCCAAAATAAGGGACAGCTAATATATACTGCTTTTCTTAAATTTTGATACATACAAAATTAATAAAAAAGTTTTTTGCTTTTGTTATAAAATTTTTTTAAACTTTATTTCACTTTCTGCAAGTTTTAACCGGGAACCGAAAACCAAATTTCGATTTTGTTTGATTTTGGTTGAAACGTCATTAAAAATTACGTAGTTCGGTTCTGCTTTTGTAATTTTTTAAAATCAGATTCTGGTTTTCAATTGGTTTTTCCGAAAATACAATATATCCATTGGTTTGATTCGGTTCGACTAAAAGTATCCGGCATAAGTGTCGGTTTATAAATTATCCACATTTATCTTGGTTTTACTTTGAAAGGAAGAAAAGAATGAGCTCTTAAACTCATCTCCTAGATTCTTTCTTTAGCCTGCCTGTCTAGACCAGAATTGTAACAACTTTTTTGGACCAGGAGGGGGACAAAAACTGATTATTAAAACCTGGTAAATTTTTGCAAAACACCCCCCCCCCCCCCTTTCCCTCCATACAGTGGCGACTTCAAATTTCTTAACCCATAATTATAAGTGTAATACAACTTTTTTTTTTTAAATGAAGTATTTAAAAAATTGTATAGGGTGCTGTACAAGTAATTAATTAAGGAAAAAATCTACTTTTTGTTTTTCCAAAAGCAAAATATACAAAATAATTTTTTCAGTTGAAAAAAAAAACCAATTGTTAATTCAAAATCGTTCATTTCATTTTTTTTTTTTTTTTTTTTTTTTAGTCTAAAAAAAGCTGGATACTTTCTCCCACCAACTTGGGGGGCAGAAATATTTTCATGGGTGGACATAGCCGATCCAGGGAGTACAATGTCCTCCCCATCCCCCCATGTTGTTGCACCCCTGGTCTAGACGTTTTTTAGTAAAATTAGTTTGGCCCAAAAATGGATGCATAAAAAAAAAAAAAAAAAAAAAAAAAAAAAAAAAAAAAAAAAAAAAAAAAGAATTAGTCCGCTTCAGATTTTTGCTCCCCGGTCCGGTTTTTTTATATCTGAAATAGCTCCCCAATTTTTTTGTAGATTTAAAAAAAATTTTTTTTGGGGGTGGAAGTGCCGATTTAAGATATTCTAGACAAAAAAAAGTTAGGAAAAATTTGATCTGAAGCCAAAGATTTAAAAATTTTTAAGGCTTTGTTTGAAAAATTTTCAGCTTTGGGCTTTCAGCTATTTTCCCCAAAAGAGCAATTTGCAAAGAAACTTAAAAAAAAAAAAAAAAAAAAAAAAAAAAAAAACTAAAATCAAAAGAGGTTTTTCTGCCTAGAGCTCATCCTTTTGTTTTAGAATCTATGCATCTTCTCGTTTATTTTCAAACATAAAAACATTTTCATTTTTTTGCTTTTAAAAATTCACAATTTTGGCTAATATTTTGTATTACTCCCAATTCAAAAAGTACATATGTACTGCATGGTACCCCTAACCCCTAATAATGGACAGGAATACCTTTCAAACAACTGTAATACTTTGAACAGGCAAGTAATATTTTTAAGGCCGCTGAGGTTTGAAATAATTTATGATAACTTACCAAGTGAATAATTTTCCTTTTTAATGAAGTTTTCCAAATCAAGATCGGCTTGGATTTCTTTAGTTTCCACTAAAATAAAAAGTATAAATTAAATTTTTTTTTAAAACGTTTTCACATTCATCATTTACAGGAGAAAGAAAAAAAATCGTACCGGGAAAAAAATTAGAAAATAAATCCATTGAGCTAAATTTCTTTTCGTCATCTTCACTTCCGGTATTACTTTGCATTTCATAAAAAGAGTGTGAAAAATTAAAATATAAAGATAATGTAAAAACTATGAATATAAGAAATAATAACCTTTACTTGGACGATCCCTTTTATTTACTAACAGCGATTGGATTTGGATTCCAGACCCAGGTATAATGTATCGCATTGCGATAAGGGTACAAGTGCAGAAATACATATTTACTTTAAAGACGCGATATCCTAATGGGGTGGCCGCGGCATTTTTATAGTCGGCTTTTCGAACACTCGTTTGCTTTTTGCGCCATTTATTTCCTCTTTCTAAATGATGGAATTACATTTGGCTTTAGGTTCCTTGTTGCATGACACTTCATTTCCATTATTTCTTATTAGGACATTATAAATATAACATCAAGATATAAAGTTCGCCTTTGAAAAAGACGATTCACCCGTTATTAAAACAGCAAATAGGCCACCTTATTCTAGCTATATCAATAATAGGACCAAATTTTATAATAATTAATTATAATTTAGAATAATCATTACATTACAAAATAAAAAATTTTGGGTTTTAAATATCAAAACCATTTTGTCCTTTTTTCATATGAAAGCCAAAGTATCGTCTTCATTTTGGATTATTTTATTTTACATTTTCGCTCAGCGTAAAAAAGTAAAATGAATTAAAATCAAATCTTGGCGTAGCTACTGGGAAACTCAGAATTAACAGAAACGGGAGCTTTTATTAAATAACATTTAGGCCTAAAGCAAATTTTCCCAGCTGGTTTCAAGTTTCAATTTTTTTTTTTTTTTTAAATTTTTCAAATGAAATGTAAACGAATTTTTTAAACTACTTCGGTTTTCCGCAATGAATTTGTAAATGAATAATTAGGCCATGTTTAGTCGCGTATTTGTTTCCGCATTCATTACATTTGTAAGGATTTTCAACGGAATGAGCCCTTTTTAAATGAAGAATTAATTGCGATTTAACATAGAAGCTACTTCCGCACTCTAGACACGCGTAACTCTTTTTTCCCGAATGAATTCGTAAATGTCTTTTTAAATTTGAATTATTACTGTAAATTTTACCGCATTCGAGGCACTTGTAAATATTTTCAGGAAAATGAATTTTTAAATGGCTTTTTAAATATTCTTTAGAAATAAATTTTGCTCCGCATTCGTTGCACCGATAATTTTTTTCTGCGGAATGATATTGTATATGTCTTCTTAAATTAGAATAACTGCCAAAGGTTTTTTCGCACTCGTTGCACTTGTAAGTTTTTCCGTTATTTTCCTTAAAATGAATTTTTAAATGCTCTTTTAATGTTGTCTTCGATGAAAACATTTTCTTGCATTCGTTGCATCTAAAGGGCTTTTGCCCAGAATGAGAACTCAAATGATCAGTTAGCATATAGTTGTACATGAAACATTTTCCGCATTCATTGCATTTGTGAGGTTTTTCTCCTGAATGGACTCGCAAATGATAAAATAAACCGGAATTTGATGTATACGCTTTCCCGCACTCGTCGCATTTGTAAATGCCTTTCCTTTCGATAACTTTGAGTCGGGGAGTATTTTGTTTAAAATGAACTCTCATATGCTTTTTTAAAAGCAGCTTCAAACGAAATGATTTTTTACATTCGTTACATTTGAAAGGTTTTTCACCAAAATGAACTCTTAGATGTTCGTTTAACGTCCATTTCCTAGTATAGCGTTTCTCGCATTGATCGCATTTGAATGACTTTTCTCCCGAATGACTTTGTAAATGCCTAATTAAAAAAACTTTCCTGGTGAATTTCTGACCGCAATCATTGCATTTAAAAGGTTTTTCCCCGGAATGAACCATTTGGTGGTATCTCAAACCTGTCGGAGTTAAATAGCTTTTCTCGCATTGGCCGCAACTGTAAAGGTTTCCTTCTAAATGAACTTTTAAATGTGTGTAAAATTCTGTTCTTTGAGAGAATGCTTTCCCACATACGTCGCATTTAAATAGGTTTTTTCGGCAACAAACTGTCGAATCATGTCGACTTAACTCTTTTTTCTCAGCGAACGTTTCTTCACATTTTCTACATTTATACCTTTTCTGCGTTGACTGAATCCTTGGAAATGGCGATCCTTTAACTTGTTTCGTATTACTATGAACAAATGTCCCTGGCTTATATTTTTTCTTGACAATTTTCCGGAACATGCATTTCAAAATTTTGGTTGTACTCTCATTCGAACGGTCGTCCGTCACACTTATCTTTTCCATGTTGTTGCTGCTTAATGGAAGTTTATCCTTTTCACCAGTAGATATTTGTGTTAAATCCAAGCGAATCAAACTCACGAAGCATGGTCGGATGGAATAATGAGAATAATCCGGCGTTTTTTTGACTGTTTTAGAAGGTGATCTTTTAGGGAAGTCGAGACTGCTGTCGAAGTCTGAAAAGAATAAAAATACCAAAAAATTACATGGATTTTCTTAGAGATTGTCATTGTGTATATTGTATATACAAGACTCTCCAAAAGTCTTATGTAGACTAGGGTGTCCCATATTTTTGCAAACGAATTCCAAATTTCGTACCTCTAAAAGTGGTACTCCTTTTTTTTTTCTGTACTGATAAAACCGATTTTTTTTTTAATTTTTTACTTAGCCCGAAACATCGGGATTTGAGCTTAAACGTCCGAAATTGCCATACGGGAAAAAAAGTCGACAGTTTTTTTAATGCGAAAAAAGATGGTTTTTTATCGGAAATTTTCCGTAAATCACGAAACTGAAGTCTGCTTTTTTATGTCTGGCTCAGTTTTTGAGCAAGAGACAAAAATGTGAGGGAAACTGAAAAATTGATGTTTTGTCACTTAACTGCGTATTTTTGCTATACTTTGGCTTTTAGCTCAAAAAACCGGGCGTCAGAGTCATGAACTACGGAAAATTTCTCGTCAGAAACTAAGAAATCTTGCAAAATTAGGGTTGTATTGGTTTGATTCGATTCGATGAAATAAATATGGTCAAAGATTTGGTTTCGTTTGGTTTTGTGTTATTATCCTTAAAAATTTTTAAAAAGCAATTGACTATACTAATTCGGTTGGGTTTGGTTGTCGGTCCCCGATTATAAATTATAAACCAGTATTCATAATTACTATAAATAACTCGAAGGGAACCTTTTGACTGATTTTTGTTTATTAGACCGCAAAAAAAAATTCATTTCAATTAAAAATATACCGAAGTGTTATATATATGGTTCATAATAAATGTACAATAGGGCCTATATTTACCTATCTTTAGTTTATTAGAGATAGCGTTTCACCGTGCTAATTCAGTTTTTTTTTTTACTTACAGGTAAGTTATCGAAAGTGAAAGTATCTGTTCGCTGTACATTTGCCATACACTTTTGGGTGAGTTCAAGTTCAACTATTTATTTTTGCAAGGACTTGATCCAGTCTGTGTAAGTTTTTAATCGACCGGTTAGAATATAGTGGCTCAGAATTTTTCTAATTCTGGACTGATGTTTTTCGCTTCGGGCTGTCGCAGTTTATGTAAAAATATTGGGCATGCTAAAAATCTCGAAATTCGAATGAGCCACATAATCCGAGCATAATTGTTTCCTCGGCGTTGACTTTCATCCAAGTATTTTAAGAAAAAAGATACGTGTTCTCAGTTAATTATTTTTTTAAATAGCTCATCATGCTCAGATTTTTGTTACCCGGACCGATTCTTTACTATCTAAATTAACTCGTAATTTTTTTTTTTTTTTTTATATACTGTATATAAAAAATGTTTAAAAAAATCGAAAGGGGTTACCCTGCCTAGAGCTCACCAAAAGAAACCACTTTTGTTTTCGAATCTATGTTCCATCTCTTGTTTCCTTCAAAGGAAACATTTTCTTAATTTTTTGTTTTTAAAAATTTACATTTTTTGGCTAAAATTTCGTTTTGTTCCTATTTCGAAAAGTATTTATAATTACTGCATGGTACTCCTGTAATAGTCCACAAGAATACCTTTGAAGTCTCTAATATTTTAAACAGCAAATTATTTTTAAAGCAGCTGAGGTTCGAAATGATTTATAAGAACTTACCAAGTGAATAATTTTCCTTTTTAATGATGTTTTTCAAATCAAGATCGGGTTGGCTTTCTTTAGTTTCCACTAAAAAAGAAATTTCACCATCCATCATTTGCAGGAGAAAAAAAAAATCGTACCAGGAAACGAATTAGAGAGTAAATCCATTGAGCTGAATTCCTTTTCGTTATATTCACAACTGATATTATTTTGCATTTCATAAAATGTAAGAAATTTAAACGTAAATAATGTGAAAACGATTATCAAAAGTAATAACGTTTATCTGGACGATGCCGTTTATTTACTGACAGCATCTGCATTGAAAACATAGACACAGGTAAATATGTATCGCATTGCGATAAGGGCACAAGTGCAGATATTTACCTAAAGGACGCGATATCCTAATGGGTGGGCGCATTTTGTCGAGATTTTTCCCGTCTGCTTTTTGAACAGTGGTTTGCTTTTGGCGCCATCTATTTCCTATTTCTAAATGTTGCAATTACATTTGGCTTTTGGTTTCTTGTTGCATGATACTTGTAAATAAAAATATAAGATGATTCGCCTTTAAAGAAGATGATTCACCCATTATTCTACTAATTTTTTTTTTCTGCTTTTTTGTATATTGATCATTTTATGCAATCATTACGGAAAATGTACCTCTCTTCAACTTTACTCCGAATATGTTTATACTCTGCTATTTACTTTTTTCCACCCGTATACACCGTATCCATGCTCCTGTAATTAGTTTCAGGTGCACCATAGTTGAGGATTTGGAAAACAGCAAACAGGCCACCTTATTCTAGCTATATCAATAATAGGACCAAATTTTATAATAATTAATTATAATTAAGAATTATCATTGCATTACAAATTAAAAAATTCAGGATTTTAAATATCAAAACCATTTTGTCGCTCTTTCATATGAAAACAAATTATCGCCTCAGTTTTGAATTTTTTTATATTAAATTTTCGCTCAGCGTAAAAAAGTAAAATAAACTTAAATGAAATCTTGGCGTAGCAACTGGGAAACTCAGAATTAACAGAAACGGGAGCTTTTATTTAGGCCTAAAGCAAGTTTTCCCGGCGGGTTTCAAGTTTCTAAATATACATATTATTCTCCCGAATGAAAGTTAGAATTTTTTAAACTACTTCGCTTTTCCGAAATGAGTTTGTAAATGCACAATTACGCCACGTTTAGTCGCGTATTTGTTTCCGCATTCATTACATTTGTAAGCATTTTCAACGGAATGAGCTCTTTTTAAGTGGAGAATGAAATCGAATTTAGCATAAAAACTACTTCCGCACTCCAGGCACGCGAAATCCTTTTCTCCCGAATGAATTTTTAAATGTTGTTTTAGATTTTCTTTAGAAACAAATTTTGCTCCGCATTCGTTGCACAGATAATTTTTTTCTCCGGAATGACTTCGTATATGTCTTTTTAAATTATTATTACTGCTCAAAGTTTTCCCGCACTCGTTGCACTTGTAAATTATTTTTTCCGCATTTTCTTTAAAATGAATACGATTTAAATGCAGTTTTAAATTTGTCTTCGAAAAATATTCTTTCTTGCATTCGTTGCATCTGAAGGGCTCTCTCCCAGAATGGACTTGCGAATGACTAACTAAACCAGTCCTTGATGAATACTCTTTTCCGCATTCATTGCACCGATAAGTGTTTTTTGCAGAATGATTTTGTATATGTATTTTTAAGTTAGATTTAGTGCTTAAGGTTTTTCCGCACTCGTTGCACTTGAAAGTTTTTTCGGCGCTTTCCTTAACATGAATATTTAAATGCCGTTTTAAACTTGACTTCAAAGTGAAAGTTTTCTGGCATTCGTTGCATCTAAAGGGCTTTTTCCCGGAATGGACTTGCGAATGATGAACTAAACCAGTCTTTGATGAATACTCTTTTCCCCGTTCCTTGCACCGATAAGTTTTTTTTGCACAATGATTTTGTATATGTGTTTTTAAGTTAAATTTAGTGCTTAAGGTTTTTCTGCACTCGTTGCATTTGTAAATGGCTTTTCCTTCGATAACTGTGTCTCGGGGAGTATTTTCTTTAAAATGAACTCTCATATGATTTTTTAAAAGCAGCTTCAAACGAAATGATTTTTTACATTCGTTACATTTGAAAGGTTTTTCACCAGAATGAACTCTTAGATGTTTATTTAAGGTGTCTTTCCTAGTATAGCGTTTCTCGCATTTATCGCATTTGAATGGTTTTTCTCCCGAATGACTTTGTAAATGCCTAATAAAATAATCTTTAGCGGTGAATTCCTGACCGCATTCATTGCATTTGTAATTTTTTTCTCCTGAATGAACCAGGAAGTCGTTTTTTAAACACGATAATGTTGCAAACTGTTTTTTACATTTGTCGTAATTGTCTCCTTTACGAGTGGCTAAATGGCGCTTTAAATTGCCTTTTGATTTAAACGTTGTTTCGCAATGGTTACACTTGTAAGGTTTTTCTTCTGAATGGACTTTTAAATGTCTTTTTAAAGTTGATTTCCAGAGAAATGTGTTCCTACATTCGTTGCATTTAAAAGGCTTATTTTTCCCGGAATGAGCGATTGAGTGGTATATTAAACCTGAGGAACTTGAATAACGTTTCTTGCATATGTCGCAACTATAAGGCTTTTTTTCTGAGTGAACTTTTGAATGTCTATATAAATAACTTTTGTGTGGGAATGCTATTCCGCATGCGTCACATTTATATACATTCTTTGGGAAACAAACTGTCGAAACATGTCGAATTAATTCTGCTTCATCGGCGAACTTTTCTTCACATTTTTCACATTTATACATTTTCTGCGTCGACTGAGTCCTTGAAAACGGCGATCCTTGAACCGGTTTTGTATTATTACGAACTAAAGCCCCTGATTTATATTTTTTATTGACAATTTTCCTGAACATGCATTTCACAGGTTTTGTTGTACTCCCATTCGAACGGTCGTCAGTCACACATATCATTTCCATGTTGTTACTGCTTAATGGAAATCGATCTTTTCCACCGGTAGATATTTCCGTTAAATCCAAGCGAGGTAAACTCACGAAGCAAGGTCGGATGGAAAAATGAGAATAATCCTGCTCTTTTTTTACTGTTTTTGAAGATAGTCGCTTAGGGCAGTCGAGACTGCTTTCGCTGTCTGAAAAAAAAAAATAAAAATAAAAAATTACTTACATGACTCTCAAATGTATTATAGCTCATTTTGACCCCTTGTAACATCCCACTTTGGTTTTTTCAAAATTAGAGTTGTATTATATTGGTAAGCTTGATTTGATCCTATTAAATAAATACCGGCAAAAAATTTGGTTTAGTTTGGTTTTTCGTGTTCGGTTATATCTTATATAAATCCATATTTATAATTACTATAAATGACACAAAAAGAAACATTTGACTGATTTCGGTCAATTTGGCCGCCAAAAAAAAAATTCATTTCAAATTTAAAAATATACGAACTTTGTATATATATTAACAATAAATATACAATATATTTTCCTGCCCTTAATTTTTTAGAGGTATCGTTTGATCGTGCTAATTTAATTTATTTTTTCTTACAGGTAAGTTATTGAAAGTGAAAGTATCTATTCACTGCACATACATTTGTCATAGACCTTTGGGTGAGTTCAAGTTCAAGTATTTATTTTTGGAAGGGCCTGATCTGATGATTAGTCTTCGTGTAAGTTTTTAATCGATCGGTTAAAACACATAGAGACTTAGAATTTGCTTTAAAAATGAACCATACTTTGAGGATTGCATGAGAACAATAGAATCAGCCTTCTATGTGTAACTATATGTGTAAGTCATTTAGAAAAGGTACCATCGGGGAGATGGCGTTTGGAATGTTTTGTTTGTAAACAAACATTGTTTTGTTATGCATTCCAATTTCACAGCATTTTAAGCGCCATCTCCCCGATGGTACCTTTTCTAAATGACGTACACATATGTTTAATGGGAATACCTTTGAAACATTGGTATTTAATAATATTTTAAACAGGGAATTCTTTTTAATTTAGAAAAGGTACCATCTCCCCGATGGTACCTTTTCTAAATGACGTACACATATGTTTAATGGGAATACCTTTGAAACATTGGTATTTAATAATATTTTAAACAGGGAATTCTTTTTAAAGCAGCTGAGGTTTGAAATTATTTATAGGAACTTACCATGTGAATAATTTTCCTTTTTAATGATGTTTTTCAAATCAAGATCGGGTTGGCTTTCTTCAGTTTCCACTAAAAGAAAAAATAAAAACAAAAATTTTAACATCGTCCATTTACAGGAGAGAATAAAAATCGTACCGGGCAACAAATTAGAGAATAAATCCATTGAGCTGAATTTCTTTTCGTCATAGTTACTTCCGGTATTACTTTGCATTTCATAAAAGAGTGTTAAAAATTAAAATATAAAAAATAAAATAATGTAGAAACGATGAACAAAAATAATGACCTTTACCTGGACGATGCCATTTATTGACTAACAGCATCTTTTTGCATTGCAAACATAGACACAGGTAAACATGTATCGTATTGCGATAAGGGCACAAGTGCAGAAATAGATATTTACCTTAAGGACTCGATATCCTAATGGGGGGTGGGAGCATTTTGTCGACATTTTTCCCGTCGGCTTTTCGAACACTCATTTACTTTTTGCGCCATCTATTTACTATTTCTAAATGTTGCAATTACATTTGGCTTTTGGTTCCTCTTGCTGCATGATACTTCCTTTACATTATTTCTTGTGAGGGCATTCTAAATATAGGATTAAGATAGGATTCGCCTTTGAAAAAGATGATTCACCCATTATTCTACTAATTTTTTTTCTTCTGTTTCTTTGTAAATGTATCATTTTATGCGCTATATTAATGTGTGTCCGTAGAAACATTTGCAAAAATGTTTTATAATATTTTTTTGGAGAATTTTTGAAATGAAATGTAAACGAATTTTTTAAACTACTTCTTTGTTCTTAAATGATCTTGTAAATGAGCAATTACGCCATGTTTAGTCGCGTATCTGTTTCCGCATTCGTTACATTTGAAGGATTTTCAACCGAATGGACCCTTTTTGAATGGCGAGTTAAATCGTATTTATCATAAAAGCTACTTCCACACTTGAGGCATGAGAAAGGTTTTTCGTCTGAATGCACTCGTAAATGTCTTTGTAAAGTTGCTTTATTATGGTGAGTTCTACCGCATTCGGGGCACTTGTAAATATTTTCAGGAAAATGAATTTTTAAATGTATCTTTAAATATTCTTTAGAAACAAATTTTTCTCCGCATTCGTTGCATCTAAAGGGCGTTTGCCGTGAATGAACAGTCAAATGCCTAGTTAGCATTGAGCTGCCAGTGAAACATTTTCCGCATACATTGCATTTGTAAGGTTTTTCTCCTGAATGGACTCGCAAATGATAAGCTAAACCGGAACTTGATAAATACTCTTTCCCGCATTCCTTGCACCGATAACCAATTGCTCCCGAATGAATTTGGAAATGACTCGTTAAAAGTTCTTTCGTGCTAAACATTTTTCCGCACACGTTGCATTTGTAAATGACTTTCCCCTCGATAACTTTGACTCGGGGAGTATTTCCATTATAATGGACTCTCGTAATATGTTTTTTTAAACTATCCTTTAAACGAAATGACTGTTTACATTCGCTACACTGAAAGAGCTTTTGGCCACAATGAGCCCTTAAATGTTCCTTTAAGGTCGCTCTCCCAGTAAAGCTTTTCCCGCATTTATCGCATTCGTATGGTTTTTCTCCCAAATGAGCTCGAATATGCGTTAATAAAGCATATTTCCAGGTATATTTCAGGCCGCATTCATTGCATTTGTACTTTTTTTCTCCTGAATGAACCTTTAAGTGGTTTCTTAAACCCGATTTTGTTGCAAAACGTTTTTCACATTTGTTGCAACTGTGAGCCGATTTTGCTTCAACAGTGGCTAAATGCTCAGTTAAAACTCTTTTTGATCTAAACTTTTTCCCGCAATTGTTACACTTGTAAGGTTTTTCTTCTGAATGGACTTGTAAATGGCTTTTCAAAGATGATTTTACGGTAAATCTTTTGCTACATTTTTTGCATTTAAAAGGCTTTTTCCCGGCATGAACCATTGTGTGGTATCTCAAAGCTGATGGATTTGAATAACTTTTCTCGCATTTGTCGCAACTGTAAGGATTTTTTTCTAAATGAACTTTTAAATGGGCATGTAAGCTTCTTTTGTGTAAGAATGCTTTTCCGCATACGTCACATTTAAATAAAATCTTTTGGCAAAAAACTGTCGAAATGTGTCGCCTTAATTCTGCTTCATCGGCGAACGATTCTTCACATTTTCCACATTTATACAGTTTCTGCGTCGACCGAATCCTTGAGAACTGCGATCCTTTAACCTGTTTGGTATTAGTATGAACGAAGGTCCCTGATTTATATTTCTTCTTGACTATTTTCCGGAACATGCATTTTACAAGTTTGGTTGTAGTGTCATTCGAACGGTCGTCAGTCACTCCTATCTTTTCCATGTTGTTGCTGCTTAATGGAAATTTATCTTTTCCACCGGTAGATATTTTTGTTAAATCCAAGCGAGTTAAACTCACGAAGCATGGTCGGATGGAAAAATGAGGGTAATCCGTCGTTTTTTTTACTCTTTTTGAAGATGATTGCTCTGGGCAGTCGAGACTGTTTTCGATGTCTGAAAAGAGTAAAAATAGCAAAAAATTACATGGGTTTTTTTAGGCATTGTCATGATGTATACTCTGTATATATAGACGACTCTCAAGTCGGCCCTCCTTAGCGTAATAGTGCTAAGCCCATTTATTTTTGAAATGGAAGTTAATTTGTTTTATTTACACTAGGATGTCCTTTATTTTGGTAAGTTCCGAATTTCAAATTTCGCACCTAAAAAAAATGGTTCTCCTTGGTGTAAGGCCTCGATTCAACAATTTTTTGCTTTTGACTTTTAGCTATTTTTGCCTAAAAAAACTTTAAAATTGAAAAAAAATTGAATTCGGATTGAATTCACTACCTAGAACTCACCAAAAGAAACCACTTCTATTCGATTTTTCTTAATGTTACTCTTTTTATATGATTCAGTTTAAATTTCTTGCATTGAAGGAACCGTCATTGAATTAGAATTAATATTAATAAAGCATCAGGTACTACCGACCGGTTTCGTTTTTTATTTAAAACATTATCAAGGCTAAAAACAAAGGTAACAACATGATTAAAATATAGAAAAGCAATTTATAAGATAAATAAATGAATCCTTAAATGAATCCTTAAATGACATTTAAAAATTATACCATATGTGACGCTTAAGGACGTTGACACGAACATTGACTAGACTAATGAATATTCATTACATCGAATATTATTTATATCATATTATATTATATCATTTTTAAGGCATCTGAAGTTTGAAATAATTTATAAGAACTTACCAATTGAATAATTTTCCTTTTTCATGATGTTTTTCGAATCAAGATGGGGTTGACTTTCTTTAGTTTCCACTAAAATAAAAAAAAAAGATTAATAAATAAAAAAAGAAGTAAATTTTAAAAAAACGTTTTAACATCCATTGTCTACAGGAGAGAAAAAAAATCTTACCGAGAAACAAATCAGACAGTAAATCCATTGAGCTAAATTTTTTTTCGTTATATTCACTACCGGTATCACTTTGCATTTCATAAAGAGTGTAAAAGATTAAAATATAAAAAAATAATGTGAGATCGATAAACAAAAATAATAAACGTTTACCCGAACGATGTTATTTATTTACTAACAGAATCTGCATTACAAATGTAGACCCAGGTAGATACTGTCGCATTGCGACAAGGGCACAAGTGCTACAATAGATATTATATTATCGAAAGGACCTGATATTGGAGATACCGGTATTATAGGAATTGTGGGCAACATTTTTCCAGTCGGTTTTTCGACCACTCGTTTGCTTTTTGCGCAATCTGCTTCCTATTTGGTGCAAACACATTTGACTTTTGGTTCCTTGTTGCATCATACTTCTTTTATATTCTTTCTTGTGAGGACGTTCTAAATGTACGATCAAGATAGGATTCGCCTTTGAAAAAGGATGATTCATCCATTATTATACTAATTCTTTTTGAACTTAATACGATTTTGGCTTTTCTTTGAGATACATTAAGTTGACTTTGTTTTTTTCGTTCAGTACTTTTCCCAAATAGGATATCATTTGTTTAAGTTGATAAGTGCCCGGGAATAGAAGTTTCAAGGCGTATAAATCTCGGCAATAAACTCATGCCTGTATTTACCAAAACATCTCTTCGTCCTCCCCAAAAAACACTTGTATTTGCTCCTGTTTCTTTCAGCATTTGGACATGTCATTCTCAGAGTATACCGCCCCCCCCCCCCAAAGCAGCTCTTAACTGATGACTTAAAATGGCTATAAGATTTTCATGACGAAAATTTGCAGCTTTGGTCCCAATTTCGCTCTTTAAAAAAATCTTTGTTAAATCAAAGAGACAGGTTCATCGAAGTCAGCAATGAAAAGCTGAAATTATAAAAGCGATACCAGGATTTTGAACTTGAAAGAAAATCAACTTTCAAAATTTGAGCTTTTGACACAAAATGTTTTTTGCGTTATCAACTTTGTATTGCTAACGTCCCGGGTAGAAAAGCTCAAATTTTTAAGTAGTGTTTAGACACGCCGTATTTGCGGATTTGGAAGACAGCCATTTTCTTATATGAAAACAAAGAATTGTCTCCATTTCGGATTTTTTAATTTTAAATTTTCGCTTAACGTAAAAAAGTAAAATAAATAAAAATCAAATCTTGGCGTAGCACCTGGGAAATTCGGGATAAACAAAACTGGGAGATTTTTTTGAAATAACATTTCCAGCGAATTTCTGCTGTGGGTTGTAAGTTTCTAAATATTTTATTGAGAATTTTTCAAATGAAATGTAAACGTTTTTTGTTTTTTTTAAAGTAAAATTTAGGAGAAGTTTTCGTAAAATTTTACAAGAAATTTGAAGTTAAAATTTTACTTTAAAATTAGACTACACGAAGGAAAGCAAGGACTTAAAATTGCTTATAAATTTTTAAGAGATTTAACTTTTACAAAAAACTTTAAAGTTGCCAAAGGAAAGACTTAAAAATTTATTGAAATTTTATGTAACTATTTTTTTAATTTTCGCCGTTTTTTAACATTATTATTATTATTTTTTTTTTAAATCTTAAAATTAGACTCCATGAAAAAAACAAGAACTTATAAATTTTAAATAAAATGTTCATTATATTTTTAGTCAATTAATACTAATGAATCTTGAATCAATAAAGGGCCAAAAGACTTGAAATTTTGCGCCAAAAGACTAATAGATTAATCACTTTACAAATTAAAAAATTCGAGCTTTTAAATGTCAAAACTCATTTTGTTATTTTCTCATGGAAAAAAGTATTGTCTTTATTTTAAAATTTTTTAATTGTTAATTTTCGCTTAGCGTGAAAATAAGTTAAAACCAAATCTTGGCGTAGCACCTGAAAAACTCGGAATAAACACAACCGGAAGCTTCATTTTCAATAACATTTTTCCGCTAGGTTTTAAGTTTCTAAACATTTTTCTGAGAATTTTTCAAATGAAATGTAATCGAATTTTTTTAAACTACTTGATTTTTCGGGAATGAATTTGTAAGTGAACCCTTAATCCATGTTCAGTCACGTATCTCTTTCCGCATTTATTACATTTGTGAGGATTTTCAACTGAGTGAGCCCTTTTTAAATGGGTAATTAAATTGAATTTGGTATAAAAGCTACTTTCACACTCCTGGCACGCGAAACTCTTTTCCCCCGAATGGATTCGTAAATGTATTTTTAAATATGCTTTGTTACTGTAAGTTTTACCGCATTCGGGGCACTTGTAAATATTTTCAGGAAAATGAGTTTGTAAATGTTTCCTTAAATAGTCTTTGCAAATAAATTTTGTACCGCATTCGTTGCACCGATAATTTTTTTCTGCGACATGAGTGAGTCTATGTCTTCTTAAATTAGAATCATGGCCATAGATTTTTCCGCACTCGTTGCACTTGTAAATTTTTTCGTCACTTTCCTTAAAATGAATATTTAAATGCCGTTTTAAATGGTCCTTCAAAAAAAATTCTTTCTTGCATTCGTTGCATCTGAAGAGCTTTTTCCCTGAATGGACTTGCGAATGATACATTAAACCGGGAATTGACAAATACTCTTTCCCGCATTCCTTGCATCGATAAATTTTTTTTGCAAAATGATTTTGTATGTGTGTGTACAAACCAGATTTAGTCCTCATTGTTTTTCCGCACTCGTTGCACTTGTAAATGTTTTCGGCACTTTCCTTAAAATGAATATTTAAATGGGTTTTTAAAATTTTCTCGGTAGAGAAAGTTTTCTTGCATTCGTTGCATTTAAAGGGCTTTTTTCCAGAATGAACAATCAAATGCGCAGTTAGCGTTGAGTTGGAAGAGAAACATTTTCCGCATTCATTGCATTTGTAAGGTTTTTCTCCTGAATGGACTATCGAATGATAAAGTAAACCGGACTTTGATGAATACTCTTTCCCACATTCCTTGCACCAATAACGGTTTCTTCCCGAATGAATTGGTAAATGACTCGTAAAAAGTTCTTTTGTGATAAACATTTCTCCGCAATCGTCGCATTTGTAAATGACTTTTCCCTCGATAACTAGTCGTTTGGCCCGTGGAGCATTTTCTTTAAAATGAACTCTCATAATATGCTCTTTTAAAATATACTTCAAACGAAATGATTTTTTACATTCGTTACACTTAAAAGGTTTTTCACCAAAATGAACTCTCAGATGTTCATTTAAAGTCTCTTTCCTAGTATAGCTTTTCTCGCATTTATCGCATTCGTATGGTTTTTCTCTCGAATGACTTCGTAAATGACTCATGAGAGCAGATTTCCAGGGGAATTTCCGGCCGCATTCATTGCATTTGTTATTTTTTTCTCCTGAATGAACCTTTAAGTGATTTTTCAAACCCGATAATGTTGAAAAACGTTTTTCACATTTGTCGCAAATATGAGCCATATTTCCTTTATGAGTGACTAAATGGGAGGATAAACCTAGCCCTGGAGTCCCTAGCTTATATTTTTTCTTGACAATTTTCCGGAACATGCATTTCACAGGTTTTGTTGTGCTCTCATTCGAACGGTCGTCAGTCGCACCTCTCCTTTCCTCCAGTATCGAAGAGTTTTCCATTGGGTTGCTGCTTAACGGAAATTTATTCTTTCCACCGTTAGATATTTTCATTAAATCCAAGGGAGGCAAACTCACGGAGCATGGTCGGATGGAAAAATGAGAGTAATCCGGCGTCTTTTTTTTTACTGGTTTTGAAGATGGTCGCTCAGGGCAGTCGAGATTGCTTTCGTTTTCTGGAAAAAATAAAAATACATTCAAAAATACAAACTGGTATATGTATTTAAAAATAAATACACAATAGGGTGCCCGTTAAATACCTTGTTGACGAATTTTTTTCGGCCCACCCCCCCAAATCGATTCCAAATAATTCAAAAAGTCTAAATCTAAATTTTTTTTTTTTTTATGGATTTCGGAATCATTGGAAAGTTCTTATTTTAGAATATTTTTAATTCTTTTCACCAACGTTTCGTTATTTATATTAATAACTTCATTAGGGTTAAAAGCAATTGATGAAATGCATCAGTACAAGAAAAAAAATTGAAGAGAAAAAACACAGTCATTGACCTTGGATTAGCAACATACCTCGAGATTAAACAAGCTTATAATAATTAAAATTATTTTAACACATGTTCTGAAACGGCAGTCAATTAAGTTATTATCTAAATTAAAAGCGATTAATTTAATTGTAAAGTCAATAAATAATTACAAATAAAACAATTAAAAAACAAACGGCCATTTTCGAGTAATTTCTTATCACGTGATAAGGTAGTGTGATCAAAAGGTATGAAAGGAAAGAGCGCGAAACATCTTTCTATTTTTTGATGACATTCTTATAAATATTTTTGAAGGTTTTAAAGTCACTTTAAGACATTAGGATAATTTTTGGCATTTAATTATTTGGGGGAACAAAGATTGTAAATTTTGAACAGTAAGTGATTGAATAAGGCTACTTTTTGCAATAGTGCACGAGAATACTTTGAATCATTTGCAATATTTTAAACTCGAAATTTCTTTTTCAAGTAGCTCAGGTTCGACATTATTTATAAGAACTTACCGATTAAATAATTTTCCTTTTTAATGATGTTCTTCGAATCAAGATCGGGTTGGCTTTCTTCAGTTTCCACTAAAATAAAAAATAAAATTTTAAAAAAAGCGTTTCAACATTCATGAGAGAGAAAAAAAAATCGTACCGGGAAACAAATTAGAAAATAAATCCATTAAACTAAATTTCTTTTCATTATATTCACTACCGGTATTACTTTGCATTTCATAAGAATAGTGTAAAAAATGAAAATATAAATAATGTGAAAACTATCGGGGGAAAAAAAAAAAAATATTAACCCTTACTTGGACGATGCCAGTGGTTTACTAACAGCTTCTGCATTTCTATTATAGACCCAGGTAAACATGTATCGCATTGCGATAAGGGCACAAGTGTAGAAATAGGTATTTTCATCACTCAGTGCAGAAAACTTACTTTTCCCAACTCATGATGAAAAATAGGATTTTAACTGACTAACTTTTGCGGTCAAAGTACGTCTTTTCCCCACGTAAAATTTCGTCCCGTTGAGATATTATGAGTATATTTAAACGGCTGTTCAGTTTGAGATAAAGATGTTCTTTGCCTATAAGGTTGACATAGGCGAAACACGAATTCTAACGAAAGTTTCTGTGAAAAAAAAAAAAGAAATCTGCTACTACGATCTGCAAAACGAATCGTAACTTCAATATGTTCCATAAGCGAAACACGAGATTTGATGCGAAAACGACTATGCGTGCGAGAGTTGTTTTTGTTTTTTTTAAGATTATGTTCACTATGTGCAATATTGATGAAAAAAAAGAACGTTAAATAACTTAAAACTCCAATTTGTTAATTAAAATCGGAAAAAGATTAAAAAGAACAATATAAATTTTTATCTTTAATATTATCCAAACTTTTCATTCTTTAACAACGCACACATGACTTTTTTTTCTGTCAACTCCGCACTTGTGGAGGGGGAAATCTTCACTCCAACTTTATATCAATTCATTTAAGCCTCACCCGCATTAAAACGACACCAAGAACTTTTTTTTTTTTTACACATTTTTCAAAGGTTTTCTGCCGTTTCCCATCCTAAATTTTTCAAAAAATCCCGTGGTTTTCATCACTCGTTGGGAAAAATAGCTACCCCTAAGGGTTAGGCAAACGGAGTTGTTTTCCAAACGGGGTGGGCGTTAGCCACACTCGAGGCTCGCTTCGCTCGCCTCTCGTGTGGCAAAAAGCGCCCACCCCGTTTGGAAAACAACTCCTTTGCCTAACCCTTGGGATAATATCTATTCCCGCACTAGTGCGTTTTAGAAAAACCTTTATTTCGCTGTGCTTTGTGATGAAAAGTAGCTTACAACACAAGAACTGCAAAAAAATTACCCGTCGAGACCTTTTTAAAGCCTCAAACTCAGACTCAAAATCGTCCTCGACGGACAATTTTTTCTTTTGCAGCTCTTGTGTTGTAATATACTATTACTATTCTAGGGAGTCAAATGAATTTCCCCGTCGAATTCATTTTCCTCCCTAGAGTAGTAATATACTATTTCGGCACTAGTGAGTTTTACATATACCTTTATTACGCTGTGCTTTGTGATGAAAAGTAGCTTGCAATACAAGAACTGCAAAAGAATTACCCCTCGCCTTCGGCTCGGGCTTCAAAATCGGCCTCGACGAACAATTTTTTCTTTTGCAGCTCTTGTGTTGTAATATACTGTTTTCTTCCTCCGGTTTGAATCAAACAATTTTCCAGGCTTATTTCACGCGAACATGCACTACCGTATCCCGATGCTTTATGTACCAATCTGCCCTAGTCATAAAAGAAAATTGAGATTTCTTAATAAAGGAAAGGAAAAGGTTCGTCATATAAAGACACTAATGTTATTTCTCTATAGGAAAAGTCTATTTTTTTTTACGACGACGGGGGACTATAAATCAAGAGAAAAATAAAACGTAATCATTTTTAATTTTTTTACGTTTTCTAGATTTTAAACATAATAGTAAATAAAAAAAAATTGTATCCCTGTCTCTGAGCCGGATTTACGACAAGTGACGCTCTAGGCATCCGTTTCACTGGGGGGTCCCGAATAAATTCAGGTTTCCGAGAACCCCCGTTCTCCCCGAAAATCGGAAAAACAATGTTTCTATATTTTATTTATTGACCATGTCGGAAAGTTAACTTGTGGATGGGTAAAGAGTGATTGATTATTTTTCCGCTACTTCTTTTCACCAATGCAGGCCTCAGCGAAAACAAAAGAAAATTGAAAAGTTTCGGCCTGGAAAAATAAAAATAAAAAATTCCGTGGGTTCGAGTTCGAAAGTTTGGAGGCGGAGCTTACATATTTCAATAAAATTCGAGAAAGATATCAAGATCACATGCTTGGGGTTTGGAGAGAAAGATCCCGAAATTCAACTTAGATTCCAAAAAATAATCCGAGTTCAAAAAATATTTTGCGGCAAAATCACAACATTGGTCAAAACGACTAATTCGTCCAACTGGAGACCACCAGTTTTTAAATATTTTCAGGCAGGAAAACGATTTTTTAAATGTTTTCTTAAATAAGCCTTACAAGTAAATTTTTTTTCGCATTCGATGCACCGATTTCTTCTGCGGAATGAATGCTTATATGTCTTTTTAAATTATATTCGCTGCTCAAGGTCTTCCCGCATTCGTTGCACTTGTAATTTTTTCCTTAAAATGAAGAGTTAAATGCCGTTTTAAATGTGCCTTCGCAAAAAATGCTTTCTTGCATTCGTTGCATCTGAAGGGCCTTTCCCCAGAATGGCCTTGCAAATGATAAAGTAAACCGGCCTTTCTTGAATACTCTTTCCCGCATTCCTTGCACCTAAAACAATTTCCTCCCGAATGAATTCGTAAACAATGAGTCGTTAATCCCTTTTCTGTGCTAAAAATTTTTCCGCACTCGTCGCATTTGTAAGTGACTTTTCCCTCGATAACTTGTGGTTTGACTCGAGGAGTATCTTCATTAAAATGAACTCTCATATGGTTTTTTAAAACTTGCTTCGCACAAAATGATCGTTTACATTCGTTGCATCTAAAAGGCTTTTCCCCAGAATGAACACTCAAATGCGTAGTTAGAATTGAGTTGCTAAGGAAACATTTTCCGCAAACATTGCATTTGTAAGGTCTTTCTCCTGAATGGACTCGCAAATGATAAAGTAAACCGGGAACTGATGAATACTCTTTCCCGCACTCCTTGCACTGGTAACGAACTCCTCCCGGATGAATCCGTAAATGACTCGTTGAAAGTTCTTTTGTGCTAAACATTTTTCCGCACTCGTCGCATTTATAAATGACTTTCCCATCAATAGCGTTGACTCTGGGAGTATTTTCATTAAAATGAACTCTCATATGGTGTCTTAAAATACGCTTCGAACGAAATGATTGCTTACATTCGTTACACTTAAAGGGCTTTTCATCAAAATGAACTTCTAGATGTGTTTTTAAGACCCCTTTCCTAGTATAGCTTTTGTCGCACATATCGCATTTATATGGTTTTTCTCCCAAGTGAGTTAGTAAATGGTGAATTAAAATATCTTTCATGATGAATTTCTGGCCGCACTCATTGCATTTGTAATTTTTTTCGCCTGAATGAACAAGCAAGTGGTCTTTTAAACCTAATAATGATGCAAAACTTTTTTCACATTTGTCGCAACTGTGAGACATTTTTCCTTTATGAGTGGCCAAATGGTGGTTTAAATTCCATTTGTGTTTATACTTTCTTCCGCAATCGTTACACTTGTAAGGTTTCTCTTCTGAATGAACTTTTAAATGAACTTTTAAATGTGATTTCCAGAGAAATGTTTTCCTACATTCGTTGCATTTAAAAGGCTTTTTCCCGGGATGAACCGTTGAGTGGTATCTCAAATCTGCCATCTTTGCCCGATTAAAAGGCTTTTCACCAAAATGAGTTCTTATATGGCTAAGTAAAGAATATTTCGTGGCGTATTTCTGGCCGCATTCATTGCATTTGTAATTTTTTTCTCCTGAATGAGTTTGTAAATGGGTAATTAAAATATATTTCGTGGCGAATTTCTGGCCGCATTCATTGCATTTGTAATTTTTTTCTCCTGAATGAACAAGCAAGTGGTATTTTAAACCTAATGATGATGCAAAATGTTTTTCACATATGTGGCAGCTATGAGCAATTTCTCCTTTATGAGTGGCTAAATGGTGCGTTAAACTGTTTTTTGATTTAAACTTTATTCCGCATTCGTTGCATGCCTGGAGTTTACGATCGTCTTCTCCAAAATGAACTCTTAAATGACTTTTTAAATTTGATTTCGAAAAAAATGTTTTCCTACATTCGTTGCATTTAAAGGGCTTTTCCCCGGAATGAACCATTAAGTGGTATCTCAAACCTTGCAAAGTTGAATAACTTTTCTTGCATTTGTCGCAACGGTAAAGGTGCCCTTCTGAATGAGCTTTTAAATGTGCATACAAATTACTTCTTTGCGAGAATGCTTTTCCGCACACATCACATTTAAATAGAGTCTTTCGGCAACAAACCGTCGAAACATGTCGATTTAATTCTCCTTTCTCAGCGAACGTTTCTTCACATTTTCCACATTTATACCTTTTCCGCGTCGACGGAAGCCTTGGAAATGGCGACCCTTTAACTTGTTTCTTATTACTATGTTCAAACGTCCCTGGTTTATATTTTTTCTTGCAAATTTTCCGGAACATGCATTTCACAAGTTTGGTTGTAGTTTCATTCGAATTGTCATCAGTCACACCCGTCTTTTCCTCCAGTAACGGAGAGTTTTCCATGTTGTTGCTGCTTAACGGAATTTTATCTTTTTCACCAGTAGATATTTTTGTTAAATCCAAGCGAGGTAAGCTCACGAAGCATGGTCGGATGGAAAAATGAGAGTAATCCGGCGTTTTTTTGACTGTTTTTGAAGATGGTCCCTCAGGGCAGTTGAGGCTGCTTTCGTTTTCTGAGAAAAATAAAAATAGCAAAAAGTTACGTGGATTTTTTAGAGATGGTTATGGTGTATTTATACACAAGGCTCTCAAATAGTCCTATATACAGTAGGGTGTCCCTTATTTGGTGGAAAACCACAATTTTTTTAAAAAATTTTTTACTCATCCGATATAACGAAAACTGGTTTCAGATCCGTGATCTATGGAAAGTTTTCGATCAGAAACCGAGGAATTTTACAAAATTTAGAGTTGTATCGGTTTCATTCGATTTGTTTTAATAAATACGTGCAAAGATTTGGTTTTGATTATTATCGTAAAACATATGGTTGAACTAATTTGGTTTTGTTTGTTTTCGTTCCCAGATTGTAACTTCTAAATCAATATTAATAATTATTATAAATAGTGCTAAAAGAAATTTTTCACTAATTTTGTCCAAATTATCAAAAAAAAAAAAAAAATGGTTTCGAAATTTTAATATATACCAAATTTGTACATTTATTAAGGTAAGGGTAGGGAAGTGCGACCGGGTTCTAGAAAAAATTGATTTTGACCTTTATTAGTTCTTAATAGGAAGAGAATCAAGCCAAGTTTTTTATTACAATATACTGCTCCATTATTAAGCTTTAATGTGCATTAGCCTCAAATTTGAAAAACGGCGCGATTTAGAGTTCAACCATATTTTTCTGACCGCCGACGTATAATATTTCAAACCTCCATTTTTTGAAAAGTGCGACCGTTCTTATTTTTTTTAGAAAAATGAATTCTCCAAAGCAAAAGTTATTTGTTTATAAAAGATCGATGAATTTTCTTTCAAAAATTGCTGAACACCGTTAAAAACAAATAATCCTTATTTATTAAAACTACAATTAAATAATTATTATTAGTGGCACTCCGAATTGCATATGTAAATAAAAACCAGATGGTTTCCTTTGTCAAAGGAATTAAAGAAGTCGTCTGCTAGTCGCACTTTCCGAAAATATTATTTTTGCCAAAAAAGTGCGACCTATTAAGGTTTATCAAATAGGAAGTCGAGTAAAAAATTCTTGATAGCATAAAAAAATAATGCAAGGTATTGACAATTGAATGGAGCATATTTCATAAAATAATCCAATGTTTACATAAAATTAAATCAAATTGAAAATGAGGCAGTCTAACTTTCCGACGAATATGAATTTTTGCTTTTGTAAAATTATTTTTTTTTATTCAAAAATGGACGACAACAATACATTTCTTTGATCATAATAGGTTCTGAAAGCATTAAAAAGTCGTCCCTTGAAATCTTTTTTTTAAGTATGGGATTTTTATCAGTTTTTATTACAACGGTCGCACTTCCCTACCCTTACCTTAATAATAAATATAGGCTCCGTGCATGTCTAATACAAACGACGCTAGCGCTTCGAGCGGATGATCAGGTAAGCTTTGGAATTATAAACAAAAAAGCGCGGTACTAAAATGTATACAAACAATACGGATAAGAAGCATGTGTGAATCATTTATTATTTTAATTATAATTTCGTATAAAAAATGACGGAGCGTATACAGCAAATTATCTTGTTCGGATTCCAATCCATTAAATTACCAGACGGTTATAAAAAAAAAATCCGCTATTTGAAAAAAAAGGGAAATTATTATATGAATCGCACGCGCATATAATATTAACATTGAATAAAATTGAAAAAAAGACAGTCATTCATTCTTGCTGAGGCTCCCTCCGTCTCCACAGAAAGCAAAAAAAATTCTGTTAGGATGTGATAAGGCATTTGCAAGTCTCAATCTCCTCATATATCTAGAAATTACTAATATTGTTCATTTAATTAATTAAAGTAGAGTAGTCTAGATAAATAAGTCTAGGCTTCTAGACCGGTTTTACCGAAAAATTAGAAAAGAAAAGAAGCTGAAATTAAGCTTGACGTAAATTTTTTTCTGATCATTCTCTCAACGCATTTAATTGTTCTAATTTAATTTTTTTAAAAAAAGGAGCGATTCTAACTTAATGTTGACATGACCTGTTGGATATTTATATTTATATTAATATATATACAAATCAGGACACAGAATCCTGCTCTGTTCAATTTTCGTTTTATTCTTTAGTGAAATTGAAACAAAAATTTTTGAATTATTTTTCAAGAAATCCAATAACTGGAAAAAAAGCGTTTGCATAAATAAGCTATTAATTTTGGACTTTTCTCTTTTTTTTTTTAATTTATTGATGAGAAGGAGCGAAAAAAATAAATTCTAGCGCTCTAAACACAATTACAAATAAAATTAATACCAAGTACTGTCCTTTAGGCATTTCTCTAAGGTTTTTTTTTTTTTTTTTTAACTATAAATTAAATGCAGTGCATTTTGCACTGTTCTTTTTTTTCTTTTTCCCAAGTTCTGTTGGGAAACCGGTATAATTTCACTTCTTTATTATTACCGTAAGTATTGTGGCATCCCATTACGCAGCAGATCAAATTTCCTGTTCTTTTTCTATCCATATTCTTACTAACACATGATATACGGATTTACATCAAATATTAATTTATAAATTAATAAATTTAATCATAAACGCATTGCTTCCTTACGGTTTGTTTATTTTTTTATAATTCCAAAGTTTCCACAAACGACCACTGGTAGCGCTGTAGTCGAGACATGCACGGAGCCTATATAATATATTTTCCTGCACTTAATTTTTTAGATAGGCAAATAATAGTATTTATAAGGCAGCTGAGGTTCGAAATTATTTCTAAGAACTTACCAAACGAATAATTTTCCTTCTTAATAATGTTTTTCAAATCAAGATCGGGTTGGCTTTCTTTAGTTTCCACTAAAATAAATAAAAAAAAAAAATGCGTTTAACATTCCTAATTTCCAGGAGAGGAAAAAAAAAACCGCGTACCAAGAATCAGATTAAAGAGTATATCCATTGACCTAAATTCCTTGGCGTTATATTCGCTACCGGTATTACTTTGCGTTAGTGTAAAAAATTAAAATCAGTAATATGAATAATGTGAAAACACTATGAACAAAAAATAATAACCTTTACTTGGACGATGCCATTTATTTACTAACAACAATTGGATTGGAAATATAGACCCAGGTAGACATGTACCGTATTGCGATAAGGGCACAAGTGCAGAAATAGATATTTACCTTAAGGACGCGATATCCTAATGGGGTAAGAGCATTTTGTCGCAGGGATGATTGTTTTAAAACAAATCGGTTTAAAATACGGTGTTTTAAAACGTTTTAAAACATTTGAATAAAAAATACCGTTTTAAAAATTTGAATAAAAATAGAAACGAATTTAAAACATTTTGAACGTGTTTTAAAACATGTTTTAAAACGTTTTAAAACCAGGCCGAATAAAAGACGTTTTAAAACGTTTTAAAACATGGGAAAATAATATAAAACGTTTTAAACTGTTTTTTATTAAAAAATGTTTTAAACAGCAACCCTGTTTTGTCGACATTTTTCCCGTTGGCTTTTGGAACACTCGTTTGCTTTTTGCGCCATCTGTTTCCTATTTCTAAATTTTGCAATTACATTTGGCTTTTGGTTCCTTGTTGCGTAATACTTATAAATAAAAATATAACATCATTGAATATACATGTGTAACATATATATGTAATGATAAGATAAAGGTTTTATTCGCCTTTGAAAAGGATGATTCACCCATTATTCTACTAATTTTTTTTTCTGCTTCTTTGTACATGGATCATTTTATGCACTCACTACGGAAAATTTACCTCTCTTCAACTTTACTCCGAAAATGTTTATAGTCTGCAATTTACTTTTTTCCACCCGTTTATACCGTGTCCATGCTTCCGTAATAAGGTTCAGGTGCACCATATTTGAGGATTTGGAAAACAGCAAATAAGCCACCTTATTCTAGCTATATCAAAAATAGGACCAAATTTATTTTTAATAATTAATTATAATTAAGAATAATCGTTAAATTACAAATTAAAAAATTCAGGCTTTTAAATATCAAAACTATTTTGTGTTTTTTCATGTGAAAACAAAATAACGTCTTCATTTTGGATTTTTTTTATTAAATCTTGTCGCAGAACCTGGGAAACTCAGAATAAACAAAAACGGGAGCTTTTATTAAATAAAATTTCCAGAAAATTTCTCCGGCGGGTTTTAAGTTTATAAATATGTTTTCAGAATTTTTCGAATGAAATGTACTCAAAATTTTAAAACTGCTTCATTTTTCGGAAATGAATTTGTAAATGAGCAATCACTCCACGTTTATTCGCGTATTTGTATCCGCATTCATTACATTTGTAACGATTTTCAACGGAATGAACCCTTTTTAAATGGATAGTTAATGCACCTTTAGAATGAAAGCTTCTTCCACACTCCTGGCATGTGCAAATCGCTTCTCCTGAATGGATTCGTAAATGTCTTTTTAAATTTTCTTTATTACTGGAAGTTTTACCGCATTCGGGGCACTTGTAAATATTTTCCGGAAAATGAACTTTTAAATGTTTCTTTAAATATTCTTTACAAGTAAATTTTGCACCGCATTCGTTACACCGATAATTTTTTTCTTTGTAATGAATCTGTATATGTCTTTTTAAATAAACATCACTGCCAAAGGTTTTTCCGCACTCGTTGCATCTGAAGGGCTTTTCACCCAAATGATCTGCTAAATGTTCATTCAAGGCCGATTTTCTAATAAAGCTTTTCTCGCATTTATCGCATTTTAGTGGTTTTTCCGTCGAATGAGTTCGTAAATGGCTAATTAAAGAATCTTTCCTGGCATATTTCTGGCCGCATTCATTGCATTTGTAATTTTTTTCTCCTGAATGAATCAGTAAGTGCCTTTTTAGACCCGATAATGATGGAAAATACTTTTCACATTTGTCACAACCGTGACCAATTTTTCCATTGCAATAACCTAAATGGTGTGTTAAACCTCTTGTTGATTTAAACGTTTTCCAGCAATCGTTACACTTTTTTTCTTGTGAATGTGCTATACTTTTTAAATGCTTTTTTAAAGAGTATTTCCAGAGAAATTTTTTACCACATTCGTTGCATTTAAAAAGCTTTTCCCTCGAATGCTTCATTAAGTGATACCTCAAACCTTCCGAAGATAAATAACTTTTGTCGCATTTGTCGCAATTGAAAAGGTTCCCTTGTAAATGATCTCTTAAATGTGTATATAAATATTTTTTTCGTGAGAATGGTTTTCTGCATGTACCACATTTAAATAGAGTCTTTCGGCCACAAGCCGTCGAAACATGTCGGCTTAACTCTCCTTTCTCGTCGAACGTTTCTTCACATTTTCCACATTTATACGTTTTCTGCGTTGACTGAATCCTTGGAAACGGCGATCCTTCGACCTGTTTTTTATTAGTATGAACGAAAGTCCCTGGTTTATATTTCTTCTTGACAGTTTTCCGAAACATGCATCTGACATGTTTAATTGTACTCTCATTCGAACGGCTGTCAGTCACACCTATCATTTCCATATCGTTACTGCCGAGTCGAAATTTATCTTTTCCACTTGTAGATATTTGTCTTAAATCCAAGCGAATCAAACTCACAAAGCAGGGTCTGATGGAAAAATGAGAGTAATCCGGCGTTTTTTTGACTGTTTTAGAAGCTGGTCGCTTAGGGCGGTCGAGACTGATGTCGCTATCTGAAAAAAATAAAAATAGCAAAAAATTACATGGATTTTTTTAGAGATTGTCGTGGTATATATATATACACACGACTCTCCAAAAGTCATATATACACTAGAGGATCCCTTATTTTGGCAAATTTTGAATTCCAAATCGCGTACCTCCAAAGGTGGTTCTCCTTATTGTACTGATAAACCCGAACCTTTTTTTAAAATTTTTTCGCAACGGGAAGCGTTGCGGCTATTAGTGCGCACTTAAAGCGCAGAAAAATGCGAGTGAAACTGAAATCTTGATGTTTTGTCACTTTACTGCGTATTTTTGCCATAATTTGGCTTTTAGCTCAAAAGCCGGGCGTCAGATTCATGAACTACGGAAAATGTCTTTTAAAAAACTAAGAAATCTTGCAAAATTAGAGTGGTATCAGTTTGATTCGATTTGATGAAATAAATATGGTCTAAGTTTTGGTTTCGGTTGGTTTTGTGTTATTATCCTAAAAAAAATTTTTCAGCAATTGGCTATACCAATTTGGTTGGGTTTGGTTGTCGGTCCCTGATTATAACTTATAAATCCGTATGTATAATTACTGTACTATATATAAAGCGAAAAGAAATTTTTGACTTATTTTGCTTAATTAGACCGCAAAAACAAAATTCATTTCAATTAAAAATATACCGAAGTGTTATATGTATGGTTCATAATAAATGTACAATAGGGCCTATATTTACCTATCTTTAATTTATTACAGATAGCGTTTCACCGTGCTAATTCAATTTTTTTTTACTTACAGGTAAGTTATTGAAAGTGAAAGTATCTGTTGGCTGTACATTTGCCATTAACTTTTCGGTGAGTTCAAGTTCAAGTATTTTTTTTTTGCAAGGGCCTGAACAGTCTTCGTGTAAGTTTTTAATCGGCTAGTTAGGATGTAGGGGCTTAAAATTCTACTAATTCAGGTCTGACGTTTTTTGCTATATAATTTATAAGAAAATTAAGCCAAATAATTTATAAGAACTTACCAATTGAATAATTTTCCTTTTTAATGATGTTTTTCGAATCAAGATGGGGTTGACTTTCTTTAGTTTCCACTAAAATAAAAAAAAAAAAAAAAGATTAATAAAAAAAGAAGTATATTTTAAAAAAACGTTGAACATCCATTGTGTACAGGAGAGAAAAAAAATCTTACCGAGAAACAAATCAGACAGTAAATCCATTGAGCTAAATTTTTTTTTCGTTATATTCACTACCGGTATCACTTTGCATTTCATAAAGAGTGTAAAAGATTAAAATATAAAAAAATATAAATAATGTGAGAACGATAAACAAAAATAATAACGTTTACCTTAACAATGTTATTTATTTACTAACAGAATCTGCATTATAAATGTAGATCCAGGTAGATACTGTCGCATTGCGACAAGGGCACAAGTGCTACAATAAATATTGTATTATCGAAAGGACCTGATACTGGAGATATCGGTATTATAGGAATTGTGGGCAACATTTCTCCCGTCGGTTTTTCGAACACTCGTTTGCTTTTTGCGCAATCTGCTTCCTATTTGGTGCAATCACATTTGACTTTTGGTTCCTTGTTGCATCATACTTCTTTTATATTCTTTCTTGTGAGGACGTTCTAAATATAAGATGAAGATAGGATTCGCCTTTGAAAAGGATGATTCATCCATTATTCTACTAATTATTTTTGAGCTTAATACGATTTTGGCTTTTCTTTGAGATACATTAAGTTGACTTGGTTTTTTTCGTTCAATACTTTTCCGACATAGGATATCATTTGTTTAAGTTGATGAGTGCCCGAGAACAGAAGTTTCAAGGCGTAATCCAATAATCTCATGCCTGTATTTACCAAAACATCTCTTCGTCCTCCCCAAAAAACACTTGTATTTGCTCCTGTTTCTTTCAGCATTGGGACATGTCATTCTCAGAGTATACCCCCCCACCCCCCCAAAGCAGCTCTTAACTGATGACTTAAAGTGGCCATTAGATTTTCATGGCGAGAACTGCAGCTTTGGTCCCAATTTCACCCTTTAAAAAAATCTTTATTAAAGCAAAGAAACAGGTTCATCGAAGTCAGCAATGAAAAGCTGAAATTATAAAAGCGATACCAGGATTTTGAACTTGAAGGAAAATTAACTTTCAAAATTTGAGCTTTTGATACAAAACGTTTTTTGCGTTATCAACTTTGTATTGCTAACGCCCCGGGCAGAAAAATGAAAAGCTCAAATTTTTAAATAGTGTTTAGGTACGCCGTATTTGCGGATTTGGAAGACAACAGATAGGTCACCTTCTTTTAGCTGTATTCAAAATAAGACCAAGTTTTATAACAAATAATTATAATTAAGAATAATTATTTGCAAATTAAAAAATTCTGCTTTTAAATATCAAAACTATTTTGCCATTTTCTAATATGAAAACAAAGAATTGTCTCCATTTCGGATTTTTTAATTTTAAATTTTCGCTTAACGTAAAAAAGTAAAATAAATTCAAATAAAATTTTGGCGTAGCACCTGGGAAATTCGGGATAAACAAAACCGGGAGATTTTTTTGAAATAACATTTTCAGCGAATTTCTGCTGTGGGTTGTAAGTTTCTAAATATTCTATTGAGAATTTTTCAAATGAAATGTAAACGAAATTTTTAAACTACTTCATTTTTCGGAAATGAATTTGTGAATGAGTAATTAAGCCTTTTTTCGTCGCGAATTTGTTTCCGCATTCATCACATTTGTAAGGATTTTCATCGGATTGAGCCTTTTTTAAATGGCGACTTAAATCGTATTTAAAATAAAAACAACTTCCACACTCCAGGCACGCGAAACTCTTTTCTCCTGAATGAATTCGTAAATGTCTTTTCAAGTATTCTTTAGAAATAAATTTTGCTCCGCATTCGTTGCACCGATAATTTTTTTCTGCGGAATGAATGCGTATATGTTTTCTTAAAGCAGAATCACAGCTCAAGGTTTTTCCGCATTCGTTGCACTTGTAAATTATGTTTTCGGCACTTTCCTTAAAATGAATATTTAAATGCCGTTGTAAATGTGTCTTCGCAAAAAATGCTTTCTCGCATTCGTTGCATCTGAAGGGCTTTATCCCAGAATGGCCCTGCAAATGATATCGTAAACCGGCCCTTGTTGAATACTCTTTCCCGCATTTCTTGCACCGATAACGGTTTCCTCCCGAATGAATTCGTAAATGACTCGTTAATAGTTTCACTGTGCTAAACATTTTCCCGCACTTGTCGCATTTATGACGAATATTTTCATTAAAATGAACTCTCATATGCTTTTCTAAAATAAACTTGAAACGAAACGATTTTTTACATTCGTTACAGTTCAAACGTTTTTCACCAAAATGAGCTTTTAAATGTTTGCTTTTATCGGTCGATCGAAATAGCGATCCTTGAACCTGTTTGGTATTAGTATGACCGGAAGTCCCTGGTTTATATTTTTTCTTGACAATTTTCCGAAACGTGCATTTTACAAGTTTAGTTGTTCTTGTATTCGGACGGTCGTCAGTCACACCTGTCTTTTCCTCCAGTAATGGAGAGTTTTCCATGTTATTGCTGCTTAACGGAACTTTATCTTTTTCACCGGTAGATGTTTGTGTCAAATCAAAGCGAGTCAAAATCACGAAGCATGGTCGGACGGAAAAATGAGAGTTAGCCGGCGTTTCGTTTAATGGTTTTGAAGGTGGTCGCTCAGGCCAGTCTGAAAAAAATGAAGATACCAAAAAATTACATTGATTTTTTTATGCATATTTTTATATGCATTTTTTAATTTTCCTTTAAATGACTCCTCCTAAATTTGGATCCACTTTGTTTACACTCGTAATATTCACGAGAATGACCTAAATGATTTAAACGTTTTGTTGCATTCATGACTTTCGTCCTAAATGAATACGCATATGACGAACTAAATTTCCACTTAGGCTAAATTTTCGTCCGCATTCTTTGCACTTATAAGGTTTTTCTCCCGAATGAGTTCGCAAATGAAAAATTAAACCCTGTCCTGTGGTGAATCTTTTTTTGCATTTGTTGCATTCGAAGGGTTTTTCCCCGGTGTGACTTCTCAAATGGACGGTGAGTCCGTGTTTTTCGGAGTACGCCTTTCCGCATTCCTCGCATTTGAAAGCTTTTTCCCCTCTATGTGTGGTTCTTATATGTCGTTGTAAATGTATTTTCCGAGCATATGACTTTTCGCATTCGCTACATTTATGCTGCTTTACTTCGGAGTGAGTTTGCAGATGGTATTTCAAAGTTTGTTTTTCAGAGAACGCCTTTTCGCATTTTAAGCATTTGTAAGGTTTTTCTCCGGTATGAGTCCTTAAATGGAGCTTAAAGCTCTGGCTAAAACGAAACTTTTTTTTACATTCGGTGCATTCGTATTTGTATTCGTGACGTCGCACATGATTGTACAACCTTTCACGAGATGAATATATTTTTTTACACTGTTCGCATTCGAAAATTTTTTCCCCGGTATGAGCTTTTAAATGAGCGATCAAATATCGCTTTTGAAAATATTCTTTTCCGCATTCGTTACATTTGATCGTCACTTCGCTCCTGTGGCGTAGGCGGATATGCTTTGTCAAATCGGATATTTTAAAAAACTTTTTACGGCATCTGTCGCATTCGTGCCTCTTTTCCGAAGGATGAACCGCCTTTACGTGTTTATCAAAATTTTTTTTTCTTCCAAAGGACTTATCGCATAGATTGCATTTGAAGGGTCTTTCCCCTAAATGCACGATTCTTATGTGGTTTTTTAAAGATAGTTTGGTGGAGAACATTCTTCTACAAATATCACATTCGTAGGGTTTTTCACCGGACTTTTTCTTCCCTTCACGGGCCTTCCTTAATGTCCGAACGCTTTTAGAACCTAATAACACTTTACTCTGAGATTTGTCAACCTGAACCAAGGCACTACTTTCCGAATTAGGATTTTTAAAATTTACAAGATTTAAGGAACTCTTATTTAAACAACTTGAATCATCCCCTACAGTTTTCTTCAAATTTTTTTCGTTATTTTCTATTATCCCGGTTATATTAACTCTAGCAGCACCTTCGACGGAAGATCCTTCGGCTTCCTCCGATTGGGTACCAAAATCGAACGTTCCCGAAGTCCTCGTTTGTTTATTTAATCCGTTTGGATTACATAAGACAACATTTTCGAATTCCGTTGCTTTTTTGCAGCGCATGCAAGACGACAGCTCTGCCAAATTTACACTTCGGTGCAAACTCACATAAGAGGCTCGGATTGAAAAATGATCATAATTCAGTTTCCCATTAAATAACAAATCCTTTTCTTTACCTTTTTGTGATTCGATCGTTTCAGGGATTTCCGGAGGCGGAGGAGGTTGGCCTTTTTCATCTTTCAAGATCCTGTCTTGATCTGAAAATAATTTTTACAAAAAATTACACGATTAGCTATTTGAGGATATATCATCATTTTTTGAGTCCTACTCAGTCTTAAAATATTTCTAGAGTTCACAAAACCGAGGGGTTGAACTGCGTGGGGGGAAAGACCTTTGTTTGTATTTTTACTACAAGTTTCAACTTGTCTCAAAAACAAAAAAATAAAGACGAATCCGGAAAACAAAATTAAAACTTTTTGGCTGCAAATGTTTTTGAAATTATTTTATGCGGACAAGTTGAAACTTGTACAAAGAATTCGAAGATAAACCCAAGGCGTTTGTCAGATACTATAAATTTAAATTTTTTCCTAAATTGAGTATTAGACAAAACAGACATTCATTCTGGTATTCACTAAAGCTTACTCTTAACTTTTGAGGTTAAATCTCTATTAAACTTTAGTGCTTAGCTTATGGACCAAGTCAGATGGGAATGAAAGCTTGGGTCTGCCCTTGCATCATAATGCTTCTGTAATAAGTCTTTAACTAGCTGGCCATACACCTATTTCGAGTCTCTCAAATATCTACTTTAATTACGTATACATTAAATAATTCATTTGCTTTTTTTTGTTTTAAAACTACAAGTAGATTTTGTATTCAAGAACTTTTCTTTCTACAATGTTACTTTACATATGATTTTTTTTCCTCCTTGCCTTTTTCATCTTCCATGATAAAAATAATTACTGTGCATAACCCTCTTATAATTGATCAGATATCATACACAATCATTTACTGATGTTCTTCGACAAATTATGAGCAATCACTTTTTCTTATTGTAGCTCAAACAAAAGGCCTTGTAAGAGATTCTAAGCCAATACATTATGGGGTATGACATGTTTTTTTTTTTTTTTTTTCTCATGACACAATTTGAATTTCATACCAGTCTCAAGGCTGATCGGCTGATCATTATTAAAAAAGCTAATGTCAATTGCAAGTTATATTTTCAACATAAGAATATATAAGGACCTGAAGGTATCTTTTTTTTCTTATTCTAACTTAATTCTCATGACTATTATTTTTTATTTTTCAAAATCATAATCCCTAATAGCATGACCTACAATAGGTTTTGATAATGGGACCAACTCATTTCTAGTTCCACATGTTTTTCCTTCATCATTTTGCTCATTAAAATCCAAACGTCAAATAATTAGGAACAAGTTACAACACTGAATAACATAACAGTTTCCTTTAATCATCAGGACAACTTAATACATTCCTCGATTTTAATTCAGACACTAAAAAATAACTATTGTTCAGGATAATATCTTACCTGTTGAACCATTTTCTTTATTGATGGCTACAGCTTTGACATTGCATCCTTGATTCTGATCTAAGTTTTCTTCCTTTGCTTTGACTATAAAGAAAAAAAAAAGCATTAAATAGTAATTATATTTCAAGAAAAAAAAAAAAAAAATTAAGTCAAAAAAATTGATACAGACCGAGAAAAAAATTAAAGGAGGGATTCCCTGAGTATTTCCCCTTTTTACTTTGCTGACACTTGTTGCGCATATTGTGTAATAATATTTAAAAACAATGTTTCAAAGGAAGAATGTCAATTATATCTCTTTCACTAAACTTGTTATAATGAAACCGACACGATAAGTATTATCACTGGATTTAAAGGCCTAAATATCACATGCATTTCTTTTATGAGGACATTAATGCACTTCTTTCTTTATTTAATCAACCGCATGCAACCCGTATGTTTTCATGAAGCAGATGATACTTCGAATGGCCTCCTTAGTTTCAAATTGTGTCACATGTAGCGCTAGCGTATGAGAAGCATTATCATCATGATCCATAATGTCGGTTTTCGGGTTTATAATTTTATCCTTTTATCATGTTGTAGTCAGTGCACTACAGTACTTAATTTTTTTTTTAAATTAATTTATTGGCTTATGACGCTAAGAAACTTATGAATTGGTCTCAGCAGTTTTACGTAAAATCGTGCCAACAGTATGACATTGGGTGATATTTCCTGTTCTTTGTACTTCTGACTAAGGCTTATTTAAGCTGGTTTTTACCTTATAACAATCAGCAATTATTTATTAATAATAATAATTATCAATTTGTTGCCATTCTTGAATGTAAGTTAAGGATTTATTTCAACATAGAGACTATAGGCCTATTCAGCACTTGTTTAACTAGACAAAATTGGTTGAAGAAACGAAATGCATATATTAGCTTTGCTTATTTTAATAGAAAACGATATCTTTTCAGGGGCTTAGTGGTTGCTGACTGGAGCCTTGACATTAAGATCAGCAGGCAAGACGTTCCTAAGATTTTAGCTGAGGGGCTTTTGAAAGGTGCCTCTATGTTTTCTACGGATGCAGTTGTTGGATCTTTACAGAAAAACGAATGTTTCTGTATTCAAGTTGCATTCCAACCCAAATTTAATGTAAAAATAAAAGTTACTTTTGAATTACTGTTATAATTAGCTTGTTAATCATTTTTTTAACTGTTTTTTTACAGGGAAAATTTGGAGCTTATTTGTACGTCAAAGTAGATGGTTCAATGGAACATTTGAAAATCAAGTTAGTTGGAAACGGAATTGAACCAGCCTTAACACTTTCTCAGACTTCAATTTTATTCGAGCCAACACTGCCTTCATCTGAAAAATTAGAAAATTTTTTCACTGTTGAAAATCCATGTCCGTTTCCTGTGGAGTTTTGTTTGACTAATTTTGATAAGTGAGTTTTAAAAATTTCAACATTAATTTCTCCCTATCATTTTGGTAATTTTTTTTATTTTTTTAGACAATTCTATGAAGATGAAAAAATTTTACAAGCTTTGTTTGCTTATTATCAAACTGATGAGCTTCTACTCCCGATTATAGAACCTGGAAGCTCATTTCCTATGGAATTAATAAGTTTTTACAAGATGCTGCAGGAAAAATTTAAAAACAAAATATGCCTCAAGGAAAATTTTTTGACTTCATCGGATGATATTACTAAATCGTTTGAGGATAAAAGAAGCATGAAAAGTAAAAAATCAATGCTAAGGCCGAAAACTAGCATTGAACATGGTCTAAAAAATTATGATATTGAACTTAGCGGGCCTAATGTGTTGGAAAATAATTTGATTGATGGAAATGATGAAGAAAAATTTTTGGGTAAGATAAGTTTGCAAAATGTAAATGAAATTTGATTTTAAATGTACATGTTTTTTTTAGAATTTGTAAACAAGCTTTTGAAATGTGAGATGAAGCATGATCCGATTCAAGAAACTTTTCAAAAATTGTATCCAGCTTCCGATGAAAACAATGGGAGTGAAGCCACTTGTGGTGCTTTAATTATTTTCCACGGGGCTCCTTACACTCAGATTATTCAAAATGGAAACAGAGGGGCGCTGTATCTAAATTTACAGGTAAACAAAAAGCGTAATGCATGGTTTATTCTAAAACTGACATGTACTGTGTGAGACAATGCGTACCCGTAAGTGATGCGGGTTGCCTAATAATAAAAATTGCAGATAGTTTAGTTTAAACTAAACATAAATTGTCTAAAAGAGCCTAAAATAGGGTAGACTTAGTCTTGTCTAGTCTGAACATGATCGTAATTTACTTTCATCCATCCTTTTATTAATTAAAAATTTATTTTAGTCTTACAGTATCGACCGTCTCGTCTTGGAGGAAGCCATAGCCAGAAGATGCAACGCCGGTGTAACTGTAAAAGAACTGATAGAAAAAGCTTACCACGATTATATCGACCCTGAACCTCTCTACGATTTGACGGTTCTTGAAACCGAAAGGAACTCCGAAAACCTCGAGGAACACATCGAATCCGATTTGGGTTTCTACGATAAAGTTGTGGATCTTGAAACGAAACTGAATGCTTTGATCAACCTGAGGACTCAGCTTCTTGCTCCGAAAACTAAAGAAAGCACTCGGGGTGACACCCCGACAAAATCGAACGCGGCATTGAAACCGATGAACCCGAACGCTCGTTTAGCGAACGTCACCGAAGATCTTGTTTTTGAAATATTGAAATACAGGTTGCCTCACGAAGTTGTGGAGGGCGTTGTTATCGAGAGTTTGGAAAGCGTTTGGATTGGTTCCCGGTTGAATGCTTTGACGTATTTGTTAAAAGCTGCTGGAAATATCAAGGAGATTTTTTTGGTTTTGGTATTGAACAGCTATGAGAAGCACATGAAAATGGTTAATGATCAGCAGATCGAAGAAGGTACGATAATTAGTTTTTGGTGTAAGTCGTTTCGTGAATAATACATTTATTTTTTTTTTAGAAAAGTTAAAAAGGGCTTTGAAGGAAGAAAAATTAAGATTGTTGGAGGAGGATTTGGATTTGGACGAATCTTTGGGTTTCGATGAAGATGAATTGAAGTCAATGATTTCGGAATATTTGTCGAAGCGTCATGAGAGTCAAAGTGCTTTTTGTAAGAGGAGAGATGAAAGATTTCGTATTAGAAGATTGAGAAGAGAAGCCAAAAAGAAGGTAATTAAGCTTAAATGTTAAAAAAATTAATTTATTCATTTAGGTTCAATTTTTGATGTGAATACATCAAGGATATTCCAAAGTGAGTATCCCTCAAAATTTAATTTTTACAAAATGTATGCATAAGTTTTTTAAGCATAAAAATCTGGATATGCGTAATTTTTGCATTATTTATGCATAATTGTATTGGAGGATGAAAAAATTTTTTTCCGGTAAAAAAGGTTACAAGGTGTAGGTTTTCTATAATTAATGCATTGTTTATGTATACATAAACTAAATAAATAATACAGAAAGTATAACATATATATTCGGGTGTCCCTTATTTTGCGAATTTTCGAAATTGATGTCGGGCCGGGTGGAATCTCGTTCTCTGTGGGGTCCTAATAAACCCTGAATTTTTTAAGATTTTTTACTGAACGGGAAGGCGTGCCGACTTGAGCTTTAAGTTCGAAAATTCCCATAAGAGAAAAAAAGTCGACAATTTTTTTTCCCGCGGAAAGACGTCGTTTCCTATAGGGAATTTTGCGTAGTTCACGAATCTGAAGTCCGTTTTTTTACATCTGGTTTGGCTTTTGAGTTAGAGGCCAAAATATGAGAAAAACTTAGGACTTAGTGAGTTTTGTCACTTAACCAGGTTTTCTTGCCACATTTTCTCCTTTAGCTCAAAAGCCAAACCAGATATAGAAAAACGGACTTCAGATTCGTGATCTACGCAAAATTCCCGATAGAAAACACGGTCTTTCCGCGAAAAAAAAAAAATTGTCGACTTTTTTCTCTTAAGGGAATTTTCGAACTTAAAGTTTAAGTCGCCACGCTTTCCCGTTCAGTAAAAAATCTTAAAAAATTCAGGATTTATTAGGGCCCCATAGAGAACGAGATTCCACCCGGCCCGACATCAAATTCGAAAATTTGCAAAATAAGGGACACCCTAATATATATAAATTAATAATAATATAATATAAAAACTATAAATTTTGACATGACGACACAAAACCTGATTTTAATATTTATGCATCTCACTTTCGTGCGTAAGGTTTAGTAAAAGTGGCTTCTTTGGGCGCACTAATGTATCCGATTTTGGCCAAAGATTTTAAAAAAATTAAAATTTTATTCAAAAAAACGTTCCAAATGAAGAAAAAAGATTTGTATAAAATTTTTCGTATAATCTGTTTTCATGGCCTCAAAAACAAACATTTAAGATTTTTACCAAGTATTTTAATAATTATTTTTATTCGCATAGTACTAAAAAACGAGTTTCACTTGTTCTGCCCTGCCCTCTTTCTCTTTTTTCTGGTCCTTTGAATATCAAAGTTTAGTTTTATTATTTTAAATTTTTTTTTTTGACTGCTTTGAGACCCACAAGACGAAAAACGTTTTTTTCGGTAAAAAGTGACCATTTTGGCCCAAAATCTATGCCTCGATAATTTTGGTGAAATTTGGCAACATTGCAGTGATCATGTTCGATTTTTGCGACCGAACGGAAAAACTGTAAGCACTGCTAACATCACGCAATTTCATACATGTACGCTTTTCGGTACAGTCAAATTTGAGCTTTGAAAATAAGACCCTTTCCTCTACCACATAAAAATTTTGATCGTGCTGCACAGTCTTAAAGCCCAAATCTGCATCTTTTAACCCTTTTCCCTGCAAAATTAAAAAAACTGCAAGCTATTCCCAATTCACATGCTGTTCTGATGTGGCTAGTTTTGGTCCGCCTGAGGATTAAATCCTCATACTCTCCGATTTTGGAGAGCGTTCCCCTATCCGCCACCTGGGGAGGCGCCCGATGGGGGACTAGTCAAAAACCCCGCACGGGTTGGGGGGAAAACTCGGAGTTCGCGCCCGACCGAGTTGTCCCCCCAAGCCAGCGTCAAAGGATCACATCCTCCAAACGGCACAATTCACCAACCCCGTACGGATCGACATAAAAATGACGTCCTTTTCACATCGATCCGCACGACATTGGATCCGTATGACGCAAGGAGGACTTTACTCCTCTAGCTGACAACTTAAAACTAATACAATACCTATAACTAATACAATACCTATAACTAATACAATAACTAAAACTAATACAATAACTAAAACTAATACAGTAACTAAAGCTAATAAAATTAATACAACTAAGCTTAAACTAAATATGATTTAAGATTGTACGAATGTACAATGTACGGCATTGGACATTCATACAATTTACAGTACCAAATATTAGAGACAAGATTGTCGAGATACTATTCGACAACCTTTACGCGAAAAATGAATTCGATTCTTTTTTTTTTTTTTTTTTTAATGTCGTTCAACCGCTTTTTTAAAAAAATTGGTAATCCGACAGCTTTTTCAAACCATAATAGGCTGCCTTTTAAAGTCCCGTTTTGTTTTATTTAATTATAATTTTTTTTTTTTTTTTTTAATTAAAAAAATGTAGGAGAGGAATAGAAATAAAAAGAAAATAATAATAAAAAAGTAATAGAAAAAATTGGAAATAAGAAAAAGAAAAGGTAAAAACCTCGTAACCCAAATCCATGCCAAACCATACCATACCACATCCATACATACCTATACCATAGACATGCCCAAACCCATTGCCCAAACTCAAACCTCGTTGTTGAAGCTTTTAGACTGCGTTGCGGCTGTGACGATTCCTCTGGCTGCAATGATTCCTCTGGCTGCTACTGTGAAAACTGAAACAAAAAAAACAAAAAAAAAAAAGACGATTAAAAAAAGGGGGGGGGGGTTGGAGACCCTCACAATGGAGTTTATCTCCCGCGGTATGATTGAAATAAAAAAATTAATTATTTTAAACTGTAATGTTATTATTATTACTATTTTTGTTTTTAAATTAATACTTTGAAATTATAAAAATAATGCAAATTTGCAAAAAAATTTCGGATTTCCAGGCGTAAAAGCTTAAGACCTTCCGCATTGGACCGGCCGTCTAGGGAACCATGCCATCAGAGCTAGCCGGAGACCTATCGGCTTTAACTGTACATATATGCACAGTTAAGGCTTGCGGTGCGCCAATAACCTCGGACACCCAGTCACCCGAAATGAAACCCTGGAGACTCTCACTATGGAGCTTATCTCCCGCGTAATCCATGATCGAATCGAATAGAATACACAGCCTAAATAAACTCTGCAGCTCCAAGAGAGGGGCTGACTCCTAACATATAACGATTTGGGGGGAACTTAACACTAAACCCTTAACACTAATACCACACAAGGCCAGTCGCTGGGTCGATACCTAGGCCTTCTACGATGGGAGACCAAACCTCCTGGTTTGCCTCCAAGCCGAACCGATAGTAGTAAATTAAAAAAAAAAAAAATTATATAACGTATTTAAAATTTAATAATTAAATTATTTTTAAAGAATATGAATAAAAACCGAACACTATTTTATTTAAATTAAATAAAGCCCGAGCTAAAAAAAATAATTTTTTAAAATTAAAGAAAAAAAAAATGCACTCACGGACACCGGTGAAAAAGACCGATCCGACTCCATCGGAAGCTGGAATCGGAATGACCGTACTGCGCTGATCGATAATAATTATTTAAAAAAAAAAAAAAAAAAAAAAAAAAAAAAACGAATGTAAATTTAAATTAAATTAAAATAAAATAAAAGCCGCACTAAAAATTATAAAAGTTTAAAATAAAAATAAAAAAATTAAATAAAAAAAAAAAAAATAAGAAATATCCCGATGTGACTTCGCCGAGAGCTGAAGCCACAATGACGCTAGGAACCTGAATCACGTCATGCGCAGACATCATGCGCAAGATCCAATATGGCGGTTCAAAAATTTTAGCAGTTAAATTTTTCTGGATTTAACATTTAATTTGACTAAGTATTATATTTAATTGCAATGTAATTAAAATTAATTAATTGCAACATTTCGAAATCCTATTTAGTGGACGACAAAAGATTTAAAAAAAAAAAAAATCGGACGGAAATGGTATTTTGAATTTTGCAAACAAACCGCAAAGTTGGCGGCATTGTCTCGTTTCGTAAACGTCGTGGTAAACGTTCCTTGCATTCAATATGGCGGCCGGTCGATTTGTTTTGATTCAGAGAATGGATGTTTATCATATAATTTTTCTTAATTTTGATATTTTAAGAATACAATCGCGTTAGGAAATATGAAATAACGTTCATTTAATCGGAATCGAATGAAACATTGTTTGGTGAATTTGTAAAGTTCGTATTTTTTTACTTTTTTTTCTTTCGGTTGTGCGGTCCAGCGTTAAGCTTTGTGATCATGTTTTTGATATCTAAGTCAAAAGTCTCAAATTAAATTAGCAATTATTGTTTTAAGTTTTTGGTTAATTAAATTATTGCTAACACAATTTGTAAATGTGTATGAAGAAATAAATGCTGATGGATTGTGTTCTACACCTTATGAACCATAGAGACATCTTTTATTGGTTCTGAATGTTTATGACTTGAATGCTTGTTGACTCTGTATGTAATCATTAAAGGTGATTCTTCTGCACAGATTCAGGTATTTAAAAACTCATCAAAATTGATAAGTCATACATTCCTGATAGCAATTCGTAATTGGAAACAAATGTATTGCTCAAAGCTGCTGCTGATTGTTTTCGTGTACTTGCAGCTCAGACAGCACCTGGTTGCATCTGTATTCCTTGTAATGCAGGTATTGATAGTATTTTGTTTATCTGCATTTATTGGCATCTGAGATTGGGGAGTCAGTTTTTATAAATACCTGCTATAGTATCGTTAACTATAATCTAGTTTTAAATATGAAATTATATAATAAGACTATAATGTATTGTTAAAAATGTTAACATTCATTATTCTGCAACTTTTAGTTGCCGATTATTGTTGTAAAGCAGTAAATAATCAAATTAATCATCTTAACTCAGGGATTTCAGTTGAAACGTTAAAAGTTGTTATTGTGCCTTGTTGGTATTCCTTTTTATAATTTTGACATGGGTGTTAAATATTAGGCCGAATAAGATAATTTTTGGTACTTGAAGGAAACAAAGGAAAATGGCTTCAGTGATTTTATGTAGAAAAGGAAAAATATTATGTGGACCGTTTAAAAAAAATTATTATTAATACTCTATTTAGCTTATGCTCCAGTGAAATATTATTAAAAGATCCTAAAGCCTAGAGGAGACTTTCAGGAGCAGTTGTGAATATATTTTTATAAAATTTTAAAACGAAAAACTTGTCCTTTTAACAAATGAATGCAAATTTAGTGCTCCATTTGTTGTATTTTAATATTAAAATAATTAAATATAAATTCATTTTTAGTGCGAACAGACCTGGACCTGGACTTATGTACCCACAGACAGACAGTCAGACAGTTATTTTTAATTTTTAACCAATTTGAATTTTTTTTTTCCTTTCTTGCAGGGTTCTCGACTTCCTCCCATGCCGTTAACACCCAGGCAGGCACTTTTGAGCGAATTTCTGGAAAAGCAAAAATTAGCACCTCAGTCTTCTAAAACCTTGAGAAACGTCCCTACTTCAGCCAGACAAACTGGAACGGATGCGAAATCCAGTAGGAATTAAAATTTTTCCATTTCAAAAAATTAATTTGTTTTCTAAATTTTTTTTTTTTTTTTTTTTTTTTTTTCAGTAAGAGCTAAACCTAAAGATCCGGTTGAAATGGAATTTACTGCGTTCGAACAGGAATTTACCGACATTAAAAATCTTCTTGAAAACTGGGATCGACAGTTAGGAGTCGTAATCGTAAGTTTTCAAATTTTTATTTTACAACAGTCCCTCTTTATTAATTGTTTGTTTTAATTTTTTAGAACGATGCAACGGGAACAAAATCCAGGAAAGGAACTTCGTTGAAAAAATCGATCGATGTAACCCTTTTGATTTTTCTGATTTAACTCGACGAAATTTAACCTTTTAATTTTTTTTAAAAGGAGTTAGCGGATTCTAAAACGAAACAAGACCGAGGAGCATCGCTTTGGCTGGTAGACGACGTGCCTGGTAAAGATATTTTCCGATCAGTTTGTTCCTTCTTACGGACTATATTGGAAAACAGTTATCCCAAGAAAGAATTAGATTGCTCTTTATACGTGAAAGAACCTTTAACGTTTTCTGTTTTCACTAAATCTCCCGTAAAATCTAAACCGGAGCTTCTAAACATTTTCGAATTCTCCCATGTTGAAAAAACTGCGAAAGAAAAACCGAATGAAGTCGGAACTGATTTACCTGAACTTGCCGATCTCAATGTAAGATTTTTGCATTTAAATGTATCCCAGCTAAATTTGATTTTTTTTTTTTTTCATTTTAGTTGAAATTAACTGGCGACTCCAGAAACAGCGTTAAAGAGCGAAAAAGAAGCATGTCGGCTTTAAAAAAACGGAGGCCGGAATCTCGGATGTCCACGGATATCAGCGTTGGAAGAGGAAAAAAGGCGAGCCTACCTTCGTTAGCAAAATCTTCATTCAAATCCAGATGGGTTGTGCAACCAAAAGAATCGATTACTTGGAAAGTTCAGTATTGTCCTACGGAATTGGGCGAGTCCGAACAAATCTACTCGATTGAAATCCCATTTTGGAATCATAAATACGAAGTAAAATGTAAAGGAATTTGCGACATCCCTGCGATAGATATGACGCCAGAAATTTTGTTTGAAAACGTAGCGGATTCGAAACCGTCGAATTTTATTTATCCTCCTACGTTTTTCCATTCTAGTAATGCTTATGATTTCGGTTCGGTTATTCCTACGCCTTTGTAAGTATTCAAAAATTAAAGGTTAGCAATTTTTTTCATTTTTTTAAAAAATACAATTTGTTTGTTTTTCAGGTGTAATAAAAAGAGTAAAAGTTCGACGTTCAAACTAAAAAACAAATCGAAGTTAAAGGTTGATTTAAGCGTTGGTTTAGAGCAGAAAAAAGGAAATGGAAGCCATCAGTTTAGTTTTGAACCGGAAAATGCGATTTTAAATCCTGGAGAAATTTGCGAGTTGACGGTTTTTGCAAATCCTACGAAATACGGATCGTTCTCGGAGGAATTAAAGCTCGTGGTGAAGGATAATCCGAAAATTGAAACGATTAAAGTAAGAATAGTTCAGAAAGAAAAAAAATTGATAAAAACTGGTTTTTAGCTAAAGAGGGTTATGGGGGATATCACTCTTTTGCATTTCCGGGGAATTCCCCAAAAAATGACGAAGCTGATCAGAATGAAAGGGAATTACTAAAAATTAAGGACTTGATTTCCTTTCCGGCTGTTTAGCCTAGCTAGCAAACTTCTGGTTCTAGGATTTTTTAAGCCATTGATTGCTTTTAGAAAGTTCCGGTAGATGACACTGTTGCTTCCTTCCTCAAATGTTTTTCTAGTTTAAGCCTTTTAAGACCGGCATCGGTATAAAAAATGTATAATTTTGATATTATTGGTTGTAACAGGCCAAAACTTGACCCATTTATGTATTTGCGACCGCTGATTCCGAATATGAATTCGGAAGTTTGAGAAAATTAAAACACAAAATGGCGGATTCATTTTATTTTTAAAAGTCTTACTTTTAGCGCCATATTGTTTTTTTAAATTTAGGATTGCATAATTTGAACTCTACGTCAAAAGTACCTAGATACCATTTAGGGGTGGCCGTTTTTTAACATAAATCGAAAAATCGATTAATCGATTTTTATTGTTTGTCGATTTTTTAAAATCGATTAATCGGAAAAACTTAAGAAAAATCCAATAAAAAAAAAATGAAACAGGCTCTACGTCGGTAAAGTCTAAAGAACTTGAAGTGAAACTTCTTACGGCGTTGTGTTTTACTAATTTTTCAACCAATTTTACCTTGAAATAATTAATTTCATTTTTTTTCCCTTGTTTTTTACTTACTTAAATTTTAATAAAAAACACACCAGAGTTAAAATTGCCCAAAATCGCCCAATCGCGTTTTTTCAATTTTTTTTTTTTAAAAATCACCCTTTTTCAACTATTTTCAAAATTCGGTTTTGAAAATCACCCTTTTTTCAACCATTTAATTTTCAACACAAAACCAACATTCGTTTTAAAAACCCCGAGTTGGCTGTGTGACCACACGGCCGGAAGATTTTTCGTGGATACGTCATTAAAAATTGAGTTGGCATCGAGACAAATTGCCATTAAAAAAATGAAAAATTGAAATAGTTAAAAAGAAACATTTGAAATAGCTAAACTTTTACAATTTAAAGCAAAGAATAAAAACTAATAATTAATCAAAAAATAATTATTTTAATTATTTAAAAATTAAATTAATATTTGAAATGAAGAAATCCCCGAACCAATTTTTCGAAGATTTGATTTTCGGAGATCAGATTTTCGGAGATCAGACCTGGCCCCAACACCTCGACAATTGCAGCTCGAGCGAAGCGAAAGATGTGTAGAGCTAGGTGTGTATGGTGCCTAGGCAGGAAACACTCTAGAGTGTGTGGTGCCTAGGCGGGAAACACTCTAGAGAGTGTGGTGCCTAGGCAGGTAACACTCTAGAGTGTGTATACCTAGGCAGGAAACACTCTAGAGTGTGTGGTGCCTAGGCAGGATACACTTTAGTAAGAGTGTTTCCTGCCTAGGCACCACACACTGTACTAGAGTGTTTCCTGCCTAGGCACCACACACTGTACTAGAGTGTAGTGTATCTGCCTAGGCACCACACACTCTAGAGTGTATCCTGCCTAGGCACCACACACTCTACTAGAGTGTATCCTGCCTAGGCACCACACACTCTACTAGAGTGTATCCTGCCTAGGCACCACACACTCTACTAGAGTGTATCCTGCCTAGGCACCACACACTCTACTAGATTGTATTCTGCCTAGGCACACCACACCTCTACTAAGTATATACTGCCTAGGCACCACACACTCTACTAGAGTGTATCCTGCCTAGGCACCACACACTCTAGAGTGTTCCTGCCTAGGCACCACACTCTACTAGAGTGTATCCTGCCTAGGCACCACACACTCTACTTGAGTGTATCCTGCCTAGGCACCACACACTCTACTAGAGAGTATCCTGCCTAGGCACCACACACTCTACTAGAGTGTATCCTGCCTAGGCACCACACACTCTACTAGATTGTATTCTGCCTAGGCACCACACACTCTACTAGAGTATATCCTGCCTAGGCACCACACACTCTACTAGAGTGTATCCTGCCTAGGCACCACACACTCTAGAGTGTTTCCTGCCTAGGCACCACACACTCTACTAGAGTGTATCCTGCCTAGGCACCACACACTCTACTAGAGTGTATCCTGCCTAGGCACCACACACTCTACTAGAGTGTACCCTGCCTAGGCACCACACACTCTTAGAGTGTTTCCTGCCTAGGCACCACACACTCTACTAGAGTGTACCCTGCCTAGGCACCACACACTCTTAGAGTGTTTCCTGCCTAGGCACCACACACTCTACTAGAGTGTACCCTGCCTAGGCACCACACACTCTTAGAGTGTTTCCTGCCTAGGCACCACACACTCTACTTGAGTGTATCCTGCCTAGGCACCACACACTCTACTTGAGTGTATCCTGCCTAGGCACCACACACTCTACAAGAGTGTATCCTGCCTAGGCACCACACACTCTACAAGAGTGTATCCTGCCTAGGCACCACACACTCTACAAGAGTGTATCCTGCCTAGGCACCACACACTCTACTAGAGTGTATCCTGCCTAGGCACCACACACTCTACAAGAGTGTATCCTGCCTAGGCACCACACACTCTACTAGAGTGTATCCTGCCTAGGCACCACACACTCTACTAGAGTGTATCCTGCCTAGGCACCACACACTCTACTAGAGTGTATCCTGCCAAGGCACCACACACTCTACTAGAGTGTTTCCTGCCTAGGCACCACACACTCTACTAGAGTGTATCCTGCCAAGGCACCACACACTCTACTAGAGTGTTTCCTGCCTAGGCACCACACACTCTACTAGAGTGTTTCCTGCCTAGGCACCACACACTCTACTAGAGTGTATCCTGCCTAGGCACCACACACTCTACTAAAGTGTATCCTGCCTAGGCACCACACACTCTAGAGTGTATCCTGCCTAGGCACCACACACTCTACTAGAGTGTATCCTGCCTAGGCACCACACACTCTACTAGATTGTATCCTGCCTAGGCACCACACACTCTACTAGAGTGTATCCTGCCTAGGCACAACACTCTACTAGAGTGTATCCTGCCTAGGCACAACACTCTAACAGAGTGTATCCTGCCTAGGCACAATACTCTAGAGTGTGTAATGCCTAGGGAGGTAACACTCTGTTGAAAAAAACTTTACTTTTAACTTTACCTGAAACGAAATGCCTGCTCGGTCTTTTCAAAAATGATTAATTAAGGTGTTAATCAAAACTTTTGATTAACTCAAAGATTGATGTAACCAATCCGCAAGATTGGTTACATCAATCTTTGAGCAAAACCTTTGAGTAAAAGTGGAATTTAAACTTTTGTAAGGCTTCGAATCGACCATAGACATTAGAATTAATTAAAATTTTTTAAGCAACTAAGGAGTTTTAATAAAATTCCCTTTTTTTAAGTATTCGATTTTTTCAAAAATTTCGATTTGATTAATCGATTTTTAGTTTTTACAAAAAACCGAAAAAAATCGATTTTTTACCCTTGAATTAGTTGAAAATCATTTAATTAAAATTCAATTAATCAAAAATCGATTAATTAAAATCCGATTATTCAAAAAATCGATTAATTAAAATTCTATTAATCGAAAAATCGATTATTCGAATCGAGTTGCCCACCGCTACATATCTCTTTTCCCCAATTGTTAGATATACGAAAAAGAATTATGCGGTATTTTGCGTTACATGAATGTGATTCGGGCTGCCTATACTTGAAATCAGTAAGCGCTCAATGTGAGTTTTAATGAATATTTATAAGGAGGCAAGATAGCTTTTTCTTGAAATTACTCAGGAATAATTTACGAACTTTTGAGAATTTGGGACTCCAAAAAATTTATGGCGTAGAACCTAAAATGGCAATTCATTCATTTTCCTGCAAGAAAACATTTTTTATAAAAAGAAAATGATATTACTTCTAACAGCTAACTGTTACTTTAATCAAGGCGAATTTTTCAAAACTGTAGTTTCGGGACCATTTTAATTTTACCTCACTATTTTTTTCCCGGACATTTTTGACCTCCTCTACACTCCTACCCCTGGAAAAATCTCATGTTTAATGCCAACCCCCTTTTTTTTCAGTTGAAATGCTACGGTGTAAAAGTCAGTTTAACAGTCACTCCAACGATCGTCGATTTCGGTAAAATGCTCCTTTATAGGAAAGAAAAACGCTCCTTATCACTTATCAGCGAAAATTCCATCCCTTTCTACTTCGTCCTTCACGGCGTCGAAAAGTTTCCTCCTCAGTTCTCGTTTTCCTCCTTAGACGGTGTCATTAAGCCTTACGAAACATTCACTATCGACATCAATTACGAAGCTTCTGAAGTTCAAGTCATTTCAGACCAAATCGTGGAAGTTAAGGTAATTGGATTATTAACATTGCAAAGCAGTTGTTTATGTGTAATTTTTTTTAACAATTCTCGGTTAATTTTTCAGATATGCGATGACTCCGTATGCTGCGACGCGGTGGAAACTTATTCCTTTGCCGTGAATGCAGAAGCCTATGATGCTCTTTTGGATATTTCCTTCGCCTCTCCAAACGATGATCACGTAGATTTTGGAAACATCCGAGTGGAAGCTCAGTATCAAAAACAACTAAATTTAAGAAATTCCGGAGAATATTTATTAAGCTACCGAATCGAAATCGATTATGATTTGCTGGCCGAAAAAGGTGGGGACGATTTCTACGTCACGCCTTGCGAAGGGAAATTACTCCCGGGAAAAAATTTTCCTGTCACCGTGTCCTTTCTGGCCAGAATCGAAGTCACTTGGAATCGTTTGCAAATATTTAAAATCAGAGTGATTGAACCTTCCAAAAACGACGAATTAATCGCTTTGATACCAGTTGATGTTTCCGTCAAATCGTACTTTTCCCATTTCGTAATCCAACCTCTTCCCGATTTTAATCTCGGCCCGATAAAAATCGGGGAAAAGAAAACCGTGTCACTCACCATCGAAAACCAAGGAAAATTTTCTTTCACTTATTTGATCGAACAAAAATTGGGCCTTCGGGCTTTTCCGGACGTGGAAAAGGCAAGGGAAGATAGTTTGAGTAAAAGATCGTCGAAAAAAACAAACGACCCAGCTACTAAGGATAAAGGAAAGATAACGACAACAACAGCGTCGGAAATTTTGAAGTTAGGACCATTCGAAATTTCACCGAATACGAAATTAGTGGAGGCCGGAGATTTGGCGATCGTACAGATTTCTTGTTCCCCGACGGAAATAAAACAGTTTGAAGAAAATGTGACGATTTTGGTTCATGAAAGTCCACCTCATTTGCAAAACGGAAGCGACTTAAAAATCACGGCGGAAGGATGCGTTCCGGTTATTAATTTGGATGATTTTAAAACGATGTTTAGGGAATGTTACATCAGTAACGAAGAATCGGAATTCGATTGCCCCATTGAGGTGAGAAATCAGAAAATTCGGAATTTTTGGGGGGAAAAAATTTTTGGAAAATTATTTTTAAATTTTGTTCTTCAGTTCGGATTTTTATGAAAAATTTTATACTGATTCCAAATTTAGTTTCTGGACCATAAAATTATTTTAGGCGAGACGAGTTTTTGGGGGATAATCTCCCAGGCTTGAAAAAGCATTCCTGTTGCCTCAACGATTCATGATTAATTTTTTTTTTTTTTTTTCAGATTGGGTCTTACATGTTATTCACTACAAAAAATCGTCAGCTAAATTTCCGGAACGTTTGCGTTGGAAAAACTATGGAATGCAGAATTCATCTACAAAATGTCGGCCAAATCGATTCTTACGTAAAAGCAAGTATCGATCGGAAGTCGAACGAAAAAGGCAGCCGATCTGCGACCGCTTCGGAAGGAAATAATTTTGCCGTGATCCCAGCGGAGCTTATAATCGAACCTTATTCCAGTAGTTTTTTTACCGTCACATTTAGGCCGGATTTCATGGAGGTTAATACTTTATAAAGCCTTGATCGTTTTTTTAAAAAAAGTTAAAAGTTTTTTTTTTTTTTTTAGACATATACAGGACGAATCACTGTGTCCTTAGAAATTCCGACTGGATTCGAAACCGTAGCTCGTGTCTTTGAGCTGAACGGTTCGGGGTGCATCCCTCAGGTGGAAATCATCGAACCTCCTATTTTGTCTTCAGAGGGGCAAGCTCTTGTAACTTTTCCTCCTACCAGTCCTGGATTTAGTTCAAATCGGTTGGTTTCGTTTAAAAATGTAGGAAAAATTGCGTGCAAGGTAGAGCTGAAATCGCCTTTATTTTAAAAAAAATTTCGAAATTTTAAAAATCAACTTTTTCTATTTTAGGTCATTTTGGAATTCTTTAAATTTCAAGAAAATGTATTTGCTTTGGAACCTTTACCAGACACGGAAGCCATGTTGAATATTTGGGATTTGAGAAGTAAGCATTTTTTTGAATTTACTCCATCAAGCATTTATTTTACTGAATTATTTTTTCAGAACCTGTCAATCAGACGACCGTCGTTTCAATCAAATCCAACGAACAAGCTAATTTCAAAGTGGAATTCACACCCACCGAGGTCAAAAGTTATTCCTCCGATCTCAAATTATTCGTCGTCGACAATCCTTTCGAAAATTTAAGCTACAAGTTGTTAGCCGACGTTTATTTCGAAGAAGTGGTCATCGAGAAAATTCAAACAGGATTCGATTTGTTACACAGTCGCGAAGTAGAGACCAACAAACAAATTGCACCAGGGCATTATACTTTGAATTTGGAGTATTGTTACGTCAAGAAAAAGAAAAAGGCAATTTTGCGCCTCGCTAACCGCACGGAACAAGATTTCTTTAAATTCGAATGGGACGAACTGCCTAATATCACGATTTCTCCGTCCGTCGGACATTTATATCCTAAAATGTTCAAGGAAATAGTGTTAACTTTTGCTCCTCAGGAAAGTATGGACTTGAAGGAGGTTCCTTTGAACTGTCACTTGGTGAAAATCCGTTTTCCGACGAAACCTCCGAAAACTTCGTGGGATTCGAGATTGAGTCAAAATTTGAAAATTAACCAAAGGGAGCCATCGATCACGAGGACTGTCTCTCTCGTTCAGTCGACTAGATTGTAAGTATATTTAATAAATTACGAACATTAAGCTAATTTAATTTAATTTTTTGCTGTCATTTTTTTTTCAGGTCCCGTCAGTCTCAGGAACTTGAAAAAAATGACATCATCGGCAAAGAACCGGATATCGAATTAATTCCAGAATCAAATGGATCGATTTTGGTGCAGATCACCTGCATTGCTGATTATGCTCGTTTGCTGTGCCCGACGAGTAATATCGTTTTTGAGGAGACTTTCATGTTTCAGGTTCGTATCCATTCCATTTGATTGTGAATCATTAGCCTTTTAAAATTAGGCAGCTCAAATATGCGAAAAATTTATAGTTCATTTATTTTTGATCCCAAAAAGTCGAAACTGAACATAGATTTTGAACTGCCAATTTTTAATCTGAAGTCGGAATCTAAAAAACATTTAATCCAATATGTCGTTGTCATTTTAATGCTGTTAATTCGGTTTTCGGCGCCATATTGGATTTCCTACCTGGAATTTGTTCATGCTGACATCAGATTCGAGATTTAGGAGATGAAAAACCCACAAATCACTTTTTTCCGATTTTTTGCGAAAGAAAACATTTTTGAGCAATATTTTCTATTACATACATGCAATCGCAGGTTAACTAGACCAAGAATATATAGGCAGTTTTTTATGGATTTAAACGCGTAGCTCTGGTCCATAAGGGATTGTGGCTTAATTTTATGCCGAAAAATAAGAAATAAAATTGTCTATTTGAAGGGGCAGTAATTTATAAATAGTAGAGCAGTACTTTTTCATAATACGGCAGTTTTTTTATTGGCAGTGCAATTTTGGGCAGTAGAAAAATTATTTTGGCAGTAAAATAAATAATTTGGCATTAAAAAAATATTTTGGCAATTTAATGGATAATTTGGCATTAAAAGTCATTTTTTGGCATCTTTTAAAACAAATGTTAACATAAAGTGACACACATTATACCGTTTGATATATTTTTCAGTTTTTAAAGTGATCAAAATTATGCCTGTTTCAGCAGTAAATAATGTTTGTTCTGCAGGTGAATAATGCCCTGCGTTCGTTAAGCAGTATCTATGCAAAAGAGTAAAAACATAAAAAAATTGCTTTATAAAAAAATACTGCCCTTCGATTGTTAATTACTGCCACTCTGCAACTTCCCTAAAATATGAAAATTTACTGCCCCCAAAAAAACATTAACCCACTGCCAGTTTATTTAAAAATCTGCTTCTTATTTAAATTTGCTACTGCCAATTTTATGGGAAAAAAAATGCCCTACCCATATTTTTTTACTGTCCACTTGTATAGTCGCCAATGAAATTTTGGGTAGAAAGTTTTCGAATTTTCCGGAAAATTTCATCCTTAAAAGATTAATGAATTCGCCAATTTTTTGATTATTATTATTATTATTTTTTTTTTTTTTAAATTTCAGAATCGAACTTATCCTTTAATTTTGGAAAACATCGGTAACGTAACGTTGGAATATTTTTTGGAATTGAAAAATGTTACGGGCAGTAGCGAATCGCAAGAAAATATAAAAGTCCAAAGACCTTCGACTGCAAGTATAAAAGTCAGCAATCCATCGATTCGACCGAAAACAACACATTACTCAGCATCTGAAGATGTAATTGTTTCTAGGAAGAAATTCTCAAAACGACCAAGACCTTTAACATGTGGTAGGAATTTTTTTTTTTTTTTTGGCATTGGGTTAAAGTTTCCTAACCAAATTTTAAATTATTTTTTTTTAGAATCTCTTCTGGATTTGGATTTACACTCGAAAAATGAACAGTCCTCATTTATTCCTGATCAGGACAAGGAAGAGAAAATTCACTACAATCCTTTAAAATTGGAATTTGCGTCTGGGAAAATTTTGCCAAAAGATAAAGCCATATGCAATGTAACGTTTTCCCCTTTGGGTGTGGATGAATACCATGGGACCATCAAAATTAGGTAAGTAAGTAACTAAATTATTTCACTTGTGGATTTACTTTTACTGTCCTAACTTTTTTATCTCAATTTGCAGAGTACCCAATCTTCATCCGGACTGCCCAGTGCCGGACATCGCTCTGACTGCAAAATCTCTGATGCCTTACTGTCATTTTGATGTGCCCGAAAGTGATTATTTAACCAGCGGAAGGAGAGATTTTTCCCGTCCCGGCCCCGTCGGTTACTCTGCAGGTTTGCCGCTAAGTTCGGATACGAAAGCGATCGAAGTTAAAGTTTTGGGAATCGGATTAACCGTTCCGATGTAAGAATTTTCGTAAAAGTTTTTTTTTATTTTTTTAAAGTAAAACCCATAGATACTCTAAGCTATTGATCGCTTAAATAATTTTTTTTTAGAAAATTCCACGCCATTAATCCCACCGACGAAGACTACACATTCTCCTGGTTAAACGTAACTCAAACCCAATTTGGAACTCTCCCGTCGTTCCACTGCAAAAAATTAGACGGACGAATCCAATCAGGTCGTCAGCAATTAATGGAATTCGAATTCCTTTCCCAGTCGATCGGAACCGTGGAATCCTTTTGGAAATTTTCCATACCGAAGCACGACGTCGAAACGTTGTTCCTTTTCGTCGGAGTCGTTAAGGAACCACACATTTATTTTTTAACCAATCACATCAACATGAGCCCCAGTTTGGTCGGAGCCACGTCTTGCGAAACGCTGCAATTAATAAATCACGAGGACTCACCTTTCGGATTTCATTTTGTCCCGGATTCCCTGTACTCTGAAGGGCGATTAAACAGTTTATGCGTCGAACCTTCGTTCGGTATGATTCAGGCTCGTTCGGAAATAGGAATTAAAATCATGTTTACCGGGAAGAAGAAGGGGAAAGTCATGTTTAATTTGAAATGCAAAGTAGAGAAATTTAAAGAGCCTTTTTGTATCACCGTCGAAACAACCACGCATTCCATTCAGCCGTTGATCACCTTCGAGGATTTGAAGAATGTTAAACATACCGTTAATCCCTTGGAGGAAAATTTGATCGACTTTGGAACGGAGGTAATAGGTTCTTTATGATTTCCTACCATTTTCCCAAAAAAAAAAAATTCTTAATACATTTTTTTTTAAAAATTTTGGTTCCTGAAATTGCTTTCCTAAATTTCTTTTTTCTAATTTTTAATTTTCCTAAAAATTTTTGATTCCAAAAATTAAATAAAATTTCCTAAAATCCCTTTTGGGATTTAAAAAATTAGGAAAAATATTCATTTTAGGAAATCTTATTTTAGGAATCAAAAAATTTTGGAAAAAATTGAAAATTAGGAAAAAAATGGTTAGGAAAAAAATTTTAGGAAACAAAATTTTTTAGGAAAAATAGTCGGGAACGGTTTTGTATACCAAGTTTTACCTAAAAACCTAAGGCTTAATCCTACTGCCCAATTAATTACCGATTAAAGACATGAGTTGAGTGCAAAAAACAATTAGGTTTTTTTTAAATTTTTCAGTTAAGTCCTGGACACCAGGAAACGATTTCTTTAGCACTAACGAGCACTGGGAAAACTTCATTTTACTACGAATGGATCTGCAATAAAAAAGTTCTCCTTCAGCATTTTTGTAAGTTAAAATTTTCGCCGATCGAAGGTCACGTCACATCCCAGTCAAGGGGAACTTGTGATTTAACTATTTTGTTTACGAAAAAATCGTCGATTAAAAATTTTCCCGTCAAATTAAAGGTAATTTTTTTTTTTTTATAATTAAAAAATTATTAACTTTTTATAAATGAAAATTAATTTGTTTGTTTAATTTTTTAATTTTCAGATCAGTCGAGGATCCACCTTTCACTTTTTAATCTCGGGGAGCGCTACAACTCCGCATTTCGAATTTTCTTTTTCCAATTACGATTTCGGATATTGTTTTCTACAAGAAAAGGAAATTTGCTTTAACGAAGTTGATTTGGTGTTTAAAAATAAGGATAGCGGTGTCTTAGCGTTAGTAAAAACTAAATAAATTTTTTTGTCACGGTGTTTTTTATGCCAGGGTGCAGTGGGCCAGAAAAAAAAATTTTGGGACAAAATTTAAGCTCAAAGAGGGCAAAAATTTTAAGCAGATTTTTGATTTAGAACCTTTAAAAATTGTGTTGTCCGATCAATTATGTAAAATTTTGTCCAAAAATAATTTTTTTTGGTCCACTGTGGGGGTGGTTACCCCGGCTTTGCAATAAGACGAAACTTATGCCGTTGCTCGTAATTTGTAAAGCTGAAGAAATTTACATAAAAACCCAAACTTCAGAATTTAAGCTTTGAATGAAAGCTTCGTGTAATCATTGACTTTAAAATTTGCACGTTTGAATTTTCCCTGTGAGCTTTTGAAATGATGAGCGGCACTCTGGCGGTCCAAATCTTTTTTTTATAGGTCTAATTCTGTTCAATACGTAAGCATGATTTTTTTGTAAGCAAAAATTAAGTTATTTGGGAAACCTCCCCCCTCCCCCTTTGATGTGCTTACGAATTTCATAACTGGTCCCTTAAATTGTGGCTTTTTTGTGCTGTTCATTGCACATCTGGCTGCACTTATCTGTTGAAATTTTTTTTGTGCCAAGGGAACGTTTAAGTATTACGTAAGACTTTTTTTGGACCCCCTCTGCTATATTTCGTAAGATTTTCGCTCACTCCCCATTTTATTTTTTATTTTTTATTTTTTTTTTTTTATTTTTTTTTTTTTTTTTTTGTAGCGCCGATTTTAAATTTGAGTAATATTTTTCTCAAATCTAGATTGAGCTCATTTCTTTAATTCTGTAAGAAAATTTAAAAGAAAAAAAAACTAAAATTAATTTTTTTAAATTAAAAAAAAAAAATTCTGAACAATAAATTATACTAGATGTTCTTACGTAAGATGTTCCACACTCCCCCCCCCCCCAAGCGAGAAATCCTTAAGAATTTTGAGTGCATCCTCCCCCAACCTTTTTAAGCGTTAATTAATTTTTACTGGAAATTGTTAATTTTTTTACTGCAAACAAACTATTTATTATATTATTTTAATTCTTATATTAATTTTTTTTTTTTTCATTAATTTTTCAGACTAGAAGGGCATGTGGCCGAGAATTCTTCGTTCAGCTTCCAATTGTCAAATGAACAGGTCCTACCCGGTGGCGAAATATCGATCCCCATCCGGTTTTCACCAAAGGAATTAATATCATATAAAGATGAAATCAGATTTACGGTCAACAGCATTTACGACAAAATTATATCCCTCTCCGGCAAAGGGGTTCCTTTTAAGGTAATATTTCATGTCTTTAAATATATAACTCTTCTACTAATTTTAATTTTTTTTATTAGGTTACGTTACTAGAGGCCAATGACAAGAACATATCCTTAGGAGCCGTTCGTGAAAAGAAGAAATCAACCCGACAATTTTCTTTGATCAACAGAAGCTTAGCCCCTGCTACTTTATTAATCGGATTCAGCGATCAGTTGCCCGTTAACGGCTTCTTTTTAGCCAAACCGAACGACCACTCCCTCGATTTAAGAAACGATCATCGGTTATCGAACATTATCACGTTATCTCCTTCGAAACCGTTTTCGATCAAACCGAACGAAATTAAGTCGATCGATATCGAATATACCCCTAAGAGACGTACTCCTCGTTTTTCCGAAACGATTTGCATGCAGTTCCAAGAAAAATCCGAACCCGTTTCCATTATTACGGGATGCTGCATCGGGCCGGAATTTATCCTGGACAAGAAATTCATTTCGTTTGGAGCTGTCATCGCAACTTGTTCGAGCACTTTGAAGTTAAAATTAATCAATTCCGGTGATATCGGAGGGAAATTTGAATGGAAAATAAACGATTCGGAAGGAGTTTTTGCGATTTCGCCAGTATCCGGGTATTGTTCATCAGGATCGGAAGTAACGATTGCTGTGACCTTCAACCCGAAATTTATTAGTCCTTGCATTAGAAAATTGGTAATTTTTTAATTGATATATTTTAAAACGGCTAACGGTTCGTCGATGATGGCCTTGATGATAGAGCCGTAAAGTAACTAGAAATCTGACGGTACGAAATTTTGAACGTATAATGAACGTTTAGTTTATTTAATTCGTCTGTTTCGCTTAAGATAGCGCTGCTACATTTTTCTTTGTTTATCATAAAAAATGATAGCTAAGATTTAGAGGATCTGAAACTTCTAATTGTTGTGATTTATTTCTCGGAAGGGAGCGTTCAAGTATTACGTAAGACCAAAAGGGGGGGAGGGGATACTCAAACGATTTCTTACTTGGTAAAGGAGGAGAGTTTGGCAAATCTTATGTAAGAATTTCCATTATAACTTATTGTTCAGAATTTTTTTTTTTAATTTCCAAAAATTAAGTTGTTATAATTACGTAAGACCAAAAGGGGGGGAGGGGATACTCAAACGATTTCTTACTTGGGAAAGGGGGAGAGTTTGGCAAATCTTATGTAAGAATTTCCATTATAACTTATTGTTCAGAATTTTTTTTTTTTAATTTCCAAAAATTAAGTTGTTATAATTTTTTTTCGGATGTCTAAAATAGAAATATTGAAAATTTTTTTCAAAAATATTTAAGAAATAAAAATTTATTTTTTGATGAGGATTTGTGCCAATTGTAGCCATCCTTAGGGATACGAGTATGAACTATAAATCTTGATTTAAGAAAAATATTACTCCAATTTAAAATTGGCGTTAAAAAAAAGGCGGGGGCCGAGAAAATGTTACTTGATATAATAGGGGGGGTCGAAGAAATCTTACTAATTCCTACGATGGGAGGGAGGGGGTCAAAAAACCCGGCAAAAGGTCTTACGTAATACTTGAACGCTCCCAATATCCCGTACGAAAAAATTATGCAAAAAGCCTATATAAAAGACCTTTTATAGGAGAAAGACAAAATTTATGTATAATTTTTTTAAGTGTAAAAATTTGGACATACATAATTTTTTCATATAATTTATGCATATAATTTTTTTTAAATCTTAAAAGCAGAAAATTTGCAAATATTATGCTTATTCAACTTCTTTTTCCATTTTATGCATACTTGTTTATGCATAATTATGTTGGTTGATTAAAAACATTTTTCGGTAAAAAAAAGTTGAATTTTTTGTACATAATTTATGCAATTTTTATGTTTGTCCAATTTTTTTTACAATTTATACATGATTTTTACATTAATTATGCATATATTTTTCGTACTGGATGCTCTAACTCCAGAAATTTTAGGCCATTTTCGAAAATATATTGAAAAGAAACAGTCAGTAGGACTGCGTCTAGAATTTTTGCTTGAGCCGAATTTCCATTTCAAAAAATGTTAATGATCCCCCTAAATCTTCCAAGCCCTGATATTAGTCCACCAAACCCCCCTTTTCAATAAACTATTATCAAAAATCATCAAAATCTTCGTTTCAATAAATGTTGATGACATTTTTCACAAAACATTATCAAAATTTTTAATAAAAAATTAAAATTTTAAGAATTTTTACTAAAAATTTGCGATTTGAAATTTTGTTATTAATTTAATCTCAACAAGAGAGGGGTCAATTTTAATTAGTTTATTTTCACTAACTTTCAGAAGCAAAGCAATTGCTAAATTTCTTTATGTGACGCCATGTTGATTTCATCAGCCATTATCGATTGAAGCCTTTAGCCTGATTGTAACAAAAATTTTAATTTATTTTTATTAATTAGGTATATAGGCCTAAATATATGTATATTTTTTTTTTTTTTAGGCGGAGTGCAAACTGAGCTTATCGCCGAATGAAAAATACCCATCACTATTTTTAACAATCACTGGAGAGTGCGTAGATTTGCCAAAATCAATGGAAAAAATCAGCTTTGAATGTCACGTTAGAGACCAAGCTAAAAAGTGGATCGAAATTTTTAATAGGTACAGTATATGGATTACTTTAATTAATAATTACGGACATGATAAAAAAAATTAAATTCGGTGGAACTTTTATAAAAGAAAGATTTTTATCCTTTCTCTTTATATTTTATTTTTGTCTGATCTTTTTTTCCAATTTTCAAAAGGACCGGCAACGAATGGCAGCTTATTCCCATCATCACCGGCGAATATTTCAAAGGCGTGGAAGCTCTTATCGTTCCTTGCTTGTCATCAGCCAAATACGAAATAATCTACCACCCTTTAACAATGACTCGGGATCAAAACCACGAGGTAAAACTTATATCGAACATCTCCTCAGCCCGTATAACTTTTTTGAAAAATATTCCATTGTTTTATTTCAGGGATCCATTTTTTTTAAGTTGCCGGACGGCCAGGGTTTACTTTACGAATTAAAAGGCACTGCATCGCCTCCTCTCCCGTTAGAAATCATTGCAAGAGAAGTCCCTTGCAAAACGAAATACACGGAGCTTGTGAAAATAGAAAATTGGCTGCAGTATTCTCAACGGCTTAAAGTTTCCGTTACGTGCAAAACGGAAAATGCGGATGATGCCAGTTTCACCTGCAACGGTTTCGAAAACTTGGATTTGCCTCCTTCCGGGGAAAAGAATTACCTTTTAAACTTTTTCTCGTACAAAACCGGAAAATTACAATTCCACGTTAAGTTTGTTAACGAAGAAACAAACGAATACGTTTGGTATGACGTAGCGTTTACGGTTGTGGCTTGCGGCCCTTTGGAGATAATAACTTTGAAAGCGGGAGTACGCCAGCCTTGCAAATATGAATTGAAATTGGAAAATCCTTTGCAAGATCTTTTGGAATATAAACTGGAGTCTACTTCTTCCGAAATCCATTTTCCGGAAATTTATCATAAAGTGCCACCTTATAGTTCTGTAAGTAATTTTTCAACATTTTTTTTTTTCAAACTGACTAAATGTAAAATCGTAAATCATGTATCACATTTTTTTTTTTTTTTTTTTTTTTTTTTTGTTTGTTTTAGGTTTATGCGGAAATAATTTTTTTGCCGATACACCCAGGCGAAAAAATGGAAAAGTTAAATTCGTCTTGTAAGGAATTGGGATCTTTTCCAAGAGAGCTTCGATTAATAGCTCTTAAAGCACAGTCTGAGTTGCCACGAAATTTTAAAGCTCATTTAGGATCATCTGAAATTCAAAGTCTTGAAGTGAAAAATATATCTCGTTCGTTTGCGACGTTTAAATGCCGGGTAAGTGTGTGCTCCATTAATATTTATCTCGTAATTTTTTTTCCCGTATGATTTAAATAGCATTTGGGTTAAGACCAGTTCATTTTTCAAAAAAGAAATATTGGAACCAATATTTTAAATATTGATTAACGAGGGTTGGTTTATAATTTTTGAAAATTCGCAGCGTTTTTTAAGCACTCATTTGATTAACGAAGTTTGGTGCGTACTATAAGAAGAAATGCGTCCCCTTTATTTGCATATGAGCTACCCATTCATTATAAAAATATGGCGGCGTTATCTCATTCAGGCAGGTGACGCCATGTTTGAAAAGTGCGAGTTCTTGCCGCGACGCGAGCAAATTATTCGATTCGGTTCTTTTTGCCCAATTTTTTTTTTGATATTTAAAATTTAATATGGAAAGGAATGGTTATAAATAACCTTCATTCGGTGCAGTGCGATTGTTTTATGAGTTTTATGTAATGGGGGAATTGTTTAGAGAACGAGAAAAACGGAAAAGATCTAATGTCGGCGTAGGGCATGGCTGTAAATTCGTTTCCATTTTGCGGTGCAGCCCATTAGATTATTGTACTGGATTTCATTTATTTGTACCAAAATTAACCCTTTAAAACGTTTTGTAAACATTCTTTACCTTCATTTTCGCGAAAAGCGTTGGTATTAAAACTTTAACCATGTGGGTTTATTAGGGAAAGCATGTTCGAAGTCATGGAAGCTTGTTTATTAATCAGGTAAATTTAGGGTTATGAAATGCATGCTTTAAAATATTCTTCCTGTCAGATCTGATGCTGTAGTATGCCATCAGTTTGTATTATAAATATTTTAATGGTGCCTGTTGGAAATTGATGTGTTTTATTTGAAGAATAATTTATTGCAACACTTAAAAAACTCATTTGAGAAGAAGCATTATGAATGTTGACAAAAGTTGAAAGCATTTTCAAATTTAATAGCTTATTTAAGAAATATTTCTGGGGAAAAGCCTTTCAAATCTGATTTGCGCAAATGTCATATGCTTATAAAGAACTTTACAGCCACATTAGGAGAAAAATGTTACAAATGCAATGAACGTAAGAAATTATTTTGATCAAAATGGCTCTTGAAATGTTACAGACAGGTGACACATTCAGATTAAAAACCAGATAGATATCAAAAAAATATTTTTGCATAGGTCAAGTTTAGATTATTTCAAATGGGGTGTCTACCAACTTTGAAAACCTTTAAAACCATGAAAAGCCTTCATTTTTAGAAACTTAAGACCCCAAAACCAGGTTTTTTTTTTTTAAAACTTCTAGTTTTTCTGAAGATTAACGTTCTCAGTTATTCATACCTTTTTATGACCTCAAGTCAATTTCTTCTTATTAAGGCAGGACTCTGTCTTGGAATTTGTTTTTAAATTCAAAAGTCAGTATTCTTACCCACCCAGCTTTCCTGGGTAGGGGATATCGTTTTAAAAAAACTAGGGATGGACCACAACACAAGAAATTCTTGTGTTGTATTGAATATTGCGTTGAAAGCAGACGATTTTCAACATAAAAACAATACGCAAGTGTAAACAAGATTTTACTTGAAAAACGCAACACAAGACAACACAAGACTTCAAGAATCGTCCTAGAAAAAAGAGCAGCTTTTTCTGAAAGTTGTAAGAAAAAAAATTGCTTACGACCGTACTTGAGAAAAAGTCTCACCTGGTTAAAATGTAGAAAAATGTCTCTTTTACTCAAAACAAATATAAATTTCGAATATTTATTAATTTTATAAACAAAAAAAGGAGACATTTTGCACAGCTATATTGATTAAATAAAATTTTTATAGAATCACGGAGGCTTTTTTCGTTTAAAAATCAAAAATTTTCTGCTAGTTTACAGTTTTCATCATTTTTTTAAAAACACAAGACAAGCCAACATATTGTGTTGTTTTTAACAATTCAAGAAAAAAAAACACGATCAGATTGAGAAAGTTTCTTGTTTCTTGTGTTGTCTTGTGTTGCGTCCATCCCTAAAAAAAACATAAATTTTCCTTGAAAATAAACCCTGAAAAAGCCTTGAACTGATTTTCAATAGACACCCTGCATCAAAGCTCATGCGGGAGAGGAACCTTATGAATATAATTTGCAAACAGACATTTTCTTTTTAAAAAAAGTCTCTGCTCCTTTAAACATACATTCCAGTTAGGGGCTTTGCTATTCTGATATATGCCATAAAGCCTTTAGTTGTAGTAAATGCAAAGAAAAAATTAGTATGAGGTGTAAATTATCTCTTCATTATGAAACTCATTCTGGTGAAAAATTTTGCAAGTAAAATAACGATTGCAGAAAAATATTTGGTCAGGAAAATCGTTGTTATCTGTCATTTAAATGTCCATTCAAGAGAAAAGCCATACAAACAAAATAAGTGTAGAAGAGATTTATTCTTACTAAAGCTTGCATAAGTAATCATTTAAGAGTCAATTCTGGGGAATAACCTTGTGAGTGTAATGAATGCAAAAAAAAAAAAAAAAAAACCATTTGATTTCATATCAGATCTAGCTTCCCATTTACAAAAGGATTATTTTAGCAAAAAGCTGTAAAAATGGGGGGAAAAGCATTGTCTGGATAAAATATGAAACTCCCATCCAAGAATATGAGAAGCCCAACATAATAAAAAAATATCACAGAAAAGTAATGATATGGGCTGGTTGGAAAATTAAGAATAAGAAATTATTGGCATTTTATTGTAAGGGAGAGAATAAAGTAAAATATAATAAACATTTTTTTTTCTGTTAATGTTTTAGCCTGCTTTATTAATTTTTTGTTCTGTATGGACTTTTTAATTCTCTAAATCGTGAATACCTGGGACTGTACCTCCTCTTTGATTAGGCCAATAACTTAGCTCAGGTTCCATTTTACAAGTAGCACATTATGGAAAAAAATTTTTTTTAAACAAAATTTTGTTTAAAAAAAATTTTTTTCCATCAGGTTCCTTTGAGCTAAGTTATTGGCCTAATATTTTTTTTAATACTGTTATTTAATATTTTTTAAGTTATTTTAATATTTTTTTTTTGTATTCTTTCAGGTTGATTCAGATGAGTTCCATGTAGTAGAGCAAGTCAGTGCTGCTTCTGGGCAAATCGCTACCATTCCTGTTACCTATGAGCCAAATGCAATCGGACCAGCTAATGGCATGTTATACCTTGAGTCAGAACAAGCTGGAAGTTTCGAGTAAGTATTTCCCTTTCTGCTGTAATAATAATGCATTTGAATACGTGGAAAATGAACATTAGTTTTTGTACATACTTTGGATATTTGTTTAAATTTATTTTAAGTTTTTAAGAGGTTTGCTATTCTTTTGTTTCTTGATTAAATCGTTTCTTTCTTGTCTTCCATTAATTTAAAATTCTCCAAAGATGGAACACATTTTAAAAGAAAATTTGTAAAGACGTTGAGTTAAAATCATTTGACGTTATGCTCTTAAATTAAGTGTTCGAATTTTTGAAAAAATTTTTAAATAATTTTGTAAAAATGATTTGTTTATTAATAATTAATTTAATAATTTTATTAGTTTTGTTTTTACAAAATTTTCTACTCATTATTTTCCGCTATGCCACTTATTGATGTGTGCTATAAGTTAAGTAATGTAATCTTTTTTTTTTTTTTTTTAGATTTCCGTTGATTGGCATGTGTTTAAAGCCTTTACCAAAAGGGCCTTTCATCATAAGGCCCGGTAACGGAATTAACATCACATTCAAAAATGTTTTAAAAGAAGCTAAAACATTTCAAATGTACGTTGACAATCCTGCATTCACACTGAAAACGTCTCAAGAGGATATTTTGCCTAAAAACGTAATAAACTTTTTTTTAAGTTTTTCCAAAGTAACAATTGAAAGAATTAATTTTTATTTAATTTCTTGTTTTTTGCAGGACTGCAAGATTTACGTCGGCTTGAAAAAAACGAAGCAAATCGAGCTTTTACCTGCTCACACGGATATGGGTTTGGATTCGAGATTCCCGGTTATGGGCCAGCTTGTGGTTCAGTGCTTTAATCCGCACATTAAATGGCAATTTTATTTGAAAGGAATGTTGGATAAAGGGTCGCTGTTGAATTTTTAATCGATTTTACATTCTTAAACGAAGGATTTGGATATTGATGAGCTTTTAGAGACCAATTCTAAATTTGAGTTAAATGCATTAACAAAAAGGTGAGTTTTTTTTTATTTTGTTTGCCCATTAAAAAGCCTGATTTTAAAGTTTTGATTTTAAAGTTAGACAGGAATTTTAATTTGGGAGGAGCAAAAAAAAAAAAAAAAATGCTTTTTTTAAGGAAATTGTGATAATGCAAAACATGTTTGAACATTGTACAGATTTTATTTTTTTAAACTTGGATGCAATACAGTGCTCTGTGTATTATGTTTTTGGCTAGTCTAATGGAAAGAAAAAAGAAATCTTCATGCAAGGCCTTGCATGCATGAATAAGCCATAAAAGGTTATTCAGTGTGATTGTTTTCTGCTCTTGTGACATTTGACAAGGGCATTTAACTCAAATCCCAAGGACACAGGTAGAAAACGAGTGAATTGAGGTAAAGTTAGCTGTTATTACTGAACTCTATTTCGTACCTAATAAATTTCCGCCAAAATAATTTTTATAAAATTTATTTTTTTTATTTTTTTTTCCCCATCATTTACAAATCGATTTTAAAAATCATGCCTGAAATCCCAAATTCAGTTTTAACTGCTTTTTCACAAAATTACTACCCCTACAATATGGATAATGAGGCATTAAAAATATATACTGAATTCGATTATTTTTTATATTGATGTTCAAAATTCTGGGAAAAACTTATACAGGCTTATCTAAATTATCGTGAAGCCATATGCCATGCTATTTTTGTATTAAATAAATGCCATTAAAAAAGTCTTTAGTCTTTAGTAAAAAGCTCTTGATTGCTCTTAAAAAAGGCTTGTAATTTTTATATATCTTTTTTTTTCCTCAGAATTTTAAACATTAATATCTAATCTAGCATTTTATTTAAAAATCTTAAATTTAATGTATTTAATTTCCTACATCTCTCCGTCCATGACATGTACCAGGGCAAAATCAAAACCTTTTGCCTAGAAAAAGCCAAAAATTATAAAAATTACCAAAAAGGAAAAAAAAATTTGGTTTTTGTCGTCTGAGTATTTAATTTAAATTAAATTAATATTTCATTTAAATTAAATTTAATACCTTATCCGCGTTAAAATTTGTTAACTTTTGAGCTGCCTTTGTTTCGGTCCTACACTTTTTCAAAAAATGTCCTCTTTTAAAACTTGACCGAATAGAATAACTACGTTTTTGTAGGCGCGGCGATTTTTTGAAGAAAAAAAAGCTTCTCATTTTGAATTTTAGGCATTGTTTTAATTATACGATTTGATGTAGAACAAATGGTAGGAAGACATTTTTTTGTAATCTTAAAAACACGTTTTGGAAGGTACAATTTGAACTTGAAAGATTGAAGGAAAAAAATGATGCCGGAAACCATCTGTGAGGATTTCTTGGGAAAATAAGTTTTAAAAATGCATCCTTATTTTTTGTACCCTTCAGAGTTTTTTTAGCTCAATACCGTAGATTGGGGTGAAGTTGAAAGGAAATTAAAAAAAAAATTCCAGGTTTATTTTAGGCACTAAAAATAAAATTTTTTTATTTCATTAGGATATTGTTTTTGGGATACTTAAGTAAAAATTTTTATTTTTCGTGCCTAAAATAAACCTAGATTTTTTTTTAATATTTCCTTTCAACTTCACCCCAATCTACGGTATCTTTAGAAAAATCTTTCTTAAAAACTTCGTTTAAATTACATTTTGAAGAATAAATAGTAGAGATTTCAGATGTTAAACATTGGTTTTAGGCGAAAGAGAAAGGCGCCCAAACCCGAATACAACTATCATACTGATTTTACACCCCTGTTAGTTGACCTAAAAAAAAAAACCCATTGTTGATTGATTTTATTTTTTTTTCTTTGCAGTTTGGATTATTAACCTTGGGTGAGTGCCTTACCTCACCTGCCTACCCACCGGAGATTCTTACCTGGGAGAGGTCATTCACATAGTGGTGGGGATGTTCTTACGCTGGATCGTGGGGATGTTCTTACCCTATTGCATTGAAATTAAAATTTTAAGTCATTTCCGAGCAGTGTTAAGTGAAGAACGGATGAAAAGGGATTCATCTGGCTGAGATGGTACGTTTTTACTTGTGATTTGTGTTTAAAAATATTTTTATTAATTTTGGGTTAAAACTAGTCCTGATTTTTTTTTTTTTTTAAATGTGTGTTAAATACCCATTTCTTGCGGAATTTAAATTGAATTAGATTCACATTTTTTTTCTTACTAAAAAGAATTAAGGGTTACTTTTAGTCTTTGTTATACATTTGCAGACGCCGTAATTTCGCTACCTAATGCCTTTATCCAGAAACTCTTTTTATTTGATTTGTCGAATTTTAATGTCCATACATGTCAGCAAAAACCCATAAAAATCAGTAACAATTTATCATCACGCAGTGCACAAAAATAGGTTATTTATTTTTAGTACTTTTTAAAAAATAGGTTTTTTACGCCATGCTTTGTGATGAAAAGTAGCTTACAACTATTCCCTGCCATTTATTCCAAAAAAAAAAAAAAAAAAAATTAAAAAAATTAAAAAAAAAAAAGAAGTAAATTATTTATTTATTTTTTCTAAAAATTTTGGTTGCTAAAATTATTTTCCAATTTTTTTTTTCTAATTTTTTATTTTCCTAAAATTTTTTAATTCGAAAAATAAAATAAAAAATCCCTGAGATTAAATTTTCTAAAATCCCTTTAGGAATTTAAAAAATTAACAAAAATATTCATTTTAGGAAATTTTGTTTCAGGAATCAAAGAATTTTAGAAAAATAAAAAATTAGGAAAAAAAACTTTAGGAGCCAAAATATTTAGGAAAAATTGATTGGGAATTTTATTTTTTAGGAGAAATGGTCGGGTACGGCTTACAACACAAGAAATGCAAAAGAATTGCCTGGCGAGACCTTTTGAAGACTTGTCTTCGACTCGGGCTTCAAAATCGGCCTCGACGGCCAATTTTTTTCTTTTGCAGCCCTTATGTTGTAATATACTATTTTTCCTCATAGAAAAAGTCATGTTTTCGAACTATTATAAGGTTTAAATACCAAGATTTTAGAATTTGACTTTTTTTTTTGAAATTAACTCCTTAGGATTAGGTCCAATTTAATTTTTTTTTTTTGCTCGGTCAATTTCACTTGTACTGATTCCTTGTCGTTTTTGTCATTTCAGAGCGGGTTAAAAAAGACTTTTATTCGTTCATCGTGGGATCATGGGAGTGTGTGACGGTGAATGCTTGCGGAGCAAAATGGTTTGGCTGATTCGGTAAGTTCTTGCATGTTTTTTTATTCTTTCATTTAAAAAAAGGCTGTTCCTGCGCTGTTTAATACTATTCTCTCGTTGTGATGAAATTACGTTTCAGTATGGTGTTCCTCGTAAATTTCGAAATCAGAGTTCACTAAAATAAAACGTAATCCATTGAGAAGCCAATAAATATCTAAAATTGTATCACAAAAATAATTTTTTTTTCTCCAATCGTGACTCCGTCTGTCAGCAAATCATTTGAGAAAACGATTTCCTGTCTAGACGAATAGTTTTTCAGATTTCAAATTTCTTTTACTTCATTTAACCGAAAATATTTCGGTCTAATTTATTCAATTTCTGATTTCGGTCCTCAATAAAAGATATAACTGTCTACAGTAACTGTCGTTGACTTCGGACCCATTAGGAGGTGGTAAATTCTTTTCCTTTCGAATTATTTCAAATAATTTAAAAGCATCCGTGTCGCAAGGATGCATCCAAAATTTGCGCTGAATTTTCCAATAAGCAATTTTGTTCTGCTTAATCGGTATTAAAAGACTTTCCATTTTGTATACTTCTGGTGTAAAGAAGATGTTTACGGGTTTCCCTGATGGTGCAATTGCTTGTTTAGTTTTTCTTATCCTCTGCGCATTCTGGACGTTTGTGTCCTCGTTTAATTCTTCCTGAAAAAGATGAAATTGATGTCAGAAAATAACTAAATGTGCACTCGGTGTGGAAAACGAGAAATAATTATTGAGAAAAGGTCTGAAAATCAAAAAGTTTTAAGTACCCTGCTTACAAGCCGAATATGTTCAAACTCAAAAACGTATGAACATATGTATGTACAGTATAAATCTCTTCTTATTTACTTGCAAGATGTTCGTGAAACAGTATCTAATTTCTGAAACAAACTTTACTTCATACTACAATCAATTAGACAATGTAATTTAAAAATGTATGGAGACACAATAATAAATTAAACTTTTGTGGTCAAAGAAATGAAAAAAAGAAAATATGTACAAACCTCCGAGACGACCAATATAAGCAAAATAGCGGGCTCCCTTGCCATTTTCACTGTATTTTAAAGTTTTTACGGAGTAATAATCCGAATGATTGAAATCATCCACCGTAGAAGGCTTGAATTCACTTTTATCTCTGTGCCTGATCTTTGAAATGTTCACTATTTCAGTGTTATTCTTATCATCTAAATATATCACTAGAGCAAATTTCGGTATTGCCATGATTTTCAAAATTTTTGCACTATTTTAAAAAAAATGCACCATTACGAAGACCACGCGAAAGAAATAAGGACACTTGTGGGATTAAAAAAAATCAAAATTTTGTCGTAGTCTTCCAACAAAAGTTAAAGATGTTAAATTTTTTTGAAAATTTGTACGAAGGAGTTTTCGAGGTCTCTAATTTCAAATCCATAGACCGTTTTTCTGAATTTCGAACGTACAACGAGTAAATTAATTTTTTTTCGATTTATTGAGTCCCTTAAAAAAATTTTAGAAAACTATTAGCGGATTAGAGGTCAGCGACCTCGAAAACCCCTTAGTACAAATTTTTATGAAAATTGAACAACTTTAACTTTCTTTTACATTTGTCGCAATACTAAGTCCGCCATCTTGAATTTTAAAATAATTGTTCCAGATATGAAATCAGCAGCCACAAAAATACCTGAAAATAAATATTCATTTATAATAAAAAATTTTGGCTTCCATATTTTGCCCGCCGTTTTAAATATTGGGTACGGGCAGCAGGTTTTTAATCGCACAAAGTTCCTACCCTAAATAAAGAATTTAAGTTAATTTTGTCTTTCCTGTCGATGACTCCCTCTGAAGTAGTCCCCACCCGGAGATCCGAACGGGGGACTAGTTTACCTCCGGACCGAAAAACCTTTCTTCGAAACCGAAGAAAGTCGGTCCCGCGGGGAATCATGATAGACAGGCATTGTAATCCGAACTGGAAATAATTTCTCAAAATGTTTATGAATTGCCATGATTAAAAATTTTAAAAGTTATTTGTCGGATGATCTACGTTTTTTTTTTTTTTTTTTTTTTTTCAATGCGAATGTCAGATTGTTAGGGAATAGGGAAGCTGGCTCAGTCTTTCCTATTCCCTATCTACTTTAACTTCATCGTTTATGTTATTTTCGAGACTTTCAGCCTTCTTCAGAAGGTGCTGTCATGTCTTTAGATCGAAGTCAATTGACTAAAAGTCAAGTCTATTGATTTCCTTGGAAAGAGTAACTCCTGCGTTGTATTACTGTAAAAATAAATATCATATAACTAATTTCTTTTTAACCCTCAGTTGTGGGGCTTTTTTTATAAACATAATAAATTAATTTTATAAATCATAACAATCTGAAGGCCATCGTCGAGGAAATGCAATTCTGTCGAAAAATTAACCGTTTTGCGTAGATTATCGTGAACCTAGATTTACTGATGACTTTCAGTGTTACTTTATTAACAATCCATATCCGGTCGGAGTGACCGGAATCGTCGAATATTTTTCTTTCCTCTAAATCGGGTTTGAATTTTTTTCTTAGTCGATTATACTCTAAAATGGCTTTGGAACTTCCTTTTATTTGACTGGGATCAAAATTAATGAGATGAAGACCATTCAGGGTTTTTATTCTTGAAAGAGCAACATAGGTTTGACGGAGGCAATATTTCAGAAAAAATATTGCTTACTAGGAAAAAGTTTTGGCAATCTACCAGATATTGCTCAAATGAGGCTTAATTCCGTACATCAAAGGTGAACTAACGTATTTCGATCGTAAATATAATTGGAGATAGCGTGTTTCGACCCTTTGTGAAAATCATGTGACTACAAGTTTACAGGCTCGTGTTGGCGTCACTTGTGGTCACGTGACACTTTCACGAAATGTCGAAACAGACTATCTCCAATCATATTTACGATGGAGATACGTTAGTTTACCTCCAACGCAGTTGGTTATAATTTTCTTTCTTAACATGTAACTTACAAACATTTTAATATACAATATGAATGCCGTTAATTGGTTCCAATCTTGTTTTGCAATGCCTTCAGTACAGGATTATGTAGTGCCAAGGCGTGATTCTGCAGTACAAGTCCCATCATTGATATCTTCAATTAGTCTACTTGCTCTTTTTGTCCCTGCTGATATTTGACAACCTTGGAGTGACCAAAATTGTCGAATATTTTTATTTTCTCTAAATCGGGTTTGAATTTTTTTCTTAGTCGATTATACTCTAAAATGGCTTTGGAACTTCTTTTATTTGACTGGGATCAAAATTAATGAGATGAAGACCATTCAGGGTTTTTATTCTTGAAAGAGCAACATCGGTTTGACGGAGACAATTCTTCATTCCATGCAAATTTAAAATAGTAATAAAATCAGGGTACGAGGTGACCATCACATGCCGGCCTAAATCGGCCACATATGGTATTGTGGCCTCCCATGCTAAAAAGCAAATTCGGCACAACCACAGACAGGTACAGGGTCGCAAGTAGTAGGTTGCCCTCCTACCGCAGCCCTGTGAGCACGTACCATTTCCAGGATTATCAGTGAATTTGCATCTACAGGGTGCATGGCTGACACCACAGCCCCCCTCAAAAAAAAAAAAAAAAAAACAATTCTCATCTGCATTTTTAACGTTAATACATACTTTTTTATTTTTTATGGTCTGTGGAAGTTCGATATACGAACACCGTTGATCACCCCGAAAAGGATCGTATTTACATATACTAATTCTTAGTTGGAATATACGCGAGAGAGCCTAGGCCGAATGCAGCTGATTGAGTTCCTGCATCCTATCCATGAACTTTTGTGGTCAAAGAAATGAAAAAAAGAAAATATGTACAAACCTCCGAGTCGACCAATATAAGCAAAATAGCGGGCTCTCTTGCCATTTTCACTGTATTTTAAAGTTTTTACGGAGTAATAATCCGAGTGATTGAAATCATCCGCCGTAGAAGGCTTGAATTCACTTTTATCTCTGTGCCTGATCTTTAAAATGTTCACTATTTCAGTCTCATTCTTATCATCTAAATATTTCACTAGAGCAAATTTCGGTATTGCCATAATTTTCAAAATTTTTGCACTATTTTCAAAAATTCAAAAAAAAATTCTAGGTTTATTATAGGCACTAAAAAAAATTTTTTTTTTTAATTTCATTAAGTGGATATGGTTTTTGGGATACTTAAATAACAAATTTTATTTCTAGTGCCTAAAATAAACGTATAATTTTTTTTTTTGAATTTCCTTTCAACTTCACCCCAATTTGCGGTACCTTTAAACCTTTACTTTATATTTACCTTATACCTATACTTATACCTACCTTTATATACTTATACCTACCTTTATATACTTATACCTACCTGCCATTATTGGCGCACTTTTGATTTGTCTGCTTTTGTTGCAGATTAGTTTGCAATCCTGACAAATATTCGTCATTGTTTTTCCGAACTTGAGAAAAATGAGAAAACTTCTAAAACTTCCGGCAAACAGACTCACCATGGTGAGTCTACTTTCCAGAAGTTTCGGAAGTTTTCTCATTTTTAACATTTCGTTACTTGGATTTAATACTACTAATTTCAGTTCCTTTTCCTGGATTGTCTTTTTTGCAAAATTTGCAATAATCCCCCTTCATTCTTCCATAACTTATACAGATATCCCATTCAAAAATATGAAATAAAAATTAATTTGGCCTTTACTGATTTCTTGCAATGTAATTGCTGAGAAGTTATCAAATTAATTTACAGCGGTTGAAAATACAGACCGGTGTGGAAATGCTTGTTTACACCGTTACCTTTTTTATTGCACCGTTCATGATGCAACCTTCCAGCTATGATCTTTCAATCCTTTTGTGTTCCTTTCTTCATTTTCTAGGCTCGACAGAACACGATTATGGAATCCTACTCTTTTTGAACTCTTCGGATGAGTTGGTCTAAGGTTGTTGTAATCTGGGAGACCAATCAGCGACGATGAACTTTTAAAAACAAATCACTTTTCTTATTACTTCACTACATTTAAAGCTTTGGGAATGAGAAACTCACAATCGTGGACTCTGGCTCCAGTATATCTGTCACTGTAGGCTCTTTCAGACCTGAGAGGTCGGTCACATCGACGGACACAATTCTTCCCAACAAAACTCTCCGAACAAATAAAAGTGTCCGCACAAAATGGCATCTTCTTCGTTGTGATAAGCAGTGGGTGAATAAAATCGATGTTAACATGCACTGCAGTCTAAAGGTTGATTTCTGTTTCGGAAAGCGGAAAGGATAGATAAGGCACTATTTCCCGAATAGTCTGTAAATATTATAGACTTGGAACATATAAGATCATATGAAATTGACGACCATTTGGTACTAAATTTGTTAATTATCTAGGGTTGATATATACCATTCATATTCAATGGTTGATATGTTTTGTCTTTTTAACATTGCCCACCATGACTCTATGCGCTGATTTCCCGTTGATCTTCCTGTTAAAAAACATGGTCTATTGCTTACAAAGTGTCTGTTTCGCAAGTCTGTCAATATAAATTTAAGAGTTTTTTCGACTGGGCGAAGCTTCAAAAAGGATTGAAAAACTGTAGGAGATTTCAACATAGGTCTGGTGGAATAATAAATTAGGCGACGATTGTAACAAAGGAGAACCCTAAGTCACATAATCGCAATAGGTCAAATGAAATTTCTCTTTGACAATACAAACCGAGGACGATTTTTTTTCCCCTTCCGAAATTAAACAAAGTTGATTCCTGACTAAAATGCTCTTTTTCCATACTCTTTTACTGGTTCTAAACCTAACTGTTTTCTTATAAATTATTCAGCTGTAATCGGAATTTTATTTAATTTGAAATACATATGATTATGATAAGTATGTGATAAATCTTTTCACGATTTTAAAAAAATAATCCTTTTCCCTCCTCCTCCTGTATCCTCTTAAAGACTGCTCGCACTACCCGCCTGACGGCCCTTATACTGGAGTCGGGAAGATTCCGGCAGTGTTTATAAATGCCTGTCAGGTCGCTCGCCAGGCAGGTGATTTCGTCGACGTGGAATGGGAGGGCCGGCGATGTAGAAGTAGAAGGACCCAGGGTTGACGTTGGAGTCCGCGACCTTGGGGTCCGCAGCGTTATCTGTCACTGTAGGCTCTTTCAGACCTGAGGGGTCGGTCACATCGACCGACACAATTCTTCCCAACAAAACTCTTCGAACAAATAAGAGTCTTCGCGCAAAATGGCATCTTATTCGTTGTGATAGCCTGTGAGTGGATGGAAAAATAAATACGTCATAAACTTCTCATGAAAAAATAAAAAAGAAGCAAACTTAGCTTAGACTCGTTTGGATTCGCTTTTAAAGCCTCTTTAAAAGACAGTGTTCTCCTACTGGCACTAAAGCCTTTTCGATGATCGATTGTCCATGAATTAAAATTTTATGCATTATGGTCGGCAAAAAAATTTACGTAGAGTTCAGGATTTTCGTAAAAATAGCTTAGGCATCTGCCACAGATGTATTTTTTGTCATGTGCCAGGGAATCGGCCGATCCAATTAACTTTGAAAAATCTTTGATCCAAACGAAATGAGATTTTTCCTCGCTGGAGAAAAGCAAAAGGGTGAAAATGTCTGTCTTACTTGACTTTCGTCAAGAACAAGAGGCGTCCCTTGATTATCGACATCCAACTCCAAGGGAGAGGTCACTCCAAAAGCAGCTATGTCCGATAAGATCGTAGGACTCTTCGTTCCATGCAAATTTAAAATAGTAATAAAATCAGGGTACGAGGCGACCATCACATGCCGACCACATATGGTATTGTGGCCTCCCATTCTAAAAGCATATACGGCAGAGTCATAAGCAGGTACAGGGCCGCAAGTAGTAGGTTGCCCTCCTACCGCAGCCCTGTAAGCACGTACCATTTCCAGGATTATCAGCGAATTAGCATCTACAGGGTGCATGGCTGACACCACAGCCATGCACCCTGTAGATGCAAAAAAAAAAAAATTCTCATCTGCATTTTTAACGTTAATACATACTTTTTTATTTTTTATGATCTGTGGAAGTTCGATATACGAACACCGTTGATCACCCCGAAAAGGATCGTATTTACATATACTAATTGTTAGTTGGATTATACGCGAGAGAGCCTTGGCGGAATGCAGCTGATTGAATTCCTGCATCCTATCCATGAGCTTGTCGGCTAGGTTGTCCTCAAAGAACTCGACCAGTTCCGTTGCTCTCTTGACGATGGCAGTTTTTTTTCGTGTTAAATTACATGGTCGCAAGGATTTCCTCATCTCCTTTTTTGATCATATACTCGGTTTCAAGTTCCGTGTGCATTTTCACTGTCTCCCCGAGCGAACAAAGCCTCTCGCATCACTCGCACAAAGAGCGGCAAACACTCCGGGAAAAGTTCTTCTGGGTCATGTAATTCAAAATTGTTTTTAATGGCTTCCATCAGGACACGGTTCGGGATCAAAAATAGTTGATTTTCAAGTCAAGCGTTAAATTGAGTTCTAACTTTTCCTTTTTTTAAATTTTCAACCTAAATTGTTATATTCACTGATAATAACGACGTACTTAAAAGTCGAACGAATCGTACTTTTCGGCAAAATCGTTCATTATTTTTTCTTGGTCAAACAAATATAAAATAAATGAAAGGAGATCAAAAAGGAAACACCAATACTTATACCTATATTTACCTATATACCTATTACCTATACTTTATATTTACCCTATACCTATATTATACACACTGCAATGCAGAACGATTAATCAAATCACCACTCGAGTCTTCATATGTACCAAACACGATCTCGGTTTTAATTTAAAAAAAATCGTAATTTATTTGTTTGGTTACAAAAGGTTTCAAAAACTGTAAAATTGTTCCTCGATTATCAGCATCCAGAAATCACAGTATATTGCGATAACTCGAATATATGCGGTTCCCTAAAATTAACTTCGGTCCCGGCAAAAATTTTAAGATGGTTGACTTTCATATTACAATTTTCCATCATTTTCATATTACATTTTCATCCAATTCATTTGACAATGAAACCGTCCAACCCCACGTACGTTACGATTATGTTGATAATTTCCTCGAAACGACTTCTGCTCGCTTCAATATAATCCACAAACGGATTTCGGATCTTATTCAAAAAAGAAATGAAAAAACGGTCGAAAACCATGAAAGAATAGTCAAAGATCCAAATTCATTCGCAGTCGGAGACTTGGTTGTGATTAAGCATCATACCAAAAAAGGGAAAATCTCCAATCGCTTCATCGGCTCTTATGAAATTACTAAAATTGAAAATTAAGTTCACCCTAAATAATTACTATATCCCCTCCGATATTCGTAAATTCCATGCCCAACACTTGAAAAAAATCAAAGGTGATAATCCGTTACCTTTTCTATTGCATCGATCATGATGCAACTTAAAGGCAGCTATGATTTTTTAATACTCTCGTGTTCCTTCCTTCATTTTCTAGGTACAACAGAACACGATTATGGAATCCTACTCTTTTTTAACTCTTCGGTATCGTATTGTCTCCGATCCAGGCCAATTGGTCTCCCAATTTTGTAGACTTCTGACATTTAAGATTGACGACCATTTGGTACTAAAGTTGTTAATTTTACCTAATTTTGATATGTACAATTCAATATTCATTGGTTGTAATAAAAAAAAATAGATCAAAGTATTACTAGGTATATTTATTTTAATATTTTTTAATACTTAAAAATTATCCATCTAAGAACAGGACAAAAAATGGGTTCCAAAGGAGGGGGAGGGGGGATTGAAAGGTTTCCCGTTTACTATTCCGCTAAACGTAATTTAAGCTTATATGGTAGACTTACCACACGTTTGCAATATAAGCGTACTTTGCAGGCTTGCAGCAAGGCAAATGTAAGGAAACTAGTTAGTGTACACTAGGCTTGCTACAGGCTTACAAACAGGCTTACAGTTGTCTGTTCCAACCCTGAAAGCTAATAGATCCGTCATTGCCATGTTAAACTGCCAAGTCCCCTTCGCAAAAAAATAATTACAAAACCTCCCTTTCCCCACAGCGTTCCTAACTAAAAGAAAAATGAAAGTTCGTAGCCTCATTCATGCGGGTGAGAACTAAAAAAAATTCTTAAAAACTAAAAAGGATCTATTACGTAACTGATATATTATCCAGACCTTCGGGATCCGTAGATTCATTTTCTAGGCACAACAGAACACGATTATGGAATCCTACTCTTTTTTAACTCTTCGGTATCGTCTTCTCTCCGATCTAGGCCAAGTCCCCTTCGCAAAAAAATAATTACAAAACCTCCCTTTCCCCAAAGCGTTCCTAACGAAAAGAAAAATGTTTTTTTAGTACTAAATCGTAACGGGCCTACCGCACGCTCAGGCCACACAAACCCTTTGCGCTTCTATAGGAGGCATTCAATGGCTGAGCTCGGCGAACAACATGCCCAAGCCTACACTGGCGACATGCCACATCATGGTGGGTTCGTCTAACTGGATTAAACGAATGGGATTTCCTGTGAGATTGACCACGATCACAGGTAGATGAACGATAGCGAAACTCCCCTCCGTACATAGGGGAGCTTCTTGAATTTCGAGATGATGTTTAACCATCGAATTGACAAAATCGATATCATTTGCGAATTCGCATACCACTTTGAATTTTGCTGAGGAAAGTAAAGCGATCTGTCTAACGATTAAAGCTCTATATCCAACTTGGATTAGATGCATATAAGGAGAAGAAGTGATGCGACTCACTGGATGCCCGCTCCGCGGGAACTGGAGTTGATGCGTTTATGGGGTCCAACGTAGATTGATTAGGAGTAGCGAATTAATTTTTGCTCGAAACAGTCTCAACTTTTGAGACATCAGAAGAATTCGAATGACGGGAATTTTGGCTTTTGGATAGTGGAGTATTTAGAGCACGCTTCCTCTTGGGAGGCTTAGGCTTATTAGGCGTTTTGTAATCAGTTAATTGTAATTTATGGAGGGCTTCTTGCACAGAGGAGTCGTTGTGGACCCTCTCCTCTATGTTTAGACTATGAACTTTGAAACAAATTAGCTTGTTCTGCTTGGAATCGGTCTTGTCTGACAATCTCAGACCTCGGAATGGATAGGAACAGTACGTTACTGAAAAATTTGTCCGATGAAAACACAATCTTGTGTTCACTATAGGTATATGGAGCGCATCGACATCATGGAAGACGATGCGTGTGATGCGAGATGGCTCGGAAGTATTTGGCAACACTTGAACGAAGAATTCTTCGCCAATACGAGAAACTTTATTATCCAAATTGTACGTTTGAATGAAACAGGTAGTTTTCGCACTCACGAGATCGACATAGCATGTCATATTGATATACGACTGGGGATGCTGACGGTTTGCTTCAGTTTTGAATGCCATTACCGTGTGTTTATGCCTACACTTAAACGATTTTTCACCCGAAAAGAAAAATGGAAGTTCGTAGCCTCATTCATGCGGGTGAGAACTAAAAAAAGTTCTTAAAAACTAAAAAGGATCTATTACGTAACTTATACATTATCCAGACGTTCGGGATCCATAGATTCATTCACTACTTCCGGAGACTTGGTTATGATTAGGATAATTTATTTTTAGATTTTATAGATAAATAGGTTATAATAGGATGAGTTGGTCTTGTCCTTGAAGTAACAATAAGGTTGCTGTAATCTGGGGGACGAATCAGCCGAATCAGCTAGAATCAACTTTAAAAACAAATCATTTTTCTTATTTCTTCATTACATTTAAAGCTTTGGTCTTTCTCCTAAATGAGAAACTCACAATCGTGGGCTCTGGCTCCAGTATATCTGTCACTGTAGACACTTTCCGGCCTGAGAGGTCGGTCACATCGACAGCCACAATTCTCCCCAACAAAACTCTCCGAACAAATGAAAGTGTCCGTGCAAAATTGCTTCTTCTTCGTTGGGATAAGCAGTGGGTGAATAAAATCGATGTTAACATGCACTGCAGTCTAAAGGTTGATTTCTGTTTCGGAAAGCGGAAAGGATAGATTTCCCAAATAGTCTGTAAATATTATAGACTTGGAACATGTAAGATCATATAAGATTGACAACCATTTGGTACTAAATTTGTTAATTTTCCCTAATTTTGATATGTACATTCAATATTCATTGGTTGTACTTACAGTTGTCTATTCTAACCCTGAAAGCTAATAGATCCGTCATTGCCATGTTAAACTGTCAAACCATTAGAAAAATTTGACAGTCACATACAGATGATAAAACGTATATGTGTACGTGCATATGAAAACCTCCCACTTGTACAATCCGGATAGTTTGTTTTGATTCGAAACTTATTTGTTTACAAACAGTTTAAAAACAAAACATACTATCCCGATTGTATGAGTGGGAGGTTTTCATATGCACGTACACATATTTGGAAGATTTAATCTTCTATATTCTATATCTTCTATATTTTCTTTTTTCAATCTGCATTCTGTATGCATATTTTCATATTGCTTCAATGTTGGTAGAAGGTTTGTAGGTTTGTAGGTTTCTAGGCGTTTCTTTGAGGAGGTATGTGGTGCAGCTCATTTATCTGTGTCTCTGCTAATGGTTCGACACCCCGGTGTTCATTTCGGTCCGATGTATCGCTTGGAACTGTTGATGAACCGGCTGGCTGAAGCTCGTGGTACCGGTTTTCATCAATTGCAGAATTTTCTAAAAAAAGATAAAAAAAAAGAATTATAAAAGCGTTAATAATTTAATTAAGTATGGTGAAGAAACACCGTGCTCACCGTGAGTAGCCGAGCCTTCCTGAAGATTTAACCAGGAAACTGGCATTATCGGATAAGGTGCTAGACCTTCCGGATTATTTTCTTCCGTCCTCGTCCGAAGAATAGATTATTTCAGACGAAGGCGATTCTACGATAGACGTGGAACATCTTGTTGATCTCTGCAAATGTTTTAAATTTAATATGAAGCTACCATTTTTAAGCCTGTTTTATTCTTTGCTCAGCCAGTTTTAAAAAAGAAAGCAAATAAAAAAAAATAAGAATACGTTATTTTTAATAAGAAGAAGATTAATTATTAAGATTTTAGGCGATAGTATATTTTTCCCCTCTTTTTTTTTGAAAGTTTATGTACTTACATCCCTCCAGGTTGGACTTATCGACCACCGAAAATGTGATATTTGTTCTTCATGCTGTGGCTGTTGTTCCTCCTGATGCATCTGTTGTTCTTCCTGATGCGTCTGCTGTTGTTCTTCCTAATGCGTCTGCTGTTGTTCTCCTGCTGCGTTTGCTGCTGCCATTTTTTGTGATCGTGGCGCCAGTCGAAATGTTGTCGAATCAATTATTTTGGCGTTTGGAATAGGTAGTAGTGGAATGTGCCGAGGATCCACCCTGATCGCTGTGATTTGCTGTTTAATTAAAGAATAATTATATTTTCGTCTTTTGTGTTGTGGTGAAGGGTTACTTACAATTATTGTTTCTTTGCTCATCTTTTCAGTGATATACTGAATTTTTTGTGCCCCATCTGGAGGCGTCACCTCGATCTCTACAAAAAAGTCTGTCGGAAGCTCTAATGAATTCCGTCCCTTAAAAGTTAACGGTTGATGTGATACTGTCTGTGAAGAGAAAAATTTATTTTTTACACTTCAAAATTTTTTTTTAACAACGGGGAATATGCAATTTTGGCAAATTGCAATTAATTCTATTTTTATATCATTTTCCCCGTTGCCAAGTTTTTAATATAAAAATTAAGGTTCAGAAAAAAAAAAAAATATAAAATTTTAAAAGCTGCGGTCTGCGGCTTGCTGTAAAACGGAGCGCTTAGCAATATTTAAAAAAAAAAAAAAAAAAAAAAACATTTTTACTTACCATTGTCTCCTCGCTGAAGAGTTTGAAACTGTGAAAGGCTATCAACTTGCCCTTCTCGTTCCGAACTTTTCTTGTTATGACCGTACCGGGTAGATGAAAAGACGTACTCTTCATCGTTGAAAAAAAAAGTCACGTTTGTCACGGAACGATTTTTTAATTTTGAATAAACCGAAAACTTGTGAAGCATGGGTTTTTAAATAAAACGTTAAACTTTCATTCACGTATGATATGTATAAGAAATCTTGTTTTGATTTTTTATTTGCGTGTTTCCACCCCCTATTATTGCATAGGTAAACCCCTGGGAACAGATTGTTAATCGTGTGACATATGACAAAAAAAAAAATTAATTGTTTGAGTTTTGTTCTTTCTATTATAAAAAATCGGTTATCCTATTTTATTTCTTTTTATTGTCTTGATGAAATCAGATAACTCTCTTTATTAACTTGCTTCAGTTTTCCTTTTTTTGCTTTGTGCTTGTGCTTCAATGTTTTTAGATGCAAACAGTGGATTGGTATCGTTCGTTATTGGATCTGTATCAGAGACTTCTACATCAGATGAACTAGCAATGCCTAGTTCCTTTCTTTCTTCAATATTTTTGTCTAGCTCTTTTTTGGCTTTGGTGCTTGCAGTTTCCATGTACTGCCACGCTCGTCCCAGCATTATTCGTTTTGAGTTTGATACTAGCCAATCGCAATTGAGTTGTACACTCCTTAATTTTTGTAGCTCTTCCAGTAATTTTTTTTCTTTTGTTTTGCTGTCATCTTAGATATTATGTTAATGAAGTTGTCCAGATTGTTCTGAATTCCTAACCAGTCCACGAATTCTAATCTGTCGGCGATATCAGTGTTGATTAGTGCCCCAGCTCGGAATCCATCCCGAAAATTCTGATCGTCTAAACAAACTAATAGACGTGATGCGCTTACATGCATGTAAGCATATTTGTCCTTTGTCAATAAATAAGTGCTGGTTGAGTTCATTGTCGAATTTGCTTGGACACTGAGCCAGCTTTCCAGGGAAAGGTGGAAATGCATCACATTTCACAAAACGGGGGAAAAAAAATCAGACATCAATCGAGTCCCGAAAGCCTGGAATCCTGGATGTGGAAAACCGGGAAGACTGAGCCAGCTTTTCTCGGGAAAGGTGGAAATAAAAAACAAAACAGAATGTTCAGGATAATAACATGGGTTCCCGAAAATCATCCAAGGTTTTCCGAAAGATTCTTCTGGAATCCTGGATGTGGAAAACCGGGAAGAGTGAGCCAGCTTTCCTATTCCATAACTACTAAGAAGCCTAGACTTTTTTTTACAGTTGCCTCACGAGTTAGAGTCGTAATTGGATTAGAGTGCAATGAGCATAAGACCAGGGGTAAGTAGGAACCTTTTTTTGGCGCACTGAACCTCTTTAAAAAGCCTATGTGAGGTAAATCCCTTAAGCCCTACCGTATTTGTACCTGCCATTTCGTTAAAAATACCCTTTTCCCATTAGTTAACTTATGAGAGGAATCATCTTGTTTAAAGGAAATGTAAACATTAACAAGATTAGCGTTGTCTCCGTTTCAGTAAAATTGATTGAAATTCCAAATCTGTCTTCAAGTCGTGCACCTGAAGAAATCATGTCATATGATTGGTTTAAATATTTTTATAATTATTTCTCAGCATTGTCATTAAAATAATAATTTGTGCAGTAAGAATTATTTTTAAAAAAAAGAGAACTCGTAAAAAACATTTGATAGCAATAAAAAAATGAGGCAACATCTTTTATTAAAAAGTTATTTAGCTTTTTTTGTCAGAAAATTTAAAAGGAATTACGTTTAAAAAATTTCATAAATCTTTAAAATCCTTAGTCTTTGTTTTCGTCTTCTCAGAAGACGAAACTAAGATTTCGAGACAGAAGACTCTTCTGTCTCGAATTCTTCTTGGTCGAACGTAACGTATTCGAAATCCCATTCGATTTCAAATCGCATTCATCCTCTTGATGACTCTTCCAAGTCGATTCCAAGTAATTCGGAAGCATCAGATTTTGAAGTTACTTCTCTGTACGCATTTTCTTCAGGTGCACGATTTGAAGACAGATACGGAATTTCATTATATTTGACTGAAACCATGACAACACTAGCTTGTTAATTTTTGCAATTCCTTTAAACAAGATGATTCATCTCATAAGTTAACTAATGGGAAAAGGGTATTTTTAATGGAATGGCAGGTACAAATACTGTAGGGTTAAAGGGGTGTACTAGAGCCCTATATACTGGGAGAAGCGCAACCTACGGTCGAGTTTTGATTGGTTCTTCGTACTGGACGCCATTTTACCGTCCATGCAAGAATTTTTAACCTAACCTTATGTGATTTTACAATTGAGATCGTAATGCTGCCGTGAAAAGGGGAATCGACCTATCGCACATCTCTGGATTGGCCATGTTTGTTTATAAGCTAAACATAAACAAACATTACCAACCCAGAGATGTGCGATAGGTCGATTCCCCTTTTCACGGCAGAATGGATGACAAGTCTTGCAATGAATTTTTAATGTTTGCCAACTAAGGATTTAACCACAAATGTCTTATTTCAAAAATCACTTATTTTAAATAATGTCAGCATCATAGCCATGATTGAAAGTATGCTCTAGTGATAATTTGAAGGATTGTACGAGAAATCTATTTAAAAACAATTGGAATCTAACCGTTAACTGTATAATTTTAATTTTTTTAAAATCAATGTAAATATATACAGAGCCTTTGACAAGCTTTTTACAAAGTGATTTTGCATACAGAGATCAAAAAAAAAAAAAAAAAAGTTTGCTAAAGAAGTATGAATTTTATATTTTTATACTTATAATCACACAAATATAAAAATTTTCATCTGGCGTCAAGAAATGTTTTTTTTTTTCTTTTTAACATTTATTATCCTTCACATGCGTCGTTTAAAAAAGCTATGTCGTAATTAAATGCGTTACGACGTTACGGCGTAATTGCTTTACTCAGCTTTTTTTTTTTTTTTTAAACGGATTATCAGGTTTTTCGTTCTCTCACGCATCCCTAAACTGCGGCTCCTGAGGGTGGCATTTCCTATACTTGTTTTTCCTTTTTGAATCTGATATTGTCTTAAACGCATTTTAAAGTAAGTTTTTTTTAAGTAAATTTGTCATCGCCTAAAGCCAATGTAGGTATTGCGGAGGCTTTCAGTTTTTTTTTCCCATCTTTTCTCTGCACTTCAAAATCATCTCCTGAAAAATGAAACTAAATATCGAGTTTCTGCATTATTCCTATCAAAAATATAAACTCAATAAACTGTCAATGGAAACCAACTTACTTAACATATAATTGCTTTTGATGGATTCCAATCAGGCAGTCCTATGGCTTTTAGCCATTCTCTTTTTTTCTTTTTTGATTTCGATAAAGAACCGAAAGTCAGGCCATTCCCCGTCACCGAGGGACAGCCTGGTACGCAGCACCTCATGATAGTGCATCAAAAAAATACGTAACATGAACTTTAAAGTTAAAATTTACAAAAAAAAAATTCAACGTTCCGTTATTGACAACCGTTAAGTACACAAAGTCGCCATTTTACCGTCCATGTAGAAGCAGCCATGACACCGGTTGCGCTTCTCCCAGTATATAGGGCTCTAGGGTGTACCTGTCATAGGCTTTTAACCCTTTGCTTCCCGATGGCCCTCCTGGAGGGCCATTGGGTATTTCTTGCCGGATAAATTAATTTTTTACTAAAAAATTATGAAAGACATGTTTCTAGGGGTAATTTGAGCCCCCGATTCCGATTCCGAATCTGAAGTCAAAATTCTGAAAAAACTAAAATCCAATATGGTGGAGTCGTTTAATTTTTAATAATTTCTTTTTTTTGCGCCATATTGGATTTCCCGAGCGGAATCAGTTCATTCTGACGTCAGATTTGAAATCAGCGGAGTCGAAAACGTATAGAGAGTCGTTTTCCCGATCATTTTACGAAAGAAAACAAATTTGGCGCTTTTTTTTGTATTGCATGTATGTATTGCGGGTTGCATATACTGAAAATTGGTAGGCGTCATGTATGGGGTTTAACGCATAGTGCGGGCTCCTAATGTGTTGTAGGTTAACCTTAAGTGCGAAATCATGAAAATAAAAAACATTTGGGAAATTTTCTTCGATTTTCCGGGAAAATTTTCCGAAATTTGGCAATTGAAGGGTTAAGGCAGGTTCAATGCGCCAAAAAAAGGTTTCAACCAACCCCTGGTCTTACGCTCATTGCACTCTAATCCAATTACGACTCTAACTCGTGAGGCAACTGTATTTGTGCTTAAAAAAGTCTTTACTCATCAATGTACCGAGTATAAGGTAAAACACCTGTTCAAAGCCTGAACAGGTCATAAGCTAAACACGCATGTCCATGAAAGGAAATCGTTTTTAGCTTATGGACTGTTCAAGTTTTGGGTGTTTTATCTTAGCTGTCTAAAATGAAATAAAACACAAATTCAATTACGTTTATTAAAATTTACAGTTTTCAATGGCCTATTGGAGCACTTTAAATGAAGTTTTCAATGATAGAGCACTCATACTTCCATGTCTCAGCACATCGTACTTACTGTCTTTATAAAAGCGTGTGGATTTGACCATTCCGTGCATCGGAGGTGAACTAATGTATCTCCATCGAAAATATATTTGGAGATAATTTGTTTCGACCTTTTGTGAAAATCATGTGACTGCAAGTTTACACGTTCATGTTGGTGTAAACTTGTGGTCACGTGACACTTTCACGAAATGTCGAAACAGATCATCTCCAATCATGTTTACGATGGAGATACGTTAGTTCACCTCCGACGCACGGAATTATCAAAAAGCAAAAATTCCAGTAGAAAAAAAACCGAAGATAACAAATCAAAATTTATTTTATTTAAAAAATTATTCCACTTGTTATAAACTCCTAGCTCTTTTTTCAAAATATTTTGCCTCTCGAGTGCCACGTTGTGGCTATGAGCTTTTTATTAATCTTACCTAAAACTATTTTATCTAAAAATAGTATTTCAAACTTCCATATAAAAAAAATCATATCTAGGTGAGGAAAAGTATTTGATTTCATACAAATAACTTAACAACTAATAAAATAAATAAAACAATGACAAATAAATAAAATAATTTTTTTTTTTTAATTCGGGAAATTTAGGGATTTGGTATACCCATTGTGGAAAAAGAAAAAATAGAAAATAGTATGCTCATTTTAAGGGTACCCTCAGTCATTTTGTTCATCAGCCATTAGCTTTAGCAGTTTTTTCTTCATTTTCAATTTTTGAAGATAGAGCATTTTTACTTCATTGTTCTTATTTCATGTTGTTTCCTTTTTCTGTTTCCAGATAAGCGTTCATTGATTTTTAAGCTTTCTTTCGAGTGAACATGGAGCCGTGGATAAAGAGCTTCTTTAAACGGTAAGCAAACATTGAACAGTAAAGAGTTGTTTCAAAGGAATTTTTCATTTGATAAAAATTAATTTAAGGGTAAAGGAGGAGGGCCGATAACCCTGTTTTTAGAGGCCCCCCTCTGTAACTCCGCTTATGGATAACTTCCCGGACATCAAAGTACCGTTATAATATGGTCTTCATTCTGTAAAAGTTTTAACCTTGTTCGGAAAATTCGAAGGTTGAAAATTATATGCTGTCTAACTCCAATGGTGTATCCTAAAATTTCTTGCAAATTTCAACTTATCTGAGTTACATGTGCAGCCGGAATTTTTCCGGCTTTGTATTATTTTAAAAACAAGTTAAAACTTGCACTAAAATACAAGAATAGGTCAATAGACTTCGTTAGACTAAATTTTGAAGGTCACCACTTTCAAATTTACCTTTCAAAATCTTATTGACTAGTCTATTTCTACTTCAGTTTATTTTTAGTTCAAGTTTCAACTTGTTTCAAGTTCAATCAAATTATATTTCGGCTGCACATGTAACTCAGACAAGTTGAAACTTGATACTCTAGGATGCACCAATGGAGTTTGACAGCCTATAATTAGGATTTTTTTAAGCGTAAATGGATTATTACGGAAAATTTAAATATTTTTGGGGGGATGGGGGGCTGCAGATTGTACAGAATGCCCATATCGCTTACATCAAATAAAACCAAAAAAATTTTTGATTTATAAAAATTAAGTTTTCGTTTTTAAAATTTCTCCATTTAAGAAAAGAGGGACAACTCCAAATGATGACGTGAATTTTAAGGGGGGGGGGGGTCGGGCTAATGACGACGATGAAGAAGGGCTCCTTATAAGCTGACTGCAAAACTGTCCTATATGTCCTATTTTCTTTATTTGTAATTTATTAATTTGTAAAATCTTTTTTTTTTTTTTTTTTTTTCAACTTTTAAACAATTTTTTTGGAAAAAACATAAGACTAACGACCGACCATTTTAAAAAAGGCTATGGACGCCGTCGCATCCATGGATTAAAAGCTATCGAAAGCGCAGTAAATAATTGAAAATTGATTTTGTGCAGTAATTTTAGTTCATTTTTCGTACATTTTTTTCACTTAAAAAAACAATTTTCTTGCTAATGAAAAAAGATCCATTTTGTTTGAGATCTGAAAACAAAAGTTTTTTATATAAAATGAGAGTGATAAATTTATTAAAAATTGAGTCGAAACTGCAATGAGTAAGGTAAAAGCAGGGAAGTGTGACCGTCTGAAAAGTGTGACTTTACCATATAAACATGTGTTGGAAATCCGTTTTTGTGCGAATAAATTCATCATGATCTAGTGTTTATATTCCAACAAACACGAATTTTCAACATGCGTTTTAAAATGTAAGTCTCCTTTTCAGACGGTCACACATCCCTATTTTTACCTTGTTACAGTTTTTGTTCCATATTTGTTTTATATTTCCTTTAAAACTGGTCCCTTATTTTTCAAAAAAAAAAAATCCTATATTTTTGTGAGATAGCGTTTTGCAGTCTGCTTATAAGGTGACGTCACAAATGATCACTCTGTTTTCCTTTTTCACGATGGGGTTTCTCCGTATGAAAACAAAATGCCAAAAGTTCGTTAAATGTTTGCAAAATAATTGCAAAAAATTTGTCATTTTTGTATCGATTATACTAAAATTTGGACATGCATAATTTTAACAAAGTTTATGCATTTTTTTTTTTTTTTTTTTTTTTTTTACCTAAATTTGAATATGCTTAATTTTTACGATATTTATGCATAATTTTTTTAAGCATAAAAATCTATATATGCATAATTTATGCAAAAAATTTTTAAGTCGTCAAGCAGGGAAATTTCCAAATTTTATTCTTATTCAACTTTTTTTTTCCATTTTATGCATAATTATTTGAGAGGGGGAAAAAAAATTTCCCGGTACAAAATAGTTTAGATCTTTATGCATCATTATGCATTTTTTATGTATGTCCAATTTTTTGTAGAATTAATAATGATTTTCATATCGACTGCCCCGACAAAAAAGTCCCTATTTTTTTTTTTTTATCCAATTGAAAAACTCTTGTCTTTGTGACGGCCTATAAACAATCTACTATTGTTGTACAAAATATCTACAGTATTTAGATCATAATTGCTATGTGCGATAGATCGTTTTTCCAGTGACACAAAAAAAAAAAAATAAGGACTTTTTTCTTTGGGGCAGTCGATATAATTTATGCATCTCTTTTTCATACGGTTTTTGTGTCAAAAATTAAAACTAAATTCTTCTAGCTGTGGTCGCCCTTCTTCATTTTGGTATTTTTGATCATTTCGTTGGATGGTCTTTTAAGATCGTAAGCCCATCCGATAGCAGCCATAAAGTCGATAAAGATTGTGGTGGCGTTGATTTTCCACGACCATTCGGAAGCCCGATAGTCCCAGGGGAAGGTGTGGTGGTAATTGTGGTAGCCTTCGCCTGCGGTGTACAAATTCGCCCAAAAGTTTTCTGTCGGTTGGATCTCCTTGTTGTAAGGTCGAAGACCCCAGAGATGATTGACCGAATTAATGGTGAAAGTACCGTGGAGAACGCAGAGATGACGAAGGACCCCGCAGATGAGGAGCGACGTGAGAAAATCTTCGTTCCAGTAATAAACAGGGATGAGAGTTGGGATGGTGTAACATAAAACGATCGTTAGTGGGGTGTAATATTTCCTGTTGAACATGACGTAAGGGTCGGCTTCGAGATCGGAAAAGTCGATGCACTTGACTTTCTCGCAAACTTTAGGATGAGCCGTGATCATGGTCCAACCGATGTGGGAGAAGAAGAATCCGCGGTTCATGTTGACAGGGTCCGCGTCGGTGTCCGAGTATTTGTGATGGACTCTGTGCACCACGCACCAGCTCCAGATCGACGCAGAGGCAGACACGCAGTTTAAGAGGACGAGCAAGGCTTTGAGAGGACCGTTGGCTTTGTAAGCCCGATGCGACCATAATCTATGAGTCCCTGCGGTGATGCCGGTTCCGGCACCGTACCCAAGAAGCAAAGCAAAAAGCGTAGTTTTCCACTGAGCATAAGTGAATATCAAATAGATGCCGTAGAAACCCGCGATGTGAGTTACGACCCAGTAGATTAGCATGTGCCAAACTATGTGGTAAACCACTTTTTCCTCTTTGTTGTCACCCTCGTAATTCTCGTCGTAGATGGATTGTTGGATATAATGTTCGAGATCCTTGTCGCTTTTTCCATTGGGAACTCCATTCCTTTGGCGGACGTCACCGTTTGCATTTCCATTGACGTAAGATCCATTCGCTTCCGGCTTTTTGGGAGAGGTGCCATTGGCGATTTTGTTTGATGAGGGAGGTGGATTTTTATCGAGAATCGGCTCGAAAATGGCAGCATCTGAAATTATAACAATAAGCGATTTTCAAAAATTGGAAATATTGGTAAACATTTAGGTGGATGCGTGAGGAAAAAGAAAAATGAACCGCTTAGATATTTTTAAAGATTTTGCCCAAATTTCGGCTCTTTGTGATTTAAGCAAAATATCCCCACTTTAATTTTTTTTTAATCCTCCACATGGATTCGGCATCGGAGAATTGTTAAACCGCATGACGTAACTCATTTTCATAGATTTCAGAGACTTAAAACACAAGAAGATTCAAATCCTATCAATCTTCGCCGATAAAAGGGCGATTCAGCGTTAAAATTAAAAAGATTATAAAAATACCCTATCTAAAGCCTCTCCTAAGTCGGCTTTACTTCATCGTAGAACATCGTGCTTGGCCTTATTTTATTCGCCTTAAAAAGTACCTTCAACCACCCGTTTCCAGGTTTTTTTGTACAGCGTGTCGTTTTTGATGCTCAAGCTAAGATAGAAAAAATTGCCATTTTCAAGCTATTCTACCGATTTTTTTTTTTTAATGAAATAATTTTTAACTTTGTATATATTTATCGTACAAAGTCGAATAAAAAACTGATCAACGCAGAATTCTACGCTGAATAAAATAATAACAATGCGATTTTCCCCCGAGTCAAATATTGGCTTGTAAAACTCAAAAAACGTAAAAATTTGATTTTTTCTGTGGAGTAACTCCCAAACCCGAGTTCAGATTTGGGCGCATTTTTTCCACAAAGTTTCTTACACCCCATATTAACATTCTATGAAAAAAATTCGTTTCTCGAATTTGTTCATTGTTGCAGCAATTTTTTTAACTAGTTTACGAGTCAATGGATTGTCGATAGAATATTTTTAATTTCCCCTTATCAATTCTTCAGGGCATTATTTATCAACTGGAATTTTTTCAAATTTTTTTGCGATCGATTTGCGAAAAAAAGTAGAAATGAATTGATCTTTGCACTAACTTACAACGATTCTATTAAATTATTCAGATATCTCGTTCCGACTTTTATAAATTAAGTAAATATTTCACAGGAAACAGGAAGAAAAAAAAATCATGATTATTTCTGCTTTGAAATAATCCTGTTTTTCTTTTGTTCCTGTTTCCTGGGAAATATTTACTTGATTATATTAATGAAAAACGATCTGGACTTCTTTTAAGGATTGTTAAATACTATTTCGATTTATATTTGAAAATTGAAACTTTTTTTCGGTTATGATCGAGCCATGTTCATGGGACGATCTAGAATTATTTTCTAGAAGGGGGGGGGGGGCTATTCTGCTTCCTGGGGGGGGGGGGGGAGGGGGTTAGCTCCGACCATGGTCATGTTTGTAAAAATTTTCTAAAATTTCAACATTTCACCGCCTTGTAATGCGAAATCAGAGTAATTATTTTGAGGGTCTTTATTAGGGTGTATCGAAATTTGGAAATTTTCGAATTCGAACATGGCACTATGCGGAAAAGTTGTGTCTTAGGGTCAATAGTAACCTGGAATTTTTTCAAATTTTTAGGTCAGCACTTTTGGCCGTCTCAATTGGCTTTAAGTTTTACATGTTAAAAGATAGGTGATTTTGGCCATTTTTAAAAATCTTGTTAAAAAATTGTCTAGAAGCTTCAATTACTGTAAAAGTGTATCTGCCTGGCGTTTTTGAGGCCGATAAATCCGAATATGACCTAATTTTTGTTTCTAGGGGTTCGGCAAAACAACAAAACATGGTTTAGAATTTTGTTGGCCCCAAACTTCGAATTTGAATTAAAAACTCCACTTTGTTCGTGTTGTGAACTCTTAATTGATATTTTTTCTTCATTTGGGAACTTAAAATTACGTTTTAGATTCAATTAAGTAAACAAAATGGTACTGTACTAATTTTTTAATAGCGGTAGAATATAATGGAAAATATTTTTCATGCCCCAAAATTAAAATAGCGTTGGGCCGATTTTGCCAAATCCCTAGGGAAAAAATTCGGTCATATTCAGATTTTTCGACCTCAAAAACGCCAGGCAGATACACTTTTACAGTAATTGAAGCTTCTAGACAATTTTTTAACAAGATTTTTAAAAATGGCCAAAATCACCTATCCTTTAACATGTAAAACTTAAAGCCAATTGAGACGGCCAAAAGTGCTGACCTAAAAATTTGAAAAAATTCCAGGTTACTATTGACCCTAAGACACAACTTTTCCGCATAGTGCCATGTTCGAATTCGAAAATTTCCAAATTTCGATACACCCTAGTCTTTATTATTAAAAATTATAATTTTTAATAATAATTATAGTTTTTTATTTTTAATAATCTAGATTTTCTGAATTTTTTAATTAATTCCCTAAATCATCTATGGGAAATGTTCTGGACATGGAAAATAAGAAATCTATTTATTCGTCCGAACAATTTGGCGCAATTTTTTGATTTAAAAAAAAAAAAAAAAAAAAAAAAAAAAAAGTATTTATATTACGTTAAGAGAAGGCTTCAGATATTTATTTAAATATACCAAAATAAATTTCCCTGGCCTAAAACTTTTTTTTGGAGATACAAATTAAAAATCTGCCTTCGAGGCGAACTTTATATTCATACTGGCATCTTTCTTTCAAAATTTCAGATTCTCAGGTTGTAAAGAAACTCCGGAAAACGTTTTCAAAAATAAATGTCGGGAATATATTTTCCAAAGCGTTTTCCGGAGTTTCTTTACAACCTGAGAATCTGAAATTTTGAAGGAAAGATGCCAGTATCACTACGAAGTTCGCTACGAAGCCAGATTTCTAATTCGTATCTCCAAAAAAAAGTTTTAAGCCATGGAAATTTATTTTGGTATATTTAAATAAATATCTAAAGCCTCCTCTTAACTCTTAAAGGGGCCCGTTAACTCTTAAAGGGGCCATCCAAATATTACGTCATCATTTTTTTCGACATTTTAGACCCCCTTGCTGCCGTCTTTAGCGAAACTGGCGTAACTGACATTTTGTAAACAATGCTCTTTTCAGATTTTTAGCTTATGTAAACAAAGGTTCTATTCCGCTTGTTTACAAAAAGCAGATACGCCAGTTTCGCTAAAGACGGCAGCTTGGCCCTTATCAAGGAATTTTTTTTTCTTTTTAAATAAATTTACAAAATGCATTTATTATTAATACGAAATAGTAACATAAAAAATAGACCTAAAATTTTTTTCAAATTTCAGGTTTTTTTTTTCTTTGATTAAGTAGTGTTTTTTTAATTTGAAGGTGGTTAAGTTACTAATTAAAACTCAAATGAAATCACTTATTCATTTGTTAAATTATTATTTAAAAAAAACAAAATCATACTTGTAAAGTTTTCCACGGAACTACATCTAGTGTACATGATGACATCAACATTACAGCAATACCCCTTTCCCCCTCGTCATCATTCATCAGTCAAACGACCCCCCTCCCCTTGAAAAGATGACGCAATATTTGAATGGCCCCAAACTGCTTTAATGCCGTCAGCTTGATCTTTTAAGTAAATAGAAGAAAACCTTTGAAAAATCCCCTCTTCGTTTATCATGTAAGACTACAGTCCTTTAAACGCCTCTTTAAAATCGATTATTTCGCGCTTATGCAAATATTTCCATACCTCTACCCCCCCCTCCCCAGTTAACAATACAAGAATTACTTAATAGTAGGGAGCTATACTAAATAATAGGAGGGAAAAATTATTTTAAAATTTAAGTGAACATTTTTAAAAAAATTAAATGATAAAACCAACTTAAGCTTGGAGAATAATTATTTATCTCAACTACCCATGAGTCATTTGAGACCTCGCCTTTAGGCCCCTTGCACAGTGGCCTCAAAAACTAAATTGTGTACGTGCATGTGAAAACCTCCCACTTGTACAATCCGGATAGTTTGTTTTGATTCGAAACTTATTTGTTTACAAAGGGTTTAAAAAACAAAACATACTATCCGGAATGTATAAGTGAAAGGTTTTCATATTCACGTACACAATTTTAGGCCAGAAGTTTAAAAATTATTTTAGGGAAATCATACCTTAAGTTTAAAAATAAATACAAAAAATTAGTTTTCATAAAAGTGCGGTCATATTTGAAAAGTACTAATATTTTCCTACTAATATCGACCCTTTTAATGAGAATTTTGTCGCCGTAACATTTATGGACTTTTGTCCAAAAATTAATTTTTTGAGACCGCTGTGCCTTGTGTATTTTTTTTTTTTTTTTTTTTTTTTTTTTTTTTTTTTGAATGGTTATTAGCATTAAAAAGTTCTTTAAGTAGCCTTAAATGGGACCCAGTAGCTAAGCCCTCCAATTCATTCATAGATAACTAAATTAAATAGTTACCCTTCTTCCCCCCCCCCCCCCCCCTTTCTCCCTTAAAATCTTTCAGTTTACAAATAATTACGAAAAAAATTTCTCATGACATACCTGGTACCACAGACTGATAGGCGCCCATTTTATTTTATTTCACTTTCAGACTCCACGCGCTCGCAAATTTAATTTTTAAAAAGCTTTTCCTCCTCCGAGAGACTTTAAGTCAGACTCAGTCAGACCATATGTGACGCTGCTAGCGGCAACACGAGAGAGAGACTAGAGCAAAGATCAGTTAAGTTCAAATAACGGCCGACTGGTCGACCTTTCCACAAGCCTTTTTTATTTTATTTTTAACTTCGAATTTAAAAAGAAAGAAAAGCATTTCTTTCTGGTTGCTATAGTTTTTCTTTCTTTTTTCTTCGAATTTCAAAAGCTACTGATTGCGGAGCGTAAACGAACTATTGAGATTCACAGACTAGACTTCGCCGGCTGTTTTAATTTTTTTTTTATCAAGAGACGGGAGAGGATTCACAGGAGCCCATAATCCGAAGCAAAGACCGTTTTTCACGCATGTGTTTCCTGATGTCTGACTCCTGACTCCACTATCTGTACACCTCGAAAGTAAATGATATCGAAACTTATTAAGTACGTTCAAAGTCTCTTAATCGATGATCAACGTCATCTGCTATATGCATCTGACCCGTAAAACAGCTGTTATATCAAAGGTCACCAACAGTCTTTGCTAAACTTAAAACGGATTAAAAAAAACTTTTAAAAATAAAATGTCTCAAATGAAATAAAACTTCTTTTTTTCACTTTAAAAAAAAAAAATTGCAACTAATTAGAGGAAAAACTGACATTAAAAAAAAACCTTGATAAAACGTGGCCTAAGCAGTTTTGTTCTTGAAAAATATACAGGGTGGGACGAAAATTTCTGTGTTTGATGTGATTTAAAATTGGTCCATTTTTAGAACTAAAAACTTTAAGGTTTTGAGCTTTGAGTTACACTTTAGTTTAGCAATTTCCGCCGGGCTGGAAATCAAGGCACTGGCACATTTTTGGACCGTTGGGGGGGACAAAATTGGAAATGAAAATTTTATTTTTAATTGGCCTAACCAAAGTCATATTAATTTTTTTTATAGGAATTTAAACAGTTTTGTAGTCCAGCCCCCTTTTCTTTTTTTGATTGGTCCTTATAGATTTTCTAGGAAATAATTCACCTACTAAACCCGATTCTGATATTTTTTTTTTTTAATGCAGTACACCGCCAGTGGCGTCGCTAACCATTGGGGAAAAGCATTCCGGGAAAAACTTAATCTAAAATCATTTTTGGCGAAATTTTGCAATGAAAATGTCATGTCATGAGAAATGATTGGGGGGCTAGGGGGGGGGGATTTTAGACAAGACTCGAAAAATTCTAATTTAAAAATTCAAATTATTCGTCGTTGGAAAAAAACTCGGATAAACACGAATACAATACCAGGAATGGCAACAAACTAAGGACTGGTAGCCACGCTATCAAACGCTACGAACGAAAACCCTCTTATGTAGGAACATAATTCTATAATAAGCTTCCCTCCTACATAACGGGACTGGAAAAGCATTCAGAATTCAAAAAATCATTAAAAAGACTTTTAGTAGATAAAGCGTACTACACAACATCAGAATACCTGAACGACAAAGAGCTGTGATATGAAGTTCCAAATTTTTACTCTATTTTTTAGTGCAACTTTGTAACGTGACGTAATCTTTTAGCATGATGTTAAAATTTTGCAAGAAAAAAAAAAAAATTCTGAGCTTTTTCCTAACAAGCATTAGTGGCGTCATTTGGGTGCCTCTTTCTCCTAAGGATTTTTTTCTTTCATATAAAAAGAATAGGAACCTTATTTTTTGTCCTTAGTTTTAAGTGTGCCTTTCCGTACCAAGACGTCTTTTTTTTTCTCAAGTCTGAAATGACGCCACTGATTAAACGTATGTAAATAAAAAACCTCTTTGAAGGACATTACTTTTCGGCGACCTTGTATGTCACGGATATGTAAAACTGTCGACTGGTGTTCTAAACGGTGTCATTTTTTCATTCATTTTCCCAAACAGAAGCAAGTTACAAGCTGCTAGATCGATATTTCATATTTCTTTAAAAATTTTAATCTGAAACTAAGCTTTAAAAAAGAAAAAAAAAATTATTTAACTTGTTTAAAAATTTGGGGCGTAACAGCAGGGGGTGTGGTAACCTTCGCCCTCTTTTGACTCCCCCCACTGAAAACATAATTTTCCCTTCATGTTCACATCGAATCCCTTCGGTTAGGATATTTGTCTTCTCCATATATGAATTCCCCCCGCCCCGTCTAGATAAAAAGGAAAGCCTATTGTTTTTGAAAACTTGACCAAAATTTTAAAATTTTTCCTTATTGGGCCCCTAGGATGTTTAAAAAAGGCTTCCCTCCACTCCGAAATTCTCGGTCTTGATTTACCATTGTGCGTGCTGCATTTTTTAAAAGCGGAATATTTCGTTCCACCCTGTACGATTTGTAATTATAATTAATGCTCTTTAATGTTATGAATTAATTAATTATTTAAAATACGGATTTAACCCTTGTGTTCAGAACAAAGAGCCAGGCACGGACTGGGGCGCCGAGCTACCGGGAGATTCCCGGTGCGCCTTCACAAAATGCAAAAAAGGCGCCTATACTTCAAAAAGTTAAAAAATGTCCAACACATTACTTTTACAAAAAAAAAAAAAAAAAAAAAAAAAGGACCAGAAAAGTAAACTGTTTTCTACCCGACTTCAAAATATTTTCAAGAATTTCATATTTGTTCGATTGCCATTAACCCCTGGTACTGAGAAGCAGAAGAAAGCAGGTAATAGTTCCCCGAATTCAAGGCTTGCTCTTTTTTTTTTTTTATTTTTCTTTATTGTCAAGAAGGAGAATTACTTCATAGCCTTTCGGTCTTCTCTGCCTTTACATCCATTTGATTGATTTTGAATCTCCGGATTTTGTCCTTTTCTTGGAATATTAGACCTATGGCAATTTTAATGAGGTCAGTACTCTCTCTAGGGTTTTGAGTTTTTCCCAATCATTCTTTCCATGAAAGTACACAGTAAAAAATTTTGTGTACTTTTAACATACTCGGTCTACATACTCTGTATGTTATCCCATTTTATGTAATTATTTTACACATTGTTTTGTCAATGTTAATAAGTATCAATGTGTCAAAAAAATAACAAATATAATATGTTAATTTGACACATTGCCGGTGTTAGGGCTATTTCTAGTTCCACGATAAAAAAAAATAAAAGGATTTTGCGGAAAAAAAAAGAAAACAAATAAAAAAAAGTAGTGGCAAATTTAAATAAATCGTGATTTAAGTCATTGAAAGGATTAATTTTTCGAAGAGATTAGCATCCTTCTGTTTTGTTGTGCAAGGATTCCGGATTCAGGATTGGATTCAGGCTCGGAATTCGCTTCCTTAAAAAATTATACAATAAATTGCTGGGTTCTTGTTCTTGTTTGGTTTGGTTTGGTTTTGAAATGCTTGATGTATAAGCCTGAAAAAAACAGTTCACAAATACGGGAAAAATTTTCTTAAGAAAACGCCTAGATTAAAAATTTATGAATAGATAAATACGATAGTATGCAAATAATAACACATAAATTTTAGTAACTTTTTAACACATTTTCATTTTGTCAGAATTACAAATAAAAGTATGTGGACCATATTCTACACAGAAAGTGAGTTAAAAGTACACAAAATTTTTTACTGTGTACCTGCGACTTTTTCCGAAAAATACCCGAAAAAGAAAAAAAAATCAGTTTTTAAACAAACGGGATTTTTTATGTCGCCATTTTTCCATTTTAAAAAATTTTGTTTACATCTCCTCCGAATAAGCTATTTGCCAGAATATACGCTAAATATAAATTCGATATTGAATACGGTTTTGTAAACGGGCACATCTGAAGTTGAAGGAACTACATCATATGTGCTGATTTTGGTATAAAATATCACTAATACGGGAAAGAATAGTGTTTTAATTCGTTCGGAGGAGAGGCGAGTTTGCAACACATGCAAAATGTAAGCAGTTTTAAACTCCGAAACAACTGACACCAAAATGTTATTATTTCCCTTATTTAGCGATGTAACGAAAATCAGCACAATTCGTTCAACTTCAGGTGTGCCCGTTTACAAAACCATATTCAATATTCTTAAAAATAACATGTTCGGAGGATACCTACAACAAAAATGGTGACATAAAAATCACATTTTGGTGACAGTTGTTTCCGAGTTTAAAACTTGTTTGCTTACATTTTGCATGTGTTGCAAACTCGCCTCTCCTCCGAACGAATTAAAACGTCACTATTCTTTCCCGTATTAGTGATATTTTATACCAAAATCAGCACATATGATGTAGTTCCCTCAACTTCAGATGTCTACGATTAAGTCGAAAAATTAATGGGGGGGGGGGGGGGGGGGGGTGCCACAAGACAATAGGCGCCCTCTAAAAAATTTTCAGCTCGCGCCCTCAAAATTTCCCAGTCCGTGCCTGCAAAGAGCATAGGGCAACTAGTTTGTCGGGCCTTCTGAACCCTCGAATCCAGATACTGCAAAAGTTATTACACCGTTGAAATCTTCCAAATGTGTCATGTTTTTTTTTTTTTTTTTTTCTTCACAAAAAATTCCAACACTTAACCAACGTGATTTTTTAAAAAAAAGAAAAAATAATCATCAAGAGGAAATCTAGGTTTTTTTTTTGCTGCCTTTGTCTAATATTAAAGATATTATCTGAAATCTCCCCCGATTCGATTATGCTTTCTTGCTGTCTTCGGTACTGTGGTGATTCCTTATGAGATTGCTTTTTTGATAAATTGAACCTGTAGTAAATCACTTCTAAGAGCACCTGTTCAGTCCTAATTTTTTCGTTATGAGAAATAGTGCTCGTTAGGTTTAGGACTACAGCGCACTGATAAGCTGCAGTTGTATAAATAAATGTCATGACAGTGCAATGTTTTAAAAATAACCATAAAACAGTAGTAATTATATTAATAATACCATAATCGCTGCAGTATTAATTTTTACAGAGTTTTTTTTCTTTTCTGTTTCAGTTATACAAAATTATTCAGCTGCCATCTTTCAGCAAAAACCTTCTTCACCTGAGTGGCGTCCTATGATTTAGGTGTTCCGAAATCGCTAAATTTCCACTGCAAAAAAAAGATCTTTAAACCTAATGAACTAGATCAGGTAAATTTAGATACTTTAAAAGCCCCTTTCCCCTTTCCCCACTCGTAACTCAAAATTATAAATCTTTCGCCGGTACAACTTACATTGAAGTTAATTATGCAGTCGAATTCATTTTTAAAAAAAATAATGAATAAAAAGTCGATGATGCACTTTGGATTCGAATTAATTAGCTGCAGTTAAAAAAATATAACACCAAAAAATTTATGGATATTTTAATTTTTAATTAATGGAAGATCTGATACAATTTCGAAATTATAAATTCACAACCAAAATTGTGATGATGATGATGATGAAGATAATGGGCCGTTCAAGTATTACGCCAGCATTTTGCTTTAAAGTTATTTTAGCTACCAATGGTTAATAGGGGTTTTATTGTTGAAATCCGTACGAAAAAATCAGACTGGGATATGTGGACATAACCCTATGTAGGACTACGTCTTTGGGGTACTGACCTAATATAGCTGAAAAAACAATGAAACGATTTAAAAATTTTAAGGAATTTTTTTCGCTTGTTTTTGGTCAAAAAATTCGAATTTTTTCATTTAAAAAAAAGTCAAAAGTTAAAAAAAAATTAGTCAAAATTTTAATTGAAGTCTTCAAATTTAAAATTTTAATATTAAAACATTGCTTTAGCCCATATTCTAGGCTAAAAGAAAAAGGACAAAATTAAAAAATGTAGTGAACATTTTATTTAAAATTTCGAAGTTCTTGTTTTTGTTTTCTGTAGTCTAATTTTAATATTTAAAAAAAAAAAAATTTTAAAAAAAACGGCGAAAGTTTTTAAAAAAAGTTAAATGAAATTTCAAGGAATTTTAAGTCCTTCCTTCAGAAACTTTAAATTTCTTGTAAAAGTTAAGTTTCTTAAAAATTTACAAGAAATTTTCCAAGTTCATGTCGCCTAATTTTAAAATAAAATTTTAAATTCAAATTCCTTGTAAATTTTGCTTTTAAAAAGCAGAGAAAATTTAAAAAAATGTTTAATAAAATTCTTGGCTAACAGAAATACACCCCGACGCACCCACAGACAGACAGATTTCCCTTAAACAGTAGAAGAAGAACAGTAGACAGTAAAACCCTTTTCATACTTAACTTACGGACTTTTTTACTTTCAAAAAGTTTAAATAACATTTAACTAGTTAAAATAACTTCTTAATCAAGCTAAGAAAGATTCGGCTCGAAAAATAGCCGTTTTTGCTCGAAAAAGTAATATTTACTGGAAAAAAGTAATACTGACTAGAAAAGTGTTAATTTAAAGCACTGGGTTCAAAATTGGATTATTTTTAGCAGATTTTACAAGACTTATTTTTTTGTATGTAACGGCTAGAGAAACAAATACTGATACTGCCTTTTCCTGCCTCGGGGGTTATGAAATGGAATAACTTTTGCTGACGTAATACTCTTAATGGTCCTTAATGGTATTGTCTTTAGAAATAATTTATTGTTCCCTTTTAAAGGCACTATCAAAAAAACTAAATAATAAATAATTTATGTAAATAAATATTCAAAAATTGAACTAAAAAAATTTGCCTAAAGTATTTAAAATATTATTTTTGTTTTCTTTACAATCCTCCTCCACTTCTCTCAACTGATATCTTCTTCTTGAGGACTTCTTTTTCGTGATGTTCTTCCTCCATTTCGGCCATCCTTGCAAATCTGGAATAGGCAACTGCTCCCGATTTTATGGCTGACATCATCTGAAATATCAATTTGAATGTCTGATAAATTAAATTTTGAAACTCTTAAACACATAAAACTACAGAAAGAATTTAAAAGGAATGAAAATTAAAACCAACACCTTTTTACAGTAAAGAAAATAAAAGAAAAAAAAATATCAAGGTTAGGGTTACGATTAAAATAATAGCTACTCAAGTTACGTTTTAATTTTGTAGGAAATCCCTAAATTTTGTGCGTCGGAGGTCAGTTGACGTATCTCCATCTTAAATATGATTGGAGATAGTCGGTTTCGACTGTTAGTGGAAATAGCGTGACCACAAGTTTACAAGCTCATATTGGCGTAAACTTGTGATCTCGTATGACTTCCATAAACAGTCGAAACGAATTATCTCCAATTGTATTTAAGATGGAGATACGTCAGTTGATCTCCGACGTACAGAATTATAGTTGCAGTTTTTTTTTATAGATTTATGGCGACGTTACAGGGTTTTGTAATTAAGTACCCAAGAGGTCGTACACATATTAGTAGGAAAGCATGTTTGAGAAAGTAGGTAGTTCGTAAAAATCTTTGACAATGTTATATCTCCTTAAGAGAAGTCCTATTTCATCTCTCTAAAAGGAGGAAAATGTCAAAAAACTCCCTAACGTAAAATGTTTACAAACCCCCTTAACGCCACTATAACGGATTTCCTACTTTATCGACACAACAAAACTGAGAAAATAAACGCATTCCAAATAAAAAAGTAAATAAAATAAAATTAAAAAACACCAAGCAAAGCGAGTTTTTCTTTTTATTGATCTCGCTGTACCTGGAGATATTCATCCAATTCAATTTGGCCGTTCATATTTGTGTCGATCTCGCGAAGGATCTCGTGAAGTTCTTCCCCTGATACTTTTTCTCCAGAATGCTGTAAATAATTATAATAAAACGAATTTTTAAATGAAATGTTGAATAATTTTACCTGGAAATAGTCGGACAATTCCACGAATCCGTTTCTGGTCAAGTCGACTTCGTGCAAAAGGGCATGGAATTCTTCTTCGGTTAAACTAACTCCTAAACCCTTTAAATGTAAAATTTTTGATTTTTGAATGTTATTTGTAGAATATTTGTTTAATTTTCGATTGAATTGACTAATTTGTGATTGGATTTCAAAGGAAATAAATGTTGACCAAAAAGAGTCGAACAATAAATATCTGATTATTAGAAGTCGATTTACGGATGTGTGATCTTAATAAATCTGATTATTTTCCGTAAGTGTCATCGCCAATACCGTGCGTCAAAGGTGAACTGACGTATCTCCATGATGGAGATAAGTCTGTTTCAACTGTTTATAGAAATCACGTGACCACAAGTATGCATGCTCGTGTTTTGGCGCGGACTTGTGGTCACATGATCCTTTCATTAGCTGTCAAAACAGATTATCTCCAGTCGTGTTTACGATGGAGATACGTTAGATGACTTCTGACGCCGGAAGATTTGTGGGCGTGCATATAAAAATAGTCCACATTCTCTTTATCGGGTTCATGCGTAGACGTCTACTTAAAAATATTTCACTTTGGAGATAAACTTAAATCCGCGCTTCGGAGGTCAATTGACATATCTCCATCGTAAATATGATTGGACAGTCTGTTTGCAAAAATGTCAAACGACCACATCTTTATGACAACATGACCGTCTAAACTTGTGGTCTCATGATAGTTATAAATTGCCGAAACAGACTTATCTCCAATTACGTTAACGATGGAGATACGCCAGTTGAACTCAGAATCATCAAAAAGGATGTGAAAGTGAAACTAGATCACTTCATAAAAGACAAAGTCATGTTTTCACGTAAAGCTCCACATCTCAATGCGCCGGAGGACAACTGACGTATCTCCGTTGTCAATGTGATTGGAGATAAGATGTTTCGAGTGTTTTTCAGAATCATGTGATCATGATTATGTGATGATAATTTTTTAACTGCAATCCACGTTATATCTCCGGTCATATTTTTGATGGAGATACGTCACTTGACTTCCGCTTCAAGAATATATTGCAATAATCAAACAGAAGACTTACTTTGAGACTCCTACGAATGTCATTTATAGAAACATATCCTTTCCTGTCTTTATCTATAATCTGGAAGCGTTTTATGTAAAGCTGAATTTCTTCTTTGCTAAGATTAATTGGTATCTTGTCTCTACTTGCTCTGTTAACCAGCTGACCCATTTCATTTTGTAGAAATTCCGTTGCTTTTTCAAATTGTCTCTAACAATTAAAAAAAAAATTAAAATTATTAGTACAAAAATCATTTTGCCATTTCCTCTTTTTTCTTTTATTACTTTTTGCTCTTTTTCGTCCCAATGCAATTCCTCCGCCATGATTTCAATGATCCTAGGGAGAGCTTCCTGAGCTGCTTGAACGTTTAAAAATGCTAATCGCAATCTTCTCGCGATCATGTCAATCGCGGAGCAGGCATATTCCCTTACTCCGTACCTGACTTCGGCGTCTATGTAAGGAAATTCCGGATGGATTTTGTTCCCTATAATCGGCCATCTTTTCCCAGTTAGGGAAGCCATTTTAGCTACTGCAAAAGCTCTATCCCCGTATGAATTGGCTAAATGTTGAGCTACCTCGCATTCTAACCCGAAGTCCTGGACTAATCTAATGTACATTGTCGGGGTCCAACCGTGAGCACCTTCGATCATTAATCCGTCCGTCTGACATTCCTCGTATATCGGTTCGAGGTTACATTCTTGAGAAAAAAAAAATCGGGAATTAGTTTCGAAGGTCGAGCGGAAGATATAAACTGTCAATATTTATTCGGAATTTGTTTGTGTTTACCTCGGATGGCTGCGTCTATCGTTTCTTTCGCCATGGCGCGATATGTCGTCCATTTACCGCCGGCTATTGTGATTAATTTACTTTTACTAGCGTGGACTATGTGGTTTCTAGCTAGGGATTGAGTGTCCGGTTTGTTGGGGTCCGAGACGAGGGGGCGTATTCCGCTCCATGCAGATAGAACGTCACCTCTTCGAACTGCAAAAGAAAAATTGAGAACAAGCGGATTAAGAGGCTGCTTTATTAAAAGCTCTGCATAAGATATTTTAATAATTTTTTTCAAATTTCACAGGAGGAAGCTCAAATTCTCAGAGTTGTGTTTTCATTCAGTGGAATAACATTGTAGTAAATTGTTAACCTAGGGAGGAAAATGAATTTGACTTCCTAGGTATTCCGTTATCAAACAGTAAAAAATATTATGTAAATATGTTCCTAGCGGTCCACATAAATTTTTTCTGTTGTTTGTCCCAAAAGGTAAACATAAACAAAAACAACATAAGAATTATGTGGACCTAGTTATGTTGATTTTGACATTATATTTTTTACTGTGCACGAAACATTTTTGTTTTGCTATGAACCATTCCGGTTTTGTTGCGCAAGACAAAACTTGTTCAAGACATTTTCTGAGTGTATTTTCCGATTTCTTTCATCCAGACGTTATGCAAACTGCAAAAAGTCCTAAACAATAAAATTCTCAATTAAATAATTCTAACCTTCAACGTCCGGATTTAAATAATTTTTAATTTCTTGTAAAATAAACAAAATTTCGTCCTCCGTCGGTTTCGGATTGTGCGTCACCTCGCAGGGCAAATCCGTCGTCCCTGCTATCGTTCCCTTTTGCCACGGCAAAAAGAAAATAACTCTCCCGTCCGACGTGGACGGATCTAAAAGGCCCATTTGTTCCGGGCTGTAGTAACCCGGGAGAACGATGTGAACACCGGAGCTCGGGGAGCAAATTTCTTTTGATTTCGGATCGTCCATTTTCCTTATGGAGTCCGTGAAAGGTCCCGTCGCGTTGATGATGCATTTCGCTTTCACCTCCCATTCCTTTCCCGTTAATTCGTCTTTGAGACGTGCTCCGCAGCAAATTTCATTCCCTGTTTCGTCTTTTTTTTTCAGGATGTCGACGACTCGGACGTGATTGGCGACTGTGGCGCCGTGTCGGGTTGCTGTGAGCGCGATGGCCAAACACATCCTGGCATCGTCTTGCTGTCCTGTGAAGTAAAAAGGATTGTTATGTTCCGCTTATCGAAAGGTAAATATAATCGGTTTTTAATTAGTCCGACATATGGTTAGATAACTTTTTTTTAGTTTTTTTTAGTCCTTACCGTCGTAGTAGACGATGGCCCCGCAGAGTTTATCTTTTCGAAGCATGGGGAAAAGTTCGAGAGCGTCCTTTTTTGATAAATAATAGGAACTTTTGACCGTTTTGGTGCCTGCCACTAAGTCGTACATTTTTATTCCGAACCAATAATAAGGAACTTGCCACCATCTGAAAAGTAAAGAAATTGGCTAGTATTTAGTTGGTCAGTAGAAAAATATAGGTTTTGGTCGGTATTTTTATTGACTGGTCAGTAAAAATATTACATGGTCAGTAGATATACTGCCTGGTCAGTATCCTTGTGGTCAGTTGACAAATGGTCAGTAAAAAAATTGAATTTGTCAGTAATAAGATTTAAATAGTGAGTAAAAAAATTAATTATGTAAGTTTTTTTCAAAAACATTTTTTTCGATGGTCAGTAAAATAGCGGAAAAATTTTTTTAAAAGTAAATCAACATAAAGACCAGGGGCGTAACAACTTTTTGGGGGCCCGGATGCGAGTTTTCAGTTGTGCCCCCCTCCCCTCCTCAAATTTTTTTTTCATAGCGGGATGGACGTTTTAAAAAATTTCAATTTTTTTAAGTCGTTTACTAGTATATTACATATCAGGTATATGCAGGTGGCGTATTGCAGGCCGTGACCAGTCGAGGCCTGCAACCCACTTCCATGCCTGATTTGTAAGTTATTTTTTATTACGACGGCGGGAAATGAATTTTTTCGTTTTTTTAGCGGGCGGGAAAGTTCATTTTCCGCCCGGAGTGATGAAAAAAAATGTTTACTTCAGCGTTGTGATTTTTTTATTGAAAATGGAACAATTAGGCCTAATTACGTATTTTTGTAAAAGAAACTAACGCTAAATCAAGTCTTACCTATTTATAATTTTTTAATTACTATTTTTAATTCACGTATATTATTATTATTACAATTATTTTTGTCATTACTATTGCCTTCATTTAATTCAACTTGACTAGATTTATCAACACTTTTTTCACTATTTACGGAGACAAATTGAGTCATTTTGGGATATTTGGCAATTTTTTTTTTTTTTTTTGTCCTGAGCTAACTTTCTTTTTTGAGCACAGCTCAGATAAACCCTACCGGAAGTTTGTTTATTCATTTTAAAAAACTTAAAAAAGATGTAAAATAAACACGATAAAATAAACACGAAACGGTACCTGCACATGTCCTGTTTTTTTTAAAACAGTATGTTTGTAATCAGTAGGAGTAGCTAAAAGGTTAAAAAAAGCGAAACCTCCAGCGGCAGCGAAGTCCATCCCTATCGGCCAAAAAAGACGAAGAGGAAGGCCTAAACTAGCCAAGCCTGCTCTACTTAGTCAGTAATATAAGGTAAAGTCAATTTTTTTTTTCGGGTAGAAATAAATTTTTTTTTTTTCAGTAAAAAATTTGATACCGACCAATTATCAATTGGTTTACTGACCATTTTTAAATTTTTTACTGATCATTTACAAATTTTTTACTGACCATTTTCAAATTTTTTACTGACATTTTAAGTATTTTTACTGACCAAAACTAATATTAAGTACTGACCACTTCATAGAATAAAATACTGACCAAGTAATTAAAAATAACTGACCAAGAAAATATATTCCAAAGAAATTTTGAAATTAAAGTCAGAAACATTATGGGGAGGGGGCGGGGGTTGATATGGAATTGTTGTTTAGGGTCCGGTTCGCGTTAAGTAGCATCTGTCGCGGATCCAAGTAAGAATTTCGATCCGGGGACTTGCATAAAAATATTTTTGTCGTCTAATTCTGATGGGCATTTATGAGCTGGAAAATGTTAGGGTTGCAAAATAAATGGAAAAAGTTTTTAACAATCTCAAGAGTGCCGAAAATCAATTTTTCGAATAGAAAATGGGCACAGTAGGCTGCTGCCATTCTGATTTGTATACTGGCAATGGCCGTTTTTTAATTTACAATTTAAAAAAAAAATCTAAAAAAAGCTGCTGATAAAAACTGCTTTTAAAAAAAGTTATTTGTGCAGCTAATGCAACTATTTGTGAAATTTCGGGGCTAATGCCGCTATTTGTGCAACTACTTCGGCGATTTTAATTTTCTGGGTTTTTAAAATCGGAGACATTAAAATTTGGGGGTTTTAAAGTCGGTGATATTAAAATCCCGTGTATTTTAAATCTGCGATATTTAAATTCGGGGGTTTTTTAATCTGCGATATTTAAATTCGGGATTTTTTTAAATCTGCGATAAGTAAAATTCAGGGTTTTTGAAACGTCATTTGAAATAAAACAAATGGTCATTCTGTGAAAAAAATGGAGAATTTGGGTGTACGTAAACGGTAAAAAATTTTATGTTAAAAATAACATAATTTGCCTTAGCTTGTCTCCACTTGTGATTTAAATAGAGGATCGAATTAAAGAATCGTCCATTTAAATGAAGCACCGGAAGTACTGTACCGTTCCAAATTCAAAAATTAGTTCAAAATGGAGAACTCTGGGGTTTTGTTTATGTTTTTGTAAATTAATTATAGTAAATTATAACGACCCAGTGGAAAAAGAGCTAAGTATGTAAGTACTTAATAACTGAGAAACTATTTGAAGAAGAGATTATGGCTCAGGCAAAAAGTTTTAGACCTTTCGAAAGAAAAGGGAACATACAGTACTTCCGGTGCTTGATTTAAATAGACGATTGCTTTAATTCGATCATCCATTTAAGTAACTAATGGAGACAAGACACCTGTAGCCTCGTATAAAACACTAAAAACAAAAGGATGTCTCGGACAATAACATTCTATTTTTTTTTAACATAAAAATGTGTAACCCCTTTTTAGAATTTTTTGAAATTTTTTAGAAAGTTAAAAACATTTTTTAGTGTAATTTGACGTCAGTTGCGACTTCGGTCCTCTTTAGAAACCGCGAAATATGAAACACGAAAAATACTTCAGCGATTATTATTTTCGGTGTTTTTAAAATCGGTGACATTAAAATTCGGGGGTTTTAAAATCGGCGATATTTAAATTCGGGGTATTTAAATTCGCGGTTTTTTAAATCGAAGATATTTAAATTCGGGGGTTTTTAATATGGGTGATATTAAAAACCGGGTTTTTTTAAATCTGATATTAAAATTCTGAGTATTTAAATCGGCGATATTTAAATTTGGGGTATTTAAATCGGCGATATTTAAAGTCATGGTTTTTAAAATCGGTGATATTAAAATGGGGTATTTAAATAGGCGATATTTTAAATTCGGGGGTTTTTAATATTGGTGATATTAAAATTGGGGGTGTTTAAATCGGCGATACGGTATTTAAATTCAGGGTATTTAAAATCTGCGATATTTAAATTCGGGGTTTTTAAAACCAGGTTGGCTAAAATTATGTTTAGCTTATGAAACATATGGTTGTACCTGGTTTTGATTTCTCATAAGTTAATCATAATTTTAGCAAACACGGTTTTCCATCTCCGTGAAATGTTCCAGTGTTTCTATTGTATAAACCCCGATATATTAAATCGCTGAAACACAACAAAAATAGTCATTATTTCGTTTTTTCAGACCCCGAACCTTATGAAACTCGAAAACCAATTCGGTCATTTAATTTTAAATTTCGGAGTTCAGAAAACGCGATGTCGTTTTTTCGCTATGTCGAATTTTATAAAGCCTGAAACCCGATTCGGGGTTTGGAAAATTCGGAATTCCTATGTAGACTCGGGACTTACTGCACGACTTGTTTCCGACCGGAATTGCGTTCGGAAGAAGGTTCATTCGGATATTGATCAAGGGACCATTAAATATTAGCATCAGCACGTCAAGTGGGGAGGGGGTGGGGATTCGAATTAGATATTTTCTCCATAAGCTCAGAGACTTATCAAAAATGTTTACTAACTTTTTTTTTTTTTTTTTTTTTTGCATTTATAAGCAACTAAATTAACATTTAAATGAAAATAAAGTTCTGAGAAAAGGAAAGGAGGGAAAAAAAAACATTCAGAACAATAAAAAGACGCTAATTTTAGATGAGTATGAATAAGACTCATTTATCTCCATGGAAACGATCAAAACGATCTGGGTGTGACTAGTACTTTTTTTAACATTTTTCGAAAAGGGGAAAATAATAATAATAATAATATTATTATTATTGCGTGACGTTAACCTTGCTGAATCAGCAATCAATCCGACTTACGTATAAACAGGAAGCATGATAGGTAAAGGCCTTGTTAGATGAGGAGCTACTTCAAGCATGTTTGAGCGTTCGTGAAGAGCTTCCTTCACCATGTTATACTGATCCACGTCGAAATGCATAATTGCTTTTTGAAGATATCTAACCCCTCCGTGAATTAATTTCGTGCTTCGACTGCTCGTGCCGGACGCGAAATCGTCCGATTCGACTAAAGCGGTTTTGAGACCTATAAAAACGAAAAAATCGGGTTCTGATATTAATAACACAATTTTATTGTTTACCCAATAATTATAGTCTAGCTGATAATATAATAACCTTGGAACAGTTTTTTTTAATTTCTTCAATGGACTTGACATTATTGGGAAAAAAAAAAAAAAAAAAAAGAATTTGTAAATTTTGGCAGGAAAACGATATTGTTAATGATTCGCGTCAAGGTTTAGAATCTTTGTTTTAATTTTTTTTTTTTTTTTTTTTTTTTTTTTTTTTTTTTTTTTTACCTCGGGTGACGGCGTCCAATGCGCATCCGGCACCTGTTGCACCTCCGCCGATTATCAAAACATCGAAAGATTCGGATTGCAATGATTTTATTTGATCAGATCTCGGAGGCAATGTTCGTTTGGCTCGGCGATCTTTTTTTCGGATTTCCGCGGCTTCGACATGGTTCAGTTGGAAGGGTCTGTCTCCTGTTAAAAGCCATGTCGTCAAATATGCCGAAGTTCCGAAAGCTGTGCCGGCTATTAAAATTTTCCTGAAGCGACTCGCCATTTCTGAAAGAATAAAAAAATGTTAAAAATTGGAGGTTGCAAAAATTATTCGACAGGAAATTTACGCCGAACATTTTGGCTGAACATGTTCACGCAATATGTTGAAAACATTTTCAACGAGCATGTTCAAAAAAGCCTGTAATACCGATGTAGAGCGTCGCCTTCATGTTAAGGAACATGTTGGGTGAAAATGTTTGTTCAGCATGTTCGGCCTCGTTCAACATGTTTAACAGATAATGTTGGATGAACATTTCACCCAACGTGGTCTGAACCATGTTTAGAGCTTGGCCGAGCATGTTGGAGAGTATATTCGTCCAACATATTTCATGAACATGTTCGGTGAACATGTTGAACGTGATGAGCATATTCACCGATCATGTTAAAAATATTTTCACCCAGTATGGTTCCAAGACGAACTGCTTGTCTAAGACTTCTTCCAACATATTAGGAAATATGTTTGTCTAAGCGAACATGTTATGTACAACATGCTTAGTCAGCATGTTGAACGAGGGGGCAATCCGTTTTGTTTTATTCATTCAAACGCCAAATTTTACAACGTGATAAACATATTTGGTGAATATGTTGGACGAGACGAGCATGTTAACCGAACATGTTGAACGAGGTAAACATGTTCACTCAACATGTTAAAGAACATTCAACTCAGAATACAAATTGTGTAGAACTTCTTCGAACATGTTGGAGATATGTTTGCCTAACATGTTGTGTAAATATGTTGTAACCAACATGTTATTATGTTAAACATGTTGTAACGAACATGTTTACTGCCATGCTTAACCTGTTGTTGAGAATGTTTAACCCAACATGTTTACCATGCTTAACCTGTTAACATGTTAGCCTGTTCTTAAACATGTTTAACATGTTAACATCGCCCTGTTCACACACGGGCACGAAAGTTACTACAAGCATGTTGAATAAAGGGGACGAACTTATCCGGCGAATGCGATAAATGTTTAACGAACATAATTTTTTGAACATGTTGAACATAAAGAACATGTTCGGTAAACATGTTGAATAATTTTTTCTTTTAACATGATCCAAGACATTCGCAATGCTTTTCTAACTCTTTCCCGAGCAAGTTGAGGAAAATGCTCGTTCAACATGTTTTTTGAACATGTTCATTGTTCACCATGTCCACCGTTCGTGTTCATCATTGGATTTGCACGCTTTAAGCTTACACTGAACCCAATTTAATTCAAATAAATTGACCGGTTAATTTTTTTTTTCTCGTCACCCTCTTTGCACGTGAAGACGAACTATTGCGTCAGATCGAGACTAATTTTATCTCTACCAAAAAAAAAATTATCAGATTTAAATTTTTAAATAAAACGCGGGAGATTAAAAAAAAAATCACATCTCACCGTTAATAATAAACAAAACACAGTATCCTATCAAAATTATTATACAGAAAAAACTCGTCAATTTAGTATACACCTTGTAACCTAGTTTTATCCTAAACGTCCTTCAAACAAACGTCACACACAACATCCCAACGTATATCTATAATTTAATTAAAATTTTAATTTGAATTTAATTTTTAATTGAAAAAAGAAGACGATATTATTTTTTTATTTTATTTTCCCCGACGCATTCTCTCCTCCGGCACATTCATCACTCACTAAAAAGCTTAACTTTTTATCTACTGAGCATGTCATTATGCACATAACGAATGATTTCAAAATCATTTAAGACATAGGCTTGCCAATTTAATAAAAAAAAAAAATTATTTATAGACACGAGTTTCCTTGCCAATTGCACCGAATTTTTTTTACAAGATTCCTCCCGATTAAAATTTGATTTACAATTTTTTTTTAATAAAATTCTCTATTAGCAGAAAACTTTTTTTTTTTTTTTTTTTTTTTAACTTCCTCAACGTGATTCATGTTATTATCATTTATTTTACGTAATGAAAAATAGTTGAAGGAGTTTAACAGTAAACAAATGCGAGCGTAAAATATTTGTATCTTCATTCACAACTGTATGATATAAATATGGACGTTCAGGTTGGATTGGTTTAGTTAATGATAAAACCCTGATTAAACGGTCGTAATTACTCGCGGGCTTTTTTTTTGAAATTTTTAGTACGGTGTTCGATTTTTTAAGGCGTTCCGTCAATTAAAGTTACGGAAGATGGATGTTAAATTGTCTTTTTGTTTTTTGGTTTTGGCGTCGGTTGGATTAATTCAGGTACGGTGATTTCTTGGTTTTAAAAATATTTTGATCGTTTTTTAATGATTTTTATTCGACTTTTAAAAAAATAGTGGAATTAATGGAGATTTTTAATGTTTTTTTAAAAAAGGGATTTAAAATTTTACTGATAGGTTTTTTTGAGTCTTTACGTCTCAGAGTCTCATGGTTTTTTCGTGTCCGGTTGGTGTTTCGGACACCGAACATTAAAAAAAAAAACGAATATTTCAAGAATTTTAGATACTTTTTCAATAAAATTTTATCGAAAATTTTTGATGATCCTTAAAAATTTTTTAAAATTTTCAATGAAATATATTTTTTACAAAATATGGTGAATTTTTGACTAATTTAAAGAGAAAAGGGGAAATTTTTAGAAAATTTTTTAGATTTTGATGATTTTTGTAAAATTTTATTGAAAAAGAGGGCCTCGTAGACTAATATTAAGGCATGGAGGATTTAGGGGGATCATTAACATTTTTCGAAACGAACATTTCGGTGATTTCTGATTATTGAAAAAATTTATTTAAAATTTTATTGGAAAAACTTTTTTGAAGCGAACATTTGATAAAATTTTAGGTATATTTTTTTAAGCATCATAGACGTTTGAAGGATTTCAAAAAGATGTCAGTTTTTTGTGGAAAAAGTACCTTCCCTCAATTAAAAAAAATTTAAGGCCAAGATCGAGACTATTATTTTTTTTTTCAACACACTTTACTTCAAAAACCGCTTTATAACTTTTTCTAGAAGCAAAAGATCAATATTATACTTGCGAAGTCCGCTTTTATAATCTTATATGCATCTTCAGCGAAAATTTCACATTTCTACATCAGCTGCTTTTGCTTAAAAACTGGGTCAATGATAAAATTCCCGATAATTCGGAAATTTATCGTTGATCCAATTTTTGAGAATATGTCAAAACCACGAAATTCAAAATCCCAATTGAGGTTTTGGAATTCGGTGATTTGAATTCGGTTATTTTTTTATTTAGTATTTAATTTAATTTTTTTTTTATTTTCGGATTTTTGAAAATACCAAAAAATGATTTATAAAAGTAGTTCTCAAAGCCACGAAGTTTTCAGGGCTTTGCAAGGTCGGAAAAATAATTTATTATTATTATTTATATATTTTTTTTTTTTTTTTTTTTTTTTTTTGATTTTAAAAAATTATTTAAAAACTCCGATTTTTTTCCTCAATGCTATTTTAAGGGAATCAATTGATTTTGTTTAAGTAAACAGAATACATGTTGCCTACCAATTATAAGCAGCATAATTTCACATGATATTTTTGGCTTTGAAATTTTGTTTACTTATACAAAAATCATATGAAATCGATTCTTTGTTGAGGGAAAAAATCGGGGTTTTTCAACAATTTTTTAAAATACAATAAAAGTAAGTCATTTTTCCGACCCTGCGCAGCACTGAAAACGTCGTTTGTTTGAAAAATACTTTTATTTTGTATTTTCAAAAACCCGAAAATAAATTTTAAAAAATCCCTGAATTCAAATCCGGTCGGGGTTTTTGCAAAAGTCCCCAATTTTTAAGAAAAATTGATTTACGCAGAAATTTGATATTTTTATTATAGTGCTTTTTTACTAGTAGAAAGGTGCTTTTGAAGTAAAATTTTGAAATATCCAAAAATAAGATAAAAGACGATTTTCGAAGTATAGGGTTGCAAAATAATAAATAGATAAAAAAAAAAAGACTAAAGCCTAGCCCTAAAATTTGAAACCAATCTTTTTTTTTTAATTTCTGGCTTAAAAATAAGCAAAATCAGGAACAGATCACGTATCTGGAGTCTGTTTCTCAATATTTGAACTAGAAATCAAAATAGTATCTAGTTTTGCTCATATTTCGGCTTTTATGTCCCAGAATGGACATAAGGTTCATAATTATGCAAAATTTTTGATTTAAAAAGAAAAAGAAAAGTTTTTTTTTTTAAATTACTGGACCTAGTATTTTCTTCTGCTGCCGCTTGAAATCGTTAGAAAAAGTTTGTAAAATCCCAAAAAAGCGACAGGCGAAAATTTTCCTGGTAATAAAAGAAAATAGCGATAATAAATAATAAAAAATTTTTAAAATGCTTCTTTTAATTCTATTTTTTTGAAGGGTAATTGAGAAGCAGCAACATTTAGGAAATTAAAGTCAAATTAATTGGTTCAACTGATAAACTGAAGGAAGGAAAAAAAATATTTCAAAATCGAATTCTTTCAAATTCTACATATCAGATCTCGATTTCGAATTTTTTAAAAGACCTAAAATTTATTTTTTAATTTTTTTTTTTTTCCCCAAGATTTTTTTCTATTTTTTTTCTCTCATTTTTTTAAAAAAATTATGTGTTACTAAAAGGAAAATTAATTTTTTTTTACAATATCCCTTTTCAAAAAAGGAAAAAATTCCGAAGTTTATTGGAAAGTTTTAAGAAAAAAAAATATTTTCCATATTTCTAACATAGCTGACATTGCTTTCTTTTTTTTAGGCTTACGAATACAAAGTCACGCACCGTGTTTGTTTTGACATCACAATCGGTGGAAAGGAAGAAGGTTCAATAACAATCGGAGTATTCGGAGAATTGTGCCCCATCACCGCCCGGAACTTTTTGGTTTTAGCCACAACAGGCCTGAGCGGAAAATCCTATGAAGGCGTACCTTTCCACAGAATCATCAAAAATTTCATGATTCAAGGTATTTAAAAATAAAAAAAAAATTGCAACAGGCGTCACGTTGTTATTTAAATCAATACGAAAGGGGAACTCCCGGATAATATTACACGACTAGGGTAAATAGGGGTTATCATGCACGCCACGTGAAAACTCCAAGAAAAAAAAAATCGAGAATTCGAATTTTGAAACGTTTCGTTCCGAAGCACTCGCATTTTGCTTACAATTTTTTTTTAGAATTTGTTTTATTTTATTTTTTTAAATTAAATAAATTTTCTTTCTCATTCACCTTGTTTGTTTTAAAATTTCGCGAAGGTTTTTTAATCATCACAGGCTAATGTTGGTTTACTTATTATTTCCACTTTAATATTTTCGAGGTCAGAGCGCAGAATCAAGACGCATGTCCTTTTCCCTTTTATTTTGATGCGAGCGTAACGTGATCCCCTCGCGCTAACCTGAAACAAAAGTTAATTCAGCATTTTTTTTTTTTTTTTAATCAGGTGGAGACATTATTTACCATAACGGAACCGGAAGTTACAGCATTTACGGAAACGCTTTCCCGGATGAAAACTTCGAATGCAAACACTGGGGACCTGGATTCGTGAGCATGGCAAATTACGGGCCAAACACCAACGGTTGCCAGTTTTTCATCACGACGGTACCGGCTCCTTGGCTCGACGGAAAACACGTCGTTTTCGGAAAAGTTTTGGACGGGATGAAAGTTGTGGAAAAAATCGAAAATCTCATGACCGATGAAAATGGCAAGCCGGTCGAGCAGGTTTTGATCAGCCGGTCAAGAATGTTGGAGATACCAGACGACGAATCTATCATGGTTACCGATAAGAAGACTGAACTATGAAAATTAAAAAGAATGAAAATTCTAAATTAGAGAATTCTAAATTCCGAAATTTTTAAATTAAGACTGATTTTTCGTTCCAAAATTTTTTTTAAAAAACGATTGCATTTGATTTTTTTTTGAATTTTTCTCAAAAATAATTCGGCCATAATTGTTTTTTAAAAAATTTTTCGTTGTTTTTAATTTATTTTTTTTTAAATATAAGAACTGTTGATTTGTAATTTTTTTAAATTTTTGTAAAAAAATAATCCGGAGGATTATTGTATGTACGAATTTAAGAAATTTCAAGATCGTAGTAGCGAATTGACGCGGAATTTTCAGCTTCCTAAAATATTCTCAAAAAGGTTTTAATTTTACAGAAAATTCAGGAATTCAAAAATTTTCCGTTAATTGTTTTACAATTCATTTGGGAAGCAAAACGTCTAAATTCCACTTACGGAACACTTTTCTATAAGCAATTATGCATTTTCAGCGGAAATTTCAGATTTTTACATCAGCTATTTTTTCTTGAAAATCGGGTTTATGATAAATTTCCGGGAATTTTGGAAATTTATCGTTGACCCAATTTTTAAGAAAAAGTAATTGGTGCAGAATTTTAATTTCCACCGATGGTGCTTATTTGCTAGTAGAAATGTGCTTTGTAAGTAGAATTTTTATGTTATGCTCCGCAAATTAGATATAGACGGATTTCGAAGTATAGGGCGTTGAAAAAAAAAATAGACTGGAGTCTAGCATTAATCTCAAATTACTAAGGAAGCCCATGGTAAAAAAAAAAAGTTCAGTTGTTATTCAGTCGACGGATATGTTTTGAATGACTGAGAATTGAACTAAAAAGCTCTTTTATTTTCGGAGCGAAGGCTCCGAGCGACTTATTTTTGCCTAAATATACACTTTAATATACCCGTTTACCTTGTAGAAGCGTATAAATTTCCTTCACGCAATTATTTCGCGGAAAATATTGCTTTTCTATAAGCTAAACATGATTTTAATGGTGGCACTAGAGAGCCTAGAAGGAGAGAGCCGACAACATAATGAGAGCTCTCTGATTGGTCGGGACGGAACGTGGTACTAGAAATTCAATTAACCTCAACCTGCAGTCGGTTGGTTTTGTTTACATACAGTTTGTTTATTTTTTTAAAAATGAAACTGGTTGTTAAAAGGTGGAAAGGATTTCAATCTTATGTTAGAAATACATTTTGACGTACATTAACGCCGTTAACGGACATAAAGAACAATTGACATGAGGTCATAAAAGCTTCTAGGACTACGTACCGTCCCGACCAATCAAAAGACAGCAGAAAATTCGTATAGGTTGTCGGCTCTCTCCTTTTAGGCTCTCTAGGTGGCACTGCAATCAAAGTCGCTCGGAGCCTATGATCATGTTTGTAGCAGACTACATTCACTAGCGACCCTAGCGGATTTGATTTGCAACTGCCTCCCTTATCGCAGAACGTTCCACTGCTGACGTTACTTCAAAATTAAAAAAAAAAAAATTACGTAATGTGCTTAAAAAAATATAACTCAAAGCAGTTTTAATTAAAGCGTGAAACAGTACAGTCCATGTTTTTTTTTTCTTTTCCGAAAATGAAATTGGGATATTTTTTCCATTTTTTCATAGCATTTATTAATTTGGCAAAGGTAAACTAATCATTTTTTTTTTAAATACACCATTTTAAAAAAAAAAAACATTTTAAGGGTTACGAGTATAAAGCTACTCATAAGGTTTCGTTCGACATTGCAATCGGCGGTAAAGAAGAAGGAACCATAACAATCGCCCTTTTCGGGGAATTAACGCCCAAAACCGCTCGAAATTTTTTAACTTTATCCTCAAGGGGAGTGGATGGGAAATCATACATTCGAACTCGTTTCCACAGGATTATCAAAAAATTTATGATTCAAGGCAAGCCTCTGAAATCGATACGTGTTTTAAATTGGATTTTCCCTTCGTCCTTTAATTTAATTTTTTTTTGTAGGGGGCGACGTTGTTTTCCAAAACGGATCCGGCAGCTTAAGCATATACGGGGATTCTTTCCCGGATGAAAATTTCGAAGCCAAACATTTAGGGCCCGGTTTCGTGAGCATGGCTAATTACGGCCCGGACTCAAACGGTTGCCAATTTTTCATAACAACAGTTGCGACTCCTTGGTTAGATGGAAAGCACGTCGTTTTCGGAAAAGTCATTAAAGGTCAAAATTTGGTCCATAAAATCGAGATGATACCTACGGACGGAACAGACAGGCCTAAACAAGAAGCGATGATAGTTAGGTCGAGGGTGTTAAAAACAGAACCGTTTACAGTTTCAGATAAATCGGAAACGTAAGTTTATTTTAATGAGAAAGTCCAAGAAATCCACTAAAAGCCTGTTACTGGCTGTAACGTAATAATATTCCGCCAGGAGCGCTGCATGTCAGTTACTGTTCTTAATATTTTTTTTAGGCAATTTTTGTTATTTACTTGGTTGTTTTCAAAGTAGCTTAAGGCGTTCAGCGCCTTTGGAGGACATATATTGAGTCAGAAGTTTTAATTCTTTCCTTGCAAATGAAGATCTTAAGCTTAAGCTTAACTGTTACTTTTTTGTTTTTTTGCATGCAGCTTATGGGAACTTTTATGTGCCACGTGTGTCCCTTTATCATTTTCCATAGCAATATTAATTTTTTTCCACTGGATTTATCGAAAGTTAGATTTGGCTGAGAAAAATTCTTATAAAATAGATTAAAAGTATTGAAGTGATCCATTTTTTGGTCATCAACACACCTACTTTTTTATAAGCCCTAAAAAAATACCATTCGTATTTTCTATTTGTTTAAATTCTGGATGCATATAAAAAAGGAAAAACAAACTTAGTGTAAATTTATTGTAATAAATATACAAAACTTAACGATTGCCTTATTTTTTGAAATATCCCATAATAAAATTTCGGAGGGAAAATGCCACGTGATCTGATTTTTAAAAAAATATGAAGCTAAATCTTACTATTTTGACTCAAGTCAAATATTCCATTCACCTTTACCCACGCCATAATTTATTAAATTTATTGAAAAGACCGTGAAAACTAAGTAATTCTTCGGTATAGACAGTTTAATAAATTAATGGAATCTGCCGATTTTAACTGTATTAAGGATGAAAAGGTTAATCATTACGTAAAAACAAGCCGTTTTAGCCGGAAATGCGTTATGTTGGCACAACTGTAAAAATTTTGTCAGTGAAGTAAAAGTTTGTGCCATTAATCACCGATGGAACTCTTCAAAATTTGATTTGTTTTTTGGCAAAACGGATATGTAAATATTATAAATTTGCTGACGGGCAACTAAACTATCAAACGAAAGTGATATTTTGTTAATTTCTTGGCGGAAGGATACGAAAAAAGCCGGATTTTCAGCACAATTATTAGCGTGGGTATGGAGCGCTATCTATCGATCAATTTTTGAACTGCAGAAATTGGGAAACAAACGACGGGTTATTTACATTTTTTAGACGGTATTTATTTTTAATTATTTTTTTTTATTTTAATATATAATTATTTTTAAATGGTTCTGTTGACGAAAAAAAACAAAATGAAAAGATCGAAATCTTCGCATCCTGGGACAAGATCAGGGGAGGTATGTTTATCGCGTCAAAAGTCATTTGCGGGAGAAGAAAAAGAATCCAAATTAGGTAAATTGATCATGGATGCTGAAAAATATTTTGCAAGAGGTGAATATGAAAATGCTTTGATTAAATACAATCAAGGGGCCAGTGTCAAATTAAAGGATGAAGCAATTTTGGTTGGTTTAAAAAAAACTCGTAACGCCATTATGAATGATCTCAGAGGGACTGGGGATACCCTAAGAGCTTTGAAAGAAGAAATTGGTTTGATGCCTGAGAAAAAGACAAGCAAGCCTAGCACAGATCGAACATATTTTGCAAAAGAGACTTCAGCAATGAAAAGAAGCAGTAGCCAAGTTGACTTTAAGTCTGAAGCTTTAAAAAGAGCTGTTAAAAAATTGCAGGAAAAATCAGAACCTGTTTACAACATAACAGTTCATGATGGGAATGCATATAAAACAATACAGGCAACAGCTCAAGATGTTAAAGAGTATTTAAAAGATAAGGATTACTTTAAAATGAAAGATCAAACTGCAAAGGAATGGAAAAGGTTAAGAAGTGAAATGAACAAACGAATTGCTGAGAAAGAAGCAACTGAAAGATACTTGAAAGAAGCCAAGACTTTGGAACAAAGAACAGCTATAAGACATTACTGCAATGAACAAGTGACTTTAATAGGAAGGCATTATCAGAATGGGAAAATGTCTGATGTTGTTCGATTTGCAGAAAATTTCATAAAATATTTAAACAAGAAAAGCGATAAAGCTTTACCAAGAAAATGGATTTATCTTGCAACTGCATTTAATTATCTAGCAAGGTCCTATTCCGAACAAGGTGATTTGGACAAATCCAGGTTGTATGCTGATAAACTTTACAAAATAGCAGCCTCATCCAATACCCCAGATTTATTATCCCAGAGCTACATGTTATCTGGGAAAATTTATGCAAAGTTTAAAAAATATGAAGAAGCTGCTTCTGTCTGGGAGAAGTTGATACCATTAACTGATGAACATGAAAAAAAAGCATGGCTGTTCCATGAAATAGGGAGGTGTTATTTTGAATTGGGGAGATATGACAAGAGTTATAAATATGGAAGTGAATCTGTTTTATGGGCTAATAAATGTTCGAGTAATACATGGAAATGTACAGCTAATGTTTTGTTAGGGCAGACGGAAATGAAAAAGAGTAAGTTAGAAGAAGCACTTCTTAAGTTTAAAGAAGCAAAAAAGTATGCAGAATTGGAAGAAGATGAAAACACTTTGGCATATATTAATGCAATTGAAGGTGTTTTAAATGTAGCGATTAGCAGAACCAAAGCCAAAAGTGATAGTTCAAATAATTAAGATGACTTTTCTTAGGAGACCAGATAATAATCAAATTAAGTCTCAATTTTTTATAATTGGCTACAATATAGATATTTTATAGAGAAAAAAAAAGATGAAACTTACACATAACCTTATCTGGTCATCGCTGATTAACTCTTTTACTTTTTGGAGTTTCATGCGTGGACACGAATTGTTTATTTACGTATTTTGAATTTAAAGCCGGAGAAAACGTTTTCATGATGAGAAGCAAACCGGATGCTTGTGAAATGGAAAAGAAAAAATGTAACCTAAATTCATGCCTTGTTATTATTTACATTTAGGTTTACGTTGTAATCCGTTAGATGGCGTTGGAGTAGCACGACGAAGAAAGCGCGGGCAAACGTTATTATTTAAAATTTTTTGACGGATTCTTTTCGATAATGATATTGGTAAAGGACATGAAATCTAAATATAACGAACTTAGATTTTAGAAAAACATCTGAAGATCCGTTTAAGCACTTTAGAGAATGATTTACTTATTTTTATACACAAGCAGGAAGCCAGAGAGTTTTAGAATAAGTACTTTTTAGGCTCAAATTTTACAGTGGGGCAAGAGGAAATCTGCCTACTTGATGTCGATTCCACACTTCTAGCAATGGTTTATTTCTTTTTTGTCAAGAGACCAGATTGGGTACTGAACAGATTAAAGTGCAAAAAAAAAAGAAAATATTTTATTGTTTAACTTATGGAAAGTACGTACAGTTTTAAGATTAATTTCCAGTCTTATATTTTTTAAACACCCTATACTTTAAGTATCGTCTATATAGTTTTATCAAAATTCTACTGACAAAGCTCCCTTCTATTAATAAATAAGCTTCGGCAGCAAAAATTTCAGATTTCTGCATCAGTGACTTTTTCTTAGAAAATGGTTCTGTAATAAGCTTTGCAAAATTCCAAAATTTTTAGTGAAGATGCATATTCGCTGGTTAGTGGGAGCTTAGTAAGTAAAATTTGAATATTTTGTTCCGAAACAAAAGTTTCAAAACGATTTCCAAAGTATATAAGGTGTGGGAAAAAGAACAGAACAGAGGTTAGCTTTAATTGTTTTCAATCACCAACCCTTAAATATTGGAAGGGGGTTCGAAAAAAAGTTTGCTGAAATATTGCCTCTTTGCGTTAGAAAATAAATTGTCATTAAAAATTGCTGGAGGTCGAAATCCTGTCTTAGGGAAGTTTCAAAAACAAGCCTAGCAACGCCACTGTAATTAAATTTAAAAAAATTACTCCAGTGAAGTCTACGGGCAAAAATTTAATACTAAAAATACTTTTTTAAAGAAATCAACCCTTACCATGTTTTTACCGGTCATAAAAATCCGTTAGATGTCGCTCCTCGCAGCTGTTCATTCATAAGCAATTTTGAAAATTCTCCTAAAGATGGCACTGCTGTTCCGAAAACAAACCGCCTTTTAGTCGTTAATCGCCGTATCAAGTTTTGTTTTACGGAAAAAAAAAGAAGGCAGGTTGAAGTAATTAATAAATTAATCCCCCGTTATCTCGTTAAAAAAAAAATTAATTAAATAGGCTCTTGTTTGGAATTGTCAACGCTGTTTTTGGATAAGAAGAATTAAAAAAAAAATCAAGCCATTAAATTTTATTACTTAATTTTGTTTGGTCTTTAAAAAAAAAAAGTAGGTATGAATAAACATTCGAAAACAAAAATACAACTGTTCGACCCGAGATTAATTACAACGATAAGAGTTTTAAATTTCGAAGTTAATATGTTGTTTTTTTTTTTCTTGCAGAGGGAACATGAGATTTTTAGCTCATTTCACAAGGATAAATGGCTTCTTAGAATTTGTAACATGAGAGAGGACCATATCCACTTCCAGGAAGCGTTAATTATTATGAAAGAAGCTGTCCGCATTTAAGTCTTAATAACAACGGTAATTAGTTTTATTTATTTATTTTTTTTTTTTTTTCCCAAGGGGGAGTTGATCATAAAACAAGACCCATCCTTTTATTTACGAAAATTATATTTTTCAGGGAAAAATGCAATATGCACATGTCTCTCGGAGAGGGAAGAAGAAAGGGTGTTTCCGACATAAATCAAAGAGGCGATAAATTTGCTCTCCTGGATAAGCCTACGATCAAGGGGCGGTTTCTTTCATTAAATTCCTCCGACCTCCTGAGAATAAATGTTTGGAAATTATTGAGTCACTTCCCCCTGAACAAAGAATAGCCCGGACCGGGGTAATGCATTAAAATATCGGCATGGTTTACCTTATACGGGATCAAATGCATTGAAACCCATGTGTAAACATACGGATAGATGTTCGAGTATTTGAGTAACGGGACATTTGAACTAACTGCTTTTTACGTTTCGAGTGTTTAAGTGTTGTGTGTCGCCTAAACGCGTCAGTCATGTTTAGCTTACGGAACGACGTCGGATTCCCTCGTTGTGAGGCGTACACAGCTGCCAATCAGGCTCTTCTTGGGATCGGCTTTGTAAAGCTAGCGCAACCCAAGCCTCGCCAGTTGTGTCGTTTTGGAGTAACGCCCAGGTCGGATGTGTTTTTGTTTATTCCGCGATAAATATTATAAAAATGTTTTGTTTTATTGAAAAATATTCGAGTGAGATGTTTGCGATCACGTTTTTATAAGAGTTAACGTGGAATTCATTGGGACAAATTCATTTTTTTTCTTCTTAAATTTCGTAAAGAGACTTGTTCGTGTATTTTAAAATGCGATGTTGCAATTCCGTATAACAAGGATAAAGGTCTGGCTTGGTGCTTTCACGTGGATTTAATTTTAAAATAATAGAAATGTCATCTTCGGATTCGAACAGCGGTGAAGTTAAAATTAAAACAGAAGTCTTGCTGCCCAATTCCACGCCTCAGGTCAGTATGTGTGGTCCATGGGCGGGGGGAGGTCGGTGGGAGTCTATGGCCCGCGATCTATGCGCGGATCTCATCTCCTTGTTGCCAAATTTATATTAAATTATTGATTTGCCTCTTCTCAAAATCCCATATACTTACAGAACTGTTGGATAGAATAGACTATATTGTAGGCGGATTTCTTGTTAGAATTATCACCCTAAGAGTCTTTAAGAAACAACCTCCTACTTTATATGAGGTTTATATTTTAATTCGTCTTAAATTTTCCAGGAAATTCAACCTTCTCCCCTGGCTTTGTTAGCTGCCACATGCAGCAAGATTGGTGGTGTCAATCAGGCTCATCAAAATGATCAACAAAATGATGGACACCAGAATCAAAACAATGCAGTTGCAGCAGCGACTCAGGCCCTTCAAACAGGGCAGATACGAGTCGTTAGTGCTGCTGTTTTGCAGCAGTTGCAAGAGCAACAACATCGTGTCCAAGCACAAGGCCAGAGTCAAGTAAGTTGAAAGTAAACCATGAAAGTAGGTATCAGCTACCTACCATATTCTTTTTTATTCAACTAATTATCACACTCCCCCTCCAGCTTCTACCCATTTCGGAACCAGAGAATTCATACTTAACTTCACTGTACTTATAGCAAACTCAATAATTTCCTTTGTTTTAAAAATGTAGTTGCTGAGCACAATCCTCTGTATTCAGGATAAAGCGTACTTGTTCCTGTAGCTAAAGCTACAAATACCAAATTGAAAATATAATCAATTATGTGAAACAAGGGGATCCCCTGTTTATTTAATCAAGTCGACCTTAAATGACCTTTAGCAACTAGAGTATTTCTCATGAAGTCTTAAAAATAATTATACTCTTTTATTTACAGCCTCAAGTCATAACATTATCCCAGTTACAAAATTTCCTGCCAACACTTCAGCAACAAACTTCTCAAGCATCGGAGAATCAGCAAGATGTCAAAGTCCTTACTTCAGTTGCTGGGAACGCATCGCAGCTACCAACAGTTGTATCAGTTCAGGGTTTACCTGGGCAGATATTTCATACATCGAACAACAATAATCAAAATCCTGGTTTTAATGTCGTTCAGCCTGTGCAAACGATCAACATTGATGGACAGGAAGCAATATTTATACCAACTGGTATTCCTAATCTAGGAGGGCAGTTTATTGCTGGAAGTCAAATAGTCAGACCAAATGTTTTGCAGACATTTCAGCTCCCAAATGGTGAGAGTAGTTGCATTATGATGAAGAAGAAAGCAAGTTTTTTGGTAGGATTTGACGAGGTTAGGTTATGTCATCAGTTTTAAAGTTTTATGAGAAGACTTGAAAAAGTTTTGTTGGGGGTGAGCTAATCTTTTTGAACGACAAAGAGACACCTGGAAAGTAGTTGTAAGTCCTATCAAGTCTTAATTGATGAAGAAAAAGATATATCGCAGTTCAATTTTTTGTTGTTGTTGTATTGAATGCCGTTTATTTAAAGAAAAATAAATAATGCCCTAAATGGCAAATAAAATATCAGTGAACGAAAGTTGAATTAGATATTAAATCAATTTAATTTTTTTTTTTTTTTCAGGCCAAAGCGTTTCCGTACGACCTCAAGTAATGCAAATGCCCGCAGTTCAACAAACAGTGCCTGTACAAGTTCCTATATCATCTGCAAGTGGTCAAACTGTTTATCAAACAGTACATTTTCCACTTCAGGCATTTGCATCGAACATACCCGGTTTATTTCAAACAGCTGGACAGCCTATTCAAATGATACCAGGCCTAGCACCTGTAAGTTCTGTCACAATTAATCTTTTTTTTTTTTTTTTTTTTTTTTTTAATTGTAATTTTTTTATTTTTGTTATTTTCAGATTTCAACAGTTCCTCAACCACAAGTAGCTCAAATTATTACCCCGTCGGGTCAAATTCAGCAAGTTCAGCTTACACACATAGGAGGCCTCGGAGGCGCTAACGTCATATCGCAAACGGCACAGGGGAATATGATCGCGCAAACGAGTCAAACGAACCTTATACAAGCTTCTCAAGCTAATATTTTAGCTCAGTCGAGTCAGGGGAATATAATTAGTCAAGCAAATATTTTAACTCAAACCAATCAAGCGAACATTATAGCACAGGTTTGTTTTTAATTTTTTTTTTTTTTTTTTTTTTTTTTTTGGAAAAAAATTTGAATTTTTCAAAATTATTATTTTTTATTTAGGCGCAACAAATTGCAAACTCAAGCAACGCTTCCAGTACATCTACAACGACGTCTTGGACCACAACTACCTCAACGCCAAGTGTAACCGTTCAGACTGTTTCCGCACCAAATGTAATGAACGCGGTTGAAAGTCAGCAACAACAACAGCAGCAACAGCAGCAGCAACAACAACAACAGCAACAACAAAACATTTTACAATCATTAAATTTATCTCAGCAATTCACTTTGGCTGCTCCAGGTACTTTGAATTTAAATTCCTCATTATTTTTCATCGATGAAAAGTTTAATTCTTTTTTTTTTTTTTCTTTAGTTAAACTTTTCTCTTCCTTAGGATAAATTCTCTATCTGGAAAAGTTTTTATCATTAAAAATTTTTTTTTTTAATTAGGGGGACAAGGACAGCAACCTGTAACGGTCATCCCGGCGGGAAGCATAGCAAATCTAACCCAAGCAGCTCGGCCTAACATTGGTTTAATTCAAACCTTCCCCATCCAGAATATTCCGGGATTAGGCCCCGTGCAAGTCATCCCTGCGAGCGCTTTCCAACCTCAGCAAACCTCCCAAAGTTCGCAAACTATTCAAGGACTCCCGGTCGGGGCTCAAATCATACGTAAGTGGTTCGTTCCTCGTGAATTTATAGAGTTGATTCCTTGTGAATATAGTCTGGCAAATCGATCATTAGCGTATTGTATCGTCGCATTTAGCATTCGTCTGCTTCTTAAAAATTGTTTACTTCCCTTCGACAATAATGTTCGATATTTGTTTATTTCTTGTCACGGTTGGTTTGACGTTTTTTTGATTACGAAAAATGGATAGTGATGACAGCACTTGCAGTGCCGAAATTTATTGTCAGACCGTTCTCATCAAAGAGGAGGTTTATCTTGAGGACGAGGATTCGAGGAGCAGTCCTCCCCTCATGAAAAAAGAAATATTTTTGGATGATAGTTCTAGTAGTTGTGAACTTCCAATTAAGAGTAAGATTTTTTCCTTTTTTTTTTGAAAGAAGAAATCTCGAACAAATAGGAAAATAATGTTACAGTTTTTTTTTTTTTTTCCATGCTTAGTTTAGTTTGTATTTTTTTTTTTTTTTTTTTTTTTTTTTCTTCATATGAAAAATTGCTGAGAAAAATTTTTAATTCAATAAAATCTCTTTTACAGAAACTGGTCAGCAAATCCAAGAGGTAGTCGACCCTCCGAAATGGCAAATAGTTACTGTACCTTCAATTCCGGTGGCTAATAACAATAATCAAGGTGCTGTGTCTCAGTCGATAGGTGATATTACATTTGATGATGATGGACCAAAGCAAAGAGTTAGAAGAGTGGCATGTTCATGCCCAAACTGTGTTGAAAATGATCGAAATTTAAGGTAAAAAAAAATGTTTTTTTTAAAATGACATTGACTTGTAGCAAATGTTGGCGACTTCCCTGTGCATATCTGTACAATTTTATATTTGTAATGCACAGATTAAATTGCAATAATTTTAACTTCTTTTTTTATATTAATTACTGTATGTTGATTTTAGGGCTGGCGGTGAAAGGGTACTTAAGCGGCAACATATTTGTCACATCGCTGGGTGTAATAAAGTTTACGGGAAGACTTCTCATTTACGAGCTCATCTTAGGTGGCATTCTGGTGATAGGCCTTTCGTTTGTAGTTGGATGTACTGCGGGAAAAGATTTACTAGATCAGATGAATTACAGGTAAAAATATGACTAATGATTTGATTTTTAGTAAAATTATATCTAGAATGTTTTAAGAGGAAAAACTATCGCCTTTTATAATATTATAAAAGCCGAAATCTCTAAAAGTCCTTAACTTTTATGGACAAACAAACAACATTGAGAGAAAAAATTTCGTCGGGTACATGAGTCGAATGGGCATCGAACCCACATCTACCGTTTGCCGGACTCGTGCTCTACCATTAAGCTACCGTCCCGCACTCGACGAATTCTCTCTCAATGAGGATGTTATTTTAATATATTTTTTGTTTAATTTCAGAGACATAGAAGAACTCATACTGGTGAGAAAAGGTTTCAGTGTCCAGAATGTCAGAAGAAGTTTATGAGGAGTGATCATTTGTCGAAGCATATCAAAACTCATCAAAAACAAAAAATTATGGTAATTTTTTTTTTTTTACTTAAAGATTTTTTAGAAATTAAAAATTCAATTTAAGATATAAACAGTGTCTCCAGTTTCTGTTATTCCGATTACAGAATTATAAGCTACAGAACTTTTTATTAGGTTTCATAAGCGACAGAACTTTTTATTTGGTTTCATAAGCGACAGATCTTTTTATTAGGTTTCATAAGCGACAGAAATTTTTATGCTGATTCGGAAAACTTTAAATAGCTAGATAACTGAAAAATTTTAAAAAAAGTTTTTAAATTGCAGCTCTTGAACGTCTTATTTACTCTCGAATTAATCCGCAAGTGGAGCGAAGACAACATTTAGATTGAAATACTAAAATTTCTAAACATGAGAATGCTGACTCTAAGTAAGAGTCAAATAACAATTACAGTTAAATCTTATTCCACATTCCAAAGACAATTTCAAGCGAAATTACGAGTGGCAATTTAAACTTAAATCATTACCGAATGACAATTTGAATTAAAATTTTTTTAAAAACTGCAGTACATTCTCATATGTATATCTCTATCACTAGATGGATATATTTATTAACTTATTTGTTTATTTATTTTCTCTGTAGGAAGCTGCCACTTCAACGATCTCACTATCAACAGAAGATTCATCCAGCGAAGACAATAAAATGATGATTCACGATTTAAACAGCGAAGGCGATCAAGATCTCTCCTCCGTAACTCATCAGGATAACACTTGAAACTAAGTTCAAGACTGATTTTTCTCCCCCCTTCCGTTTTTCTTTTGAACGTGCTTTTCTTTGAAGCACATGACCGTACCAAATATGATCAAAAAAAAAAAAAAAAAAATTAATTAATTACAAATTAAATCAAAGTTATGTAAGTTACCATTTTTTACAAATGTATATTTCAATGGCTCATTTTAAAAATGTAATTTTTTGAAATTCAAATCATTGTAATTTTATCTGGAATATTGAAGATTTTTAAATTACATCTCAGAATATTCCATTTGTAAAATAATAATTCCACGGTTTTAAACTAAAATGAAATTAATTTTATGGAGTGGATTAAAAAATTAATTTGATTTTATGTATTATTTTAATTTTATGTACTGTACAGAATTGTTTTAAAATCATTTTTATATAATTTATAAGCAGTGAAGAGTAAAAAATACGAAGTCAAAGATTAGGATTAAAAATATTATAAATTGAAAATTTAAGTTTTCAATTATTAAAAATTTAAAAAAAATTGCTATTTCCTGACCCTGCGAATACAAGGCCAGGAAAAGGGATACAATATTTTTTATTGGATACATAGAAAATGAATTTTAGTTTTTGTTTTTCTTTTTCTAAAATGAAAAGGTGTGACCGTAGGCTAATTTTTTTTAAATTTTCAGTTTACAATAGTTTTTTTCGTGATTTTAAAATGATGAATTATACAAAATTTTTTATATTTAAAAATCGGATCAGTCGTTTAGATTCATTAATTTTTTTTATATTTTCTCCGTCTTAAGTGCAACCTGCAACAATTATTCAAAAAAGCTACTTCAGAATGCAGTAATTTTAAGAGCATTTTATCTTGATGCCCAGACTGAGAACAACAATAAAAGATAGTATTTTTAATGGAATCGAAGAGTCGATTCGATACCATGCAGAGAATCGATTTCGAATATTTTGAGTTGCACCCCTATGAACATGCGTATTGAGAGTATGGGGTGTAAAAAGAGGGTTGTTACGCTTTCATCGTTCTTTTAAGTCTGGGCATCAACATGAAAGATTCTTGAAATAACTGCTTTTTGTAGTTAACAACAGGTCCTAGATGGATTTCTTTTACCACCCAAAAATAAATTATGCAACTGACATAGTTGCATGTAAAAAATTGACAAATTAAACAGGATAAAAAAAAATTATTTTTAGATGGCTCCTGCAGGAAACAGGAACGAATAAGTTCTACATCATCCCTGAGTCGCATCTGGAATTTAATCTTCCCTAAGGCTAGATGTGATCCATTTGCTTTAGAAACGGAATAGATAAGACTCTATTTCCCAAGTGGTCGTCAGTTGTATAGACTTCGGGGCTATAAAGATCGTATAAAACTGACAACCATTTGGTACTAAATTTGTTAATTTTACCTAAGGTTTGATATGTACTATCCATATTTATTGGTTGTACAGTTTGGTTGTACAGTTGTCTATTCCAACCCTAAAAGCTAATAGACCCATCTTCGCTATGTTAAACTGCCAAACTATTGGAAAAATTTGACAGTCACATACAAGAGATATTTGGAAGATTCAAACTTCCGACCATCAAAGGCCAAGATTCAAAACCCAGGCACATTGACTGTACCAACGAACGTTGACAAAACGAACGTGAATTTGAACTTAGAGTTCAAATTTTTTGATGCCGCGAAAAACGATTTAACAATAATTAAAAATTATATAAAGCTTATGATAGCAATGACTTTACTTTTGTTTTTCTAGAAACGTTTTTCCTCTCAATCCTGCTTTAAATAAGTAATTTTTAATGAAAAAAAGGCTCAATTAAAAAAAAAGAAAAAGAAAATGAATTATGACCTGTGTTGGTATCTCTCGACATTAAGTAATATTCTTTGTACAGTGTCCTGACTGACAAATCACCGGATAAAATACAGTATTTCCTTTTTTTTGAAATAGCTCGGGGGAGCTGTGAATCAATCAAAATATGGTGTATTTTAAATGTGTTAATTAAACAACCCAAAAACGGCAAAAAAGGAGGAAAATATGGTGGCCAATTGTCGTTGAGATTTTCCATTTTAACCAATCAGAGCAAAGGTACGTTAAAACAGCAGCCGACGCTGTTGCTTAATATTTTCGTAATTTCGCCGGGAAAAGAATTATTTTTTACCTTGCATTTCCCCTAATTTTTTTTGGACATGACCGTACCAGTATCATTTTTACCAAAACTATGTTCGGGTCAATAAATTAAACAATAACATTCGAATTCTTCTATGCTGAAAAAAGTAATTCCCTTTAAAAAACGATTTCAATTGATCGTTTTATACATTCAACACTTGGAGCGCTAGCGTCGATTTCCGTGGGACCGGCCATTTCGCGAATTACCTTTAATTAGTGATGGCGATATTTTTGAAAAATATCGATATTCGATATATCGATATTTTAAAACAAGCAATATCGATAAATCGATATATCGAGGTGAAAAATATCGATATCCGATATATCGGACCAAAAATCGTGATACAATTTTTTTTTATTCAAAAATTTTGCCTACACCTCCCCAGGACTCCATAATTCCAGTGTTTAATGAAAAATTATAACAATTCATTCGTTTAAAATCCATTAATTCGTTAACGATATTTCAGGAAGTTAAACAAATAATACGGATAGAATATCTTCTATTTCTTTATAGTTAAAAATTTTAAACTTAGTATTTTTAACCGAAATAATTAAAATTCTGTAACTATTAAACAGTATAAATTAAAAGTTGCAAAATTTTTCAAAAAAGTCTACATGGTGTTACGATTAGTGTGGGGGTTGTTATAAACCCGATGTATAGCGGCCATCTTGCTTAGCATGGTAAGAAATATGGCCTCTATAGTATGTATGTTAACTGGTAACAATTGTCAGTATCACATTTTGAAAGGCATCATTCAAATATTACGTAAGCATCTTTAAGGGAGAGGAGGGAGTTTTTTAAATGCTTACGCCAATCTTAAATCTCCATAAGAGGAAGCCTAATTTTGATTGCCATGAGGCGGGAGGGCATCCAAAATTTTTAAAATTGTGCTTTTGCATATTGCTTTAATGACGCCAAACTTTCTGAAATGTATAAATTTCAATTCATAATTTTTTTTTATCTTTAGTCTTATAAATTCGTATGTAATTTCATATGCGATATCGAACTTCGATATTGAAGGAAAAATATCGATATTCGATATTATCGAAGAGGCGAAAATATCGATAATTATCGATATTTTAGGGTCCGATATATCGATATATCGAAATATCGATATTTTATCGCCATCACTACCTTTAATACAGTTGAACTTATACCATTTTATCGACTTGATCGCAATCGAAATTATTTTTAAACTGTACGAAAAGTGTTGTCGAAACGACGTTAGTTAAATTTCAAGTGAATTAGGGAATATTTTTAAAGGAAGCATGGGAAAATGATAGACCTCATGGACATGGGTGTTAGAGAGGAGTAAAAAAAAAAGGGGCGAGCCCCCCATGTCTTCGAAAATAGACACTGGAAGAATATAAAAAAAAGGTCATTCCTTAGATTTTTATCTCGTCTCGTGTCCTTAACACGAATTCCGGTCTTGATTTTTTTTTTTTGATCGAGTTTTTATTGTGTGACATATTTTATGTAAGTATTGCTCAATAATCTCCAAAAAAAAATTTTTATGACTGCTTTTGATTTTCAGGAAAATGTAAATTTAGAAACACATGTTATGCCAAGGTTTATTAAAAGATTTATCAGGAGTCTCTGAACATTCATTCTGTGGTATCAAATTACTCTGTCACTCATAACCTATAATTAAACTAACCGCATCTTACAATTATAAAGAAAGTTCATAATCTACTTTCGATAAAAATAAAAAGTGCAATGATTAAATTCTTTGCTAAAGTCAAGGGAAAAAATTCCATTTGATTATTTGCTTTTAAAACCACATGGGGGTCCTTGTAACTGACCTGAAGTTGTGATCTCAGTCAATGCAAAGATAAAATGACTCACATTTTTTTAGGCTTTTTATTAACATGTGTTTGGTAATGAAATTTTAATGAAGGGATTTGGAATTTGATTTTATTCTCTTATCTAATATATCACGCCATCCTTTTACCTCTTCATCATTGTTTTGCAATAATATTTACTTTTAATTAAGGAACGAAGTTTAATCCTGATGTTTACTCATGAAAGCGCCACCACTCATTATATTTTTAGAAAATTCCCTTTTTTTCCTAATCTAAAGTTCACAAACCGAAGAAAGAGTCATCTCCCACCAATAAACGTAGTAAGTGGGATCCTTATCTCTGAACTAACCTGACCCATCTGATGCAACATTATCACATGTGAAAGGGTGTAGAACTAACGTCAGTTGTAATTTAATTACAAAATTATTTTTTATTAGGAAGTGAAGTTATGAAAAAAGTGCCAAGTGGAAAAATTAAGAAAAAGAAAAAGGGTTAGATAAAAATAAGACTTCACGTTTTTCAAACGGAACTATTTGCAATTTTCTTTTATTTATTTTTTTGTTTCTTTCAGATAAGTGATCAGTTGTAGAGTGGGCTTGACAAGAAGAGGACGTAGTTTTTTTAAAAAGTGTAGGTTTGCGTGATATGGCCGATCGTGATTGGAGACCTTTCGTTTATGGAGGTCTCGCATCTATTGCTGCTGAATTTGGTAAATATAATTTAGTTTTTTAAATTATTCCGAATATGAATCTGGTCCAAAACAAAGAAGAAAAGAAAATTCAAAATAATGATGAAAGAACCTTTATGGTGGTCTAGAGGTATTCCATGATGTTTTACGTTTAACTGTAAGATTATGCCAATTTTTTGTCAAAATTTAAAATAATTTTTATTTTTATAGACGTTTTTGTTTGGGTTAAAATGCTTTTAGCAATTTCTTTTCCTGGAATAATCTTAACAGTAAGTTGTTTTTGAACCAGGCTAATATGGAATTAGTTTTGCTTCTTTGCTATTTATTCTTTGTCTTGAGATTACTATTAGGCTTGCCACTTGATTTCAGACCCATTGTCAGCTTCATATGGTATAAGTAGTGCAAAATTTTCCAAGGGATATTATAAGATGAAAAGCTGGAAGTAAATTTGGTCAAAAAAATTTGCAAAAGGGCATTGTTGCTCTCTTTAGCTTCAGACTTTCTCTATTCTTTTTTTACCTTCAATCTTTTGTTGTTTCTTGCCATTCAGTTCTGGCATTTCAGGGGTAAAAACTTTTAAAATGCAGGGGGGATGAAAGCAAGGCATGTCTGGCCAAGAAAATTTCCCAGGGGGCACTGGCAGAAGAATGTATGGAAAATCACTTTTTTCAAGGAGGCAAAGGTTGGTTCAGGGAGGGCAATGCCTCCCATGTTGTCACATTTATTTTTCCGTTCTTTGCTTTATTTTCTGTTCTTCCTTTTATTTTAATTTATTTTCCTAGACAGTTTATATTTTTCATCATTTAAACGAACGGCAAAACTTTGAATCCAAAATCAAAATTTAAAAAATTTTTAAAATGAAGACATTTTAAGTCGACTCTGCATCAGTATTGAATTTCCTGTGGCCTGAAATTTCTTCAATCTACAGGACCGAAAGCCTAAAAAATGCTTTTTCCTCTAATGAAGTTAAGAACGAAAATAGATTTCGTGTGTTACATGCATATGATGCGGGTTGCCTACACTAAAAATCTGTAGGAGGCTTTTATAAATTTAAACGCGTAGGACGGATCCCTAAGTGGTTGTGGGTTAATTTTATGCTCGAAATAGTAAAAAATTACATTTTGTGGGGGATTTTCCGGGATTTAACCTTTCAAAAGGTTAATTCGTTTAATTTTTTTTTTAATTTTTGCTATTTCAAGAATCCATCGTTTACTTGTTTTTATTAAATGTCCACATATGCGGTGCCCGAGGCAGAACTGATAGACGTTTCTAAACTATTCGCAAACTTGTCAATGCCTTCGAAGGAATAAGGACCGTGAATCACTACTGCGTTATTTTTAGCATTTAAAGATTCTTTATTTTTGGTTTTTTTTTTTTTTCCTCCACTTTGTCTACATTGGGTTTTTTTGGTCATTACTGCATCAAATGCAGCAGTGTTAGAATGCAAAAGATAATTTAATGTGCTAGAAGTGTTAAACATCAGAGCTAAAAAGTTTCAAGATGGCCGCTTGTTATTGGTATAGGTAAACATCAGCGGCCATCTTTAATTCCCATATTTCACTTGTGGCTCTGAGATACAATTTTTTTTTTTAAACAAATAAGAGCTGAACATTTTCCTTTACTAATATTTGTTTTTTATTTTAATTTTTCAGGCACATTTCCTATAGACACTACAAAGACTAGATTACAAATTCAAGGCCAAAAATTAGATACAAGACATGTAGAATTAAAATACCGTGGTATGATAGATGCTTTCTTCCAAATCTCAAAACAGGAAGGATTTCAAGCATTATATGCAGGGTAGGTAATTCATTAAAAATTTTTCAGCAAAGAAAAAAAAAATTTTGCTTTGCCTTAAAAACAATAAAATGTAAAAAAATATTTGCGTGCCGATTAACATTATTTGCGTAGTCAATTGTTTAGTTTAAATTGTTTTTTTTCCCTGTGTGATTAAAAGAAGAAAGCAATATACTGCACATCAATTTTTGTTTTGTGCAAAAATTTTTGTGTAGTCTGGGAAATTTTTTTTTTTTTTTTAAACGGTTTGCTTTTGTTTTTGTTGTCAGCTGATTGTTAATTTACAGATCCTGCACTGCCGGATAAAAGGGAAAACAACCGCACACTGTCAGCATCGCTTGCTTTAAAAAAAAAATAAAAAAAAAAGTCAACGGGAATTATAGGGAGTAGCGGTGTGTAAATTAACTTATATTAATTAATTCCGTGGTACATAGAAAAAAAAGTATCTTTTTCTTTTTGGCGAGTTAAGGTTAATGAGATTTCTTTGAAGTTTAGCCCACGTGATCGCTAATTTTCCTGGCGGAGTAAAATGTCGCTTTTTTTTTTTCAAGGTCACGGTTCAAGTCGTTGTCACGGGAGCTTTCCATGCATGGTACAAAAAAGTTTTAAGAAAAAGTTTTTCGAGTCGTATCATCGATTTGAATGACGTTGAAGATGTTTTTTTTGAAGGCGCGATTGCATAATATTTTTAAGCAAATTATCTTCCTTTTTTTTTATTTACGTTTCGTAATTAAACGTGATAAGATTAGTAAATAATGGAAGTATGTGTAAAATAATACGTTCGTCTTTTTTTTTTTTTTATTTCCGAACGGCGACGTATATTCACGCCGCTTACAAATGCTTTGCTTATTATTGTTTCTTTGCCAATTTATGTCAAGGGCTACAAATTGAGTAGGACAAGACTTGTAAAAACATGCATCCCGTTCGTGATTTTATCGGTAATAAAATCCTGTATAAAAATAGGGATCCCCCCATTATTTTTAGGTCATTTACATTTTGTATTATGGGAATTATATTAAAAAAAAAAAAAAAAAAGTTATGATTGCTTGGCTCTTCGCTATTGAGTTGACGCTTTGGCCATTTCTCTAATTGAGTGAATTGTTAGATTCCTTCCAAGTTTTTAAGTCTCTCGTATAATTTTAATTGAAACGTGATTAATAATCTTACAAAAAAAATATATACATAAAATTGTATTGTGATTCGGCAGATTTGATTCTTATCTAAGCTTCGCAGGAAATGCAATCAATGAATTTTGAGATAACGGTTTTGGTAGATGACATAATATGTCATTTAAGAGATCTTGAGATAAATTGATATCTGACTTTCCGCACGACATGAGGGATTTAAGGAAAATTATTAAAATGAGAATTTCTACCGCAAAATAAATCCGCCAGGGGGTTGTAAGGCTGTTATCCTGGTTAAATGGCGGCTATGGTTGTTAAATATTTCCGTCTCATCTGAGACTCATTTTTATGAACCAATCCGAACCAGTCCGGCATTTTACCAGGATAACACAAAAACTTGCAATAATTTTTGTTTGAAATCTCAGAAACCTTAATTTAAATAAATAAATGGAAGAAAATGATAAAAATGAAAAAAAAAAAAAAAAATATTAAAACAATAATTACACCTTAACATATGCTTGCAGTTCCTGTTAAAAATCATTGTTTTACTTAATCATCCATTTTTTTTTTTTTTTTAAATGAAGATTGTAAAAATTGCTTATATTCATAACCAAGGCCTGACTCCTTCAGGAGTACCGCTTTCCTATGGTTTTGTTGCTGGAAAATACAAAAAAGGGGATGAGCTTAGGGAGGAAAAAAAAAAAAAATTAATTTTACATGTAGTTAATAAAACGTTGTTCACTTTTTACTGTAGTTAAATATTGTTCAATTTTTTTTTTTATTTTTCAGTATATACCCAGCAGTATTAAGGCAAGCTACTTACGGGACCATTAAATTTGGCACATACTATTCCCTTAAGAAGTTAATCGGAGACAGCGGGAATGAGGAGGATATATTCGTCAATGTTTGTTGCGCGGTCGTTGCTGGGATCGTTTCCAGCAGCATTGCAAATCCCACAGACGTTCTCAAAGTTAGAATGCAGGTTTTGGGAGTGCAAGCGACGAGCATCCTCGGTAGCTTTCAAGATGTTTATAGGCATGAAGGAGTCGGGGGCCTATGGAGGGTATGTACTATGAAAATAAAATAAAATGTAAGAAAAAAAAAAGTAATTTAATTCTCAAATTATTTGTTAATTTTTTAGGGTGTCGGCCCCACAGCCCAGCGGGCAGCGGTCATTGCTGCAGTGGAACTTCCTGTCTATGACATGTGCAAACAACACTTAATGGGTACATTCGGAGACAAAATCTCGAATCATTTTATTTCTAGTTTTATAGCTAGTTTGGGAAGTGCTGTAGCTTCTACGCCAATTGATGTCGTAAGGACGAGATTGATGAATCAGAGGAAGCTCAAAAGGATTTTAGGAGAGCCATCAGGTCCCAGGTTGTACAGCGGAACAATGGATTGTTTTGTACAAACAGTTAGAAATGAAGGATTTTTTGCTCTGTACAAAGGGTTTATACCAACTTATGTTCGAATGGGGCCTTGGAATATTATTTTTTTCATCACATATGAACAGCTTAAAAAATTTTATTAAAATCTCAAATTGAGGAGGGTTGAATACTCATATTACAAATCAGTAAATGTAACGTCAAGTCAAGAAAGGATTGCAGCTCTGTTAAATGTTTAAATGTTGAATGCAAGATACTGATTGAAATTTTTTTTTTTTTTTAAATGTTGATTTTCCGGTGTGAAGAGTATTTTTTTCCAGTAATGATTGAAATGGAAAAAAATTAATTATCAGTATTAATGTTATTTTAAAAAACTTTAAAATGATTTGGTTACTTATTTTGTTAAGTTTTATTGTAATTAATAAATAAATTTACATGAAAAAAAAAAAGAAGTGTGACTGTTGTTATTTAAACTGATTCACATATTTATTACATTCATTCATAATCCTCGTCAACAGGATACATTGATTTCCCCCTGTGATTGAAGGAATAGAAGGAAGGTAAGTTCCTCAATGTTTCCCACGATCTAGTTTCTAGATCAGTTGTGGCTCTGATTTCCTTAAAATCTCCGGCAATGTAAAGAATACCGTACATGGAAACGAACAGACTTAAAATCCCTTGCATTATGATATCTAAAGGTAACGTGTGAAATTCTTGCTGGGTTATTCTGAGATACGTTCGATCTGAAAAAAAAAAAGGATGAAATATTTATAACCTCAAAGTAAAGGAAGTCGCTATAGCATCGTTTTTCCCTGAAATAAAACTTACGTTGAGCAGCTGAGTAAGCGGCATGGAATAACGATAAAACTCCTACTAAAAATATACAGGTGTGAAGCGACGATAAACCCATTTTATTAAATATTAAAGAAAAATTAACAAATCACTTTATAAATATTACGTCGCCATTTTGAACTTTGTTCGAGAATCGAATCTTGTCTTGTGACACGATTTGTAAAATAGTTTCATTTTTTACCGCTACGCTGTGCTAGTAGTAATAATGGCAGATATAATGGTTTAACCGTTTGTACATTAACGATGCTGGGACGAATTTGACTTCCTAAATCGACAAAATACTAATAGGTAAGCTCTTTTATGGATAAACAGAACATGATTCTAGTTGTTTTCATTCATAATATTAAATATCAAGTGCAACTGAAAATCTTATGAGGAAATTAAACCCGGCGTGAGTTACTTTAATTGCTGTTTAATATTATCGTGATGTTTTACAATTTTTTCTTCTTTTCTTTCATACAATTTTTTTTTTTTTTTATATATGTGAATAAGAAATCTGCTGCTTAGGGGACAATGTTGTGATTTATTAATGTGTTTGAAAAGATTTCTCTAGTTAAAAGTAATTTCTTGATGAGGAAAAATATGTAATTTAATGAAATTTTAAAGTGGGTTTTATTTTGGATTGTACCTGTTCATCACATTTATCTGGGTTCTTTTAAAATTTCAAGCCCTTGACACATGCTTTTCATTGCAATTTTTTAACCGTCTTGTGAGTTTCAGTTCCAAAAACTGGATTGCTTAATTGAAACAACCTTTCATTTCAATGAAATAATTTTTTTTAATTGATAGAAAAAGAATTCTTTTAGGTCTACCTAGCTAATATAGTTAAAGCTGTAACCAATATAACATGATGCCATTTTTATGTTTCATCATAGATAATAAAAATGGTGCAGTTAGTTTTAAGAATCAAAACCTTCCGCAGCTATAGGTAAAGATTTTTTTCAACCCACCTCATTGGTTTTATTTTCTCCGAGGAGTTCCAATGAAGTAATGCCTGAATTTTTTTTTTTTTTTCTTCTTTTGCTGCACATGGTGTGTAAAGCTTTCTTATATCTCAAATGTACTTCCTAATGCCTCAAACGAAGAAAAAAAAAAAAAAAAATTAGAACTTAAAGCAATTAAATTTTTGACTGTTATTTTACAATTATTTATCTTCTTCTTCTTTTTCGGCATAATCAGGACATGAAGCCCTATGACCCGGCGCCTACCTTTACCAAGTTCGGTTTCTGGTGTAAGGTTTAGGCGTTACTACGCCAATTATTTATATCTGTGGTGTTAATTGTACTAGATGCTTCACCACCACTAATGCCTTTCCTTTTTTTTTTTTCCAGATTGAGTTATTCTTGGTTAACGATTTTCACCCACAGATACTTTTTTTACTACAGTTGGCAGAGTGATTCCAGAAAGCAGACAGTTTAAAGCTGGTTAATTGGTAAGTTTCTACTGACATATCTTTTTTGAAGATTTAAAATGTTGACCTTCATATTGCTACCATTATGCATTAAGATCTTTTTTCAAAGCAGTCATACGTTTATTATTTTCTGAGATCAAACATGATATTTTGGCCCATTTTTATCATATATATCAATACAAACCAAATATTTTGGTTTTTTTAAAAATCGTCGTGGAAATAGACAATAGGGTGGACCGAAAAACGCGAATTTTTGAATTTGAAAACGCCTGATAACGGGAATAGATGCCTTATTATAATACTATTAACCCTAATTTTTTTCAGATTTTTTCAAGGTCATCTTGAGGTCGCGCAATGACCTTGAAGTTTTTGAAAAGCCCATATAAGGGCCAAAAATAAGGATTTTTTTTTTCTTTTTGTTTTGTTTAAAGAAGTATCGCTTCCTATCGGAAATTTTGCGTAGATTACAAATACGAAGTCCAAAAATCATTTTTGTGTACAGTTTTTAAGCTAAAAGGGAAAAAAATCTAAAGAATTTCAGTGTTTAGAAATTAGGCCAGAAGCTCAAAAACCGCACACTTAAAATGATTTTGGACTTCATGTTCGTAATCTACGAAGAATTTCCGATAGGAAGCGATACTTTTTTCAGCAAAAAAATCTTATTTTTTGCCCTTATGAAGGGCCGCGCTCGGGGAATTGGTGGTCTCAAAAAAAAAACCGCGTATAGCTGGATCCGCGTTGCATGATGCCGCGTTGGGCGAGGGTCAACTGTATTGTGTTTTATGAAGTACCGGTGCTTCCTTATCGTGCCTTCGCGTGCTTGTTTATTGGCTCTTTTTTTTATTAAATACATTACCTGGCATTTGTTTCCATCTTAGTATGCTATCCTCCATCTTGAATTTCCGAAAACAACAATTAGTGAATGTTAATCACGTGGTCGATTTGCGTATAGGGTAACCTAAAAAAGACCTGTAACCCTGTAGGTAGGTATTTATGTACATATATACGAGAAATAAGTATACCGAATATTTAAAATCTCTGATCTTTTTTATCTTCGTCAGGAAAAGAAAATGATTTTAATGGGTTAAAAATATTTCAATTACCTACAGGTGACGAAAATGGAGTCCGGGTTAAAAGCAAGCCTCCGAAGAATTGCCTACATCTCAGCAGCCGCCTGCATTTGGGAGAAAGAACTCTCGAAAATCGAAATAAGAAAATTTTTGTATTCATTAACAACTGAATTTGATAAATGCCAATCACGGTTGGATGAATGGTATAAAATTGTAGAACAGCTTAACAGGCAGATCGTCAGTCATGACCTCCTCCCTCCAATGTTGTATGCCGAATTACTCAGTGCTGTTATGTACATGGGATTAAGAGTGCATCAGTGGTTTACTAAACTGAAACGGAAGATATTTTTTGGTTCAACTTCCAATCAAGTTTCACTCGAAAATTACACTAAAAAGATATACTGGACTCATGATGGAACAATCGATGAAGTGAAAATATTTAAAATGTTTTGGGCGAATAATCCGGATTTCGATGTTTGCCTAATGTATAAAATGGCTTGCAGTTACTGTTTGGAAGAAGAAGTAGCATATTTTTGGGAACAGATATTAAAAAGAAATCAAGTCGATTCTTACAAATGCAGTCATGATCTAGACTACGAGGGTCACCTTCACCGCTATGAGGAAATTGATAAATTAATTTTAGAATATTGGGCTGATACTAGACACCCATCAGATTCATTCCGTTTGAAATTGTTGGAATACGTTTACGGAAAAGATGAGAACATGAATCATTCTTTAGAAGAAGATATGTTGAAAATTTGTGCAAAACAAGGGAATCAGATAGGATTTAAGTATTTTTGGAATTTGTTGGACGACGGACAGAAAAAAGCTAATGGAGTAATGTGCTTAAGACTGACGTTGCAACAAATGGACTTCCTGAGAAACAAAGAAAATTTCCTGGAACTGTCCGTTTTCCAGTTCAGAAATTTATCTCAAATAGAGAAAACCAAATTAGTACCACAAATACGTTCTGGTGATTGTATTGACTTATTTTTATCGTTTATAAAATCTTGGCCTTGGCAAGAATCGTTAGGTACCGAATTGACTTGTTTACTGCCGTATTGTGATGTATATTTCTTTTCCGGTTGGATTTACAACCTAATACAAAAAACTTTAGAAAGCGAAGTTAACTTTGGCTTGCCAGTTGATTGTAGTGAATTGGGAAGACAGTTCCGCAAGTTATGGCGCTTGACTCCTAGCAAATTTAAATTTAGCCTTGCCAGTTATCTTTTTTCCTGTCATGAAATTGGTTTGTGGGACTTATCAACCGTTAAATTTATTTTAAATGATAAAGATGTAGTTGAACATAAACGAAAAATATTGAATGATAATTATTATTATACTTTTTTAGAATGGATAAAAAAAGAAGAGATAATAGAACTTGAACAATTTTTTTGTGAGGTGTTGGTTCCAGGAGATTTGAAAGAAATCGATCAAAAAACGTTAAAAACGATCTACAAACTTTTATTGCAAAATAATTTGAGTTCTGTGGATAATTTTTTAAATGGAAATATCTTTGAAGACCGTGCAACAGTTTTAAAGGAAGGATATGCTATCGATTTCGTTTGTTATTATTGCATTAATACGGATCAGTTCGATTTAGCTGATAGGATTTTACTTTGGGTATACGAATCCACAGATAAAGTAAAAGAGTATAAAGAAGGTTTTAGACAAATTGAATTTACGATGAGACATATATTTGATATTTGGAAAACTTTAAAAACCAACGGGGATTTGGCCGTTTCCCGATGTGATAATTTTTTGAATTGGCTTACGAACTTTTCTGAAGAAGGAATTCGTCAATTTAAAATTAAAAAATTTACAGAACAAAAAATAGTTGGTTCGTATGATGTTCGAGAAATGGATGAGGGGCTTCGTGATAAATTTTTATCTTGGTGTCTGCCGTGGTCCGTTGAGAAGATACAAGAAATTAAAGAAATTCTGATTTTCTTTAAAAAATGCGAGAGATGGAGACATCATTAAAACCTCACAATCGGCGGGCGAAAAAATTTTTCTTTTCAACGAGTATTTTTTCTTTTCAGATTCATCAACCACCATGATCATCATCACCATTATCACCCACAATATCCGTATTTGAAAGAGATCGGCGCTGATTCGAACTGAGAAAACTAAAAGTTTGTGACTTTTGATGAACAGGTGCAATTACCTACAAATAACATAAATGGAGTCCGGATTGAAAGCGAGTCTGCGAAGAATAGCCTGCATCTCAGCAGCCTCTTGCATTTGGGAGAAACCACTCTTGAAAGTTGAAACAAAAATATTACTTTTTTCATTAGAGACGTCGCCTTATGCCGTCGCCGAATTTAAAAAGAATGAATGGAATCGGATAATCAAATTTCTGATCAAGCAGATTTGTGAAGATCTCTTACCTCCGGTTTTGTATCGTCAACTGCTCAGTGCTGTTACGCATATGGGATTAAGGATATATGCGTGGTTTTGTAAATTGAAAAGATGGATGTTTTTCGGTGAAACTCCAGATAAAGCTGTGTTCGAAAATTACACTAAAAAGATTTATTGGACTCACGATGGAACGATTGATGAAGTGAAAATGTTTAAAACGTTTTGGTTGAATAATCCCGATTTCGATGTTGTTCAAATGTATAAAATGGCTTGCAGTTATTGTTTGGAAGAAGAAGTAGAATATTTTTGGGGACAGATTTTAAGCAGGAATCTGATCGATAGCCTTGACCTATATTCTAAGTACTATTATGACTATTTTTGCCTAATTGATAAATTGATTTTAAAATATTGGGCTGATACTCGAAACCCATCCGATTCGTTCCATTTAGAGTTGTCAAAATTTCCTTACGGAGATAAGATTTCCGGTAGTACAGATGAATCATTGGAGGAAAATATGTTAAAATTATGTGCAAAACAAGGAAATCATATAGGGTTTAAATACTTTTGGTGCCGATTAAATGAAGAAAAGAGAAAGGCTCAAGGAGTATTATCCTTAGTACTAATGTTGAAAGTAATAGACCGCAAATATGACCGCGATATCAGGGATTATCTGCCGATTTATGTTAAAGAAAATTACCATGAGATGTCTGTTTTCCTGTTTCAAAATTTAACTGAATTTGAGAAAAAAACATTTATGTTTGCTTTAAGTCGTGAATATTTTCCTAAGTTAATTCTTGCGTTTATGGATTCTTGGCCCTGGCAAGAATTATCAGTGACCGCTTTGAGTTGTTTGCTGCCATATCGTAATCAGAAATTCTTTTTCGATGAGATTTACAGATGTTTACAAGACACTTTAAAAAGAGAAGTTAAATTCGGCTTGCCAGGTGATTGTAGTGAATTGGAAAGGCAGTTCCGCCAGTTATGGCACTTGACTCCTTGCAATTTTAAAATTAGCCCTGCCAAAATGATTTACATGATCATTTTACTGATCGTTGTACTATGTGGGACTTATCAACCGTTAAATTTATTGTAAACGATAAAAGTTTCATTGAACATAAACGAGAAATATTGAGTGATAATCATGGAATTTTTTTAAAATTGATAAAAGCAGAAGAGATGAGAAAACTTGAACGATTTTTTTGTGAGGTGTTGGTTCAAGGAGATTTGAAAGAAAGCGATCAAAAGGCCTTAAAAACGATTTATAAACTTTTGTTACAAAATGATTTTCGGTCTGTCGATAATTTTTTAAATAAAAATATCCCTGAAGACCGTGCAACAGTTTTGAAGGAAGGATATGCTATCGATTTCGTTTGTTATTATTGCATTACAACGGGTCAGTTCGATTTAGCTGATAGGATTTTACTTTGGATGTACGAATCCAAAGATAAAGTAAAAGAGTATAAAAAAGGTTTTAGACATATTGAATTTACGATGAAACACATATTTGATATTTGGAAAACTTCAAAAACCAACGGGGATTTGGCAGTTTCCCGATGTGATAATTTTTTGAATTGGCTTACGAACTTTTCTGAAGAAGGAATTCGTCAATTTAAAATTGAAAAATTTACAGACGAAAAATAGTTGGTTCGTATAATGTTCAAGAAATGGATGAGGGACTTCGTGATAAATTTTTATCTTGGTGTCTGCCGTGGTCTGATGAGAAGATACAAGAAATTAAAGAAATTTTAACTTGCGTCTTTGAAACACGTGGCCGTAGAAATGATTTTTATAGGCTGAAAATTTTTGAAAATTTTTAAAAAGAGCGAGGGTGTTTGCCCGATAGAATGTGGACGGAATGGATCAGGTCACTTTAGAAAACAATATTGTCTTTTTAAGAATTCGAAAGAAGCTCTAGAAAGAAAATACTGTTGACCCTTGTCCGAAGCGATTATATGCGGTTTTAAAAAACATTTTCAAATTCACGGAGTTTTCCAGATGGAAACTTGTACTCCAGGATCCGACAACCAGTTTTCATGGAAGAAATTTTTCATTAGGAAATTTTCTGATTCATTTTTTGATTAACTATTTATTTACAAATACTTTATACCTTAATTTTCGTATTTTTTTGTTGTAATTTATGAAATTCGAGATTAATCTGGTTTTCTTCAACGCTTGTTTGGTTATTCAGTTCAATACGATTAATACCGTTATTGGACCAAAAATGATTAAGTATTTTAATAAAATGCAAAATTTTACTTTGGGTTGTTAAAGTAAAAATTAATACCTTTTGTATTATAATTATATTAATAATTTTTATTAATTTATTAATTTTTCCAACAAACCAAAAGCTGCTTTAAGTCAGGGGAGGGGGGGGGGGGTGTAATTCTCTCAGTTGGGGTTATCGGTATATGGATCATAAAGAGGAAACCAGGAAGATGTTCAGTAAAAAAATACATCAGAGGCACTGAAGAGTGGACTCGAACCACCGAATTTATTAATTGTACGAAAACCATTAATCAAAATTTCACTTTTTGGACTAGCGTGATTATTTGTCACATTATATATCGTCACTGGTCACCCTTTGGTCTTGAAGCTCTGGCTTTTCTTATTTTTATTTTATTTTTTTTTTGGAAAAATGTACTTGTAGAAGTTGAGCTGTAAAATTATGTAATTTATATAGATAGTTAAGCAAACTGCCAAAAGAATACGACTTTTCCGCCTTCCAAAATGGCCGTGAAGCCCCTTATAAATCAAAACAGGACGGAAACTGGCTTTAGTCGGATTGATTTTTCTGACCGATTTTTAGGAGAAAATGATTACTTAGAAATAGGCTGTGAGTCGAGCAATGAACTATAATGAATATGAATGTTGGTCATTTTAAAATTAAATCATATCCTGTTTTTTTTTGTAATTCTAATTTCTGATACTTTTTTATTTTATCTTAGTTTTAAGTAAGATAATTTTTTAATGCTATATTAGTTCCAAAAAAATCTTACGACTGAATTCATGTATATGTTTTAAATAAATATTTTTTTTAATTAAATACGTAGTTCTTTATTTAAAATCTGTGCTAAATTCTCTTGGAAATGGAAATTATTTACAACGAATGCCTCGCCTTGTTTTATTTTAGTCATCAAGTTATTTATTTATTTATTTATTTATTTATTTATTTATTTATTTATTATTATTATTTTTTTTTTTTTCATTTATTTAAAAACGTAAAAAGCATTTTTATACTTCCTTTTTTGTAACAGTTAAACTTGTGGTATCTCGAAAAGAAAAAACGAATTTCCCGCTCCTTAATTTTTATTGTATAGGCAATCGCGTGATGTTTATGAATGTAACGCGGCATTCGATATCATGTTTAAATCTGAAGATTAGTAAACGTGCGAAATAATTCTCTTTCCCAGGTTTCATATTCGAAAAATTAATGAAATAACTATTCATTTCATTGAAATAGTGCTCCAACTCGCAAAGACTGACGATAAAACTTTTACTAAAAATATATTGGAGCTGAATTTAATTATAGGCTCCGAGCGACTTTTTTTCCCCATAAATATACACTTAAATATACCTGTTTATCTCACAGAAGCGTATATATTTCCATCACGCAATTAGTTGCCGGAAATATTGCTTTTTTATAAGCTAAACATAATTTTAATGGTGGCACTGCAGTCAAAGCCGGTCGGAGCCTATAAAATGCCCATATTTATTTTGAATGTTTGAGAATCTGCTTCCGTTTTGATATATCAAATCTTAAGGGGGGAGGGACTGCGCTAAATGGTGTTAAAGCTATTTAAAACATTTGCCAACGATCTAGCCTATAGAACTCATAAGAATAAAACAATTTTTTTTACTCTATTATGGAGACAAATATAATAAAATCCAAATTCACTGCATGTTTGTAGGTGCGTGCGTGTCACGTGCGTGTCACTAGCGCTTCACGTGTCAAAATTTTAAACTTTAGTTAGTCCTCTTTCAAAATTGTTGGTGTTTTATTTTGTTTTTAACGATAGATGAGGAATTTAGGTTTTAAAAATAATAATCGATTAATTAACTACCGACAGATGTAATTTACAGGGATTTGTTTATTTTATTTCATTTTATCTTTGTTTGAAAATCTATCCTGATTATTTGCAATTTTGACCGCGGCGCGGCGCTGATTGCCGATTGCCAACATCATGGCGTCTCGTCTTCCTTTTAAGCAAGATCGGAATGTTTATATCGGTTTTTGAAAGAAATATACCGTGTTTAGGATTTTGAACGCCCAAGATCAATTCCTAATCAAAAACTGGAAAGAAATGAATCGGAAATATCGACAATATTTTTTGGTAAGGGAAAGCATATTCTTTGGGAAAATCGAAACGAAAGTCGTTGCTATCGTTGACATAACGTTGAATACCGAAAACAACAGAATATTTTTGAATGAAAGCATAACTCGATGTCAATTTTGTAATTATCTTTGAGACCGTGAGATGTAATCTCAAGGTTAATGTTCTAGAAACGGATTCTTCGGTCAACGCTTTTGCATCAGAAGGAATTCCCTTGTGTGCACTACATATGTTTCATATGGTCACAGGAAGTTTTTTTAGCAAGGCGGAAAATCCCAAATAACACCTGAAGCCATACCTTTTACATCATATGGTTTTTTTAGTTACGTTTAAAAAAATATGAAGTGAATTACCAGACTAATGATACCTTGTCTAGATTAGTTTTTTGTTACCTTTAAACCCAATTATAGTTTTATGACGAAGTTCAACATTTAGGTTTTAGGTCAGTTAATGCTGCTCTTCCTTTTTTTTTGTAGCTTTATGAGTAAGCAGAATTTTATCATTGATTCATAAAAATGGAAATGAATCAAATTAGGTAGGTTTTTTTAACAGAATATCATATTTTGAACAGGATGTGGAAAAAAAAAAAAAAAATAATTGTTGCAGACTAAAAATGCCCAAGAAGTAAATTTATTTCCTCATTCCAAGGTTGGAAAGGGAACATGTGTAAGCAAAGTCAAGATCAGGATTCATTTTAATTCTCATGGTGTATGATCATCTTCAAGGTTTCAGATGTGACTGACATTTTTTATTTATCAATGAGAAAATAAATAACAAATAAAAAAAAATAAAAGATACATAAGAACCTAAAAGAAGAAAAGAAGAGGCCTTAGAGAAAGGAAGAAAATTTTTTATAATATAAGCAGTTTAATTAATTAATTAATTAATTAATTAATTTTTTTTTTTTTTTTTTTTTTTGAAATACAAGAGGATATTTATTTTTATGGTCATAGCTAGTATTGGGTTTAGAATTGAGATTAAAGATTTGTAATACCTGTTTTTCCAAAAATTTTCATATGAAACTTAAATATTCCGAAGCACATATTTTAATTTGGTAAAAAAATAATTAAAATTGCTTTTTAATGTTCTGATTATTTTTCTGATTTTTTTTTTTAATTTGGGAAGGATTTTAGTTTTTGGGTTCATGGTCAACATTAATTAGTTTACGAAGAAAATCAAAACTTGCAATTAACTTTCTGTGAAATTGAGTATTAAGAAAGTCAAAAAAATTCTGTAGTCTTATTTATTTGAAACTTATTTTTGATGGTATCTCGATTTTCTTTCCAGCTCAGATGGGAGTTCAAAGGAGAGATTGGAGTACTTAGCTTGAAAAAGAGAAAAAGGGAATCAACTATCTCCATAAACCAGTAAGGATAAAATGTTGGAAAATTTTGATTGGAGGCTGGTTAGGGCATTGATTGAAGAACGCTTCAAAGAAGGAAGAAGAAATCATTCAAAACGTTGTGCGCGAAGTCTGGCCTCTCCTGAGGCGCAACGACAGTTGCAACATAAAATGCATTCAGTTTTCATCCGCTAAAGACTTGAAAGACGAACATGGGGCAACGTATAGAACTGGTGGCGAAAATGTTATAGGCAAACAGAGTTACAAAAAACGTGTGAAAATTGTTATCAAACTTAACCGTGTCAGTATGAAAAAAACCGGTAATTACAATAATACAGTACAATTGTAAGTTGTCTCATTCGCTGGACATAGACTTGTTGAGTCTTAGTGCTGTTTTCCTCTTTTTTTTTTTTTTTTTTTTTTGATTCAAAGGGACTGTAACGAGTCCGTGGATATGCTGACCGCTGATGGGCTTACAATGTAAAGATTCAATTTTGGTTACCAATCATCTAGTTAGAAAAATATTCTTCATACATTTGATAGAATAATTGTTTATAAAATATAGGGTTTTTAAACAATTAAGAACCTAATTCATTGAAAAAAAAAATGGTTAAAGTGTAGTTAAGCTACCACAATTCGTAAGGGTTTCGTTGTAGGAAATTAATCTGAAAAATTAAAAGGGAGCTGTTTTATAGTTGCTATATGGCTATGTAGTTTATGGGGGCGAAGCCCACAAAGGACCCAAATTTATCAAAACTGCATAATTATCTCCTTCTTATACTTCTTTAACTTTTTCAAGTTAGCTTCCTACTGAGTAAAATTTCTAGTGGTAGCTGGACTACACTTTTACTTATTTTAAATTTAATATCTTGTCTCTACATGCGGATCAGTCCGAAATAAGGATAAAATAGCTCAGATCTTCAGTAAAAAAATGTTAGAGATTTTTAGCTTGCTTTGCTATTAGCAACCTGAAAGAGATTCCCGAACAATTTACCATATTTGTACAACCTCTTTAATCCTATCCTCGGATTATAATCCGATTATTGGATTATATACTCTCAAGTGGAGATATGACTTTAAAATAACATCCTTTTTCCATCAACGAACTTTTTTTTGACGATTTTAAACTTTTTTTCTTTTCAAAAATGGATGGGGAATCTAAGATCCGTATTTTCTAAATTTTTCCTAATCCATTTATTTGCTCTGTTATTTAGTTCTTCCGTAAACATTTCTTTCCAGCCTCCTGGTTGTCCCTTTCGTATAAATCGATGATCGTAAGCATTTAACATGTCAAGTTCTCTTAAACCTTCCATGTTAACCGAAGAGTTTTTTCGAAAATTTGAGATATCCAAGTGCAGCGATAATGCATTTATTTCTTCGTCTGTATATTTTTTATTGAAAAATTCGGCAACTTTTTGAATCGTGGATTTTAAATTCTGTGAATGAGACGAAAAGTGATTAATATCTCTCTTCAATTTGAAAAAGAAAAAAAATAATCCTACCTGTTTCATGTCTTCATAAAATAAGAATAGAACATTTGGGTGATTTCTTAATTCCCAGCCTTCATTGATGTGAGACCAGTAGGGGCACCACAGATGAAGATCTTTTTCAAAATAATCCCAAAATTTGGTGAAATCTCCAGTGAAATCCAACGTTTTTATTAATCTGTTCAAATGATAATATGATACAGCCACATCCTTAGGATTCCTAGCCACGTATATAATCTTCAAAGGAAAACAAATTTTTCGGTAACGTTTACTTTGAAAAAATAAAATTATTAATTTTACCTTAGCTCCGCATTCCGGTAAAGTTGGCGGAAGCAAAGAAAATGGTAAATGAGTTTTGATGAATCTAGGGCTGGGCATTTGCCCTAAGCTTTGAATGACGGAGGAACATATTTTTCTAAATTTTTTGTTTTTTTTCTCGTCATTTTTGAATTTTTCCAAATATTCAGCTTCGAGGTCGTTGTTGACGCAAGCACTGAATCTAGAATAAAAAAATTTTTAAATTAATTGTAATGCAAAAATTCAAGTTGTAGCTTTTGATATTGCGGAGTAGCGATCTTCAGCTCGAAAAAGCAAGCTTGAACATGAAATCGGAAGAAAGCGGGATTGGAAAAGAAAATTTTCCTGGGGTATTATTTATTTTTCGTAGTAAGAAAGTTTGTTCAAAGATGGTATTCACGTGACGTCACGGCTCTCATAAGCTCCATGTATAGCGTCCATCTTGCGTGCAAGATGGCGTCAGCACTTAACTTATGCGATCACGTGATCACGCATGTGATCCTTCCCCTCCGTGAATACGGTCTATATGCGACGCTGTTCGCGGTTCAAAAAAAAAAAAGGTGGTTTATAAACTCCTAGAGTAAATAAACATGATGCTATTTGCTAAAATGCTGACTTTCAGTAATCGGTAGCAAACTATAACCGATAGCAACTATTGTGCGCGGGATGTTGTTTATTAGTATAAAAATTAAAATTCACTTACTCGAAAAACGGAAATCGTTCTCTTAACGAGGCTTTAGCTGCTGTCGAATAATCTAAATTATTGGACAGTAACCAAACCATTTCTTGTGTCCATGTTGTCCCTGTAAAACGTTCGTTATTTAATTTTTAATGAAAAATATTAATTGATTTTTTAATTATACGAACCAGAGCGTGGAAATGTTATAACCCATGTATCGGTCGATCGAGGTTTGAAATGGTAGAACTCCCCGGCCTCCTGAGCGAATTTTTCCGGAAAAAAATAACCTTTGGGTCCCATCTTTAAAGAATTTAACGAATTAAACAAAATGCCCAAAATCCCTAAAGCTGCCGTAAAAAAAAGTTACCCTTATAAATCCAGATCTTTCACCCTTAAAATCCTTTAACAATTGTTTGTTTAATTCTTTATCGACTTCCTGTATTTCCCAAGGAACTTCAAATCGTTATTGTTAAAAATAAAATTTGAATTACCGTTCATTTTGACTTTTTTAAAAGTACTGAAAAATAAAAATTAATGACAAATTCGGTATTCCGATTGCATCCAAGTGAAAGTGCTCATTTAAAGTTGCAATACTGGTCATCTTCAAGTCGTGAGCATTATAATTTATTGCACAGTTCTTTAGCTTCTTAATTCCTATAGTTAGCCAATATTTAAATTTTTTTTGTAGGCAAAGGATTTCCGTTAAAAAATAATTTTTTTCCCTTTTCTCGAAATCAAAATCAAAAAAATATATATTATTGTTTTACATGTATTATACGTCATGGGTATTACATTTTAAGTGAAAGTATAACAGAGGACAGATCAGGTATAAGACGACAGTTTAAAAAACCTGGTTTTAACATCTTAATTTAAATATTTAAATTCATTTTTTATTTATTTATTTATTTATTTATTTATTTATTTATTTATTTATTTTTTCCCCAAAAAGAAAAAAGAAAAATGATACGAATTTATTCAAAGGTAATTCTTTGGGCGAGAGACAATTCTTTCCTGTGGTTAATCGTAACCGTCGAACGCCTCATGTACTGTTTCCAGGAATCAGATCCTGATTCCCTACCTCCTCCAGTTGCTTTCTCTCCTCCGTAAAGCTCCTCCGATTTCAGCTCCGCTTGTTGGAATATTTACATTTACGATTCCGCAATCAGATCCATGAGGTCCAAGTCACTTTAAAAAGAAAAAATTAAGAAATTAAATAAATTAGGTACGAAAATTAGATTCAAGTTACAGTTCAAGTTACAGTTAAAATACTTTTCGACGAAAAAATCTAATGTCTTTGTTTTTTAATTTAATTAAATTAAAAGAAATCATGGCAGACTGGAGGTAAGAAAATTTTTTTTTTTTTTTTTTTTTGACCGTAAAACAAAGTTGCATTTTTTTTTTAACATAATGTGTATTTGGTGGAAATTTTCTTTAACAAAAAAAAGCTAACTCAAAACCCTACTCTCTTTTTCCATGAGTGTAGCCAAAGGGGGCAAGTGGACTTTATCTTTGATCCCCCAAGGAGTGTAAGTCTCAAAACGTTTTTTGAAACTTATTATGATCATGGGCGGATCTAGGGGGGAGCTGGGGGGTGCTAGCCCCCCCAGGAAGCAGATTAGCCCCCCCCTAGAATTTTGAAGATTATATGGGCTGAATAGGGTTAGCCCACCCCCTAGAAAAAAATTCTAGATCCGCCAATGATTATGATAGCAATTATTCCGAGCCTTTAAGAGACTTGGAATATATTATTACTAACCTAGTCTGTTTTGTAAGTATAAAATGAAAAAAAAAAAACTCACCAAAGCGATAGCAGAGTTCCAACCGTAAACAGCACAAGGAAAGTTAATAGCCGAAAAACTCCGACTATGCCTAACGGATTCCACATTTCTAATAAAACGTGACCCGATCTCTCGGATGGTAAAATCGGTCCTCCCAAAGTTCTGGACAAACCAGTAGCATAATCGCAGATATCTACAAATTCCTGTAATTCACCAATACCTTCAGTAACGATTTTCCCTGAAAAATGAGCAGAAACAGATCTATTTAAATATAATCGTCTTGTTGCCTTGTTGTGGACAACGACACCACTACCACAACACGAGTTCCATTCGTCCATAGTGCTTTCGACTGATATACAACAGACTATTCTCGAAGATGGAGACGAATAATTACGACACGAGAGTTTCATCTTCAACTCAAAGTGCCATTTTTGGATCAGATCCTGCTAGCCAAATCATTTCGGAAAACGTTGTTTTCGTGAATTCAACTCAATACGGAGAAACCTCGTGTCCGATTTGTTTGTGTGATTTAATGGAGCCTGGTGATGTGACAGTGGCTTTGGTCGGTTGTAAACATTGTATGCATTTATCATGCCTGAAAAGCATGCTCAGTTCACAAAAAGCTACTTTTATCCAGTGTCCAGTTTGTCAAAGAATTTATGGAGAAAAGCAGGGGAACCAGCCACCAGGTACCATGACCACCCGGGTTTTAAATTGGTCTTTACCTGGCCATGAAAATGCTCAAACAATAGAAATAACTTACAGGTTAGTCCCTTTTTTTTTTTTAAAACAACACACGTTTTTATTGTAAATAAAAATTCCTTGTTGATTTTTTTTTTTTTCTTTTTTGCAGCATAAGGTCTGGAATACAAGGCCCAGAACATCCTAAACCTGGAAAACCATATCATGCTGTTGGTTTCCCCCGAATTTGTTATTTACCAGACACAGAGAAAGGAAGACTTGTGCTTAGCTTGCTAAAAGTGGCATTTGATAGGAGATTAACTTTCACGATTGGAAGATCAGTTACTACAGGAAGAGATGATTGTGTGACTTGGAATGAAATTCATCACAAAACTGAACCTGGGATGTCTTACTTTGGTCATGGCTATCCCGATCCTGATTACCTTGATAATTGTTTAGCAGAATTGGCTCGACAGGGTGTAGTTCCTCCAAATACCCAAAATCAGCAAATGCGGTAATCATGCAAAATGCATTTACTTCTTCGTTCAAAAGTTCCTAAGTAGTTGATTTTTATATGAGAAAGGAGCAAATGCCTTTTTTGCTTGAGGAAGCAAAGATTTGTGATAAGTTTTTTTTTGTTGTATGCATGATGAGCAAATCAAAAAGCCTTGATAATTTTATCTTAGAAATAAATTTTAATTAGAGAATTCTTATGCTGGGCATTAATGGCATGACAGTTGCCATTTATCAGTGAGTTGTTCTTCCGAAAGAGATTTATTACTAGACCACCAAATTAAATCTGTCATCATAGCCATACTCGCAAGTACCATGCCAATCCTTTTTAACTTTTTTATATCGATACTTCATTTTTTTTTTTTTTTATTCTTACCCATTTCTAAAGAGACCAATTTCCTAACGGTTCGATGTTTTCCCGAAGTGCATCTCCTATTTGTCTTACAATTTCTCCTCGTTTTGGTGCTGGTAACGTGGACCAGAATAAATAAGCTTCTCTTGCCTCCTTGACGCAGCATTCGAAATCATCGACATTCCTGTAACTATTTCTGCGATGGGTTTTCCACTTGAGGGGCTGCAGGAAGTAATTGTCTACACAAAATGATTAAAATAAATATTTTATTTAGTTTAATTTGTATTTAATTATAATAAATTTTTTTACTTATATAACTAAAAGAGTATTATTAAAGTTACCTTTCCGTTTCCGTTGTAAACCCCGAGGTTTTTATTTTCTAACCCCAAAGTTTTCAGAAAAGAATTCTTCGGATCTTCTATTAAAAACGAAGACATCGTTTGGTGCCGGAAAATTAATTTTATGTTTCGGTTTAGTAGGTTTTTAGTTAAGATACCGGCCATTTCAAAAGACCAACACTTTAGTTAGTGAACTTTTAAGACAAGGGTCATGCCGTTGCGATAAAAACAGAAGTGCTTACTTTCATTTTAAAGGCTTTTTGCAACTAGGAGGAGTTTTTCGGTTATCGTGATTTATATCGTAAGTTTTTAAAAATACAAACAAGCAGACGACTTGAAAAAAAAGGAATTCAAAAATAATTTATTATATCTTTATCCTTTCATCGTTCAAACTTGGCAGCAAAAGTATACCATATTCATCTGCATTCTTCCAAAAGTCATTAAATTGCAGCTCAACACACTAGTTGAAATGGTATTAGAGCGTAAACCAAAAAGAAGGATGCAATCATGGCTTGTAAGTTTTTGCGTCATTTCCGGATAGTAAAGAAAGAAAAAACAAAAAAATTTCTATATTCGAAAATACAATTTATATTATTGCGATTACATAAAAAATTACAATTAGCTACCCCAAGCAGTCTATATAATAAAATTTCACATGATTTGTTTTCAAGTTAATAAAATTACGGTTATAGCTGCACTATAACTACCTGCAATTTTTTTTTTTAAATTTATTTCTTGTTCTGAAGAATTGTTTGCAGAAGTTTTCAATAAAACATTATTACAGAAGTTGTAAAAGCTTATTAAATTTTTGCAAATACATATATGAATCGTTTAACAAAAGGGAGTCTTGTCCACCATTTTTAAAAAAGGAAATAGTCTGTTTTGATTTTTCAGTATGTAAACAAAAATAAGTTATCAAAACAAAACGAACTATTTCGCCAAAAGTGATAGTTCAAATAATTAAGATGACTTTTCTTAAGAGACAGATAAAAATCAAATTAAGTCTCCATTTTTTATAATTGGCTACAATATAGATATTTTATAGAGAAAAGAAAAAGATAAAACTTACACATAACCTTATCTGGTCATCGCTGATTAACTCTTTTACTTTTTGGAGTTTCATGCGTGGACACGAATTGTTTATTTACGTATTTTGAATTTAAAGCCGGAGAAAACGTTTTCATGATGAGAAGCAAACCGGATGCTTGTGAAATGGAAAAGAAAAAATGTAACCTAAATTCATGCCTTGTTATTGTTTACATTTTGGTTTACGTTGTAATCCGTTAGATGGCGTTGGAGTAGCACGACGAAGTAAGCGCGGGCTAACGTTATTATTTAAAATTTTTTGACCGATTCTTTTCGATTATGATACTGGTAAAGGACATGAAATCTAATATAACGAACTTAGATTTTAGAAAAACATCTCACTGATCTTCAGATGACTCTCCGGATAGGATATGCAGCAACCAAAAAGGTTGGCGACATGTCGCCATTTAAATTTTAAAATCCAATATGGCGTTGGTCAGATTCACGGCGATTCACGTATATCATAGCTCAGGCCTCATTAAGTGCTTTTAATCGTTTGTTTATTTATATAAACTACTTATTACTTTTAGAAGCATTTGTGCAATTACGTGAAAATTAAATTTTCTTCATATGCAGCCGACTGAACGATCAAAGCTGTGGTAGTTTTATAATGTTTTGTTTAAACTTGAATGTGTTGGTGATTAAGATTGGTTAATTGGAAACGTAAAATCAACTTCTTGCAAATTGAAATAAATAATTAAATCATGTAATATTGTTAATTATTAATTGAGGATCGCGTTAATTGAATATATGATTGCATGTTGTTCATCATAAAACAAGCTTATGATTCATATTGGAGCCTGGCTTGTGGCAATTCAAAATGAAATTGCTGATTGATTGTTGTGCTCACTGTGATTCTTTTGAAAGCAGGAAGAGTGAGACAGGTATTGTAATTTTCATTACTTCTTACTTATGAGGATAGCAATAGAAATAGAATGGAACACAAGGAAATATTATTGTCTCGTCTTTAGCTTTGTACTTGGGAGTATTTTAAAAAGAGCTGAGATTCCTAAAATTACAAATTCATGTTGAATTTACATGTCTCTCACTTACTTGACTATGCTAAAAATCTGATATTTTTGAATTATATCATTTTACTTGGCCTATTTGATGGATGTGATCACCTTTATGTCAATTCATATGTTTTATGAAATGTGTTTATTTTTGCAGGTTTGTTGATTTGTCGAAGGCTGGATATATGTATATGGATGACGAGGTCAAGAAAGATAGATGTAATCTTGCAATAAGCAAGTTAAAAGAAGCTACTGATGGAGAGAGAAGAAGAGTCAAACCTGAAGCCTGCCTGGCTTAAAGAAAAATGATGAAATTCTCATTCATAAGGTAAATTTCTTTAGCTTTTAAAATGTGAGAATCAATTTTTTATTTTTTTTTTATTTATTAAAAGACAAATTCTGTGGGGTTAATATCAGTAATCTATATACAAAAAACCCTAATGCTTGATTGGTAAACTTTAAGAATAAGATGTTGAAAGTTTAATGAACAGTCCAATTCCAGTTTATTAAAAAGTCAGGAGCTTTTATTTTTGGATTTGATAACCTTTTTTTTACTTTTTAAGTGCGTTTTGTTTTCACCTCATTCAGCTTCTTTAAAAGTTTTAATAGGAATTTTAATTTTTTTTCTTTTTATTTGTTTCAGTGAACGTTTTAATTTGAGTATTTAAGTCGTAGGTACATATTTATTGTGGCTGACTCCCATCTTGAAAGCCTTTCCTGTATGACTTGTAAAACTCTGAAGATTGAAAACATTTCATCTCTATTATCGGTTAAAGATGGACTCAATGTGGACAAGCTTTATTCTATACCCCAAAACCAAGATATTAATACAGCTTACAGTATTGTGAGCACTTCTAATTTTTTTTCGGCCATCAAAATTGGCCTTAATTACCCACATCCTTTCTTTGCCAAATCTTGTTTAATCATTTTTAGACCAAATATTTTTTAATAATTTCTACTTAAAATCTCTTTTAAAATTTTTTAGGCCAAACCTCTTTTAAAATTGGTGCGGGATTGATATTTCTAGTTACCTGCTGCTGAAGACCTTATAACGTAGTTAAAAGATGAAATTTTTAATTGCTAATTTTTTCATTTCTTTTTTTAGCCAAAGCCATCTATGACTCGAAATACCTGGAATGCAATTTTACAAGGTCATTTGACAAGCACATCCTGGAAGTCCCTGTTAAATATCAAGATATGGAAAGCGAAGATCCGGAGTTTTAACGTCTGGTCTATTTGAAAGAGCATAAGGTCTCTGAATTAGGGAATGATGTGACGATTACAATGGACCTTCAAGAATTCGGCGTGATTGAATCCGGGGACCAAAAGTCGAACGGAGCTAACATACAGATACCGATGAGAATAAAATGGATTATATTCATTTAGTTTGTCAAATGAAAATAACAGGAGCTATACGTAAACAGTAAGTGAAATCAGCTTTGGATGATTCTAAAATTTTTTCTTGACATTAATTTATTTAATTCTTTTTTTTTTTTAGGTTGGATGCATTTTTGGAAGCTTTCTACAAGGCTATTCCTAAGCAAATTGTAACAATTATGAGCAAGGATGAGAATCGTTAATATCTGGGTTACCAAATATCGACATCGATGATCTCAAGAATAATACAGAATACAAGTACTCTAGGAATTCCATACAGGTGAATCCTATGATTCAGTTTATTTTTTAACGTTTAGACGAAAACTTTAATTTTGAGTCAAAGGCAAAAATCAAAAATCGTGCGTAATTTTGAGGCATTTTTTTGCTCGTTTTTGGTCAAAGATTCCGAATTTTTGATAAAATTATAATTTTTTTTTCCTGGCACGAAAAAAACTTTATAACAAAGGCCCAAAGTTGAAAAAAATTAGTCAAAATTTTAATCAAAGTCTTCAAATTTAAATTTTAACATTAAAAGATTGCTTTAGCTCTTATACTTGGCTAAAGGAAAAAGGACAAAATTAAGAAATGTAGTGAACATTTTATTTAAAATTTTTAAGTTTTTGTTTTTGTTTGTTTTAATATTTAGAAATTTTTATGTCCTTGCATTAGCAGCTTTTAAGTTTCTTGTAAAAGTTAAGTTTTTTGAAAATTTACAAAGGAATTTTCTAAGTTCTTGCTTTCGTTCATGTCGTCTAATTTTACTATTAAAAAAAGGCCAAAAGCGGGGAAAAAATTAGTCAAAATATTATTTAAAATTTTCGAAGTTAAAATTTAGTAGTCCTACTTCAAAAAATGATTCTAATTTTTTTATTTTGTTTGTTTCAGTTTTGACCCACCTAAGGCGGAACAACACAGAGACGATGAATTGAAAGCCAAATAGGACCGACCCGGTCTCGGGCAATGTACGTTAGGTCCCCAACGGAAAATAACAAAAACTTGGAAATGGCGGAAGTGTCCCGTTCCACTCTGGAAACGAACGCGATGCATCTTCCGAATCGACCTGAAAACGTACCGGAAAATCGGGTGGAGAGGGGGAACACAAATCAAAAAACCACAAGATTATCGTCGGAGGATTCTTCCGAACAAAGCAATGAAAGATGGGAAAACGAGAGGATGACGGGAGAGGAATGGAGAAGTAATTCAAATTCGTTTCAACTACCCCAACCGACAGACGGAAGAGGGGATTCTTATTTAAGAGACACGTTTGTTCGTTATTTCATGTTAAAGGAAAATGATAAAAGTCGGCCCGCCTTTTTCGATTCAAAATACCAACGAGGGAGGACATCGCGAAAGAAGAAGACACGGGGTTTCCAACAGGACTTGGCGATCTTAACATTTCTCAGGCTCGTGGCTTAAGCGTTTCCATCCATCCTCAAACCGCTCCGGTCGTTTTGAGGAACGCCACGGATTTGCTCTATACACGTAAACGAAGGCTTTCCAAAACCAATTTTTCACCGAAAAGACCGAAGGACGGGGAAAAATCCGATGAGAACCGCGTTTTGACTCATTTTATAGTTCGACTAGAAAATTTGAACACTTGCCCGTTGATGAAGTCCTGCACTCGCGTTACCGATAAATTGTTGCATATTTTGAGTTTGGCTTCTCAGGAATTCACGGAGTTGAATAGGAAGGAAATTAGAAGCAGGTGAGTCCTAACGAAAGTTTTCAGAGAAAAAAAGGCATGCTCAGGAATTTTTTTTTTTAACTCTTCGCAGGACTACGTCTTAACCGGGAACTGTTTTTTTTTTTATCGACACGTGAGGATAAAAATTTTATAAGGACTTATCGAAAAAATTTCTAAATTTTTAAGGGAATCGCTGAATTTTATGGATTATTTTGGGGTTTTTAGAAATCTTTACCGGGTTTTGCTTAAATTTTAGAAATTTTTGCGGAATTGACTGAATAAAGTTAATGGATTATTTGGGGGAATTTTCCGAGGAATTTAGAGATTTTTTGGTAACTTTGCTTTTGGTAATTCTTGGAAATTGAAAAGTCTAAAATTCTAAAAAATATATTTTTCAAAAAACGGTTTTCCTCGATTTTCTCCTCAGCAACTCATCCGATCCAAAAACCGACTTACCCTCGGATTCAGGAGGGTCGAAAACCCCTAGAAACACTGAGAAACCCTGGAAAAGTCGAAATAAATTTTTTGATCGAAAAAAAAAAGCGAAGACTGCATTTTTGTCGATTTTGGCAAAAATTTTAGGAGTCGTTTTTTTCGGCTTTTAAAGGGTTCTCGAGGTCGCTGAATCCAAATATCAAGTCGATTTTTCGATCCGAGCAGTTTTCGAGCCGTGGGAGCCGTTTTTTGATTCACCCAAAAATGCTTTTGGCCGATTTCCCCCTCAGCAACTCATCCGATCAAAAAACCGACTTCACCATTCGATTTAGAAGGGTCGATAACCCCCAGAAACACCAAGAAATCCTGGAAAAGTCCAAATTTTTTTTTCAGTGGAAAAAAAAAGGAAAGACTATATATAGTCTTTTCATTTTTTACGATTTTGGTCAAAATTTAAGGTGTCGATTTTTTAATAAGGGTTTTCGAGGGTGTAGAATTCGAATATCAAGCCCATTTTTTGATCCGAGCAGTTTCCGAGCCGGAATACCCATTTTTAATTCGAAAAAATCGCAACTAGCTCCGGTTATTCTGGAACTGTATTTGTAAAAAAAACTTTCCTTAGCTTTTAAAATGTGAGAATCATTTATTTTTATTTTTTATTTATTAAAAGACAAATTCTGTGGGGTTAATATCAGTAATCTATATACAAAAAACCCTAATGCTTGATTGGTAAACTTTAAGAATAAGATGTTGAATATTTTTTATTAAAAGCAGAGAGGAATGTTTCTGCCTTAATGAACAGTCCAATTCCAGTTTATTAAAAAGTCAGGAGCTTTTATTTTTGGATTTGATAACCTTCTTTTTACTTTTTAAGTGCATTTTGTTTTCTGCTCATTCAGCTTTTTTAAAAGTTTTAATCGGAATTTTAATGTTTTTTCTTTTTATTTGTTTCAGTGAACGTTTTACGTATGATGGAAACTTCAAAACTTATCCTTTTCAGTTGTTTTTGGGGTTCCTTACAGTCATCGTAATTGATCTGTGCCTTGTGTTGTTCAATGATGCGTAAAGGAACTTGAAGATGTATTATGAGTGGATGAACACTGGGTGTCTTAAGAGTTTGCCCCTTGGTTTTATGGTAAGTAAAAATTTACAAGTTTTTCAGCATTTGCTTTGCTTTCGTTCATTCTTAATAAATGCAAAACTCGTCATGCCAACAAGAATTTTGGGATTCCATCCTTAAAAATTCTGAGATTTTCGAAATAGTTGCAAAATAGTTTTCTAGAGACAATGTATTGTTGCATTTGTCAGTGAAACTTAAATAAACTTGCATCGTTATATAACTGCTTACACATGGTGTGATGTCCTTCAGTAGTTGAAATAAATCAGTCTTAAGTAGGAAATGGATTTTAAATGCAAGTTGCTTTCGGCTTTAAAGCGGTAACTATTTATAGTTTGAATTTGAATTTTAGCCATGATCGTAAAAGTAAAAGTAATTAAAAAATATAACTGGATAATTTGTGTATAAGCTTAAATAGCTTTGCAAAAACTTCACGCTAGAACAATTTCATGATTCAACCTTAAAACAAATTTATATGCGCTCTTAGCTGTAGCTTACTGTATTGTAAAATGATGAATTGTTATAAAGAAAAATTTTTGAATGGGGGTGAAATTTGATTGTATAAAAAAATCTGATTTGGCTATTAAAGGACTTCTGTTAGCGCAAAGGTTTAATTTAAACTGACATTAAAGTTGCTAAAATCGTTTAGGCAAAGAAATTTGCTAAAAAGGCACAATCCCATTTTTATTCATTTTAAAAATTACTTAAAAATGAATCAATTATTTCTTTATTTGCTTTTGATTTAAGTTCTTTGAATTTTTTATTTATGTTAATTTTTTTTTTTTTTTTTTTTTTCAGGGCTTCAAGTGTTCCAGTGAGTGGGACATCGATTATTCATCTTTTTGATGACATCGAAGTTGACCCTTCAGGAAGGAAGAAAAACTATCCGGATGAATGCTTTTGCTGCCAAGACACCGAAGACATTCCAAATTCCAAGACAAGGATATTTCACCTATCAACGACGTTGACGACAATTTTTTTTTTTTGACATGTCAAAAAAAAAAAATTTCATGTCACGTTTTTTCATGTCTTCAAATCGCGTCGCGCTTTTGGCAGTCGACGCGCCTCGTCGAGTAGGTCATAAATCCGTTTCGCGCGACGTCCTACCTCAAACCGTTCCCGAGATATTCACGGTTAAAATTGAAAAAAAAAGTCAATTTTGCAAAACTTTAACCGTGAATATCTCCCGAACGGTTGGGGCTAGGGGGTCGCGCGAAACGGATTTATGACCTACTCGACGAGGCGCGTCGACTGCCAAAAGCGCGACTCGATTTGAAGACATGAAAAAACGTGACATGTCAAAAAAAAAAAATTTCATGTCACGTTTTTTCATGTCTTCAAATCGCGTCGCGCTTTTGGCAGTCGACGCGTCTCGTCGAGTAGGTCAAAATTCCGTTTCGCGAGACGTCCTATCTCGAACCGTTCCCGAGATATTCGCTCGTAAAGTTTCAAGGAAACCAAAAAAATAAGTTGCCTAACCGCAACCGCAACTAAATAATAAGTTGCCTAACCGCAACTCTCTACGATGAAGTAAAAAGTGATGACGTCACCGCATTTTTTTTTCTTTTATCGGTTGGTGCTCGACGTCGCGAGCCCAATATCTTTTAATCATTTTGGTCACGTGACGTGTGACATGTGACGTAAAGGTTAAAATAAATAGACTGCATATAGTGTGAAGTATTTTACTTGAAATATATATTTTATTATTACAATTACAATTACAATTACAATTACAATTACAATTACAATCACAATCACAATTACAATTAGAAATGCAATTCAATTACAATACAATTAAAATACAATTACAAGTACAACTACAATAGTATTTTTTGCTAGTGAAAGTCGAACGACTTTAGATTATTTTCGACTTTTCAATGGTTTTAAATGGGAATTCAAAAATGCTGTTAATTCAATGCGTATTTTGCTTATCGTGCGTATTGTGCGTATTGTGCAATCTTTGTTTGAAAAAGTCTTATTTTTAACACGAAACGTTCCGTATCATTTCTACCATTATGTTTCTCGTTTGTTCGCGTTATTCAAACTCTACGAAACGCAGAATTAGAATAATTCGAACGGGCAGAAGCACTCTTCGGAAAGTTTCCTCTTGAAAATATGATTTCAGCATTAAATTTCTGGAAACTTATTACGCATTGAATTAACCTTTGTGTTGAATAGCCTTTTAAAGCCATCAAAAAATCGTAAAAAATCCGTATCACTCGATTTTTATCAGTGACACACATTTACATTACATTACAATTATATAAACTGTAACATTGAACTCAACATGAACTATCGAAATACCAGTAAACGACTCTTGGAATAAAAATTAATCAGTAATAAATATTTAATATCAGCCCAATTGTAATTTTAAAATTCTTTTAGATAATCCCAATTAAGAACATATAGAAAGGCGCATCAAAGTAAAAACAATTAAAAAAATAATTACATATACATCGGTAAACACAAGGTGGACATCCAAATATGACCTGAAACATTTGCACATGTCCTTCCTTAAATATTACACTATTAATCGAACTAGATGGAATGTAAACATAAGAATATTTCACCCCGACCGGAATATCTGGACTAATTTTAAATTAAAAATTGCTGGTCGGAAGTACTCAAGAAAAAAAAACTTTTTAAAAAAGCTTACGAAATTTTAAATTTAAAATTCTTGAACACCTCTCGAAAAAGCTAAGAAATTTTAAAAACTTTGATTTTTTTTTCATTTCTACATGGCCACAAAAAAAAAAAAAAAAAAAACCTTATCTTAATATTATTATTTAAAGCTGAGTTTAAGGCAGAAACATTCCGACTCACGGCAAAAAATCTCCTAATCACGAGATCAAAAATTATAAGTTCAGTGTCAAGTTCATCAAAGGGAGGAGAGGTTTACCTGCTTATCGGAGAGCCAGGGAACTGATTGTATGTTTTCAATTAGTGAATCGATTACATAATTAAATATTATACAAAGGATATTAGTTTTTTTGGAACATAGCTCGTTATCAATGAAAATCGTTAGTTGCAGAATAAAATAAACTTTTTTAAAGGTTGATAAATTCCGATGCCACGCTGGCAGATGAAAGGCAAAAATAATTTTTTTCCTCTCAACAAAATCGGGCTTTAGTTAACCTCGCTCAAGTAATTAAAAAACGAATAAACTTTGTTCCCCAAAGCGATTCTTTAAAACAGGGGAATGAAAGCTCTCTGGCTCGTCCGATGTAATAGGTGCCCCTACCCTATTTACATATTACAATAATCTTTTACAGAAAAAAAAAATTGTCGTCAACGTCGTTGATAGGTGAAATATCCTTGTCTTGGAATTTGGAATGTCTTCGGTGTCTTGGCAGCAAAAGCATTCATCCGGATAGTTTTTCTTCCTTCCTGAAGGGTCAACTTCGATGTCATCAAAAAGATGAATAATCGATGTCCCACTCACTGGAACACTTGAAGCCCTGAAAAAAAAAAAAAAAAAAAAAGAAATTAACATAAATAAAAAATTCAAAGAACTTAAATCAAAAGCAAATAAAGAAATAATTGATTCATTTTTAAGTAATTTTTAAAATGAATAAAAATGGGATTGTGCCTTTTTAGCAAATTTCTTTGCCTAAACGATTTTAGCAACTTTAATGTCAGTTTAAAAACCTTTGCGCTAACAGAAGTCCTTTAATAGCCAAATCAGATTTTTATACAATCAAATTTCACCCCCATTCAAAAATTTTCTTTATAACAATCATCATTTTACAATACAGTAAGCTACAGCTAAGAGCGCATATAAATTTGTTTAAGGTTGAATCATGAAATTGTTCTAGCGTGAAGTTTTTGCAAAGCTATTTAAGCTTATACACAAATTATCCAGTTATATTTTTAATTACTTTTACTTTACGATCATGGCTAAAATTCAAATTCAAACTATAAATAGTTACCGCTTTAAAGCCGAAAGCAACTTGCATTTAAAATCCATTTCCTACTTAAGACTGATTTATTTTCAACTACTGAAGGACATCACACCATGTGTAAGCAGTTATATAACGATGCAAGTTTATTTAAGTTTCACTGACAAATGCAACAATACATTGTCTCTAGAAAACTATTTTGCAACTATTTCGAAAATCTCAGAATTTTTAAGGATGGAATCCCAAAATTCTTGTTGGCATGACGAGTTTTGCATTTATTAAGAATGAACGAAAGCAAAGCAAATGCTGAAAAACTTGTAAATTTTTACTTACCATAAAACCAAGGGGCAAACTCTTAAGACACCCAGTGTTCATCCACTCATAATACATCTTCAAGTTCCTTTACGCATCATTGAACAACACAAGGCACAGATCAATTACGATGACTGTAAGGAACCCCAAAAACAACTGAAAAGGATAAGTTTTGAAGTTTCCATCATACGTAAAACGTTCACTGAAACAAATAAAAAGAAAAAACATTAAAATTCCGATTAAAACTTTTAAAAAAGCTGAATGAGCAGAAAACAAAATGCACTTAAAAAGTAAAAAGAAGGTTATCAAATCCAAAAATAAAAGCTCCTGACTTTTTAATAAACTGGAATTGGACTGTTCATTAAGGCAGAAACATTCCTCTCTGCTTTTAATAAAAAATATTCAACATCTTATTCTTAAAGTTTACCAATCAAGCATTAGGGTTTTTTGTATATAGATTACTGACATTAACCCCACAAAATTTGTCTTTTAATAAATAAAAAATCAAAATAAATGATTCTCACATTTTAACAGCTAAACAAAGTTTTTTTTACAATTACAATTACAATTACAATTACAATTGTAGCTAGTTGCGATTTTAACTAGCTGCAAGCTGTAGCTAGTTTCGATTTTTTCGAATTAAAAATGGGTATTCCGGGTCGGAAACTGCTCGGATCGAAAAATAGACTTGATATTCGAATTCTACACCCTTATCAACAAAAAAATCGACACCTTAAATTTTGATCAAAATAGTAAAAAATGAAAAGACTATAGTCTTTCTTTTTTTTTCCACTGAAAAAAAAATTTGGACTTTTCACAGGATTTCTTGGTGTTTCTGGGGGTTATCGACCCTTCTAAATCGAATGGTGAATTCGGTTTTTTGATCGGATGAGTTGCTGAGGGGGAAATCGGCCAAAAGCAGGGTGCGTAGCGTGTCCTTAAAAAAATATAGGACTTTTTCCGAAAAAATATAGGACAAATTTTATCGCAAAAATAGGACAATATAGGGCAAATTTTATCAGAAAAATAGGAAAATATAGGACAAAAATCGAAAACTGAAACATTCAAATGCTCTATACATTCCACTAATTCCTTATTTGGAATTTTTTTTCTTTTTTTTTTAAGTAGAAAAACAGAAAACAAAAAAATAAAAATTCAGGAAACAAAAAAATAAAAATTTAAAATAACACTAGCTTTTTCTTTCAAGGTTTTTTTGCAATAATAATTTTAAAAAAGGAAGAAAAAAACTAAAATTTCAAAATAAATGTAAAATTTATCAAAAATATAGGACAAAATCGATTTTCCTCTAAAAAATAGGACAATATAGGACAAATATAGGACATACTTGAAATATAGGACAATATAGGAGTATAGGACGGCTACGAACCCTGGCCAAAAGCATTTTTGGGTGAATCAAAAAACGGCTCCCACGGCTCGAAAACTGCTCGAATCGAAAAATCGACTTTATATTTGGATTCAGCGACCTCGAGAACCCTTTAAAAGCCGAAAAAAACGACACCTAAAATTTTTGCCAAAATCGACAAAAATGCAGTCTTCGCTTTTTTTTTTCGATCAAAAAATTTATTTCGACTTTTCCAGGGTTTCTGAGTGTTTCTAGGGGTTTTCGACCCTCCTGAATCCGATGGTGAAGTCGGTTTTTGGATCGGATGAGTTGCTGAGGAGAAAATCGAGGAAAACCGTTTTTTGATAAATATATTTTTTAGAATTTTAGAATTTTCAATTTCCAAGAATTACCAAAAGCAAAGTTACCAAAAAATCTCTAAATTCCTTTGAAAATTCCCTCAAATAATCCATTAACTTTATTCAGTCAATTCCCCAAAAATTTCTAAAATTTAAGCAAAACCCGGTAAAGATTTCTAAAAACCCCAAAATAATCCATAAATTCAGCGATTCCCTTAAAAATTTAGAAATTTTTTCGATAAGTCCTTATAAAATTTTTATCCTCACGTGTCGATAAAAAAAACAGCTCCCGGTTAAGACGTAGTCCTGCGTAGTTTTAAAAAAAAAAATTCCTAAGCATGCCTTTTTTTCTCTGAAAACTTTCGTTAGGACTCACCTGCTTTTAATTTCCTTCCTATTCAACTCCGTGAATCCCTGAGAAGCCAAACTCAAAATATGCAACAATTTATCGGTAATGTGAGTGCAGGACTTCATCAACGGGCAAGTGTTCAAAATTTCTAGTCGAACTATAAAATGTGTCAAAACGCGGTTCTCATCGGATTTTTCCCCGTCCTTCGGTCTTTTCGGTGAAAAATTCGTTTTGGAAAACTTTGGTTTACGTGTATAGAACAAATCCATGGCGTTCCTGAAAACGATCGGAGAGGCTTGAGGATGGATGGAAACGCTTAAGCCACGAGCCTGAGAAATGCTAAGATCGCACGTCCTGTTGGTATCCCCGTGTCTTCTTCTTTCGCGATGTCCTCGTTAATATTTTTAATCGGAAAAGGCGGGCCGACTTTTATCATTTTCCTCTAACATGAAATGACGAACAAAAGTGTCTCTTAAATTAGAATCCCCCTCTTCCGTCTGTCGGTTGGGGTAATTGAAACGAATTTGAATTACTTCTTCATTCCTCTCCCGTCATCCTTTCGTTTTCCCATCTTTCATTGCTTTGTTCGGAAGAATCCTCCGACGGTAATCTCGCAGTTTTTTGATTTGTGTTCCCCCTCCCCTCTCCACCCGATTTTCCGGTACGTTTTCAGGTCGATTCGGAAGATGCATCGCGTTCGTTTCCAGAGTGGAACGGAACACTTCCGCCATTTCCAAGTTTTTGTTATTAAATTCCGTTGGGGAGCTAACGTACATTGCCCGAGACCGGGTCGGTCCAATATGGCTTTCAATTCATCGTCTCTGTGTTGTTCTGCCGTAGGTCTTAATTTGTGGGTCAAAACTGAAACAAATAAAATAAAAAAATTAGAATCATTTTTTGACGTAGGACTACTAAATTTTAACTTCGAAAATTTTAAATAAAATTTTGACTAATTTTTTTCCCGCTTTTGGCCTTTTTTTAATAGTAAAATTAGACGACATGAACGAAAGCAAGTACTTAGAAAATTTCTTTTATTAAATTTTTTCTTAATTTTCGCTGTTTTTTTTTTAAGTAAAATTTACAAGAAATTTTCTAAAAAAATTTACAACAAAATTTCTAAAAAACTTGCAAGAAATTGAAAGATAAAATTTTATTTTAAAATTAAACGACATGAACGAAGGCAAGGACTTAAAAGATTCCTTTGTAAATTTTCAAAAAACTTAACTTTTACAAGAAACTTAAAAGCTGCTAATGCAAGGACATAAAAATTTCTTGAAATTTTATTTAGCTTTTTTTAAAATTTTTGCTGTTTTTTTAAAATATTAAACCAAACAAAAACAAGAACTTAAAAATTTTAAATTAAATGTTCACTACATTTTTTAATTTTGTCCTTTTCCCTTTAGCCAAGTATAAGAGCTAAAGCAATCTTTTAATATTAAAATTTAAATTTGAAGACTTTGATTAAAATTTTGACTAATTTTTTTTCAACTTTGGGCCTTCGTTATAAAGTTTTTTTCGTGCCAGGAAAAAAAAAATTATACTTTTATCAAAAATTCGAAATTTTTGACCAAAAACGAGCAAAAAAATGCCTCAAAATCACGCACGATTTTTGATTTTTGCCTTTGACTCAAAATTAAAGTTTTTGTCTAAAGGTTAAAAAATAAACTGAATTATAGGATTCACCTGTATGGAATTCCTAGAGTACTCGTTGTATTCTGTATTATTCTTGAGATCATCGATGTGGATATTTGGTAAACCCAGATATTAACGATTCCAATCCTTGCTCAAAATTGTTACAAGTTGCTTAGGAATAGCCTTGTAAAAAGCTTCCAAAAATGCATCCAACCTAAAAAAAAAAAAGAATTAAAGAAATTAATGTCAAGAAAAAATTTTAGAATCATCCAAAGCTGATTTCACTTACTGTTTACGTATAGCTCCTGTTATTTTCATTTGACAAACTAAATGAATATAATCCATTTTATTCTCATTGGTATCTGGTATGTTAGCTCCGTTCGGCTTCAGGTCCCCGGATTCAATCACGCCGAATTCTTGAAGGTCCGTTGTAATCGTCACATCATTCCCTAATTCGGAGACCTTATGCTTTTTCAAATAGACCAGACCTTTTTAAAACTCCGGATCTTCGCTTTCCATATCTTGATATTCAACAGGGACTCCCAGGATGTGCTTGTCAAATGACCTTGTAAAATAGCATTCCAGGTATTTCAAGTCATAGATGGCTTTGGCTAAAAAAAGAAATGAAAAAATTAGCAATTAAAAATTTCATCTTTTAACTACGTTATAAGGGCTTCAGCAGCAGGTAACTAGAAATTGCAATCCCGCACCAATTTTAAAAGAGGTTTGGCCTAAAAAATTTTAAAAGAGATTTTCAGTAGAAATTATTAAAAAATATTTGGTCTAAAAATGTTTAAACAAGATTTGGCAAAGAAAGGATGTGGGTAATTAAGGCCAATTTTGATGGCCGAAAAAAAATTAGAAGTGCTCACAATACTGTAAACTGTATTAATATCCTGGTTTTGGGGTATAGAATATAGCTTGTCCACATTGAGTCCATCTTTAACCGATAATAGAGATGAAATGTTTTCAATCTTCAGAGTTTTACAAGTCATACAGGAGAGGCTTTCAAGATGGGAGTCGGCAACATTAATTAGGTATCTACGACTTAAATACTCAAATCTCACTTGTGTCAAATCGGTTTTGTTTTGATTCCCTATAATTTCCTGTTAAATATTTTTGAAAAATAAGCTCTCATAAAATAAATAAATAATTAATTCAACTTCTTTAACATCTTATCAGAATAAAATAAAAATTTTTCCGGTAATACTAATACATCACGATTTACTCAGTTCTCCTTACATTTAAAGAAGAGGTTAGGTAGGCCTATACACATTTACAAAAATGCAATTAAGCTATACGGAAAATTTTGTTAACAACATTCTAGTTACATTAAAGTGTTTCGTAATTCTAATTAATACTTACAAATTAAATCCAGGCAATAAAAAAAACTGAGAAAACAACAATGTCTCGATTCACAAATCTTCCAACCTGCCATTTTGATTTTCTTACGATCGACCACAGTCACAGAGCTTATAAAACTGCGATCGACGTGCCATCTATTGAGAAAACTTGCTTTATTTGATTGTTCTGGTGCCACGCTTCTTTTCGACTGGCGCAAAATTTTCACATTTAAAACCGTGTTTCTGTAAAACAATATAATAATAATATAATAATAAAACCGCAAGTTCATATATAATGAGGACTGTTAAGGATAAACTCTGCCGCACGACACCAGCGCTCGAAGAAGTATATATTTCTTCGAAAATATATCACCGAGGATAATATATTTTTATAAACAGAATAAAAACGCAGTATTGACGGACTTCAGTGAAATAATTTTGAAGCTGTCCGTTTTTTCGTCAGATGTAAACTTCAGTTATGGTGGGATTTTTTTGGTCCATATCTTGGGAGTCCACCATAAGCGAAGTTGGCGATGTAAATAATATAATAACAAACAAAACAAAAAAAAAAAATGTATTGCTGAATAAACAATTATTTAATGGTCTTAAAAGCTGGCATTTCTTTCAGTACAAAATCTAAGATTCATCTGTAAGCCAAAAAGCAGAAATTGATACAAATAACGGCCGCTGTTTACCGGGATTGGCGGTCTCCATTCATTTTGAAAAATTAATTCCTTCTTTAAAACTGCTTCTTGCAGTTTAAAAAAAATTGAACAACCTTGTATAGAGTTGCTTAAATAATACTAATACCTCTAAAAAATTTTTAATTTTACATAAATTTATCTGGATTTTTCAGATCATTTTGTAATACGGATTCCTTATCAAAATCAAAAACACCATTTTTAGTTAAAATCAGTACCAGTTTTGTTTTTAACCTCTATTCATCCAAGTATTTAGGATGAATCAAATAATAAAATGCATACTAAATGCAGTGTACATGCTTTTTCTTTTTTTACATGTTACTATTACAACTAAATTCAGCACTGACAATTTGTGCACTTAATATTATTAGAGAGCCTAAATAAGTGAGAGTGGCAAAGTGGAATGACACTTTTTGATAAATTCCTGGTCATGAAATTTTTTTCATGCTAAGTTTATGGGAAAACTCCGCTATTTTGTTTCTTTAAAATATGATCATATGGTTGACTTATGTTTGACAATCATAATAAAGTTGCTGCCTATTTCGAAATGGAAAACTTCGGGCAAGGGCACTCTCTCTATTTATTCTCTTTAGTATTTTAACAGAAACTTAAAAGCAAATGTATTTTAATGTTATTTAACTAATTTTAAGTTGTTATTAAACTAAGCCCTGAAACTTCTAAAAGAAGAAACTACTTCTTAGGACAATTGTCTGATACATTAAAGTGCTCCTCATCGTAACATAGAACTCTGTTTAAAATAAAGGACTCTAGTTTAAGTCGAATTGGAAAGGATTTTATGAAAAAGGTGCGGAGCTCATTTTTCGCGTACATATCATGAATTGTTTTGGATGCTGCATATAGTTCAGGATCTATTGACAAAAGATATTGAGGGCTGATTAGCCCTTCTCCAAAATCCATTTTCACTCCCGTTTTATTTTTAACTAGTTCAACTCCGACATCCAATGGCAATTTTTCCATGTCGAAATTCGGACAATTTTTCTGACTTTCAATGACTGCTTTAAATTTCGACGAGAAGTCATCTGTATCAAAATTATTTAGATTTTCCATTAACTCCGAAAATGATGAATCGGTTGCTTCCTATAAAAGAAAAGAAAATTTCATTAATTTAAGTCTGCTAAATTCTAAACAGAATTATTAAAGAGAAATGTTTAAAAGTAAAAGAGTCTTACAACGTATTTTTCCACAGGAATGACTGGCCAGTTTTCTCTGCAGGCTTGACAATTACATGTAAAGTGATATCTCATGGAAAGAGAACGCTGGCGTTCACTTCTTTCATTATGTAACTTTGCCAATCCATAGTTAATAAAAATCTGAAATTAAATAAATAATTCATTCATTTTTACATAAAAAGTTTCTGATTCTGAACATTTCCTGATCAGTGCTGGCAAACTGAAGCAAAACAAGTGGAAAGTTTATTACAAAAAATTGAACCAGAACCAGGTTAGGTTAGGTTATCTACTAGGTTTGATGCAAATATCTATACTTCAGTCCTAAAATGTACTTATTGCAGTTAATTCTCAAGCTTTTCAATGCACTTGTTACATACTCAAGTTTATTGTTTTTTTAATTTCCCCATGGTAGAAGCCCAAAATGGAATTTATAAAAAAACAAAGATTGAGGGCAAAATAAATGCCTAATTTTTGACATGAAATTTAAGGCTTTACATCTCTCAACCTTTTGATATAGAAATCAGTGTCTGTAAGTTTGGGATTTCTTAAAAAAACAATTCAAATATAAAACTTTTGGAAAATGCAATATGGCTGCAGGGATAAAACTATTTTAAATTTGTTTGCCAGAATTAGTTTCAGCTGTTCCAAAATGTACAAGGATATGTTTATTCAGACATTGAATGTTTATTTCCGTTGTCACTTGAAAATAGGGGTCAAATGGCTACTTCTGAACTAGCATACCCATTTCTCTGAAAAATTTTACCTGCTCATCTGCCTTTATAGGTCGATTAGCAAACAGAACGATCTTTCCATTGACAATACAATAATTCGCATTATGTACGCAACTGTGATTCACTAAACTGCAGAAGCTTGCTAACAACACTCCTCTTCTATTAACGCAATCACCCCGGTGTTCAACTCCTAACACGTCGGTAGTACAATCGCACGATCCCTCCTAAAAAAAAATGGAAGTTAAATAACGGTATGCTTAGGTGCATTAAGTAACTGACTTACCTGAAATACTGCAAATGTATTTTCAATCAGCTTGCTCGTTGCTTGTGACACTAAACGCAACATCATTTCAAAGTCCGAATCTGATTCCATAGAGAGTACATCAACACTCAACATATAAATGAAAGGCAATAAATAATATTTTTGTCTTCAATTTCCCCTTGATGAGATGACAAACTGCCCAAAGCTTCTAGTGCATGACCTCCTTGTCTATCGTCAATCTTGAAACCTCTATTGTCTGTAAATAAGAAGAATGCACATTACTTTTATTAAATTTATAGCATTGGAAAAAGTAAACAGACCTTCCAAATTTTTTTCATTAGTAAAATATTACTGAATATTACTGTTTATTTCTTTTCCAAAGCTATAATTTGTTCCAACTCTCCCTGGATATCAAACTACAACTAACAATTTTTTACCTTGTTTTTCTCCAGTACCAAAAAATTTGGAGTATAAATTATCGACGGATTTTTCATTTGTTCCTTTCAAACTGATTATCAGCACTCTTCTAAGAAGCATTAACAAATTAATTAATTTATCTAAGTCTGTTATTCCAAATTCCATAGTTTTCAGAATTTTATAATAGTCATACTGTGTACATTCTTTATCGTGGTAGCTAGTCCATGCCTCGTGTTTGCATTTTTCGGAGCAATATACAGCAAATACACAACCATCACAAGGGATACCATTATAAGTTGCTTCAACACAATGTGAACAAGTTATGTAAGCACTAGATGGATTCACATACACGATCCCATCTTCAATCATCAAAATTTCTCCAGGTTTGAGTTCTCTAGTTGCAGTTAAATGCCTTCCAAATTCATTGTTGTATCTTAATGCTAAACCATCAGTGGCACAAGGTATTTCTCCCTTCCTAACAAAAGCTGGGAACTGCGCTTTTTCTGAAACATCCTTCTTTCCTGGATCAACAGCTTTTTTATTTTGTAGTTCTCTTACTGATTCATCAACTCCTGCATTGAGCTTAATAAGGTCATTGATTTGGTCATCATTAACTTCACCAATCATACTTTTGTATTTGTTCAATACTTCGGAGAATTCTGAATTTTTCATGCCATCAAGATAATGTACCACCATGCATTCAAATCTGCGGACCAGCAATTTGAATTTTAGCCTGTTTTCCTGGGTAAAAAGCAAAGCGTGATCAATGTCTGTAATGCACTGTTTATACAGTCCAAGATGAAAAAGTAACATTGATCTGTTGCCATATCCTTTAGCAAGTTCTTCAGTGCCACTTGGTGCATAAGCAATACATTTAGTGTAGCACTTTAGGATCTGGAGATGTGTATATTTATCATGATGACCTGAGTTATACAATTTGTTTCCTTCATTTCTTATATCAGTTGATAACTTGCTGCACTTTGTAACCTTATAAACATTGATCTTATCATTGATGGATGACCTCAGCTTCTCCATTTTGAATTCTGTTATCTAAATTAGATGGCTTTAAGAAAGCGTATAATCTGAAAATAAAAAGAATTAAAATCATGGAGCAATAATCACAGATGGTAAGTTTCCTTGTAACAATTCTCGAGGCAACAGCTGGAAAAAGTTACTAAAATGGGAACTGGAAATGGGCTAAAATTAAAATGCCTGCTGCCTTGATTACTAATTGTAAAACTTAAAATTAAAATAAACACTATACCTACTATCAATCGTCAAACTCGTTTTTATGATTCTGAAAATTTCCTGAAATTTTCCCAAAAAATGCAAACTCTGAATATTTCCTTCAGAAAGCGCTGGTGTCGTGTTATCACCGCCTTGTACGGAATGTGCCAATTATGGCGCCCAAACTCAATTTTCAAACTAATTAAAAAACGTTTTAATTCTTTTTACAAAAAATATTTGCTGAAAAAGAGTAAGTTAGAAGAAGCACTTCTTAAGTTTAAAGAAGCAAAAAAGTATGCAGAATTGGAAGATGATGAAAACACTTTGGCATATATTAATGCAATTGAAGGTGTTTTAAATGTAGCGATTAGCAGGACCAAAGCCAAAAGTGACAGTTCAAATAATTAAGATGACTTTTCTTAAGAGACCAGATAATAATCAAATTAAGTCTCAATTTTTTATAATTGGCTACATTATAGATATTTTATAGAGAAAAAAGATAAAACTTACACATAACCTTATCTGGTCATCGCTGATTAACTCTTACTTTTTGGAGTTTCATGCGTGGACACGAATTGTTTATTTACGTATTTTGAATTTAAAGCCGGAGAAAACCTTTTCATGATGAGAAGCAAGCCGGATGCTTGTGAAATGGAAATGAAAAAATGTAGCCTAAATTCATGCCTTGTTACTGTTTACATTTTGGTTTACGTTGTAATCCGTTAGACAGCGTTGGAGTAGCACGACGAAGTAAGCGCGGGCTAATAGTCCATGAGCTATCTACTTTGAGACAAAAATTTGGGGGGGCTAATTTTCCATGCCGGAATTTATTAATTTGGGTCATTCTGAGTATAAAAATCCATGCTTGCCATTTAAGAACGGGAGCGTTACAAAATGGCGGACGATTCAAAATGGCGTCGGGCCGATTTGCTTTTCGCCTCATAACTCTGTTCTCGTTCGTCCGATTTTAATGATTTTTTTTTTAAACGGAAGGTGACAACTTTGTCTTTCATTTTTGTTCTTACCGATTTTTTAAACCCTTTCGGTTTTGCCGCCAAATTCGAAAATTCAAAAAAACGATTTTTCGGTACTGGTGTTTTTTGTGTACTCCGCTCATTCTAAAACTCTGATCGAGAAATTTTTCAAATAAACATTTTAGTGAATTTTTCCAGCTTTAAAATGAGACCCTCAGATTTTGATACCTACAACAGTACCGAAGATAGCAAAACTTTTCTGTCGGCGCGCGGGAGTTTTACCATTAAGAAGCAGTTACGAAAGGATATACAACTGTCTTATTATTACTGAAAATCGACTATCGCGTTTTATTTGGCTTATTTAAATAATAAAAACTGGTATAAAATATGCATTTGCACTACTGCTGCCGCTGCTGTTGGTGTTGTCAGTGTGCAGCAGAGAGTCAAAATTTATTTATTTATTTAACAACAATGTATTATTTGGCTTATTCAACTAGTAAAAACAAGTAAAATTTTTGACCAGTGGTATTGTTTTGCTTCCACACCAGCAGGAGCAGCAACAGCAGCAGCAGCTTAAAGCATTTTGAAAAAGTAACTTACCATTTTATCTGATATATGCAATTGGTAGATAACTAAGTAATATAAACTTGATTTCGGTCTATAATCTAGTTGTCGTTCTCGCTGTAGCTGTAGCTGTCGTAGTCGTTGTCGCTATCGCTATCGTTTTCATAGTCGTAGTAGCTGTCACTGTCGTCCGTATTGTTGTCGTTGCTTTTTGCAAATTCATCCGATGGTGTTCCACACTGAAACTACTCGCTATCTTCAACATTGTCACAATTTTTTTTTTTATAAGTCGCAGTAAACTTCAAATTATTTGTGAAACTACCGCATTTGGGGCGTTACATTTGTTTCGGCATTGACAGCTAAGAAGATTCAAAACAGTATCAGGTGCAAGAATTCCTGTCATCCAGGAAATGTCCAGTTTCCCTTTTGGTCTCGGTCTCGGATCCCAGCCATGGCCTTGCAAAAGGCTTTAAGATTTCAGGGTGATTCTCCAAACTTCTTCCGATAACAGCTTGATAATTCGCCGTAAGCAGTGCTGATACAAACAGTCCTTACTTGGAGGTAGATGTTCTGAGTCAGAAGTTCCTTTTTTTAAGAAAAAATGAGATATCGCAAATAATGTACACTGTCAGTTTTTTTTTCGCGTTCTAAATCTTGCAGGTAATCTTTTCTAATTTTTAAACGTATTTTGAATGCATTTGTAATTGCTGACTTGGGATCACAATGGCAACTGTCGGAAAATACGATTAACAATTCAGAAAAGATTACCTGCAAGATAGGTAGGCGCTTAAAAAGTCAACTTTTGATTTTTGGTCGTGCCACCCTCAATTTTTGTTCCAGTATATGACACATTCAACGAATTAAAATGTCAGCTTGATCGGCCAAGTTTAAGGGGTCGCTCGAGGTCCCCCTATTTCCGCCACAAAATTTACATTACATTGGGGCAAGCACCGCTAAACATGTTCATGCTCTTTTCGTTCTTGAAAATAAACCAGCATATTGCATATTGTGTTTCACACATTTTGACTCGCTGAATTCAAATCTGTAATCAAAAAGTTTCCAGCTTTTACCGCTTTTGACCTATTCAATAGCCAATTTAGGCTAAAAGTGGGTTTAGCTACATTTTAGCCACCAAATAAATGGAAAGCAGTACGGTACAGGCTATAACAATTTTGATTCCAGATCTGAATTCAGCGGGTCAAAATATTTAAAGCATAATGTGCTGCTTTTTTTGGAAAACGGGAAAAAGCGTGATCTTGTTTAGTGGTGCTTGGCCAAATGTAAATATATGGCGAAAAATGAGGCTAATGAGCTACCCCTTAAGTATGATCGGTCGATCTGACATTTTAATTCGTTCAATCTGTTATATGAATAGTGGAATAAAATTCGAGGGTGGCACGACCAAAATCAAAGGTTGACTTATTAAGCGCCACCCTACCTTACAAGTAAATGCAAGATAAATGTAACGGCCCAAATGCGGTAGTTTCACAAATAATTGAAGTTTACTGCGACTTATAAAAATAAAATTGTGACAATGTTGAAGATAGCGAGTAGTTTCAGTGTGGAACACCATCGGATGAATTTGCAAAAAGCAACGACAACAATACGGACGACAGTGACAGCTACTACGACTATGAAAACGATAGCGATAGCGACAACGACTACGACAGCTACAGCTACAGCGAGAACGACAACTAGATTATAGACCGAAATCAAAGTTATATTACTTAGTTATCTACCAATTGCATATATCAGATAAAATGGTAAGTTACTTTTTCAAAATGCTTTAAGCTGCTGCTGCTGTTGCTGCTCCTGCTGGTGTGGAAGCAAAACAATACCACTGGTCAAAAATTTTACTTGATTTACTAGTTGAATAAGCCAAATAATACGATTGTTGTTAAATAAATAAATAAAATTTTGACTCTCTGCTGCACACTGACAACACCAACAGCAGCGGCAGCAGTAGTGCAAATGCATATTTTATACCAGTTTATTATTTAAATAAGCAAAATAAAACGCGATAGTCGATTTCAGTAATAATAGACAAGTTGTATATCCTTTCGTAACTGCTTCTTAATGGTAAAACTCCCGCGCGCCGACAGAAAAGTTTTGCTATCTTCGGTACTGTTGTAGGTATCAAAAATCTGAGGGTCTCATTTTAAAGCTGGGAAAAATTCACTAAAATGTTTATTTGAAAAATTTCTCGATCAGAGTTTTAGAATGAGCGGAGTACACAAAAAAACACCAGTACCGAAAAATCGTTTTTTTGAATTTTCGAATTTGGCGGCAAAACCGAAAGGGTTAAAAGAAATCGGTAAGAACAAAAATGAAAGACAAAGTTGTCACCTTCCGTTTAAAAAAAAAATCATTAAAATCGGACGAACGAGAACAGAGTTATGAGGCGAAAAGCAAATTGGCCCGACGCCATTTTGAATCGTCCGCCATTTTGTAACGCTCCCGTTCTCAAATGGCAAGCATGGATTTTTATACTCAGAATGACCCAAATTAATAAATTCCGGCATGGAAAATTAGCCCCCCCAAATTTTGGTCGAACCCAAAATTTTGAGGGATAGCTCATGGACTATAACGTTATTATTTAAAACTTTTTGACGGATTCTTTTCGATAATGATACTGGTAAAGGACATGAAATTTAATATAACGAACTTAGATTTTAGAAAAACCTCTGAAGATCCGTTTAAGCACTTTAGAGAATGATTTATTTATTTTTATACATAAGCAGGAAGCCAGAGAGTTTTAGAACAGGTACTTTTTAGGCTAAAATTTTACAGTGGAGCAAGAGGAAATCTGCCGACTTGACGTCCATCCCACACTTCTAGCAATGGTTTATTTCTTTTTTGTCAAGAGGCCAGATTGGGTACTGAACAGATTAAAGTGCAAAAAAAAAAAAAAAAATATTTTATTGTTTAACTTATGGAAAGTACGTACAGTTTTAAGATTAATTTCCAGTCTTATTTTTTTTAAAACACCCTATACTTTAAGTATCGTCTATATAGTTTTATCAAAATTCTATTTACAAAGCTCCCTTCTATTAATAAATAAGCTTCGGCAGCAAAAATTTCAGATTTCTGCATCAGTGACTTTTTCTTAGAAAATGGTTCTGCGATAAGCTTTGCAAAATTCCAAAATTTTTAGTGAAGATGCATATTCGATGGTTAATGGGAGCTTAGTAAGTAAAATTTGAATATTTTGTTCCAAAAAAAAGTTTCAAAACGATTTCCAAAGTATAGGGTGTGGGAAAAAGAACAGAACGGAGGTTAGCTTTAATTGTTTTCAATCACCAGCCCTTAGGGGTCGTACATAAATTACGTAAGCATGGGTTCGATCCTTTTTGCACTTTTTATCCCATTTCGCCTATGCTTAGCTTATGGGTAAGATGTTAAATTTGGACCCCCTCCCCCCCCCCAATGTGCTTACGTAATTTATGTACGACCCCTTAAATATTGGAAGGGGGTTCGAGGAAAAGTATGCTAAAATATTGCCTCTTTGCGTTAGAAAATAAATTGTCATTAGAAATTGCTGGAGGTCGAAATCGTACCTTGGGGAAGTTTCAAAAACAAGCCTAGCAACGCTAGTAATTTAAACGAATTACCACACTGTAATTTAAAAAAATGACTCCAGTGAAGTCTATGGGCAAAAATTTAATACTAAAAATACTTTTTTAATCAACCCTTACCATGTTTTTACCGGTCATAAAAATCCGTTAGATGTCGCTCCTCGCAGCTGTTCGTTCATAAGCAATTTTGAAAATTCTCCAAAAGATGGCGCTGCTGTTCCGAAAACAAACCGCCTTTTAGTCGTTGATCGCCTTATCAAGTTTTGTTTTACCGAAAAAAAAGAAGGCAGGTTGAAGTAATTAATAAATTAATCCCCCGTTATCTCGTTTAAAAAAAATTAATTAAATGAGCTCTTGTCAATTGCTTTGTGGATAAGAAGTAAAAAAAAAAAAAAAAAAAAAAAAATCAAGCCATAGCTGGTATCGGGAAAACGGGCGCTCATAAGCTAACACATATAACACATATAGGCAACTTGTGTTACAAAAAAAAAAAAAAAACAACCGAGAATTGCTCGCCTGCTTTATACTGTGCTTATGGCTCTAGCAGGCGAGCAATTCTCGCGTACTGCGGATTGCATATCTACCCCCGTAATCCCGATACAAGCTATTTGATTTTATTGCTTAATTTTGTTTGGTCTTAAAAAAAAAAAAAAAAAAGTAGGTATGAATAAACATTCGAAAACAAAAATACAACTGTCCGACCCGAGATTAATTACAACGATAAGAGTTTTAAATTTCGAAGTTACACGTCTTCTTTACGCTATTTAGACATAGAGCGTTACCTTTTTTTTTTTTTTTTTTTTTTTTTTTTTTACCAAAAACAAGCAAAAAAAAAAAAAAAAAATGCTTTAAAAATTTTAAATTGTTTGATGTTTAAATTTAGCAATATTGTGACAATACCCCCAAGACGTAGGCCTACCTAGGGTAATAAGATAATTACTATTAGTAATAATTACTAAGAGCGTTTTATCCGTGTATCCCTACCTAGGGATAGGTATGCCCCCATATCCCAGTCTGATCCTTAAAAAGTTTTTATAATATTTTGTTCCTGTTTTTAAATAAACGCCATGTTATGTTTTATTCGCCATGTTTTTTTACAGACGGAATTTTACAACTAGCGCTGCGGGTGGCCAAAATTCGAACAACAATCTGGCCAGTTAAGCGGGACAAAGTTTTCCATATATAAGGTATACGAGCGTCCTGAACTCTTAAAAACGATTTATTGCGGATTGACCTATCGCGAAATTAGCATAAAAAATATTTATGAAGCAAAAAAAAAAAATGTTAACACCGCGAATATTTTGTTTTTTAAAGTCCTTAAACTTGCATTTTGAAATTTTCCATGGTAAACTAGTTTGACGTCAAATTCCATAGGAGTCAAATTCATAGTTTCAGAATCCCGACGAGTTAGTGAGTGAGAGAGAGAGAGAGAGAGAGAGAGAGAGAGAGAAAATTACAATGATAACAACCCGGAGGCTCTAAGTTTATAATTTACGTGAACCTTGACCTAGGGTAACGGCTTGAAACGTAAAGTCAAGCTCCGCTCAATCCCATTGACAATTAACAAACGGGATTTATATATATATATTTTTTTTTAATCGGGCAAAAACTTTAAAAAAAAAAAAAGTCTGATCCAGATCTAATTTTGTTTTGTTTTTAAGCTTTTTGCATAAAATAGCATCGTAAGTCATGGAAAAAATTCTCGAAGAGAGTAAAATATTCCAGAATTATCCAGACTAGTAAAAACTAGTTTTGAAACAGGTTATGTGAGATTTGCCAAAAACCGTTCGCATTTTTTTCCCTTCTTTAAAAACAAAGAACTGTTTTTTTCCAAAATGCGTTTTGATTATTGGCCACAATTTAATTTCGAAAAGAACAAACAAATTTTCTAATCTTAAAAAATTTTTTTTTGATTATTTGTACGGGCTTTCCAAGTGACGGTCGAACAAATAGAAAATCCCAAGCGATAATGATTGCGGTCCGGCTGGGTATTTTTTTTTTTTTTAACAACCATAATCGAAATCATATCAATTCCCGTTAATATACATATTTTTTTTTCTGCGAGGTAGGGAAAAGATCGATTGTTTATTAAATCCCCGTATCATGCAACATATTATTTTTAATATTTCAAATATTATATTACGTCATGTCAGTGTCATCATTTTTTTTTTTTTTTTATGTGGCCATTCTAAAGAAGGTAATTGGTGTCATTATAACAATCAAAATCTCTCATGGACTCATCGTCATTCGATTGTGCAGAATCATTTTTTTATACTTCACCTTAAGCTACGTAATTATTGCTTCACGAACAAGTGCGCTTTGTTTTTCTTTCTTCTTCTTCATTTTTTTTTATTATTGAAACCGAAAGTTTTATACGCGCTATGGTTCTACAATTAAAAAAAAAAAATTAATGTAAATCAATTTGCGGGTTTTACTTACCTCAGCTTTCACTCTTTATTTTATTTTTGCAATGCAGAAATAAAATAAGCTTAACATGGATTTATTAATTTATATTCATGGAAGGATGAAAAATTTACATAACCTCATCTTTTTTTTTTATTGTTTTGCTTTATTAAGGTGATAATTATTTGCTACATTTTTGGCACGATGCATTTTGTTCGTAATGCAATTTTTTTTTTTAAATAAACCGGTAGTGCATTTGAAACATGTTAAGCAGGTTGAGTCTCAGACGTGAGCTTTCATGAATAATCAGGTCAAATAAATAAATTAAATAAATAAAATGTTTAAATTTTGAACTTCTTTGTTTTTTAATAGGGACGGTAAGCGTTATAATATGCATTGGTTATTTTGACGTCACGTGATACAATCACAATGCCTAGTCATATTCCTGTTTGATTTTATATAAATTCAAATTTTAGGAGCTATGAGCAGGTTATGAAAAAAAAAAAAAAAAAAAGTAAATTAAATTAATTTTAAATAGAGAATCAATTTTACCGTTTACCATTCATTTTTGTAATAAAATTTTTTTTGCCGGATTAGCCGCAGCCGTAACAAGCAGATACTTGCTTGCGCCGCCGCTGACAGGCACGTTTTCCAACACGCCGCCGCCGGAAAAAATTTCTCGGCGCAGGGGTCTAGGAGTCCCTATGGTCAAACCCCCCCCCAAAAAAAATTGATAGGAGCGAAAGGGGTAGGCCCCTTTGTGCCCCCCCAAGGGGGAAAGTTATAAGAAAAAATTAAAAGGAAAAAAGTTCATTTACCATAAACTGATATAATTTTTTTTTGCATGGCTTAAATAACCGAATGAATTATCCTTATTACGAAACTTTCAATACAAAAAAAAAGCTAGTGTGATAATCACTGTTATCTATTTCATAATAGGGAGGCACAAAAAAAAAAAAAAGGAAATTGTGTTCCTCGTTAGCAAAAAGAAGGAAAATCCGTAAAAAAACAAAAAAAAAAAAAAAAAAAAAAAGTGCCGAAATCGAACTTTTAAATGAAATTTTACAATTTTACATCCAAAGTATCTGACCTTTACTTTTTTTTTTATTTTATTTTCAGAAATTAGTAAAATTTAAATTACAAAATAATTTTCTGGCGCACTTTTCACCACTTTTCCCCCAAAAATTAAAAAAAATTAAAATAACAAAAACTACTGACATACTAATCGGGTTTTTTTTTCCTTTTTCCAGATAATGAACGATAATGGCACCGTTCACCTTCGGGTAAACCGTCGGCGAAAAAAAAAAAAAAAAAAAAAATCATCATTCATAGAAGATGGGGAGAGAGAGAAAGAAAACTTTTAATGTTGGAAAAAACGTGGAGAAGATTTTGCGAGCATTCCCCATTGGCCGAGCAGGTAACGATCGCTATCATTACGTCATAAATGGCAAATTTTTTACATCAAAGTACACTGGAAGCGCGGTTTAACTCTTAAGTTCGTTGTCGGCATGAATCGGGTGTAGACGTATCCTCATAGAAAATCTTCTGTGATCTTGTGATTTTTATTTTTTCTCGGTAAGTACCGGAAAATTAAAAAAAAAAAAAATTAATTTTCTGCGAGCAAAGTTTTGGAGGATAAAAAAAAATGGCGGGAAAAATATTTCAAATATTTTCAAAGTTTTTGGAGTTTTGTTATTTTTTCTGGAATTTGGGATAATCCGCGGCGGTGCTTGTTTATGGAAAAAGGATGTTGAGATATTTGGGAAAAGGATAATGTTTTTTCCTGTGGTTTCCTCAGAGGATAACGTTTTTCGGTCAAGTCCTTTTTTTTTGGCGAAATTTTTGAAGGTAGTTTTGGTGAGCAAATAAATTAAGATTGATCCGGAGCCATAATTATTTCGCATGTAGGTTAGGCCAGTGTGCTTTTGGTATGGGAAAAAAGTTGAAATTTCAACTTTTCAGTATTTTTCCAAAAAAATCCATCCAAAAAAATATTTTGGATTCAGATTGACTTAAAAAGCACGAAAATACCGTCATTTACAGTTCATCAAATTTGGTTTAAATCGGAATCGAAATCGGAATCTTACTCATAAATAGTCAGGATTCTGTGGAATAGGATTCGGAATTGCAGTCTTGCCTACTACCTAGGATTAGACAAAGATCATTAATTCTAATTCATAGGCAAGACGAAAAAAGAAAAAAAAAAAAAAAAACTGAACCAGTTTCATGGATGCGAAAATTAATGACATGTTCCAGGAGTAAATAATTTGGTACATATAATGTCGGTGCACGATTTGAAGGTCACTAAATTAAAAAATTACTGATTTTATTTTCGTGCCTGAAAGTAAGCTACACAGTAAAAAAATTTGTGCACTTTTAACACAATTTATATTTGAAAAACGGTCCACAATTTTTTTTTTTGTAAATAATAACACAGTCAACTAATATTGCCTAGCAACGTGTGTCAAAATTAACATAAAAAGAGTTACATACAGGGAGTGTGAACCGGGTTTGTTAAAAATACACAAAATTTTTTACTGTGTGAAAAGCCATCGCCAAATTTTAAGGTTGGAGAAGAGGGAGAGATCTTTATCTTGGCCCCCTACCCCTTAAAAAAAGTTTTCGTTAAGGAGAATAAGGTTTTTGAACTTGAAAAACGTAATTTTTTTTTTTTTTAATCTTTTGGAAACGAAAGATAATGCGAATCATGTCTGGGGATTTCCGATGCGAAAATTCTCCACTCTTGCAGCTGTATGCGTTTAGCGGTCTATATTTTCATCGGAAAGTTTTATTTTTAAATTCTTGATCTTGATCTCTAAAATTTAACTCCTACAAGGACATGGAACTGCCCTGACAAATCGATCTTGTTTCGAAAATTCTCATTTTTTCCTCATAGCAACTTGTACCATTGTCTTGTCGCAGTATTAATTTTAAGTTTTTGGGCTTTATCCAAATTCAATGATCGTTCTGCTAAACGAATAAATAAACGATATTTAAATATTTCCAGTAAGAATAAGTTGTTTACGGGTGGAAACATCCAGTGCCTACGCCAATTTTTGCTAGGGCGGAAAAGTGGTAGTATTCTGCGGAAATATTCACCGGTGGGGCAAAAAAAAAAAAAAAAAGACTCAATGAAATAAAAAAGAACAGTAATAACTGTTTTTAATTTTTTTGTTTTATCTATTTCTGTTTACTAGGAGCAACAAAAAGTTTAAAAAAAATTGCTGAGAAATAGATAAGTGAAATATTGTAGCAAATGCATTTTTTTTTTTTTTTTTTGTTATGAAATTCAATTGATGACATTACATGTTGTGGAACCTGAACTTTCAATGTAAACGGGGGCACAATATAATCCTGCATCCTTGCTTAGATCAAGTTTTTTTTCGTTGCTTTTCGCATAACTGCAGTTTTTTTTTTTGTTTATTCCCGTAGTAGGTGGTTAGGCAGGCCTGGACCTAAGGGAACTTAGCTCTCTCTATAGAAATTTTAGCCCTCCACCCCGGTATTCAGGGATCTCGGACATGACAATTTTTGCACGAGATTAATTTCGGGATTTTAACATTATAATCCCGTAAATATCGCTCTCAGGCTGGTTACAAACCAGGGGTTAGGTTCAAATCGGAAAGGAAAATAAAACCGAAAAAAATTAATAAAATTTTTATTTCCAAATTTAAACAATTAATAAATTTCTCTAAAAAAAAACAATTAAAAAATTAAGTAGTTAATTCTTTTTAACATTTTTGTCTTCTGACTTTAAAGCGTTTAGTTTTCAGGTACATCTAAATTTTTTTATACTAGATTAATGGTAACGAAGATTAATCGCAGAATTATTAGGCCGATTACTTTTTCTTTTTTGATTAATTTTCTTTTTTCGGTTTTTTTTTCTTTCCTAATGCGGCTTGATTACTTCATGCGCTTCCATTTTCTTCAACCCTGAAACTGAAATTGATTTATCGATTATTAATTTCCTAATCGTCCCAAAATCGGATAAAAAGTAAAAAAAAAAAAAAAAAGAGATGTCTTGTTTTTTTGAGTTTTTACAAGGTTCGAATTCCAGGTGTAACGAAAGACCTCATATTGCATCTTTTTTGTTAGTAAAAATGTTTGGAAATAGTATATTATTATACTAGTGCAGAAAATGGATTTGTTGGAGAAGATTATTAATTTTATTTTTACTATAAAAACAAAAACAAACCGGATAACATTCGACGAAAACTTCAGCCGCCATGTTTGTTTTTTACCTTTTTTGTATTTTTTTTTTCTTTTTTTAGTAATTGGAATAGTTTGCGCCATTTTTCCATTGACATAATTTAGTTAAATTGACTTTTCGGTCAGTATCATTTCTGTCGTTGACGTTGCGGTCAGATAACACGGTTTTTTGTTTTTTTTATAGAAACTATTTTTACAGTGAGGTTAAGATGACTGTATTAGTAGTTCGGGGTCGTGCATAAATTACGTAAGCATGGGTTAGGCCCTTTTTGCACGCTTTATCCCATTTCGCCTATGCTTAGCTTATGAGTAAGATGTCAAATTTGGACCCCCTCCCCCCCCTAAATGTGCTTACTTAATTTATGTACGACCCCTTCCTACAATCCCTGTTAAAAAGAGGGAGTGTAGGTGGTCACCCATCCACTAACTGGCCGTTTTCAATGCAGCTTAACTTCATTGATCACGATGCCGCTAGACGGAACGAGTCACCACTCCGACCCTATTTTGTATAGTGTTTAATAGAGAGCCTAGAAGGAGAGAGCCGCATTTTATATCAGAGCTCTCTGATTGGTTGTTTTCCGCTTTCCGCCAATTTCATTGGATTGCATTGTTCAAAGCTGGTATCTGATTGGTCGTTTTCCTATTTAGAGCAGAAGTCTTTGTTGGTGCGATACTTGGAGTTTGCGACTCTCTCCTTCTAGGCTCTCTAGTGTTTAACACAAGCATGACAATTTGCCGCTAAACCGGAAATGAAAAAGAGTACGAGAAATTTTATTTTCTGCCCTCAAAAAAAGAGGCAGGAAATGAGATTTTCTTTAAATGAGTAATGTAAAAAAAATATTTACCTGTTATCAGTTTGGTGGGTCCGTCCGGTTTTGCAATTTTATATTTGCTCTTCTTCGCTTTTCCGAGTCTTGCGCTGACTTGATATGGGCCAACGGGGATGGGAATGACCGTCGATGACACCGGCAAGAGAACTGTTAACGAGACGGGGGGAAAAAAAAAATTAAAACAATGGGAAAGTGACCGGAAAAATAAAACGGAGGGGAGGTTACGGCTATAAATGTTCGTTATGGTTGGCATGAATTTTGATGATTGGTAATTATTTGCATGAAATACTCAGATGATTGATCGTTTCGTTTTAAGGCAAAAAGATGGCATATCGTTTTGGAAAAAGAAAAAAGACGTGTAATTATTTGCTAATGTGTTAATTTTGAAAAAAATTCTTGACGTTTTACGATAATTTTTTTAAATTATGGAGTTGGTTAAAGAAGGAAGATTCTAGGAATTGCGGAAAGTTCTGGAAATAAGAATAAAATGAAAAGGATAAAGAAACAAATTTTGATGATGAAGATTATGAAGAAGGAATGAAGGTCCTGAAGATGCAAAAGATTTTAGAACCTTAGGAAGATAGAAAAGGTTAAAAAGATTTAGATGAAAAAGACAATGAAGATAACAAAAATGAAGAAGTATTGATATTAGTATTAGAAATGATTGATTGTAAAGGAACAAAAGATGATGAAGATGAAGATGATGACGATGACGATAAAGAAGAAGAAGAAGAAAGGGGTCGGAGTGGTGACTTGGTTATCATGCTAATAGTTTGTGATCATCGAAGCTCAGCAGCATTGTGCTAGAATTTTTTATACGTGCCAGATAAAGAGGGAAAATTGTAAGCTTTTCAACTTTAGTAATTATTTTCCAAATCTCCAGTGAATTTGGCAAAGCTTTGAGGAATTTTTCAGCCTTGTGAAATCTTTTAGGACAATAACTGTATTTTTCAGATGAATGAAGAATTTTTATGGAGGAATTTTTCAGATAATCTCTATAGGGAATTCTTTAAGTTAAGCCAAGAAAATTTCTAGGCTTAGAGAATTTTTCTAACATAATTTCTAGCCTTAAAAAATTTTTCTTTAAAAATTTTTAACTTTAGGGATTTTCTTATGGTCCTGGGAACCTTTGTAGAATATTTCTTCTTTTTGTTCCTGACTATCCATTAGGGTGGCTCATTTTACAGGCCAAGTTTTTCATTTTTGCTCCGTGGGCAAAAAATCATTCATTTATATGTAAAAAGAAGCCTGAATTTTTTTTGCTCGAAAAAAAATTTTCTGCCCAGGCCCAGGGATTTGAAGATTTTAGGGTCGAAATGGTACTTGATTTAGACTAATTTCAATTAACACCTTTTAATATAAAAAATTGCCCTTTATAGGCTATACATATTAGGTACGTATTAAACTTCCTAAAAAAAAATATTAGGTTTGAAAATATTGATCCGTTCGCCGACCAGACAGGGTTATAGTAGAAAAACGAGGATGACTAAAACAGGGTAGGGGCAGAAAATTTTGAAAATTCGAAAATAGCCAAAATGTGCTTAAAATAGGTAGAAATAATGCCCCAAATGTAATTTCGATGCAAAACATTTTTTAGCCTTTGTTAACCCCATTTTTCCTTATTTTCGGCTCTTTTTTTTTTTTTTTAGTAATATTTTTAAAGCCAAAAAGTGAATTGTAAGTATCCAAGTTAACAAAACTTGATAAGTTCTCCAAAATAAAAAATTTAAATTTCAAATTTTTGGGCATTTTCAATTTTTAAAAAGATGTTAACTTTTAATATTAAAAATTTAGTAAACTTTTTAGAGACGAGGACGAAGGAAGTACATAGTAGGCAAATTGAAAAAAAAAAACAGATAAAAATGCAGACTAACTGGAAGAATAATAAAAAAGATGTCAATTTAAAATGTACAAATGGAAAAGATAAAAAACGTTTTTTCCTTATTTATTTCCACAATTCCTTTTCATTAATTCGAAATTTTTTCGTTTCCCCAAATCAATGTTTAGGTTTTTAATCATTAAAATTGTTAATCTGTTGCAAAAACAAATTAAAAAACATAGCACTAAAAGCTTTTCGTGATTAACTTAATTAGGGATTGTCCATATCACTTATTGCCTATTATTTATTTTTACAAACGAAAAATCATCTGAGTTTTGTTTTGGAACGAAAGCTTGGTGTCCTTGAAAAAAATTGTTTTAAAAAAAAAAAATATATGGAGTGAACCGCTTATTTTAAAATAGTTTTAGAGCTTAAGTAAAACTTGTTTTTTTTTCGGTGCTAACACGTAAGCATTATTGTCAAAATGGCGGAGGGAACTTTTTATGGAAAAATCTTTTCAATAAATTTTATTATTTTTTTTACAATGACACGTACCAGGTTCTAACTTGTCGTTTCCATTTTTCATGTATATGGTCGGTTTGGCATCGATTAAAAACGTAGAAAACGAAACCAGAATTACAAAGGTTAGAAAGGCCTGCATGGTTCCTGTAAAAAAGAAAACAAAAAAGACGAAAAACAATTATCAGAAATGGTTGACAGAGTTTAACCTTGAATGACATCCGAATACTCTTCCGATTTTTAAATAAATAATACGGTATTATCTATGGCTAGCACATCCTTAGGTATGTGCTCAGGTGTTTAGGCTTGTTTCTGTTTACATTTTTTTTCTATATACGGCGGTAACAATCTTATGCAATAATTATGTAAATTAATTGGAAGAAGGTAAAAAAAAAGTGGAGTGACTTTGAACTTATGAAATTGTTAGAAAAGAAAGAATTTCTAATTCAAGGATTCTTGTCATTGAGATTCCATAATCGCATTTCAGTTTTTTTTGGATAATTGCAGTCTAGTTATCAGAAGGTTGTTTCATTTAGTCGATCTAGTCATTTCAATTTTCTATTCTATCGGAAAAAATTTAGTTTTAACTTTTTTTAAAACAATTAAGTTACAAAATTTTTGTTTTTGAGCTCTGGAGTTGTAGTTGTTACTATTTTCTGCCTGGAAATATATATTGGGCACCAGGGGTCCGAAGCTTGGAAATCTTAGGATTTTTTTCGAAATCCGAAATCGGCATCGCCACCAGGGCTGCAATTCCGACTCCTATATTTTTTAAAAAATCAGTGATTCCGATACCGATTCCGAATAAAAATTAATCGGAATTGTAGCCCTGATCAACACCAGCATCACGAAATTTTTGGAGCTGGCGTCGGCATCAGTGCCGGCAACGGCATCTGCGCTAGCACCGGTGCTGGCATCGTAAGTCGAGATTTGAATGATTTCACAAGAAACAAGGCTGATAGATAGAATGGTGCCTGCATGATTCATAAAATAAAAGTCCAAGCAAGAAGTCATGTATGCGGGCGTGGGGTTTTTTAACAAATTACCAACCGATAAGCTATTTGTCTTTTTTATGGAATAGAAATTAATAAATTAAATTAAATGTTTTCAAAAACGTCTAGAATGGCTGTATGATTTTTTTCTACTGAAATCGGAATCGGTGGTCGGTGCCGGAATCGGGAGTTAAAAAAGTAATATGGATTCAATGCTAGTTGATTTTAGCCGATGCCAGCCGCGGCCGGCTAAAAACTCAGGTCGGTGCCGAAGCTGGTGCCGGTGCTAGATAATTTATTTTTAACTTGGTGCCAGCGCCGGTGCTGGCACCGGTCGTGTAATTATGGCCCGTTAGCAATGCTGAATATAATTGAGAAAGGCCACGAGTTCTGATTTTATTAAGCGACCGATTGTATTAACCGGCACTACAATAAGCGGCGGTTACTGTAAGATTTTTTTTTTAAAGTAAAAAAAAAAAAAAAAAAAAAAAAATTGATGGTGGTGCTGGCACCAATGCTGGAATCGGCTCCGGCACCAGCACCAACGGCAAAAATATTGCTATTCAGGTGCCGGCGCTTTCGCCAGCTCCAGTACTTTGGATGTTTCGGCACCGATGCCGGCTTCGGCTCTAACCAATTTTTACTGGCTTCGGATCCCTGGTATGGGGCTAAGCAGAGAAGCACTTTCAGTACAATTTGTAGGAATTTTCCAAAAAAAAAAAAAATCCTATATAGAGCAAATTTTCCAAAAAAATTTTTTTTTTTTTTTTTGTTGGAAAATTTGCTTTTTTGAATTAGTCGTGGCAGCAGATAAATCAGATTTTTCTTTTTACGAAAAAACAAAGACAAACGTTTTTCCTAAAAAAAGAAAAATGCGATTTATCTGCTGCCACGGCTACTGCGCACTCTTAAAAGAGTACGCATCAGTCACTTGTCTACTGCCACTATTCAATATTTCCGCTTATGCTTAACTTATGAATCGATGATCGCTTAAATTTCACTAATGCGTACTCTTAAGGTATTAGTTCGTTTACATCACCGGCCAGAGATTAGTTCGTTTGCATGCATAGCGGCTTGCATGACTAATTTTTTTAAGGGGCTCCTCGACTATTTAAAAAATAACCCCAGAAACAGTTGTTACAAAAGTCGCATTTCACAAAAAGGATTAAATAAACATTTTTTTTAAGTTCCCTTTCCACCAGATTGCAATTGGTTTTTATCAAGTCTGACGAAAACACCCGAATCCCGTTTTCGTCTGCTTTTGTTTTTAAATTCTTTTATCAAAACGTTTCTTTTTTTTCTTCATGATCAGAATTAGGTACTGAAGACTTTCTATAAATAAAAAAAAAACTCAAGTGCACAATCGAAAAAATTTACTCGCACTTCCTGCTAACGTCATTTATCGATTACTAATCGAAAAAAAATCAAATTGTTTTGGGATGATGAGCTATGACTTTGGATAAATGAAGAGCGCTTTTTTAAAACACTTTTCTGGCGTTGTTAAATCTATTTTAAAATAAAAATTAGGCTTATATTTTATACGAACAAGTCTTTAGTAAATAATTTAACTCACCTATAACCAAAACTAATCCAGGATTTACTTTTATTTAAAAAAAAAAATCGGAATCACATAATGACTAACATCTCTAAAAAATGCGAAAAAACCATGAGGTAATTTCAGATTTCTATGTAAAAATAAAAGAGGAATGATTAATTTAATTTTAATAAAACATGGAATCACGTTAAGCTTAACATGAGTTACAAACTCGAATTAACAACCTTGCAAAAAAAAAGAAAAAACAGGTACGGCCAACATTTAAAATGTTAACATTAACCCGTTGTCTTAAAATTAACCGACGTTTCATTTAATAATAAATTTTATCTCAAAGGGATTTGAACCGAAACCGAACATGATGATACAATTTTTTGTGTATCCCAGACGGTTTTGCAATTTGGTTATAGGTGAAAGTCGAATCTCCATATTAGTTCAAGGTTAGGATTATAAAGGCACAAATGGATGTAAATATTAATGCGAGGATATACCTTTAAAGTTTTATGGCTAAAAATCCTACGTTTAAAAATGTTACACCTACGGTTAAACGAGTTTTTTTTTTTACGGTTAATGAATTTTGCACTTGGCTCGTTTTTGCAGATCTTGATTTTTTTTTCTTTTGTTTTGTTTTGAAGATGATCGTTGAAAACGAAAGTTTTCTTTTTATTTTGATAAGGGAAAAACCTTGATGAGGTTTTTTTTTTAAATTTCGGGCACAGGAAGCTTGCAAAATTTATTATTTTTTTCTTATGTTTTTAATTTTTTTTTTCTGATACGTCATCGATTGATTGATGTGAAGGTGCCCACCTTGAGGCACTCCTAATACGCGAAATGCTACTCCCAATCAATTAAAAGAAATAATGGTACATTAGAAAACTTATCTCACTCAAACAGTAAACATTTTTAACTTTTTTTTTTTTTTTTTTTTCATCTACCGTTCGTTTGACTCATTTTATGAGGTATTGATCCAGGCGATATAAGGGGTCGTGCATAAATTACGTAAGCATGGGTTAGGCCCTTTTTGCACGCTTTATCCCATTTCGCCTATGTTTAGCTTATGAGTAAGATGTCAAATTTGGACCCCCTCCCCCCTAAATGTGCTTAAATAAATTTATGTACGATCCCTAAGCTAAATTCGACTAGAAGGGTTGCAAAAAATGTTAAATACAAAAAAGTTGCCATTTTACGTGCAAAATAATATTCTAAAATTTCAACTCACTGGAATGACTTTTAATGACTGGAATATTACCCCTATTTTTAATCTTTAATTTTTTTTCTCGCTTGAAGCGATTTTTATGTCATTCTTCGGGTATCCCATAACTCTTTTCAATATTTATGACAATTTAGGATCGTTTCCACCGCAGTGTACAAGCTGTAACTACCCCATTAGCATATTTTTACAAATTACCGATTCAAACCATACGTGCAACATCGGATTCTTACCGCCTCAAATTACCTCCGAAAAACGGCACCTATGTCCCTATATTGCCCATAAAATTAGCTTTTTTTTCGTTTTTAGATTGTTCAAATCGGCCGCTCCGATCGGTAGTAAAAAAATAAAAAGTGCAAAATTATCACCATTAAAAATCTCCATAAGGGGCTTGCAAAAAAATTCGGTTGATGGTCCCTAAGTGGTCTCTAGGGTACCCTAACATACCCCCAAAGTTTCGTCAAAATCGGTGATTTGGGCAGATACCATATGGTTTTACGGTAGAAGCCTTTTCGCAAAATTTAAGTTCTTTATACATAATTTATGCTTCTTTTTATGTATGTTCAATTTTTTGTGTAATTTATACATGATTTTTATATCATTTATGCACTTATTTTTCGTACGGGTATCCCGTTCTACTTTGCGCCGTGCACCGAAGTAAAGGATTGCATAAGCAAAATCGACTTAGGCGCTGTCATTTAACAAATGACGATCACCAACGGCAAATAAAAAAAATAAAAAATTTTCTTTAAAAAAAAAAAAAAAAAAAAAAAAAAAAACAGGATCGGGTTTTCTTAGGGTCATTAACGACATTTAACACCCCTGACGGGGATGTTTTGCTGCTACTCTTTGCATTTAATTTACAAGAGTTAATTAAGGTAAATAAGTAAGGAGGGCATTATTAGTTTATGAAAACGAATTTTCGGGACGAACAAAAGAACGATGACTCGGCTATTGTTTAATGATAATTGCATAATCATCTCTTCTCGGAATAATAGTGACTTATACAAGGATTTATCAATCGGTTTCAAGAGGAAAATATCTTAAAAGTCGATTCCTCGTTGCCCGGTCATATTGCGTAACTAACGGTAGAGGTTTGCCTGTCAGTGATGGATCACTGACATGCACAGAAGTCGGTGTCAGTCAATGCAACACTGGGCTGTGAGAACTGACACCGACTCCTGTTGACTGCTGACAGTCTGTTTCTGACACTGACAGTGAAATAGACGGAGTCAGGGCTTCCCTACCACTTTTCTTAAAAAAAGAAATTCCTAATCCGTTTTTCCTAAAAAAAAAAAAAAAAAAAAAAAAAAAAAAAAAAAAAAAATTTCCAAAAAAATCCATTTTTCCTAAAAAAAAAGAATTTCTTATCCATTTTTCCTAAAAAAAAAATTCCTGATTCATTATTTCTAAAAATAAATTCCTAATCCATTTTTTCTAAAAACAATTTTTTTTTTCTTAAAAAAATTCCTAATCCATTTTTCCTAAAAAAATTCCTGATTCAGTTTTTCTAAAAATAAATTCCTAATCCATTTTTTCTAAAAAAAAATTCCTAATCAATTTTTTCTAGAAAAAAATTTCTAATCAATTTTTCCAAAAAAAACTCCTTATCCATTTTTCCTAAAAAAAAATTTCTTATCCATTTTTCCTAAAAAAATTCCTGATCCATTTTTTCTAAAAATGATTTACTTTTCCTTTTCCTTTATGAAAATCCTTTTTTCATAAAAAATTCCTAATTTATTTTTTCTAAATACAAACTCCTAATCCATTTTTAACAATTCCCAATTCGTTTTTCCTAAAAGAAATTTTTTTTACCCATTTTTCCTTAAAAAAAATTCCTGATCCATTTTTCATTAAAAAATTCCTAATTCATTTTTTCTAAAAATAAATTCCTGATCCATTTTTCCTAGAAAAAGAAATTCGTATCCATTTTTCATAAAAAATAATTCCTAATCAATTTTTTTCTAAAAAAAATTCCCAGTCCATTTTTCTTAAAATAAATGAATTCCTAATCCATTTTTCCTTTAAAAAATTCCTAATCCATTTTTCCAAAAAAAAAAAAAAAAAAAAAAAAAAAAATTAATTTACTTTTCCTAAAAAGTTTGGATCCTAAAATTGTTTTCCTAACTACCTATTTATTTTAGGAACCAACATTTTTAGGAAAAATGGGTTAGGAATTTATTTTTTTAGGAAAAATGGTAGGGAACGGAGTTAGTCATAACTTGTCAATCAGTTTATTTTCGAACTATTTAGGCTTTTGCCAACAGAGGAAAGTTGGTAGCTACAATTTCGTTTTTTTTTTTTTTTTTTTTTTTTTTAATTTCTTGGATCAAAGGTCAAAAAGAGCATCATCTTCGTGGAACTTCCTGTCTATATAACTTTTTCAGTCGTCATTTTTTAAAGAATTACAAAAACTTATTTTGCGTCCGATATGTCAATAAATGACAAAGGAAATCCAAACGGAATGACCTTCAAGGCCATTTTTTCCGTCAATGAGCAAGCCAGCGAGTCTTTAAATTGCATAGGATTCTCTCTTTGATTAGAAAAAAAAAAAAGATCGTTAAAATTATAGGGGAGGCTACAGACATAATAAACATTTTTTTTTTTATTATCTAATTTCATCATTGTGTGACATTGTGGCGAAGAGTTAATATTCTTTTGAATCACTGCAAATATCCGAAAGCGATTGAAACATTAATTTAATATTAATGCGAGGAGATAAACCCCATCGGCATTGAAAATGATCATTACGCGGTGATCAAAATCTGATGATTTAGCAGAAAACAAAAAAGATTTTTTTTTTTTTTTTTTTTAAAGTAACGCTTTTCGGAAAATCCGCGAAGAAAATCGAAACCAGGAAAGTGTTTAAAAATAAAAATCATGACTTGACATTTTTTTTTTTTTTAAGTCACGGGCTCGTCATTTTAAGAAAATATCCATCATGTGTACGAAATAGTATAAAGAAGGAGAGATATATGGAAAGAGAGAGAGAGAGGGAGAGGGAGGGAGGGTATTTTGTTTACCTATACTCTTGCTCATAATTTTTTTTTTTTTTAATAAGTCGAACTTTAACTTCGGTTTAGTCAAGATCTATAATCGAAAGTGAAAAATTGCGCCATTTTTAAAAGTAAAATTTACAAAAAAAAATATCTTTTTTTTTTCTTTTTGAGGTGTTTGCTTTTGTACATAACTTAAATATTTAACCTAATTTTTTTAAAAGTGAAACCGTTTCTTCTTTGTTGCAGGTTGTACGAGCATATAGCCGGTGAATAATAAAAATTAAAAGAAAATATACAAAGGGAAATTTTTGAAAAATGGAGGGCGACTTAACGACGAAGCTCCATAGGAAGCAAAGAGAGAAACTTTTTTACGAAAAGGTAACGATTTTTTTTAAAAATAATTATTTTAAATCAAAACAGTGTAATTAATTATACTTTTTCTTTTTTTAAAGCTCAAAACAATGCCTAAAAGATGGGAACCCCAAATTAAAAACCGAAAATTCCAGTGGGGAAAAGGATTCGAAAAAGAAGTAGATTTGTCCGGAAAATTCATAAAAACGGTTGCCGAGCTTCCGCCCTGTTGCTTTGATGCAAGTCAAAAAGGTTCGGATATCCAGGAATTTTTCAGAGGGAAGGACGTTTTAATCACAGGTGAGTAGGCAAAAAAAAAACCATTCCCATAATTCGTTTTGTACCTTTACACGGAGATGATAAATATAAATTTAAACAAACATGGCCGCCAGATACGATTGCCAATATGATTTTTTAATTGTCGTGTTGACATTTTTTTCTTTGTAACGGATTAATGCCTTACCGTCGGACGTTGGAAATGTTAAATAAGATAAATATAAATATAAACGAAATATAATGGACCCCTTCTAGTGAAAAGAACATACTGATGTTCCAAACTCATCAATCTTTTTATTTTCACGTGAAGGAGTCGTCCGCAGGCAATTTGCGTTTTTCGCACGTCGGCCTTTTCGCGACGGCTGATTTTGGGAGTATTTTTGAAAAAATTGCAGAGCTCCTTAAAAAAAAGTTGTGCAAGCGGTCACGCTCTGGGGTTTTGCGTTAAGAGTGCGCATCAGTCGTGGCAGCAGATAAATCGTATTTTTCATTTTACGAAAAAACAAAGACAAATCTTTAAAAAAAAAAAAAAAAAAAAAAAGTATATTGTTAACCTAGGGAGGAAAATGAACTTTCCCGTCGATGTTTTAAACGCTCGCGTTTAAAACGACGGGAAAGTTCCTTTGACTCCCTAGTTTAACAACATATTTTTCATTACGAATCTACATCGTCTTTTTGTTGTAAAAATCGCGTTTTAAAACGAAAAAAAAAATCGATTTGAAACATCATTTCCGGTATGAATGACATGCGGCATATGGATTTCATTTTTTTTCTAGAGATGGCAACGTTGCAAGGGTATACTAACCCTATTAGCCTATCGTGGCATTAGACTCGTGGTGTACGAACAATTTTTATTTTTATTGTTATAGAATTGAATTTTTCATATTTTTTTCATTTTTTTTGCAAAATTTTTATGAATTTATTAATTTACTTGTCAAAAGTAGTCAAATTTGGATTAATTTAATTTTTTTTTTTGTTTGGTTATGTTTACAAACAATCTGTTATGGGGTCGTACATAAATTACGTAAGCATGGGTTAAGCCCTTTTTGCACACTTTATCCCATTTTGCCTAAGCTTAGCTTATGGGTAAGATGTCAAATCTGGACCCCCTCCCCCCCCTAAATGTGCTTACGTAATTTATGTACGACCCCTATTGTGGTGTGAGGGAAATTTGCCGCAACAATATCGGAAATGCCACCTTGAATGGGAAAACGTATTTCCCTCCCGTTTTTCTATAGCGGAAAGTACTTCTTTCCGTCGATGTGTAATGAAAAAAAAAAAAAAAAAAAATTAGAAATTTTCAGAAAACAATTTTAAAGATTTGTCTTCGTTTTTCCGTAAAATGAAAAATACGATTTATCTGCTGTCACGGGTACTGCGTACTGTTTGAGAGTACTCATCAGTCACTTGTCTGCTGCCACGATTTAATTTTTCCGCTTATGTTTAACTTATGAATCGATGACCGCTTAAATTTCACTGATCACGTTCACGTTTATAAACAGACGGCAGATACAAAAATATTCCCATAAGCTAAACATAGAATTTTTGTCATATATGAATTCAGTTTGCAAGGTCTGCTATTCATATACAAAATAGATTTGCAAGGTTTGTTTTCTTGTCACTAAATTTAGTACATTTCCGAATATTTTCGATCCTTTCTCTGCCAAATCGAATGACGAAATATGGAAAAATTTCCACTGCAAAATCGGACTTAGTATTTTGATACTCCGAATTAGGCCGGTAGATAAATTTAATAATTTTTTCTTATTACCAACTCTAAATTTTTAAAAATTGCTCCTCAGATGTTCCCTCGGTTCTTTGCTGACCTGACCCTGCACCCCAGCTGCTTCCCGAAAGAGAAAACCCAGAAAAAAGTTTGAAGTACTTCCTTTCCATTATCGAAGGAGAAAAACAGAAAAAGCTTTTCGTTTAAATTTTAAATTTCGATTCTTTCACTTCCTGTTTCGGGTCACTAAGTAACATGCCACATAAAATCCAAGAACTTACCAACCTCCTCCATCCTTTCAAGGGTTTGGAAGATTTCATTTTCTACTCCTCGGACATCATGGCGGCTAAAAGTGGTTGCGTGCCTTCTTCGTAAAAAATCCACGGCAGGTTATGGGCCCATGTCCAACTTGCTTTCTTAAAAGAAAGTTTTTGTTAATTGAAATACCTGAAAAAAAAAATAGAATTTTAATAAAAAAAAAAGAAGTACTTTATAAGCTTAATGCCAAAAAATAAAACTTGCGTAAGAATTAACAAGTTTTCCTTTATTTCTCAGGTGCCACTGGTTTTATGGGAAAAATATTAATCGAAAAATTATTAGTCTCCTGCCCGGCCATCGGCAACCTATACCTTCTAATCCGTGAAAAAAAAGGGAAAACATTCAAGGAAAGATTCGACACTCTTTTTCAAGATGATGTAAGTATTGCATACGCAAAACCGTGTCAGTCAGCCACTGGGCAATAAATGTGAAATTGTAACCGCATGTCCAAAGTTCAAGACTTACCAAAAAAAAAAAAAATCAAATAAAACAAAAAAAAACGGTCATATCATCGTGATAATACGTTTACGATACCATCAAATGATATCGGTGTTTGATTTTTTTATTTTTTGTCTTTCGTTCCAGGTGTTTATAAGATTACGTAATTTCGTCCCGAATTTCCGAGAAAAAGTCATCGCGATCAGCGGGGATTGTTCTAAACCGAATTTGGGGCTATCGGAAGAGGACTACGAATTGTTGACGAATCGAGTTCGGATTTTTTTCCACGGGGCTGCCACTGTTCGTTTCGACGAGAAATTGAAATTAGCCGCTAATATAAACGTGCGAGGAGTTATAGAAATGCTTAAATTCTCGAGGAAATGCAAAAATTTGGAGGTTCGTTAATAAAGAAAAAGAAAAACTTTTCTTTGGTTTTCCCTTTAATAAAACTAAAGAAAAATATACGGAAATTTAAAGAGGTGCCGTTCACGGTAAAATGTGGTATTTTGAAGTATAATGTATGAAAATTTCTCCGTATATTTTCACGGGAATTTATGTATATTTAAATGGAAATTTATGTATATGTATACGGAAATGTATACGTATATTTATACGAAAATGTATGTATATTTATACGGAAATTTATCCGTATATTTATACGAATGTTTATACTAGACACCATTTTTTCTTTACTTTTTGACTCCATCCCCGTATTTTTTTCTCCAAATTTTTTCTTGATATATATATTTTTTTTCTTTTCAGAGTTTAATGCATGTTTCGACCGCCTACGCAAATTGCACCGTCCTAGACTCCGACATAACGGAACAATTTTATCCTGCTGCGTACGATTACAAAAAATTATTGCATTTAGTCGAAACGGAATCGGACGAAACGGTGGAAAAAATGACTCGAGAATTCATTAATCCATGGCCAAACACTTACGCCTTCACAAAACAAATAGCCGAAGATGTTGTACAAAAGGAAGGGCAAGGCCTTCCCCTCGGAGTTTTCCGTCCTGCCATAGTTATTGCCACGTACAAGGAGCCCGTCCGAGGATGGTCCGATAATATTTACGGTCCTACCGGGGTTATCGTCGGGGCGGGGACCGGAGTCCTCAGGGTCGTTCAGAGCGATTCGGAAACCGTGGCAAATATGGTTCCTGTGGATATGACCGTGAACGGACTGATAGCAGCTGCTTATAAAGTAGCTGAAAGTTATAAGTAAGTAAAACTGTTGAGGAAAAAAAAAATTGGAAAAAGTAACAATTTTTTTTTTTTTTTTTTCCAGGAATGGGAATAAAAATATTGAAATATTTAACTACGTGTCTTGTGCACGGAACCCAGTTCGCTGGGGAGAATATTCATATTGGAACGGATTATACGGGATGAACTGGCCAACTGTTTTGGCCGTTTGGTATTCATGCTTCATGCAAATAAGAAACAGGCTGTTGTTTAATATTTTAGTATTTTTACTTCATACGCTACCTTCTTATATCATCGATTTCATGCTTGTCGTCCGTCGTAAAGAACCAAAGTATGTTTCTTCGAAATTTAAAATTTTTTGCTTTATAATTTTTAAACTTAATTTCATTTTGTTGCAGAATGAGGAGAATATATCAGAAAATCCAAAAATTCAACGACGTCATGTCCTACTTCTCCACCAAAGAATGGAATTTCACGGACGATAACACCCTTCAATTGTGGAAAAATTTATCGCCCAAAGATCAGGAAATCTATCCTTTTGACATAGCGGAAATGGATTGGGACTTTCACGCGCAAGCCCATTTACTCGGGCTTCGCGTTTATTTAGTCAAGGATGATATAGACACTTTACCTCAAGGGAGAGAAAAATGGAGAAGGCTTCATATCCTGCACCGAACGTTGCAAGCTGTTTTGATCGCACTGTTCAGTTGGATTATTTTTAAGTTGTACAATTTATCTTTTAGCCGCATTTAGAAAATTTTTATCCGAATTTTTTTTTTATTTATAAAAATAATATTTAAATGTTGAATTTTAATTTTTCAGAAAAAAAAAAAAAAAAAAACTAAAGATGATATTTTGTTTTGATCTTTGATATGAATCTGTTTTATGCCATTTATTGAAAGAGCAAATAAAATGTTACAAAAAAATTAATTTCATTTTATTTATATCTTTACTTTTGGCTTTGGGGTTTCACTGGGTTTTGTACAGTACAGTATACAGAGGTATAGTCCACTGGGTTTTGTGTCACAGGTACAATATTTAGTATTTTTTACTCTTTTTCCTATTTCCAAAAATGGCAAGCCTATAAGACTGCGCCTCAAAAATAATACCATGTATTTGTGGTTTTGTTTTTCTCAATAAAAAAAAAACTACGAATTTTGGTTTAAAAAAATTACCGCAAATTTAGTCTTTTATCTTATTTTATCTCGACTACAAAATAAATCGCAAGATTTTACTTTATAAACTATCCACAACCTCGGGAAATCGTCGAATTTCAAAGATAACAAATGGGATTTCTTCCGGTTTTTTTTTTTGTTATTCAGCAACTATTTACAGCATCCAAACCGGTCTTAAGTCAAAAATAAACGAAAAAAATCAAATGTTTGTTAATGTTTGTCTTTCACTTCCGCATTTTCTTTTAGTTTTGCTTTTAATATTTACTTAAGTTATGCTGATTACCGTAGATGGGAGTTGGGCGTGTGACCTTATCACGGACATAAGATTTTGATCCCCTTCTAACCCGTTTAAAAATTAGTCAATTTTAAGGAGAATTAAGAGTGATGTTAAATTTTCGTAAGCCTCGTCCCTTTGCCAGACATGCAAACATAATACGTGTGTGTGACTCTGGTATAAAAGGTACCGAGTTTTACCGTTACCAACATCATTAATGACAGGAAAATCGGTAAAATTGGTAACTGCTCCCAGGAAGTTAATTTTGTTAATTTTAAGTTCATTAAATTAGAAAAAAAATTTCTTGTACTTACTGGAAACAAGATGGAAGTCTACGACAACCTGATATTACATAAATAGAGTCCGTTGCTGAAATTGTAGAGCGAAAATCATTTCTGGAAGGAATTTGCCATTGTTGTCTCAAGAGATGTTGGGAATCTTGAATATCAGCTCAAAGCTCTTGGAAAAACTTCAAATCAGCGAAAGCTTACCTGAAAGTAGAAAAAAGGAAATGACATTATAACAAGGTGATAATTCATCCTTTTTAAAATTTATCCTTATTTAATCCTTATTTAAATTTTATCCTTCGAACCATGTCTAAAACAAACACTTGAAAATTCCTGGACACTTTGTTGGGATAGCTGAAAAATTAAAAAATTGTTTTGCTGTTCATCTGGAAAATCTGGAAAGTTTTCAAAAACATTTCAAATTTTCCATACTTTTCTTATCTGTTAGGGGTTGTTTAAATATTGCATAGGGGCGAAATAGGCCTTTTTTCACACTCTCCTCCTCTTTTCTAAGAAAAAATGAAAAATGACAATTACGCCGCTCCCCTTAAGTATTAATTAAGTTTTTACTACCTTGCACCTAAATATATTTAAAATAAAAAAAGTAAAAAGGACTTGAAGAAACAAAAAGAAACTAAAAAAAAAAAGTCGAAGTTCAGCCTTGATGCAAAAAGGGCACAAGTGAACCTTTGGGGAAAAAACCAAAAAAATCAAGTGGCAGGAAACAGGTCCTGTTATCGTGCAACAACGGCATATCTACACAATTAAAAAAAAAAAAAACTTTATGACGATTTTCATATCTTCTATCAAAAGTTTAAGTCCTGCTTTAATGCAACAAGGGCACATCTGCAAATTAAAGTAAAAAAAATCCGCATGAATCGCTGTTTTATATTAACAACAATTCATACGGATTAATTTGACTCTTACTTATGGAGGTCCCGTCCTTCCGACAGAACGAATCCTCCAGGCAAGAGACAGTCTCAACGGATCGCATCATGCGATGCTCTCCAGTGTACGACACTCCGCCCAGCACCTAAGTCGTCTACAGACGATTCCGGGCCTCCACTTCGAATTGAAACCCTTGGTATGCGAGAAGGGAATTCCCTTGACGGATGACTCCGTCAAGTCGTTACGAATCCCAACAAGCTCCGGCTTCAACCGCCATTGCGAATTGACGCGACTACTCGCATCAATTCTAACAGAAAAGATCGGTTTGAGCCTTTCGACTCGGGAGGCCCCGTGTTTATATCGCCGCTATCTTTATCAGACTTTATCCAGACCGGATTCAACCTTAAGAGGCTTTCAGGCTAAATCCTGCGGACGGTAGCTTCGCACCGACGGCCGCTCGACCGAGTGCCACGCCAGAGGTCCGGACCTGCAGTTCCTCTCGTACTGTGCAGGACTACTGTCGCGGCGACAAAGCCATCAGGAGGGTAAAACTAACCTTTTTTTTTTTTTTTTTTTTTTTTTTTGGGTACGATGGGAAAATCCTCATGGACACCCTTGGAGAACCAAGGGTAGTGTCAGACTTCTACTGACTAAAAACCCACCGCATAGTCAACGACCGACCTTGGAACTGCTGTTCGCATTACTTCAAGGCCGGAAGTCCCCTAGCGTCCCATATCTCGCTCGGTAGCTTCCTTTCCCTCCATGACTTTGGTGATGTATGCTGCAATCACGTTCCAGGCGTCTTTAGATTGCAGCATCACTCCTACAACGTTGTCAGGGCTTAGCTGAACTCCTACTATTTGTTCAGCCGTCCTCCGAGCCTCTTCCCACCTCTCACACGCAAAGATGGTGTGGTTCGCGCTGTCCTGCTCTCCGCAATACCAGCATAGGTCGCTGCCGTCCAGCCTGAACCTTAGGAAATAGTCACCAAACACACCGTGGCCCGTTAAGACCTGGGTCAGGTGGTAGGTGACTTCCCCATGCTTGCGGTTACTCCATGTGCGGATGTCGGGTATCAACCTCCTCGTCCATTTTGCCTTTGTGGCTTCCGGGTCTGCCCACATCTCCTGCCATTTGTCCAGTGTTTGCGCCCTTGCTTCGTTCTTGTCTCCTCCCGTGTTGAACAGTAGACTACGTTCTGCCGCCAGCAGTCGTACAGGTGGGATGCCTGCAATAGCCTCGACTGCAGCGGTAGATGCTGTTCGGTAAGCACTACAGGTGCGAAGCAACGCCTTCCTCATCGTGGCATCCAGCTTGATACGCACTTCTTCTGACGAGATTCCTTTTCCCATGCAGGAGCGGCGTATAGAACCGTGGATAAAACTACGTTGGCTAGAGCCTTTCGTTTGCTAGATCTTGGTCCTCTTACGTTAGGCATGAGTCGGCTAAGATTGCAAGACGTTTTCTCAGCTTTCT